>OU744328.1:4124293-5374293 GCA_916610235.2 Lasioglossum morio | reverse complement strand
TGGAATGCGACGACCTCTGGCCACCGGGATCCCTGGATTACCGAACTGACCATCTCCTTTGCATAATGACACTCGGCTTCTCCCCCGACCAAGCTTCCTCTACGTTCGACCCCGCACCAAAAACTCCGTTCAACCCCCTTCCACCCTCTGGAAACCTACCCCTAGGAGGACACGACAGAGCCACCCTACTACGCGACCGATGCTTACATGCTGCAATAACAATAATATCTATATGTGATAGCGACCACCGTCGCGCCGCGTCATCCCGAAACTTCTCCATCTAGGCTGCACGTGGATTTCATACATAAGAATGGCCCGCTCTCTCTCTCTCTCTATCTCTATCTCTCTTTCGCCGCTGAGACGGATCAGCATTCAATTGTATCGAACTTTCGTCCGACCAAATCCAACTCCAATTTGATGCGGACCGTTGTCGAACAGCTGGGAGCCTCCTGGGCTCCAACGCGAAGTCGTTTTTGAGGAACGCCGTAGAGGCGAGGGACTTGATCGAATTTGAAAACTGTTGAAGCCAAGCGTTGCGGACGGGTAAGTCTATCTGAAGTTAATAGGATTTCTGTTTTCTTTTCTAACAGTCAGTTTTCTGGTCTGCTGAAGAGACAGTATTACTTTATTCTTGTTTGTATACAGTTGTTAAAGAAATAGTAGGTTCGTGGAAGGAGGGGTAGAATAACGGCACGAGCGCTTCAAGATTAATTGCAAACGGCAATAGTCATTTGTCCACTTTATTAAACAACCCAAATCGAAGGAACCCGTCATCACTTAAATAATCACAAATAATATAAATGAATAGAAAGGCCAGAATCCAGTGTAGGATGGAAACTAGAAGGCCTGAGAAGCGCAGAGACCTTTTAAGCGAGATTTAGCTCAAGCAAAGCTATAGATCGGCAAGAACTTATTTACAGCCCAAGCGAAGCTGCTGTTTTAAGTAACTTTTTTAGCAAAGATCCAGAAACGAAAAGATAGACGGCCAAAGAAGCGCAATGGCCTATTTAACCGCTCAAGTAAAGCGGGAGTGCGTACAATAAAGTCCAGAGAGCAACTGCCTCTTCCCAGAGAGGTGAAGAGGTGCTGTTCCTATAGCAAGTCGTTATTATGGTTTTGGCAACCCTTCACCTCTCTTTCCTCGGTCCAACAAACTAACTCGCGTGCTGTAGCGCGGGTTGCGCGCGCGATCCGCAACAACAGTAAACAGTAAACACTTTCAAACAAAGAACATTTCAGATTACTTTCGAATTCATGAACGATGGGCCACGAATTAATTTATTAGAGTAAAGGTCGAATTTGAAATCATCTGTATTAGACTTTAGATTTGATATCATTTGTAATGCTTGTTATGTTTAGTATTGAATAAATATTTAATAAATAATATTATGTGCAAGTTTGATGTCATCTGCACTGACAAGGGAAGGTATCGAACCTGTAAATTCAAACAATTATGAAACAGAAGTAGAGTAAGTATTAAAGGGGTGAAATCAGCCCTTGAAAAATTTCAATATTTTCGTGAAATATCTCGTGAACAACAAATGATACTACAAAAAAAGTTGAAACAAAAGCTGCAGGGTTGTGTCTACCAAACTGTGTAAAAAATGTTTTCAAATCAAGAGCATTTTGTGCAAAATGTCAAATGCTTTTATATATATATATATATATATATATATATATATGTATACGTCTTACATAGTAGTATGGTTTCGCAGAAATTCCTTGGCTGAAAAAGATGGCTGTTTGTCTAAAAATAAAGAAACAACGGGGATCGTTATTTCTCTCTCGGTTTTTTCTTTACTAAAATGTAATTTGTTGAACATCGAATCGCAACGATCGCATAAAACGGAACATGCAAATGAGAAATTACGTTCGGTTAGTTGGCGTCTTCGAAAATTAGAGGCAGCGCCGCGGCGTTTCGTGCGCCGCTTTTCTTTTGCTAATTTAAATGTCAAAGCAAATTGTTTGATTATTTGCTATGCAAATGAAATTGTTTAAGATGAAGCTAGGCTGAACCGATGTCGACGGTACCTGGGCAGAACAGGAACGAACCGGGGGATTACTCTGCCGCGTTAATTGGATCAAGGAGTCGGATTGAGGAGCGATCCTCCTTCGGTGTATAGCGGGGACTCAACCCTAGTTTAATTATGCTTCTCGAGTTTCGAGCATGTCGCAATAATAGCGATACAATCCGCGGGACGCGTCCCAATTATTGTTCAACCGCATCCAAAAATTCGAAAGAGTATGATATAAATTAGTGAGGCTTTAAACACGCATTATTTAAATATTAATGACCTGTTTATATACATGTTTAATATTCATGATATTATCGAATCAATTGTGGAAACGTTCTTAATTTTATTCGATAATAATTGTTGTTTTAAGAAGTATGCTACATATTTATATTAATTAACGTGAACTTTTTCTTGACATTTCTAACTTTATAAACGTGTTTTCTAATATTTCTAACTTTGTAAACGACATATCCTTTCATATTACCTTTCAGTCATTTTTCATTTTGTTTATCTAGTTACAGATCTTAGCTTTCTTTTCTATTCAAGTTATAGAAACAACCAAATTTAAATTAATAGAATTTATATTATAATATTTTTTATTCTTATAGAAAAGAAAACACATTAAATAGTTTATTATTTGTTACGTAACCGCGCTCTGATTGATCCGCGTTTTTCGATAATAACTCCATAAGAAAGACACGGAGAACTTTTCCGCAAAGTAAAACGTTACTTCAAATGAACTCAGGAATCACGCCTTTCAAGGAAATACAACATTTTTGGAACACCCTGTATATCGCGTCATAAGATAAGTGGTGCCGTTCCACGTTGCCACGCTCGTTTATAATAATTTTACACTGGAACGTTAAATGACCGTTTCAATGAAGCCCAAATAAGCTTTCCTAAAATAGGAAGGCTCGGTCGTCTCGTTATATAAACTCAATTGTCATTTTTCATATTGTATAGAGCACTTTGCATCCCGATTTGCATAATTTTCTTACGCGGCCTGAAACGGTCAGCTGAAAATATGCCGTTTTTATTCCCGGTAATGGTCGTCTGTCTCTTCACCCGAGTAAGAAATGAGCGTCCCGGATAAATTGTAACTCGCGAACGAGTATTATAAAGAATTTCAGGGATAAGGATCGCGTGTAAACTCGGCAACGACAGTTTTAGGAGGCTATGATTGCGGCATGAATATTCATCTCGAGGAGAACAAACTACACGGTAACTTATAATTACTGATCGAATGGGACACGGGAAGATATATCAACATGTTGAGATACACTTTCGTTCTTATGTACCTAATACTGTGAACCCAAGAAATTTCTGAACATTAAATGACTATATTTAAACTTTGACTAATAAATACTAATAAATTTGGACACATTTTAAAGCAAGAAAATTCTATTTTCATAACTAGACTGCGGATGTTTATGCAGTCTTCAATTTTTACAGACAAATCTTAAGGAAGTGTGGATCCAAAATAAATAAAAATCATACTAAATTCTATTGCAGTTAATACTCAGCATTTTTTGGAGATTTGTATAAATTATAACTAGACTGCAGATTTTATGCATATGGTAAAAATGAGTAGGTGCCATTTAAAACAGTGAAAAACTTACAATGATCTAATAATGCCAATCTAGTGTTTTCAGCTTATTAAAATTATAAAAGTAAGAATTAAACGTCTATCTGGCTGCAGTCTCTTGAAAATAATGCAGATAATTTTTATTTTGCATAAAAATCCACAGTCTAGTCATAACCTAACCCATCGTTCACTTTATTCTGAAATTTTTTTAATTTTGCAGCGGGCGAGAATCTGTAGACGTGTTTTTTCTAAAGACACCTGTATAAACTTTGAAAATTTTGTTCTGCGACTAAAACCACCCCATATTTGAAGACTGAAGCTTCGACTTTACAAAGAAACTTTGAAAATTATTGTACGATTTTTATTAGTTTGTTTATCGAGCTTTGAATGACAGGTGTATCTCCAACTTTACAGTAGTATACACCATGAGGGTTTTACATGGTCGAACTCGTTAAATACTTTTTGGATCCACCATCTCAATAATTTATACGATTGTTAATCATTTATACTAGTGTTAATAATTTATACGATAGTGGTTCTAGCTTTATTTCAGTCGTGATAGAATCTTTAAGATAGCACATAGCTTGACTTCTTGTTTCCACAAATTAATTCAAAACAATTTATATTGATGGCGAGATTGCAAAACATTTTCGTCGAGAAATATCGAAAATATAAAGTACCATTAAACTGAAGTATTGTAAAAAGGGTGAAGGACTATAACAATTTCTATTTTAATCTTTCCAGAATACGATTTTTGTAAAATATAATTGCATTTCTATAAACATTAAATACTTGATATTTCAATTACTCTGTCCACTGTTAAATGATTTGTTTCTTGTTTCACATGCTGTTGGTTCGACACATACATATATACATACGAGTTCTATGATTGCACATCCATGATGAATTATAATATGAACCGTCGGACAGCAGAATGACAAACGATTTCACATCAGCATTCATTATCACCGATGATTTGCATGAGTTATACATTTTCTAGACCATCGTAATTAATTATTTTATATCTTTCGAAGTCGCAGCATCTTGGTTCGAGGTTAATGAACGATGGTTTTAAAAGAGTAAATGTAAACACTCGATTTGTTAATAGAAGTTCTAACTCATTCATTAAACCGCAAGCCGCGATATGAATATGTAAGATAATGTCTTTGAAATTTACATACCTTTCGTGAATCATTATTCACTGGGCTGCATTTACAGTCAGTCGGTGATGTCATTAAGACGACAACCGTGTAATTTGACTTCTTTGGGAACGTCCTAAAGCGCCTTCAATGGGCATTGTTACATTGGGACTTCTTCAATTTTTTTATTCTTCTTTACCTTTCGTCCACATAATTCGAGTAGAGAAAAATGTTCTGCATTCGAATTAATTTGAACCTTCTTTTATTTTATTCATTATCGGTGCTTTAGATTAAATTATAAATACAGGGTGTACCAAATATGTTGAACTTCCTGAAAAGGAATGATAGCTGAGGTCATTTGAAAGAACTTTTTTCTTTGCAAAAATGTTTGTCGCGGCTCTGTTAAGGAGTTATTAACGAAAAACGCGAACCAATCAAAGCGTGGTTCCAGCAGACGAATTCCGGATCAGCCAATGCCAACGCAACCCTCAGCGGAATCTGTAGCTTCTGATTGGTCCGTGTTTTTCGTTAATAACTCCTTAACAAAGCCGTGAAAAACATTTTCGTACAGAAAAATGTTACTTCGAATGACGTAAGCATTGCCGTCTTCCAAGGAATTTCTAAATTTTTGGGACAACCTGGATATACTTCTGTAAATATTACAGTGATATTGATGAAATATAAAATACTCCTCTTGTATATTAAGTTCGTTAAGTAAGTTAATGATTAAGTTAACTCCATAAAGTTTTATATTTATAAATCACAAAATATTGATTTATAGAAAAACAATTTGGTCGCTAGTGACTCCGATGTTAATGCGACTTTTATAAATAAACACCTTTAAAATAACTTGGCCATAAATGTAAAATATATAATTTTTATTATCTCGAGTCTATTTATAAATGTAAAGTTTGCTATGCATATAATAATATAATAATTCATTTTATATGACTAATGTGTCAAAGATGAGCAAGGATGCGATTTCACCATGATAATTTTAATAGCCTAATAATTACAAGGAACCTTTTTTGTGGATTTTCAGTGAAGTAGTATAGTCGCGTTTCGAGGCGGGTAAGACTTATTATTGGAAATTGGAGGAGCAGTCGTCTGAAGGGCGGCGACGAGAGCCACCCTTTCGACCGTTTCCTCGGCTGCTGCTATTTCTCTCACTCGAGAGCACTCCGCGCAATCTGCCGCCTCGCATTTGCATACATAAGCTATTAAGTAGCTCTTTTCATTTCCTCTCGTTTATGACAGTTTAGTTAGAATAATGTTTTACAAGATTGCCGCGCGAACGGCGCTCCGCATAATGACGTTTCTCTATCTGATTAATGTCCTTCCGTGTTTCCATCGGCTGTCCTCTGAGGACGATTTAAACAAATGTTTTGTAATTGGTCCTTGCGAACAAACGATGTTTTCTTACTAATTTTTATTCGGGAAACAATTTCGTTAACTTTAACACGCTGAACGTTATTAGAGTCATCGGAGATCATGATTGTTATAAAGCTAATGTCACTGAATCTCAATTCATTAATGCTGAAATAACAAAATTGTAATGTAAAGAATATAAATAGAAATTATAAATTATATTAAAAATATAAATATAAATTGTTACTAATAATGCTGATACCGCCTATGAACAACAGATTAAACCTGTGTGAAAATAGTTGTGTATAATAAAGCAATAACGAATCTTGCCTTGTGGCATGTTTAATAGCCACACTTAATAAAAATATATAAAATTGACACTAGACTACGAATCTCCGTATAAATTAAAAATTGCAAAGAAGGGGAGGCAGATCAAAATTTCTTTCTTTAATAAGTTAATAATAATTAGACTACGGATCTGTATGCACAAAATAAAAATATTCTGCATTGATTGTGGGAGACAGGAATAAAATGAAAATTGATTTCATCCCTTAATGACTTTGTTACGTTAAAAACAACATTACAATATTCTTAAATGTTTCTAATCTATTACGGTTTTATATTAATTCCAACTAATTTCTTTATAAATGCATAAAGATCCGCAGTCTAGTAACAATATGTAGATGCTTTTACATTTTTCATCTCTCTCTCCTGTTTTAAATTTCGCCTACTCATATCGCACCCCGGCAAGAATACTGACATAACTATTTTAAGAAAATTATACAATTTCCATTGACATAGTACAGACATCTTTAATCTTTCAGAAAAATTTTTTTGGAAGTAAATTCAACTAGGCTCTATAAATGATATTACTGATCCCTCCATCAACTCTAAACTGACACTGTTCCTGCCCTTACAGATATTATTGTATTTATTAAAAATAAAATCTCTAGCCTTGAAACAAGACCATGAGTTTCAATACATAGAAACATACATATTATATTAACTTACGATTGCTTTCGTAACATCAGGTGTCAACGTAAAATTATCCTTAACCTCTGTGTGTTATTGCACTGAAACGAGTTGCACTTATACCTATTGTTTACTTATTATGTGAAAATCTTAAAAGCTAATAACATTCAGTCTTGTAACGATACTATCAAGTAGAAAGAAAAATTAACACAGTATTAAATTACTGCTATGAAAGGATCTTTGTGGGTCCAGTCTACTTTATTTAAATTATAATATTAATATACAAAACTCAAAAAGAAAACTTGACATAACTGCACTCTTGTGGTTCAATCAGGAGTTAGAAATATCATGTTTGTTTAGCTCGTAGAGATCAACTAAACGCATCTATCACTGTTTCAATTTCAACATCGTTATTTTTTGAGTTGTGTCATTGTTCTTACCAGAGTGCGATATGTCTCATAAATGCGGAAACCCCGTAGCAGGGTCGCCAGATGAGGGGAGGGAGCTCGAATGAAGGGGAAACGTGGGTCACGTGACCGTGCCACATCGGAAGCGTGGGGGAAAGCGTCGTGGAAGTGGAATGTAGAGTGGAGACAGAATCAGAACCGCAATATTCAAGATGTGTATCATCCTTCAAGGACAATATAAAATTTGAGTGCGCAGGAATATGTAATTCGACGTTTGGAAAGGTATCGCGAACACGCGCCTACTCCAAGGAATGATAAGAACGTGATGGAATTGCACGTGTCGCAAGATTTTGCGCAATAGCTTGAATAATATTTTTTCAAACTGCGTGTACTGCTGTGATGCTCAAGAGACTGGTCTCCGTATTCTTATTATTCTTTCTTCTAGAAGAAGAACGACTCCTTTCGAAAGAGCGTGCGTCATTATTTACGATACTGCCTCTATTTAAAATGATACCGCGGCTTAAGACACGAAATTTATAACCGCGAACGGCGCCATATGCGTTCCTTTGTGAACAGAGCAATGTTCCGGAGATATCCATAACGAATACGCGGCACTTGTAATTCATGAGTACCCGTAACATTATGTGCTAAATATCTCTCCTTATTCTTTCTGCCATAACGCGACATTGCACCATTTCTGGTGCAGTATCGCGTTTGCGTAATGCACGCCTGTCTGCTTATTATAAAATTCGTCTGCAGGCTTTATCACGATTTGCATAGTGTTCTGCAAAGCTTTCCGATTAATCTTTACACAGAGCATTATGGCCACGCATTGTTATGGCGGACTTTAATAAAGTTCGGTTATGCAATTGTGAAGAGTGGCGTTGAAGTATGTGGTTAAATTTGGACAAAGTACTTTGTCTTTTTTATGAATAATTAGACTGTGGATTTTCTGTATTTATGATGGAAGAATTTATGAATATCGACACATGTCTCACGACTCCGTAACATTAAGGTATAAATAAATCTATTTGTTTCTGTAACTATAATACAAACAATTTTTATTTTGCATGGTCTGTCAATAATCAACAATCGTTGTGATCATTAATATTTGATTTATTTATTTATTTATTGATGCTGTAAACCTTGTTTGTTTTATACAGCATACATTATAACACTTTTCAAAAAAAATAATGAAGTATATAACGTAATATAAAATCAAAATTAATATAAACGGTAGACGCTAAATCCCAATCTTATATTTTTTGAGGAATTTGCAGCAATAATGTGCAGCATTAATATTTGATATCGGAAATGTTTCTTGTTACAACTTCCCTAGAAACTTTTTCTATTTTAATCATGATCAGAAAGATAAGTATATAATTAAGTGTAAGAAAAAAGAAGTTCTGTTAAGATTGTATGTCTACAAGAGAATCACGTCTTCAAGAGAGAAAATCTTTAAAATTCAGAGTAGAACTTAAAATGTAGAATATTGTACGTCCGTACTGTTCGCTGCGAAACATTTTTCATATTAAAGAATTTCAGGTGAAACCTTCAGAGAAACAAGTGAAGAATGTACAAGGAGGGAGATAACAAGTATCTCGATTCACCCTTGAACCAATACAATATTTACAGGACTTTCAATGTTTCAGTAACGTAGCAGTGTACTGTATTATTTATGCGCCATTGCTTATGAATAACTGCTTCTATCTGAAACGCATACGTATCTCGAACTAAAGTGGGATTTATATCGCCGGGACCATTCTTCTTCCCTCACTACCAACGTATTTGTAACTTCTGCCAGAATATGATGATTGTAGAAACATTTGTCTTATTGCGTAGGTAGAAAAGGAACGATTTAATCATTTTAATCCTCTCTCTCTCTCTCTCTCTCTCTCTCTCTCTCTCTCTCTCTCTCTCTCTCTCTCTCTCTCTCTCTCTTTCTCTCTAGATCTGTACTTTTATACTACTATATAAGGTCATTTGAAGGTCATAGCGTACCACATCATTAAACTCATCTTGACATCAGCTGCAACACTACAAAGTTAAAAATATATGGCACCATTAAAAAAACCCCGATTCATTTCACTATTAACACTAGAACTACCGAGCACTAAACGCAGTTGGCATACATTGCCTTCTAATAATGACAATATGGCATTTATTTAGATTTCGTACAGGAGATATTTAAATATGTACTTCAATAAAGAAATTCACTAAAAAAATTTCTCAAAGAAAACATATTTATGCTTTTAATATTTCTAATCGTCAACAATCGTAGTCCCGTTGAAAGCACCGGTTCACATTAGATCACCGAAGTTAAACAACGTGGAACGTGAGTGGCACTTGGATGGGTGACCGTCTGATAAAAAACTGGAAAGTGACCCACCCGGGTGTTTTTCACGTGTTGTTGGCAAAAGGTGGTTCGGAACCCACCATAAAAACAGTAGGCCCCGCTGAAAAGGCGATAGTGAGGAATGGAAAGAGGGAGAAGAGATTGGTAAATGAATTTGAAACCCTGAGGGGACTAAATATCATGTTACAAATATTTCTAATCGAAAAGAATTGGCATAAGTCATTTTGACTGGTCCGGTAGTTCTAGCGTTAAAACTTTCGTTTATCCTTCAACTAGTTCATACCGACAAATAAATTCGTGTGGCGATCAACGTACGATGAAAAATGAAATCATAATTTGTTAGAAAGAATAGAGCATAACAGTGTTCGCCAAAAATCAAAATGTCGATGTAAACTTAAAATCTGAGAAACGAAAACTAGAAAAAACAGCAGTCACCGATTGCGTTAATAGGAATCCGTGAGCGCCATGTAGGTCAGAGCGTCGAATTTCTCGGACAATTCTAAGCCGTAGTATTGTAGCGCGTTTGCGCGACCAGTAAATGCCGCGTTACACAAGGATAAAGTGACATTGCATTACTCTGGATCCCTTACAAGCTAACGAATCGAGAACTGCAAACTCGTCAGGCGTCTCCAGTTCCAGGAACCCGGCCGATCACCATAGTCGTTCAGAATTCAGCATCCTTGATTCCGCCGAGCGATTCTCGTTACGCGTTCATTTCCCTCGGAACGGTCGGGATCGGCTTGACGGTTCACCGATGCACCCCCTGCTGGAGAGAAGTAGACTGACTCCTCTCCGAGGATCGAACAGTGGCATTTAAAAGTGAGAAGGGGCCCGATCTAATGCGCTTCGGCATTTGAAGCGTTTCGTTTAATTAGCGCCGTGTGTTTTCTCGCAGCTCGTAAAAGGAAGCGGCGATAGCCGGCCGCCTCTTGGCGGCAACAAGTCGGAAAGAGAACGCGAAAGAACAAGAAAGTGAGAAGGGGACCGAGCGCGAGAGAGAATTGGAGGGAGGAAGCGAGGCGAGAAAAAAATTTCCAGCCATTTCGCAGTAATTAAAAATGTTGTAATAAAGGCAGGGAGGTTCCTTTAATTCGTAACGGCTTATATTTATAGCGTCTTGCGACTAATAATACCGCCCTCCCTCGTCGCGGCACAACAGGTTACCCGCTGCACCGCCGCCACGCCTCGAGATTCTATAGTTACGCGCTTAATTACCCATCCTGATATACGACGCCGATCGAGAGCGTTTATTAATCGCGGCCTGACTTCTTCCTCGCCGTGATATCGACGGGACTCTAATGAAATCCCATCGACGGCACTGCCGGATCGCGATCGCTCGCTGCCTCCCTGGAATTGGTGAGCGGAGCCGCTTCTTTTATGCATGTTGATCGTCCGCCTCCAAGAAATTTGCGAGAACCGTCTAACGTTCTAACCAGAACGTTTTCATTTTAATAACAGTCATGTTGGTCGATCCATTTCTTAAGCATTTATTTTGTCACTTTTCTCATTAACACGTTAACTGCTATGCAGTGATGGGATCTGAATCACTTGGAATCGCTTCGATTCAATGTTCACGACAAAAAATTCGAATCACTTACAAGATAATTCGAAGCTTAGAACTCCTGAAACTCTTGGACGTCCTGTGAAAGTCTACATGGTTTTGAAAATCTTGAAAGCCTTAAAACTTTGGAAGGTTTGTAAGAATTGAAACTCTTGAAATGTTACATCTATCACGAAACAATGATTACGTCATGTCAGCATTGGGATGAATAACAGTATGAACGTACCAATATTATAAAAAGTATAACATTTATTAAGATTATCAAGACTTCAAGACTTTCAAGAATTTCTGATTTCGAATAAATATCGAATTGATTCGATACTCTGTGGTGATTAATTTGTTCGAAAACTTTGCAAGACAGAGTATTGAATGCCCATCGCTACTGCTATGTCGTGACGTAGTAGCTAATTTATTTTTATTTTTAACACTTTGCCCATCAATGATTTTGAGTCAAAACCAGCCTGCGCATTGAGAAACTGTTCTTGTCTGTTTTACAACTTTTTCTGTGCTATAAAAGTATTATAATTACGGATTTTAAAACTCTTATAAAAAATGAGTAGCTAAAATGTCAAATAATAAACACATTTCAAGAATTTAAAAATACCATCACAATATATTCTACTAAGTAAAATTATTAATAAAAAATGAAATGTTTATGTGGCTCCAATATCTTGCAATTCATACAGACAATTTTTATTTTGCGTAAAAATTTCTTCATTTAAATAATTTGAAATTATAAAAATGCATTTATGAAAAATAGTGAAATTGTCCAAGCATTTATTATATTGAAACTTACGGACAATAAATGTAGAGTTGCTATTTTTACCACGTTGTTTTATAAGGCAACATTTACCAGATACTGTTTGGTAGGTTTAGTGTTAATCGTGTTTGTGTGAATGAATTACATTAACCCTCATCCATTCTCGTGTCAATTTGACACAGTTTTCCCAAAATAATTTATGCTGTTCTGTTATTTATTTCTACGTAAATTTGTCCGAAACTTGGCGACATTTATTTTTTTTAATGTAAAATATATAACCGCCAAAACCTACGATGTAAATGTTAATTTATCAATTTGAATGAAAAAAACATCGAAAAGTGACTGTTTACCTTGTTATTTTATTGATTGTTTATCACTGTCTCAATTTGAGAGGCTGATTCAGTTCGTGAAATGAGGGTTAACAGTTAATACTTTCATTAAAACGTTCGAAATTGTGATTGGTCCTAATTTTTTGGCCAGGGACTAGTGCTATTAAGAATGGATTAGAGTATTCGGTTTAATGAAGAAATAAAAATGAAGTTGCGAAACGGCCTAATATCGTTAAAGTAACGATCGATCGTAAAGTGTCGATCGAACATTGACCGATAACTGCTAATAAGCCTTCTCGCGTTTGACTGCGCTTATTACACCGGGAGGCGTCGTAAAGAAGTGCATAATAGAATTGTAAATGTATGGAAATGCTTTCCCAAGCTTTTGAGCGGGTGCCGACGCGAGACGACACGCATTTTTCTCCAATTGCATACTAACTTTTTGAATAGACCGTTCCACGTACACACCGTGCCTTATGCAGCTCGGAATACTGTACATGTATTTAACACAATGCGGAATAAACCGAACGACTGAAACGGATTACACTGTTCCCTCTGGAACGGATTCTCAAAGAATATGTAAACGATGGAATGCTAACGCGCTCCTCTTTCACGGGAACGTATTCTACCAGCTGAGAAGTAGCGTTAGACAATATTGTTATCTCGCTAGGTTAAGAATATTTACCGAAATTATCGAGGCTTGATTTAAACAATCTAATAAATGGATCTTTATGCAAAAGCTTTGTTACAAGAAACACGAGCCAGAAGTTTCTTTCATTTTTAAATAATTTATACAAGCTGAAAATAATACATCGACAGTTTTTAATTCTTTTAATATTCAAGGTGTTCCCCAAAATGTCTTTCATTAATTTTGACGAAGTAAACGATTTTTGATGTGGTCATTTAAATGGTATCAAGTGCTCAGTACCCCACAGGGTATGTTCTTTTGAAATGTTGTTTCTCTCGTAATTTTCATGATCATTGTTGTTTTGTTTTTAATAACTACGTCAAATACGAATGCTAACACAAATAATAAAAAAAGTAAAATATATTGCAGATGGTGTTTTAAAAGAACAGATTCATCTCCATTGTTAGAATACAAAACTAGATGTACAGCGAATATTTCCGTTGGAAGAAACTCCATCAAGGTCAACATTTTTGGTTCATAAGATCCAATTTCAAAATTGTGGCGTAGCAAGCAGTTTCTCTCGGACATTGGCATGTAGATTAGGTCGAAAAATGAAAATGAAAACCGGGAGGACACAATTCCACGAGACATTGAGGTCTTCAATTTCTGGAGACTCGCCGAGAAACAAAGAAGAAATTTTCTGCGTTTCGTAAGTGGAAGATAACATCAGCTACAGGTCCTGAATGTTTAATCGTCTGTCAAATTCACGGTAGCCAGCAGACTCCCTATCAGTTCTCCCTTTGGTGCGCGGGGGAGAGACAGAGAGCAGACGGTTACAGGCATCGTATCGATAGGTACTGAATATGCGAGAAAGTTTCATCCGCCGAAGCGGAGGAGAGATAGAGCGTGGCTTTTAATAACCATTAATTTCAATGGGACCGATGGCGAATTGCTATCATGCCGGGGGCGGTTCGCCAGCGAGAAAATAGGCTGCATCCTTCACAGTCTCGTATTTTCCTGATAGCACGGGCTGTTTGATCCGTAAGATACCGGTGAAGGGAGTGTACGGCAGGGAAAATCACGATCGTCGTATGTATTCATTTACCGAACATGTTCTCCTGCCGCGTAAAGTAATTTATTTATGTGAATTGAATTTGATTTTTCTCCGCTAACCGATTCGATATTGCTTTCCTGAATATCGACTAAAGAATAAAAAAAGGTGTTATTATTACGGTACGACATTTTATGCAAACACATTCTGTTCCACAAGAGTGTGGACGCGATGTCTGTAAAGTTTGATACCCAAAGAGTGTGCTAGTCTAAACATACAAAGTCTCCTCTGATACGCAATAGATCCAATTCATTTAGTATCGTTTCTGTGTCTGATTAATGAACACTTCAGGAGGACAACGGTCACAAACATCGAAGCCGTCTATGTACGGTATGGAAAACACAGAAGGGTATCAATGTGTTGGATTGGCCATCTAAGTCCCCCGATGTTAATCCAATAGAACATGTTTGGTCTGTTGTAAAGTACTAACTTCGAGGAAAGCCTATTAAAATTGAAAACCCTAGTCTCTTCCAGTCTCATACCCCGAAAAATTGGTTGAAAGTATGCCCAGACATTGTCAAGCAATAGTAGTTGCTAATGGTGGACGTAGGATATTTTATTAAGGAAGTGCGTATCAGTTTTTTAGATGTACTTTCTTTAATGACTCCTTAACAAAACGACGGAGCAGAGGAAAATGTTACTTCAAATGACGTCAGAAATCATCCCTTTCAAGGAAGAACAACACTTTTGGAACCCTCTGTATTTTTTAGATGACTCTCATTGTATAATTGTATACATATATTCATTGTATACGTGTATCATACGTGTACACATCTCTATTTTATTCCAAATGTAAATTGTTTTATGGATTCTTATATGAAAAGTGGATTCAGTCGGGGGCAGAATTAAGTGGATACCCTTTAAAAACTTTTTAAAAATTGGACCAAAGATTACTAGTGATTATAAGAAACTGGTGTTCAATAATAATTTTAATAAATTCGGATTAACATAACAGTGCTGCTTAACTATTCCACTGTTTTTATTAGTCTGCATTTTATTCACTCATTCTTCTTATAAATGCATCAAATCTATTAACACATTATCGACCGGTGATTATTGCATAGTTTTAAAAAATCTATGGTACATGACTAAACGTTTTTTAATGCAACCTTCAATAGCAACAGCAATTTTCAATGGGGAACTAACAAGTCACCCTCCATAACGACATCTAATAGTTTCATTTAAGATTGCAATGTAAAAGAAAATTTCTATGCTTTCTTTTGGTACAGCACAACTATTGAAAATCCTATTAATAGGCTTCCGGTAAGTAAATTGTTAATATAAAATGAATATTCCGCTTTTGTGAAAATGATCCAAATTAGGATCGAAACGTAGAAAGTGTAAATTTATTTGTAAAATTGCTTCAATTGTTTATTTGATCGAATCGTTGCGCCGAAATCATTTTCTCTTTATCTATTTTAAAATGAATATAGTTTTAAATAGGATTTTCTGTTTCGTGACGACAAAAAGCTATGTTCTAAAATTTAGCAAGTGCATTGCCAATTGTATATTGGGCAGTCGGAGCCTTGGAAGAGGCGGATTATTCCTCGAATATGATCCCCAGATTGCGGAAGTTGACGCATTAAGTGTCTCCAGTGAAGTTGCCACCCCCGGCGGAAAAGATTTAGCGAGGTTATTACTTGGCTACCGGCGGATCGTCCAGGGAACTCTTCTCAATTAAAGCTGCTTAATGTATGCATCGAGTTCGTGTCCTGTTGCGGAAGGCGCGAGAGGGACCTCTAAGGAGCTGCCCGAGACGGTTTGATTTCAAATGAGATGTCAAGTGTAGCAACTTCGAAGGGAGAGGCAAAATCCACAGTGTCAATTCTCAGAGCAATCTGCTGATGCAGATTAGGAGGCTGTCTATCCTTCCCTCCCCTTGCCTACAGCGTCCTTCTCGCCTGTCGCGTGTTCCGATTAATTGGGGCGAATTGTCCGGACGGAATTAAAATGGCGCGAGTTCGAGTTGTGCTCTCGATGCAGACTCGTGTTTTCTATTCATCGTCGTGGATACACATTTGTGTGTCTCCGAGAGATTTACAGCGCAATGTTTTAACAATGCAGTAAAATCTAATTTAAGTATTTAAAAATCATATCGAGTTTAAAAGTATTAATTAATAGCAGAATGCATATCTTGTACGAAGTATCGGTATTGTTCAAAAAGTTTACTTCTCACAAGGAGAGGTTAAACCTGTGGAGACCCCGATTTAAATGAAAGTTTTTGTCCGAGCTTTTTTGTCAATGAACATTTTTTACGAAGATATTCAACATTTTTAGATTACTCCATTTATTTTTCCGATATTCATGGGATTACAAATTAATGAAAGACACATCTTTTGATCTCATCAAGGTTTTTCTTCATTTAATTGAAGTAATACAATACATTGAGTTTCAATGAAATGGTTAAAGATTTGTTATAATACGAAAACTATTATTAACTATCTATACTGTCGTGTAATTTGCATAAAGATCGTACCTACTCAAACTAAAATATAAATACCTACTTTTTCTTTTAACGACGTTCACTAAAAATATTTCTTTAATCATATTTACCTTCAGTTTTCACTGATTGAATATTCGCTTACTCAATCTTTTGTTGCTATTGGGGCAAAAACGTTGCTTCTTGCATAAAACGTGTATGAAATCATGTTACGAAATCGTGCAACAGTGAATAAAACGTGTGGAAGAAGCTACCGTGTAAACATACATGTAATACGAATTTGATTGAGTCTGCTTACATTTTAATTGGCATTAATTGAATGTGCACAGTTCGCGGCGCCCACGACTACCGTTCTAGAAGGAACGGTTGGACGTAACGTTAACATAACAGGCATGTAACAGGTATATACGCAAAAGTTCCGCTATAAACGCCATGAGAATGTGTATGTATGAAAATGAGGTACAAATTCAAAGCTCCATATCTGTCGTCTTCACTGCAATGTATACCCTTGCTGAAACCGAATTGCCGATATCCCTCTACCCTCTAATAGCGCAATTCTCGTCACCCTTTCCCATTGTCCTTTCCGATCGTCACCAATCCAAACATACTTTTCATCCAACTTACCCCTTCTGTCAATATTTCCAAGTTTAGGCGAGCTTATACTATATATACTACAGTAAACTATATAGTATAGTAAAGTAAAAAATATATTTTTTTATTCTAACAATAAGTTGGATTCCGAAGAATAGATTTGTTTAACACTAACCGTACCACGACAGGTATCACATTTTTTGCTTTGAAATTACTGAAATTATACAAATATACTTCCATCAGAAATCATTCAATAAATTTCTTTACTCAAAACACATATTGTTATAAAAATTGTGAGAAATCTAGACAAGTTCAGTCTTGTAATTTTTATAAAACAGAGGCCTAGAAGTTTTAGTCTTCCCTAATAAATGTTCAATCTAATGAAACGTAATTTGTACGCTTTTCAGAATTGTTTTATGCAATAGAACAGTCTGCACGCTTTCACTTACGTACAGTCAGTCCAAAAATTGTTTGAACACTGAATTTCTCGAGAAGCCGCCGATATCTAAATCAACAAAATTTCGTTAGAAAATATAATACACTGACAAATCTGGTCTCATTTTATATTAATATAGAGGAAAAAGATTAAGTCCCGATGATTCAGTATTTGTTAGATGAGAGTTAACATTGTCTGTTAATATGGTTGATGATTCGTGACCGCGCGGATCAGAGCGAGAAAATTGTTACATATTTTTACAAAATGTTCAATTTATTTTTAGGGGAGAACTGGCTCTTCAGTTTCCCATTCGCTACATCATGCAGAAGTTGAAAATTCAACATGATCGGCATTCTTCGGACGAGAGTCAACATTGTCTGCTAGTATGGTCATTCGTGACCTCGCGAATCCGAGGGAAAAAATATTAATATTCTTAAAGAATTTTCAATTTATGATGATCCGGCATTCGTCAGCCGAGAGTCAACATTGTCTGCTAGTATTGTGATTCGTGACCGCGCGAATCCGAGGGAAAAAATATTAATATTCCTACAGAATTTTCAATTTATTGTTAAGAGAGAAGTGGCTCTTCAGTTTCCCACTCGCTAGAAAAAATAATAATATTCTTAAAGAAATTTCAATTTATTGTTAAGAGAGAAGTGGCTCTTCAGTTTCCCACTCGCTATGTCATGCAGAAGTTGAAAAGTCAAGATGATCCGTCATTCTTCAGACGAGAGTCGACATTGTCTGCTAGTATGGTGATTCGTGATCGCGTGAATCCGAGGGAAAAAATATTAATATCCCAACAGAATTTTCAATTTATTGTTAAGAGAGAAGTGGCTCTTCAGTTTCCCACTCGCTACATCATGCAGAAGTTGAAAATTTTAAAATGATCGGCATTCTTCAGACGAGAGTCAACATTGTCTGCTAGTATGGTGATTCGTGATCGCGTGAATGCGAGGGAAAAAATATTAATATTCTTAAAGAATTTTCAATTTATTATTAAGAGAGAAGTGGCTCTTCTGTTTTCCACTCGCTATGTCATGCAGAAGTTGAAAAGTCAAGATGATCCGGCATTCGTCAGCCGAGAGTCAACATTGTCTGCTAGTATTGTGATTCGTGACCACGTGAATCCGAGGGAAAAAATAATAATATTCTTAAAGAATTTTCAATTTATTGTTAAGAGAGAAGTGGCTCTTCAGTTTCCCACTCGCTACATCATGCAGAAGTTGAAAATTCAAAATGATCGGCATTCTTCGGACGAGAGTCAACATTGTCTGCTAGTATGGTGATTCGTGACCGCGTGAATCCGAGGGAAAAAATATTAATATTCCTACAGAATTTTCAATTTATTGTTAAGAGAGAAGTGGCTCTTCAGTTTCCCACTCGCTACATCATGCAGAAGTTGAAAATTCAAAATGATCGGCATTCTTCGGACGAGAGTCAACATTGTCTGCTAGTATGGTGATTCGTGACCGCGTGAATCCGAGGGAAAAAATATTAATATTCTTACAGAATTTTCAATTTATTATTAAGAGAGAAGTGGCTCTTCTGTTTTCCACTCGCTATGTCATGCAGAAGTTGAAAAGTCAAGATGATCCGGCATTCGTCAGCCGAGAGTCAACATTGTCTGCTAGTATTGTGATTCGTGACCACGTGAATCCGAAGGAAAAAATAATAATATTCTTAAAGAATTTTCAATTTATTGTTAAGAGAGAAGTGGCTCTTCAGTTTCCCACTCGCTATGTCATGCAGAAGTTGAAAAGTCAAAATGATCCGTCATTCTTCAGACGAGAGTCGACATTGTCTGCTAGTATGGTGATTCGTGATCGCGTGAATCCGAGGGAAAAAATATTAATATCCCAACAGAATTTTCAATTTATTGTTAAGAGAGAAGTGGCTCTTCAGTTTCCCACTCGCTATGTCATGCAGAAGTTGAAAAGTCAAGATGATCCGGCATTCGTCAGCCGAGGGTTAACATTGGTAGCATGATTCGCGAGCGTGGGGATCAGAGGGAGGCGATCTCCGGCGAATAATCCGCAGATGTCGAGTTTCGTGGGCCGTCGAAGCCGTAGCGAATCGCGTCGTTTAAAGACTAACGACAGTTGCGGATGCAGAAGTATGCAGCCGCGGACGTAAAGGCCCGTAGCCGCGTAACGACCAGCGATTTGGCAAGGGACGCGTGCTCGTGAGGAAGGGCTGCTTCCTCGGATGAGCGAAGGCGGTGCGGCGCGCGACGATCATCGGTGGTGGGGAATCGTTGGAGGGTCTCGGAGCTCAGGGCTGTTATGGTCAGGGATTACCCCCGACTCCGAGAAACTTGGGGTTCACTCCCCCTTGACCGACACACTTAGAACAACAATAATTCAGTAATCCGCGCGGACCTGCAGCCGGGCGGCGCGCCGATGAAAAATGTAAAAATCCGGGAAACCACTGCCCCGTGACAGTTCAATACATTTTAAATGCGTTCCGGCGCATTTGTGGGATACGATAAGCAGCCACGGATACCCCAAGCCGTACGAGCACCCCAATATGTCCGTTATTTATTGTCAGATTTATGGAATAAATGAGTAGCGCCATGCCTCCTCCCGGTGAACACATCAGGACGCATGTGTGTGTGCTTCGGATCTATTATTAACGCACGCAGATCCGGATACATACAAATATAAATAAATAAATGAACGTGAGAATGTGTGTGTGCATATTTCGACGAATTCTACATGTGTTTGCTTGCTGTGCTTTCGAAATGGGAAGAATTTGAGAAACGAAAATTGTGTCGGGGGACGAAAAAGGGATGTCTCTTTATCTTAAAAGAATTCCAATAATCGCAGATATTTCAACTTTTTTAGCGTTACTAATTGTAAGTAATCATTCATTTTAATAATGCTATTCAAATTTTTTTTCACAGATTTAGTTGCAACTTTAAAAAAAAAATATTTATTGTTTTTGAGATATTTCACGAAAATATTGAAATTTTCTCAAGGGCTGATTTCACCCCTTTAATGCGAGAAGTAGTACGAAACAGTAGGATTGTACTAGACTCTACCTGTGTGCAAAGTTTCATAATTTTTGGATTTACGGGTTCGATAACTTCCTTTGTTAGCTATTTAGCTTTAAATACCTATTAATAAAAATAGTTACTATTATTTAGAAGAAATTCTTACTCTCAGTGTTTCCCTCGTTCCCTTGAAATGAAAGACACAAACGTGGGGTTCCTGATTTTTCCTCTCTCCTTGATGCGAGTGCACCATTCCACGCGCTATTTGGAACATGGAAATATAGTTAGAGAAATGCGCTTCTAAAAAGACCGCCTGAACAGGGTGTGGAGTTTGCGTTGAGTGGATCCTAATAAAAGACCATAGTCGGCTTATCGAATCTTGGGCTCTGCGGTGGCGGAGAGTATTTATAGCCTGTAGCCATTTTCACCCCCTCTGTCAACCTTCAACCTTCGCTCCATTATCCTAGCCTTCCGTTGGTAGAGCATTATTTACCTCCGGCTTGTTAAGAAACTCACGATGCCACTATACAGTAGACTCAACAATAGGGACGTAAACTAAAAATTTCATAAACTGTATTGCAGTTCAATTTTATTAACGTAGTTACGTTTGCGATTATTAAACAATACAGTTAGGAACATTTTTAAGTGGGGTTTTTTTTACCTCCATTATTAATGATGGTATATGTATAAAGTCATTTTTTCCAGATATTTAAAGATTCATACTTCTCTAAATGAAATAACATTTTGAATATATTTTAGACTATAAAAAAAATCATGTACTTGTATATTCGATTGTTGAATCTCTAAATATCACTAATTCTAATTATATTAGATTTTAAACCAAGTGACTGTACTTTTCACTACGAATAATATTGCAGAAAACATTTTTCAGTCAATAATTATAGTACAATATATTTACTCGCGCTCCACTTTTTCTGTATCAAATCATTAATATAGAAACGTAGCTTACAATATAACAATATAATTACTAATTATTTGACAGTGAATTTATGCATTTAATTCACTTATTAATATTCTGCATTTGGGACATCTATGTACATTCAGTACTATTACTTTTGAGAGGTAATACAAATTGTTTAGTATATGTCTTTCCAAATTATATTTACGACTTGGTACATACACTGACGCGTCAATAGTTATCTGGTGACAACTTGCAAAGGCAACAATAGTTACACTAACCAACACTGCGTGTAAATCGTTAGGTTTACTAGCATCCTTGCAAGCCTAATCATATGTCAACCTAACTGTGTACAACTAACCATATTTTCACTTAACTCGTCTGGTCACATACCACCTAACTCTACACTGAAATCTATTACACGTCTGCCGCGTTCGTCATAAACGAGTATTTGTTTGAAAATAAAAATTAATTTCCATTACGTCATACTGTGTGATCACAGGTTAATTTATTTAGATCTGCAAAATGTAGAAATATTAAAAGAGTTTGACAATTTTGGATAAGCCATTAATGTATCCAGTGACTTCTAAATAATTGTATTATATAAAATCATTTAAAAATTGCTAAATTTTGAAAATTCAGGTGGTACCTTTTGTAAATCTAAGTAATTTATGCAGGTGTGTCCGATCTGGCGTTATAAACCGCTCGGAGATGAATCTACGTAAAAAATTGAGTCGAAAAAAAGTATAATGGTAAAAGTATAATGGCATTTTTTAGAAAATCGAGTTTGACAGTTCAGCGCATACACGTGCCATTAGATATAGGAATCGGTTAGTGTGTCTGTTCGTGATCAGCCAATTCTACTACCTGCAAATACTATAGTAGACTCGTTGAAACTCATTGGATAATGACAAAAATTTATTGTAAATTTTCAATTTATTTTCTCATGTGGAATTACCTCCTCCATGTTTATACCATTTTGGGATACCCTCTAGACATATGGAATAAGATAGTTTACGAAACTGTAAAGCCGTCCTTTGAACTATCCTTACGACGAGTGGATTACGATGTTGCAATAAAAAATTGACTTTAAACAAACAGTACAAAGACGATTCTGCAGATACCTAATTTGTCAAACAGATACAGAAGGTATAGAAGATACAGAATCCATCTGTAAAATAGTCTTTACCCGAATTGGGCAAAAATTTAATCAACGATTGACGAATAAATTTCTACTTCAATCTATAATCGTAATTAAACTCCTACTTTAGTCGTTAATTGCAATTAACGATTACATTCTTTTTAATTGTAATCGTCAATCGGGCAATTGATTAATGATTTTCTGCTGAAATTTCGAAATGAAATACGGAATCAAAACTGTGCATACTGAAAAAAAATGTAAACTAAGGTTTTGTTAAGATATATTTCTGTTAATTCTCCATCTCCGCTTTCTGTCTCTCTTCCTCCTTATTAAAATTTCTGTGTAGATCATGTGGCGATTAACTTCAGCAATTGATTAAATGTCTTCGATCTTCCAATGATTTCTTTTTTTAATCAACGTTTGACGATGAACAATGATTACTTCTTTAATCGTACACATTAATCAATTAATCTTGGTTAAAATTTTAATCGATTAATGCCCAAATCTGGTCGTTACACATAATTTTGGTACACCCTGTACTTAACGAACTACGTGTCGAGGCTGAAGTTCATTCCACAAGAGCAGAGATTTCGTCGTTCCTGGCGCTCGTAATGAAGAGGAGAGTACGTAGGTGTAATAACAGGAAAAGAATGGAACCGAAGGAAGTCCCCGATGATGATAGATCAAAACGCTGAACTGGCGAGAGGCGAAGGAAAAGGGTAGGGGGGAGGGTGAGAAGAGAAAGGGGAGGAGGGTTTAGTGGAATGCCTTTATACGCCGCATCTCTATGAGATTCTTTCACGACACGCCGATTTAAAATGCCTTTTAAGACGCTCGTAGGGATTGGTGGAATTGTGCCGAGCTGAATCGAACGTTGAACTCTATACCCTCCGATGCTCCGTAAGTTGCATTCCTACTTTCCACCTTAATAAGAAACCCGACGCCTCGTGTCTATACTTATGCGATGAACCGTGGACAATTTGACGCCGCTAAAGGAGCAATATCCGATTTATCTCGCTTCCGCTCAAAGAGAGACGCGATTTCAATGAGTTACGTCGCTTTCGACCGTTTTTAATTCTGCGTGACAACTGTAACGAATAATAAAGCGAATAACACGGACTCGATCGCGAGAATGTCGCTCCGACACCTCGGTGAATAGTGACTAAATGTTTATTTTTTAAACGCGATAACAAATTCCCCAAAAATTTTCAGAAAATTGAATTAGATCGTACCTAGAAAGTTCATTTCGATCGCCATGGTTGCTCTATCAATTTCATTATTCCTTGATCTCCTAATCTTAATTAAGTTTACACGAGTACACATCCTAAAATTAATTTTTAATCCGGAACACAAAATTATGTCGCCCGTTTATGACCGACAATTTAGTAAACGTGTTAATCCTTCTATTTTTTTTTTATTAAGCATTCTAAATCTCGGGTGATGAATCTTGAAAGGGATAATTCCTGAGGTAATCTGAAGTAACTTTTTCCTTTGTGTGACTTTTCTCCGCGACTTCGTTAAGTAGTTGTTAATGAAAAATCGGGACCGATCAGAGCGATCAGATCTGTTCGGACAGATCCCGCTGAGCGTGACGTTGGCAATGGCCAAGCCGAAATCTGATTGGCCCGTGTTTTTCGTTAATAACTCATTAACGAAGTTGCGAAGAATATTTTCGTCAAGGAAAAGTTATTTTAAATGATTTTAGGAATCACCCTGTCCAAAGAAAAACATAATGTTAATTTCAAATTATCTATTAATGTGTCACAACATTTTTTAATGTTACATATCTAATCTGATCTTTCTAGTTCGATTTCTAGTTTCTATTAGTCTTTAATTCTTCAAAGCTACTCTTCAATGCACAAATAGAATATTAATTTTGTTTTATTTAGATGAACACCATTTACTTGAAACATCTTTATATTCCGGTGTATTTAATTAAGAAAAATATAATTGATATTCAATATGGTTCTGAAAATAGCATTTAACACGTTATTTGAAGCACCCTGCATATTAAAATATAGTTAATTCACTCAATGCTTCCGAGTGATATCGTTTGCAGGTATTAATCACCCTCTCAATGCAATCAATTAGGGATGGCAAACTTGTCAGGGAACGACCAGAGCGAATCGGTATTGACGTATGTATTAATCATAGGAAAAATTGTTAAGTGTGAAATTATATAACGAAGAAACGAGTCGGCGTGTTGTTGCTCACAGAAACCGACGATGCGCAAAACATTCGACGTTGAGCAAAACACCTAGCGAGCGAATGATTGAGTTCACTATACTTATTGGATACTCGGTACACTTAGTATGACTTGCTCATTCTCTTGCAATCGGACATTAAATGGGAGGGGTCAGGGATGGTTAACTAATTATTAACGTATCTAATTTTATAAATGAACTATTAATGATTCACACGTTTGTTTAACTCTAAATATTGTATTAATTGACCATGGATTGCAATCTTTGCCATAAATAGATCAGTAAAAGCAATAAGTAAAGTGATAGTAATAATAGTTGATTTGATATTTATTTTAAAATATTTAAGAGATATTTCACTACTTCCTACATCATTGTTTATCGATATTCTTTACAATCAATTTTTATTTGGAGGAATATTTTCTGTTTTCTTGTTGCAATACTTCTTTACTTTATTTGTTAAAATAGCATGTTGTCTCTTTTACCCATTTTTTAATGTACTAGATGTCTAGTTCTAACATCTCAACATATCTGATAAACTGAAATACCGTAAATTATAATTACAGTATCACATTTCCATAAAATATTCATGGATTAATGCCAAGAATTACAAAAATCAATAAATAAGACTATTTCCTAAAGATATGAAAAATATTTTTATGACTGATTTTACTACACATTTGAAGATTAAAACCGTTTATAAAGACCTTCTAAAACTTGAACCATCTACTCTATAATACAGTAATTAAAATTAATTATTCAACTAACCTGATTACTTAAGTAACCTTAGTCTCTTCTATACGTGTAATCAACGCTTAAGAAAGTAGCTATAGAGAACGTAGAAAGTGCAACAAGTATGCGCAGCATACAAAGCGGAACAGAGAATGGAGAAAATAGGATGTTAGAGAATATAGAGAGTATATGTCGACAGTGAAAAGAATATAGAATTTGAACAGAGGATGAGCTTAGAGAATATAGCGAATATAGAGAGTATAGAGGTAGAGACTTCACAGATAGAGTGGTGGAGGTTTAAAATATGTAGTGTACTGTGCGAAGAGTTCACAAACAGTAAAACTGTACAGACATCTATATTGAAAATTTTACCTAAAATTCTTGATTAAATGTTCGAAATTCTATAAGATTGTCAACGATAGTATATTAAAAGTAACTTTTCAAATCCAAAGAGTTTAAACATAGTCTAAGCTGTAAAGGCAGTTCTCTTAAAAATTTCACCTAAAATTCGTGATCTAAATCGTGATAAAAATGATCTAAAAATAAGATTCTCAACAATGGAATATTAAAAATAACTTCGAAATTCAAAGAGTTTAAAAGTGGTCTAAGCTGCAAAGACACTTCTCTTCATGTCTAAAATTCATAATTCAATGCTTTAAAGCGAGCTCATTTTTGGAGTTCTCTCATCAAAATCTACAGGTTTATATAAAAAAAAGTACAAAATCTTTGGTCTCAAAAAGAAAAGAATAGCCGCTCCAAAGATTGCTAAACACGGGCTATTAAAAGTAACTTTTCAAACTTCATAAGCATCTTTTCGTTTACCTTGTTACATGCTTCTAACTTGGTGTATCAACGAACTTAAATCAATTTCCACTTAATTGCCTTTGAATATAAAAAAGATCGGAATTGCGAAGAAACATAGGTCGAAGAAGGTGGAAGATTTAGGGAGAAAATGAAGCATCTCACGAGCCGCGGATGATGAACGAGGGGTCCAAGCGGTCCTTTGGGAAACAAAAGCGCTCGTTTGGCCACATTATAATACAACGACACGGTAAACATATCCCACAACTTAAAATCGACGTCGACGGCTCGCTCGCGCGCGGCTGTTTTGCAATTCCGTTCTGCACTTTGAATTTTTACATAATCGCGTCGCAAGGCCGGATAATATTTATACGATAATTGACGCCGACACGGCCCGCGGAATCACCGTTCCAACTGCCGCATTATGGAAATATTCTAAATAGGGTGCGTTGATTCTATGTTATATCACTTTTAAATAATACTCGAACCACATAGGCGAGAAACTTGTGACAACAATCGAAAACGTGGATATGTGGGAATTTGTTCTCTGAATTCAAGGTTTTTGTTATCGGGAAATATTAAATTTTAAAGAGAATAATCAATTCTTATTTGGTCTTGCAATAATACACAGAATAAATTATTTATATATTAATATATTTATTTGTTTATGTTTATATATATATGCAATTATATAATATATAACAACAATTACCTATTAACACCTTGCCCTACAATATCAAGTCAGACGCGTGATGAAGATTCTGAACAGAGTCTAATAAATATGTATGTTATTAATTTTCTTTAAATTGAAATAAAGTTCTATTTTGGTTTTGTTAATGTACAGCTATTAGAGAATAAATAGGGATACGATAAATATACCTTTTCTTCTATTTTTTAAGAAATTTCAAACCACAAAAACGCTCATTAGAATTATATTGAATAACTATATTGAAACCGTAAAATAAATCACAGTACAAGGGGTTAATAGACATACAAACATAGTCATATAAATGTATTAATATATAAATTATTTGTTCTGTATAATAAAGACAATTAATTCGTAATAGACAACACTGTCAGTCTTATTCCCCAATTTTTCATCTTTCGTTTCTTCCACTTTCATCGATTCATCAAGAACGACCAGCTTCAGCTATTGTTTTCAATGTGCACTTCACTTTGTGACACATATTTTCTCTGTGTAGATGTGCACCATTGAATAGCATTGCTTGTACACATGTGTACAAATACTTGCGGAGTATGTCACCCTTCAAGTCCACGTCAATTACGAACTCTAGCACCGCAAGAGTAGCATTCTGAAATCGACAAGCGGTATAAATTGTCGGGTAGCTATCTTCGAGTCAGTGTCCAGAATAGAGCAACCACATTCCATCGGGGTGGAACTGGTGCGAACAGAATTTTCGAGTCGGGCCGTAAGAGCCGCGACGACGCGACGGTGGTTGCACAAGCCCACGTAAAGGATCGCGGTTCATAGGACTCGTTTGAACCGTTCATTATGGAGATCCGTAGGAAGTATTATGCGTTTATATTATGCGCGATGCAGACGGAATTAGGTGTTGCAGTCGTTGCGCCGGCGAGCAGATAAAACGCGAGGCGAGAACTTTCGGTAATAGGCATTATTATCCGCAGCGATGCTCCGCGATTACGGCCGACCCACACCGTGTCGCAGTTTAGTCCCATTTACATTGTTAATAGAATCATTATTAGGTTATCGTAGCGATTTATCCGGCTAATTGGAGTTTTGGGTCGAGAAGGAAAAATACGCGGAGCCAAGCCGAGACGGAGCCGGGTTTCTCGCTGAGCTCCGGTCAACGGGCTACACGGGCACCGTTCTCCATTCCGCCCGAGAATATTCGGACGTTATTATCTCGCTGATACAGCCTGCGAAATCATAGAGTAGCGAGGCTGTGCGCGCGCGAGCGCACGCCCGCTCGCGCTTCAAAAAAAGTTAATTGTCGTGCAGCGCAATAATTACTTTCGGGCTCCCCTGTCTAAGGAGTATCTATGCGAATCCGCCCGGATGGGGACGGTGCTTGATCTTTCGCTTGGATCCCGAGCGACAGAATTTGCGAAACGAAGATTCTAATGTATACTTAAAACAATGTAACGAAACCCTTAAATTATACTACAAATAGTACAAACTATACGTTATTGAGAAACTACGTTCATCGTGCCTGCTGCCATTTGATTCTGTCCTACATTGTAAATAGATTGCAGGTAAGAGAATTGATCCTTCCACTAAATTTGTGAAATTATTTCATTTATTCAGAAGGGATTAAACGAAGTTCTTGATTTTTTATTACTAGGCGGTGTAAGTAGGCAAAGTATGTACAAGATAGGAAAGCTTTATCTAAGGATATATGTACAACGTTATCGTAGAATCAACATATTAAATTTACTGAAAATAGAAATGAATTTCTTTTCCACTTTTGGTATTTTTTTCTATTTTGCGTAAAACTCCGTCGTCTATTTATTATATTAGGTGTATGCTCTGCGAGAAAGAATATGGAATTTGATTATTATTTTAAACAAAATTAAGTTCATACTACATATTTCAATTTTTATTTTATTGTTATTCTAGTAATAAACCATTGATTTATTCAATATTGTTTTAACCCTTAGCAGTCGAAAACTAAATTTAAAAATTTAGAATTGGTACATTGCACTAAAAATTGTTGTACTATTATTTAAAATATTGTTTACATTAGATATGTCGGTATCTAACCAAGTAACAAACATTTAAATATTGTATGAGGTACTCTATCAATTTCGTATCTACCAAATTTGAGAAATCAGATAATGAAAATATTCTAGGTCAGAAGAAACGTTTTAGTTTTGAGTTAAAATAGTTCTGAGTGGAAAAGATTAACGCGTTCACAGTGCCATTCGTTCTATGAAAAAAATTTAACACGTATACAATAGATTCCTGTGTAACGCAATCAAAAAACTGTATATTTAATGTAATTTATGTGGTAGTAAATATATAGTATGCTCACTAAAAGTACAATATATGTAATAAATCTACAGTATGTGGAAGTAAATGCACAGTATGTGTCGCTAAATTTACAGAACATGCAGTTAATTTATGTACAGTAAAATTCTGCTAAAAATTCTGTGCATTGAAAACAAGTAAAATGATTATCCAAAATGATTATATCAAGTATAAAAAAAATAAGTGTCACAATAATGCTAAACGTTCCATGGCTAGGTGCATTCATGAATAAAAATATTGAATTACTGTCATCTTCTGAAAGATTTTTTTTAAAGTCAATAATTACTGGCTGGACCACTTCATTTCTCTATGGATCACCTGCACGAAAAGGCGATTGCCATTAAATTCGTCATATCGTGAAGTACACACGTGCCCCGAGGGCAATTTGCATCCGAGCAAAAAATTGACTCGACACCTTAAAAACTCTCCCGACGTCATTTACTCCTCATTTTCGGCCGGTCCATGCACTCCTCGATTTGCGCAGCTGTGGGCTGCTTCAAATTTTCGTCGAGTCTATCAAATGGGACCACCTCCCTCCCCCTCTTAATTTTGTCGCTCGAAACTTCTTGCAACAAAAATTCGAGACTTTTACTCTGAGTCATTAATCTTCTGTTGTTGGCGGTTGCGAGTCTCCGTTAATAAAACATTTTTTACCACAAGAAAATTATTCTATTTAATTACGTTATTTCTATATTTAGGATGAATATTTAAAAAACAAATGGATCTTTATATTCTACGTCTAATAATATTTTTTGATTTTCTAAACTCTTGTCCTGTAGGGCCGTTTTCTATTAAAACATTACTAATGTTACTAATGTATCTATTAAAAATATGTTATACGTTTGTGAAGTATGTTTTCTTTGCTAGTAGCGATAAAATATGATTTCAATTAGTATGTCGAATCTATAAAAGTTTGATATTTTATTTACATATTCGTCAGTAGAAACTGGAGCTGTAACAGTTATTGTTGTAAATTAATTCCTTGCCCTCGAAACTAATCAGTTGTCAAGTTCTCAATATGGGAACAGAACGTAGAAATTAATTACGAAAAATATCAAAACTGCACATTATTCCTTTAAAGTATAAGTACTTTCCATTAACTTGTAATATTAAAAGGCATCTCTTGTAATAGATTGAATCAACTCAAATTAAAAAATATTCAGTTCATACGTGTTAAACAAATATCCACAAAAATCCTATAAAATTGGAAAAAATTCTTCACTGATATAAAACATACACAGTCGACGTTCATCTTGACAATTACTCATAAATTCTAACAAAATTTAATTGACTAAATATGTTACTATAAAAACGACTCGAGATCAAACAAAAAATTGTGTTACGTACATACGCGTTGACCATTATTTTCGATTGGTTAAAATTATCTAAAAAAGGACATTCTCAAGTGTCTCCTGTTTCTTGCAATTTCATTTTACATCAAGATTCTTAACCCATTTGCATCGTTAGAGTATTCCAGTCTAATACCGTTATTCTGTTGTTGCTATAATCAACAATACGTAACAATATATACAAATTGTACAGAAGTGGTGTTTTCAGTGTTTGCAATTTTCTAAAAAAACATTATTTTCCATTTCTCCTTATGGTGTAAATGGGTGAATCAAATAATAAGACAGCACCAACCACTGAAAGTGTGATCGAATAGAAATTCTCTCTCAATATCCATAATTGCCAATTAAATTTACCCGCGGGTTTCACGGCACCGATAAAAAGATGTATCCCACCGACGAAGCAAACAAAGTGTATAGCAAACGCAGCGACGATAAAAAAGGAAGAAGACGAGAAGAACGAAAAAGACTGGTGAAAGAAAGGGTGTTTGAGCGGCACGAAGACAGAGAAAAAGTGAGAGAGATTGGGCATGCATTCGGACTAAAACTAGCATACCTTTCGAAAGCGTAGTGTCTCTCGTCAAATCTGTAACACATAAACAAGCATCGTCACTACACGGCATTAGTGCGGGACACGGCACACGAGGGTCATTCGAAACGGAAAAAAAGGCCGGTGTGCCCGACTCGTTTTATAAACTAGTTTCTCCCGTCGAGAAAAGAGGAAAGATAGAGCGAAAGACAGACGGATAGAGAACAGAGAGACCGAGGTTGGCGAACGAAGGACGGAATAAAGAACGCCAGGGGATGGAGGACAAAGTGATGGGGTAGCAGGAAGGTAGAAAGGCAGGTGGAGAAAGAAGAAGCACAGGTGGGGGGGGGGGGTGAGTGGGAGAGAGAGAGAGCACAGCGAAGATTATTTGAGCCGGTAGACGGGTAGTTTGGTGCACATAAGTAGTTATACCTATAAGTAGACATAATCATCACCAGCGTAGGTAGGCAGACAGGTAAGGTTAATTCCCAAACCCCGTATTATGGTCCCCGAATCAACTTTTCCATAGTATAATAAGCAATTTTATGATGTGCACTCGTAATTATATTGAGATTAGATAAGACCAGCCCGTTTAGTCTGCGGGCTCGAGACATCGGAACCGAACATTGTCCGACTCGAAAAAATTCGAGCGAGTGTGTGCGTGCCCATTGGCGTTCCAGTTTTGTCGCGTCTTCTTATTGGACCGGATTTGCACCTCCATTAGCTGACCCTCCCTTTTCTTCTTCAATTTGTTAACCAATTGTAGCGTCATTCGTTTCGCTTCTTTCGTGTCGGTTACCGGCTCCTTGTATGCTCGTAAGTGAATCGATATAATTCTGCATGGGGTATTAACTTGAGATGCTAATTCTGATTACATGGAATTATGGAAATTGACCAGATCCCGAGTCGGACTGGTATTGCCAAATTTCTGAGAAGTGTTATTTTATGATTAACACTAAACCTATCAATCATTAAACGTATCTGATAAGTATTGCCTTATAAAAATGACAATGCTAAATTTATTGAGATCGTCTGCAATTTTGCGATGTAATAGATGCTTGGAGAAGGAAATTTATTCCATTATTTTTCATAAATGGATTTTTATGCAATAATTTCTATAATTGAAAAATATATAAAACCGATCATTTGACCATGGTAAGTTTAGCATTAAACATTTTTAACGGAAAGAATAAAATAACATTATTTTAAACTGTTCTTGTATTTGAAGCAATCGAATATGAATTTAGTAGACATTTTTCATTAATGTTCCTATTTGTGTCGTGAGGAAGAATACGTACTACGGAAGACTACCGAGGAAGAATACTAGTACCTTTCCTCGTGAAAGAATCTTCACAATTTCAAAAATTTTAATCAGGGATAAGTAACTTGTATTAACAACTTTTAATAATAATAATTACGCAATTAACTTTCCACAACTATTTTCTAATGAAGCGTTTACAGTGGATGCTCGAATTATTGGAACATTTGAAATAGATGATCGATGAATTCTTAATTGGAAACCTAATCACTCTAAATTCATATTATTATTTGCACGATACTGCACCTTGCCTAAAAGTCAAAAGGATTTCTACATTCCTTACAGAAAAATATTTTCTTGATTGGTTTGGAAATTCTCCATATCTCAATACAATCCAGAATCTATGGAAGCAACAATTATAAACAAAACAAAATTATAAACATATAGTATGCTGAAAAGACACTGATCTGGTTATTATCATTCTCAAATAAAGATACCTCAATAGAAGAACTTAAGATTATTCTTAACAATTGAAAATTTCTCAATAAATTGTTTAAAAGCGTCAGCACTTTAATTTATAATGCAACATATTATTATAACTAATATAATGTAAGAACTTCTTAGGAAATTGTTATATAACCCCTTTCTGTATTTTGTTGAGCCAAATTCGTGATGAAGGTTTGTAACAAAGTCTAACAAATATGAATGTTACGCGTTTTATTTTAGATGAAATAATATTTAAGCACTAAAATAAACGATGCCATCCAAAAAGATATAAATTTTCTCTTCTCATCAACGATATTTTTCGGTACAAAGAAGTTCTAACCACTGTAACTGTAAAAGAAAAGGTACGGCAAGGGGTTAAAAGGAAATGATCGTGCTTCTTTTACATACAGCTGAGTTATAGCTTATTAACTGGCTTCCAGTAGACAAGGTGGTAATCCTATAATTTTATCTTGGCGCAAGCATACAAAATTTTTTGCAGAGCAGCCTAATTTGAGGATCCACTGTAATTGAAGGATCGTGGTACGCATTCCTCGCGTTTTAATCGATTCGCAAATCCACAAAATCGGCACGCGTTCCGGTAATCGAAGCCAGGGAACGGATTGAGGAGCTGGGGGGGTGGGCGATTGTACCGCTCGGGCGTGCAACTTTTTGCCGGTCGAAACTCAAGTTCACGACAAACAAGCTCCGCTTGACACGGTACATTTACAATGCTATTTTTCTCCTAAATGGAACTTCTTCTGATATCGCGATCGAGAAGTCAGCTTTGCGGCCGTTTTTCCGATCCCATCGAGCGGAGCGGGCCCGCGGACCGGAATGTCGGCCGAACCGATAAAAACCGAATCAAATATCTACCGTTCGGCCCGGACCACTCGACTAATGAAAATACCCATTGTTACTCCCTTGGTTTTGCGCGGAGAAATTTTGCGACTGCAGTATCCCGGCCTCGTGTGGCATTTCACTGCCCGGACGTATTAGGCTGAACACGTAATTACTGCGTTTCTTTACGCCGAGTTTCACCCTTCCCTGCTCCCGTGTACTTTTCCTATTTCGGCTCGGACCTCGCTGAATTAAATCAACAAAAAACCACTCCGCGATGCTCGATGCCCCGTGATTTTCGAAACGTCGTCGCCGTCGTTGCACATGCATCCAGTAATAGTCCAGGATCCACCGACCATTTTTACAAGTTATTACTATCAAGCTAATATTCCGTGAGTAGCTTCATTTTGATGAGACGCTCAACTTTTTCTCTTGTGGTACCTCGATTGTGGTAGCTAACAGGAGTAGCAGGGATAAAATATGTCGATTTGACGATTCTCCAAAATTTATTACTAACTGGGTTTCATTTGTTAAATCTCAAGATAATTATCTAAATTATTCGAAAAAATATTTGTCCTACAAAATGTATGGTTTGATCAACGAGTCCCCTCCTTCCAACATGTATCGATAACGAGGTCATCAAAAATGATTACTAACCAGCTGATTTTTTTACTGTTGCTTAGTTAATATTTATATAATTTAACAGCCACACTGTCCTACAAATTGCGTGGTACGTTATTCCAGTCCTACACTCACAAATTGTTAATACCACAAAACCATTTTTCTTATTACTAACTGTAAAATGAAACAATGTCCTACAAAAAAAAACAGTTATGTATCACTAGTCCGACAAGAACTGCATAATTTTCGTTTTTCTATTTGTAACATAACATAAAGTGAAAACATCTTTTTCGAAAAAATAACTTTATTTTCTAGTAAACTAAGTACGAAAATTTGTGTTTTTACATATAAATAAAATTAATCTTCATCAGATTCATCTGATAAATCTTCATCTTCTTCGCTACTAACATCACTCTCATCTTCATCTCTTTCATTTTCCTCATTCGTGATATCTGACTCTGTAATAATATTTACTTATTCTCTTTTCTCTCGAAAAGTAGGGTTTTCACAAAGCAAATTACACGAAAAACACTGCATAATGTAAGCTATATTACTCGGAAAATGCTCGTAGTCGTGCGACAAATGAGCTGTGTTCCTCGAGACATATTATCGGTACCATATTCAAATATGTATTCAATTGTAGGACCGGGATAACGTACCACGCAATTTGTAGGACAGTGTGGCTGTTAAATTATATAAATATTAACTAAGCAACAGTAAAAAAATCAGCTGGTTAGTGATCATTTTTGATGACCTCGTTATCGATACATATTGGAAGGAGGGGACTCGTTGATCAAACCATACATTTTATAGGACAAATATTTTTTTGAATAATTTAGATAATTATCTTGAGATTTAACAAATGAAACCCAGTTAGTAATAAATTTTGGAGAATCGTCAAATCGACATATTTAATCCGTGCTACCCCTGTTAGCTACCACAATCGAGGTACCACAAGAGAAAAAGTTGGGCGTCTCATCAAAATGAAGCTACTAACGGAATATTAGCTTGATAGTAATAACTTGTAAAAATGGTCGGTGGATCCTGGACTATAATGTTTCTATTGAATGCTAACAATTCACTGAACGTTCGATATTCTATCATGATGTTTAATTCTTTTATGTTTCACTACAAACTCGTCCGTGTTGAAATCGAACGCATGAAAGAAAATCTCCCATATCTGCATGCCATCCAATAGGATAATTTCGAATGCACATTTTATGCGATCGTCGTACTAACTTGATTTATCGTGACGCAACATTTGAGAAACGATTTCTGCGTTTTATATTCACACGAGAGAATCGTGTAAAGAAATTCCGTCTTCCTCGATTCGTTATCGATTCTCTTTCCCGACGTGGGGAAAAGGAATAACGCTCTCTACTGGGACCGTTGAGGACCGCGACAGCCGCAGTCAATTGCCATTACGGGAAATTAAATCAGCCGTGCTTCTATTTACACGGCCCCCAATTCCGTGTAAATTGGCCGACTATCGAGATAACGCCTGGGACACCTAAAAGAAATCCGGCGAATGCTATTTTCCAGCTTTTGACTACACTAGTTAATGCTTTCAATGACAATATTGGAAAAATTAAGAATATATAGAAATGGTAATCTTCCCTTGATAACTGACAATTAGATGAATTGATAAAATGGTAATTTATGAGAATTTGCTTGTCACAATTTTAACATTTTAACATTTTAGATATGGTAATTTTTCACTGATAATTGATAATTAGATAAATGGATACAATGGTAATTTATGAAAATCTGCTTGTCACAGTTTTAACATTTTAAAGACAGCTCTTTATACAAATATGTACGCAGTGAGAGTTTCAGTGAATGCACTGCGTTTTAGTTATTTCTCGAAACAGGAATGATGGTAGACGTGAAATTGCAGTTACTAATGCACAATAGTAACAGTTTCATTCGACTAGTAACCATTAATATTATTCTTGAGTGATCCAAGAGTTTTTCCTTTGTTGAAAAACACATATTCTGTTAATAAATTTCAAGTTTCTAGATTGTATTACGGTAAAAATTGAATTTTTTGGTCATTCGCGTGTTTTGTTTACAAAATTCTTCTCTCCATTTTGCATCCCTTTTCACCATCAACTGCAACTACATTAATTAATTACCACATTTTGACCAAAAATCACATAATGCTAATAAAGGGTGCAAGATTTTTGGTCCCAGAAGGAAAAGTATGACCGAATTAGTAATAATTCCTTAATTGCTGAATGAAGTGTCCATGTTGCATTACAATCTAGTTAATTTCGGTATAAATAAACTGATATGGAGACTCGTGTGAACAAACTAAAAATTATATACATCAATTGAAAGGTATAGGAGCTAAATAAAGATTTTTTTATCATAAATAATTTCAGTACATTGAAAATATTGGGTAACAAGATAAACGTAATTTCGGTATTTTAAGGTGAAATATAGCCCAATCTTTTTATTCATGCAATGAACTTTAATAAATAATATTGTATATTTTCCCTTTTGCTCGATGATTACAGTTCATTTCTGGAATAAAGAAATTTTATTTCACTTTAAAATACGGAAATTACTTTCTTGCCAACCCTGTAGTATATGGACGTTCTAAAATTCCTTAAATCTTTCTACTGTTCCAAGTTTCACCTATTCGTTTTCGCGAATAAATGCATAAAATCCGCAGTGTGACTGTTCATTTCAGGGCAACCATGTTGAAGCAATTGAATAGCACCGGTCACCGATGCCCTCCACAGCAATGAGCTCGTTGAATTGTCGCGAAACTTGACGGGAACATTAAAAGAGGATCTCCCACATGATTCCCGAGACAGAGCACGTAAATTGTGACAATCTGTTCGCGGACGGGCGTCGTTGCGCGTCGCGAGAGCTATTGACCTCTAAAGAAACCAGCTTCATTGAAGGCGAGGGTCGATACCGCGACGGAAGAACGTGAAAACAATTTGAATCGCGACCGGTGCATTCATTTGGGATCGGTTTTGGAACGGTTCTCCCTGATCCGCATTTAAGTTAGCCTCACGTTCGGCCGCAGCACGTGATCCAGCTGCTCGAGAGGAATCCCACGTATCCGTGACGTCACTCTATCTCCGCCGCGAGGCAAGCTGCACGCCGATACGAGCGCGAGACTTCTGTCTAGTCACTGACTTATTAGGAATTCCGCTCGACCCACGTGCAGAAATTCGGCTGCGCCACGTGCATTCGCCGGACGCACGTTCTTATAATTTGCGAGACGTCGCCGGACTGCTTAAACCCTAACCGTGGGGGCCTTCCACCCCCTTCGAGACGCTGCCCATTGATTTGCGCAGCGAATAGCACCTCGCTCTCGTTAACTCCGATGCCACGATTGTCCCATCCCGTGTCCGTACTACCGTTTCGCCGTAAGGGTTGCAGCCAATCCAACGTTTCACCAACCATTTCGAATACCAACTTGTTTAAACGTTAATCCTCTTACAAGAAGAATTTGTCCGTACTTTCGAGTACTGAGTTCGACTATGAGAAAGTTTCCATACATATATACATATATTAGTATCATTGTTCTCGTCCACCATGAAACACGTTTGTGTTTTTAACATCTTTTGTCAAAAAAAAAAGGACTGAATGTCAATTTTTACTTACCATAAATCATTATGGTATCTAAGCAGATATTTTCTGTGTTGGACTAGCAATTTTTCACTTTGAATTTACCGCTAAGCATCGTTTGAGAACGTGTCGATCACAGTGTCTTATTGGTCGAATGACAAACTGCGTCGTTCCAATGTTATTGTGTGTGCTCTCTTAACGGTCTTTGTCTCAGTTCAATTTAGACCAGCATGGAACTCAGTCAGTAAATTTACAGTCTTAAAATCGTTCTTTTATACATAGCAAGTATGTTTCTTGTGAAAAGATAATTATATAGTTATTGTTTATCTTGTGAAATACCCAGTACATTTTGGTATATATTTACAGACGCAATGCTCCTGAAGATGATCCAAATCCGGATCGAAACGTCGAGTAAAATTTAATTATTGCAAACTTGCTGTGTTTCGTTTATCATTGATCGAATCTGTGCGCCAAGAACACATATATCAATTATATATTTCGAATACTGACTTCAGAAAAGTCTATTTTGGTACAAAAGTAACTCTGAGCAGCTCCAATCTTTAAATCGCATTAACTGGAGCAATAAAAATGATATATAGGTTTCATATAAAGTGTAAACATTTACCGACAAGAATATTAACTCACCATAAATTCATAGCATGTTTGAAACGGTGCTTTATTTTTGATTGCGTTTTATTGGTGTACTCAAATTACTCGAAAGTTCAGCTGCTAAAGTCAGCTAAGGAAGTCAATGCTAATAATTGTACAGTATTAACTCTTGTTCTCGTTATTAAAATCGAAATATCTATCAGTACTTTTATATAGGGAATAATGTGTAGCATCGAGTAGCGATTAAAAATACGATTCTATTTAAAAAATACAACGTTAACCTTCATACTAACTTTGGTCTGGAACATTTTTAGTATCACCAACAGTTAGGAAATTAAATTTACATTGCCACTACTTACCTCTTCTTTCATTACAAGAAAATTGAACGTAATCAAAATGTATTAGACTAAAATTTAATCAAATTAAGATTTATTGTGTTTTAAATTGTCGCTTAGTTTGAAAATTAGGTACATTCAAAATGCAAGAACACCGAGAACTGATTTCACACTTTGCAAAGTGATCCTTTATCGAAAGATAATATTTATTTCGAATAAATGTATTCCTCTCTCGTGAACGTGGCTGTCGAAACAGTCCGTTTTTGCTAAGAACGATCGGTGGCCCGAATCATTGCTATTAATCACCATATTATCATTTAATTGATACTCACACGATAACGTATACGGCAAGTAAAATATGCGAATCCTGCCAGTGGATGCGTATTCTTCGGAAGGGCCAAGTAAATTTTTAACTCCTAAATCATGTCAGATAATAAGTCTTCGCGAATGTCCTAACGTACGGCGTGATAATTCACGATGATAGATACTGTAGCCGAATGTTCGCATAATCCTTTCTTTATATTGGTCGATCAAAGGAAAAAGATTTGTGGAGAAGCATCGGCGCCCCGTGGGTAGTCGCATGGTTGCTTGGTGGCTCCCTAAATCTTCCATTTTGGTCCATATTTATAAACAAAGGCATGCTGTATTTTTAATATATTTTACAGATTAAATCTTGCTCCCGGGTCAAGTTACGAAATTATTGTTGGTACTCTTGGAAATCATTTTTATTCCTTACAGTTTAGTTATATTAGTTGCATAATATGTATGGAGATTAAAAAGCTTCAAGAATACTGCACATACTGGTGTTACTTTCGTTTCGATGCAGCTTTTTCTTCTTTATGAAAAAGGATTAACCTATGTAGGTAAAAAAAATCAGGAGTTATTTAATTTAAATATTGCTAAGAAGAATACATTCCTTCATATGGAGCATTAAATCATCTGCATTAAACTTTATTCTTTATTCAAGGTTTTCTTTACGATTTTTAAATTGGAGTAACTCCCAAACTAATTATTTTTCGACATACATAGGTGAATAGTTTTTGTAGAGCATCAAAAATATGTGGTTCCATTAAAAAATTGAAGAATTTTTTAATACGGGTTTTCCTCTGATCCTTGAATAAAAGGCATTGCCATAGTACAAGGTCTAAAAGTCCTGCCTTTCATAGCCGCATGGGCACTTGGGATCACTTATTATTCCTATTCTAGCTACAGAGAAGGCCAAGTTGTAATGGTTTGATCTACATTGATCCTAGTTAAAATTGCCCGATTTGGATTTTTCCCTGTATACCGTGATTTGGACTTTCGGTGATTATTTTGTTCCTTTGATTATCCCTTCAGTGGTGACCATGTAGGGGATGACTGATTCCTTGGATAGTGATTTGAAATCTGTGTGTTTAACCTTTAAATGGTAGATTGTTTACTTAGATTAGGACCTTCCAAATGGAATTAATACCGAAATGACTGTAGCTTTAACTTGATTTAAAAATAATCTACAAGGCATAGGCGTGATAATTTCTTTTCTGAATAATTGTAGTAAACTGAAACTAACTGAACAATATTTCTAAAAATGTTTTCACTAATCATAAAACGTCTAGTGATAAGCATACTCCTCTTTCTCGCGGCTACAACCGATCACCGCTAAAGGAACACAGGAACTAAACGGTCGTTCGACTGGAAAAAAGCGAAAACCTCGAAGAAAAAAGCAGTCAGCTGAACCAACCAGAAGGAAAGGAGGAACACGACGCGAGGGAACGGAGGACAGTGCACTGGCACACGAGGAGGTATACTTAAAGAGAAAAGAATGCGTGGTATAGATCGCCGGGCTGGAGCGTAACGCGGGATTGGTTACGGTAGGCGAGAGCGTAGAAACGGGCATTGTCGAGGTTTCATAAGACGGGAGGAAATCGCGCGACAATAGAGAGGCCGCTCTCTCGGAACAGGGTGGACTCCGGAGGTGTCTCGGCATAAGAAAAGTCTCCTCCGGAGAGTCGGAGCTGGAGTCGGACGAGCGACGCGGCGACGAGTTGAACGGGCCGCGGGGAAAAATCTTGCTCGTCATTGTTTCGCTCGTTTCTCTTCCTTTCAGCGTTATTTATCGGCCGGTTGAATATTCAGCCGGCACCGGGACAAAACCGTCCGGACAATCAGTGGACATAGGTACCCGCCTTCAACAGGCAGAAGAGTTGCCACTTTACTGGAACGCGTCTGCTCGCGGCATCGTGCACACGCTCGTTGGCTGGACGTCGCGAGGATATTGTTGAACGTCGTCGTCGGACGTCGTCGCCGGGATATGCGGCCGCGACGTCGACGCGAGTACAATGCCGCAAGAACGGCGGAATGCATTAATATTAATAGTGGCACCGAACGGAGCCCCCCGTAACGGTTGCGAGTCAGGTGAGCCGGTCACCAAAGAGACTACTCCCTTCTTCCACCGACGAAATCCGAACCAGCTGGTTTCGCGCGACCAGCAAAAATTCATTGCGCCGGAGATTTCAATGTAACCGGCGTGGGAAGATTCTCCGAGTACAGCGGACCTCCGTTTATATCAACTAAATTTTAGTTGCGCCTGGTTAACTCAACTGTCGTACGAACGGGACCTTCTATTAAATGAATGAACAATCATAGTGGTGCGAGATCATCAACTTTTTTAAGCTCACATGTGTTCGTTTTGTTTTCAATACGCGCATGAGAACGTTTGCTACGATGAGTCGTATGGTAACAATTTGTATAAACAATCAAGAGGGAACAAGTTTAAAAATTGTAAATGTAATTGGTGTAATACCTCATACAATACTTAAATTTTTATTAATTGATTAGATACCGATATATTTAATAATGTGAATAATATTTTGAATAATGGTACAGCAATTTTTAGTGGTGCTTCAGAGGGTACAACCGAGTGCAAAGCGTTAATCATCTTTTAACTTTTATTTTTACTGAACCTTTGTTTGTATGTCCTGAGACCAACAACAAATAAAATTCCACCCGAATTTTAATTGCGCAAATACGAATAAAATTTGTCAGTCTACTCGTCTGTCCTACATCTGATTCTACTGATTCGCCTAAATATCACTACAGTAGCTTAAATAGCTTATCATCGACGCGTCAATGGAGATTACCGTTGGCTCTGTAATACGTTCCTGTTCCAAATAGCGATATTTTAACGGTGGCAAAGTCTTCAACCGGCAGCTTGTTAGGTTGGCAGCACGAGCAGAGGCATACTTGCCATTCGATAAGGTTGTCGCCTGGAGCATTGGTTACGCCTCTGAGGTCGCCACCCGTTAACGCCCACGTAGGTACCTTTCCTTTATCATCGCACCTTCACGGTTACTTGTCGTTCCGCCGCGTTACACGAACCTCCGCAGTTTAACTGTTCAGTCGTACCTGCTACGGACACCTCTGCGATTAGTACGTGCGAACGTCCAATCACTTTACCGGGATATTTTAATCTCGGTTTAGATAAAGTACGTCTCTACGGCCGGGATGATCAGCGATCTCGATAAATTGTGATTCCAGTCACTACTGTTTGATAATATTTAACTATACTGCTCATAACTATTCCACCGAGAGAGACTTTAACAACTTGCTGGTACGTACAGTAATGTCTCAATACGTATGAAAGAGATCTGCACGATAATTGTGAAGAACTGATCCTCATTATTGTTAATATTTATTACGTCAGACTTCTGATAAACAACAACACCCACTACTTGTTTTATTAGATAGGCAAACAATTTTTAAGAAAATAAGTAGGGTAAACTGTTATTGACATTTTTTATTTAAACAACAAACATCGAGAATTCCTGATATAGAACATCATTTTTTATTGCTCCTTATTTATACTTCAAAGCAACGTTGTAATGTGCCATTGAATGTACTATTAGTCTTACGATTGTTATTCCCTGAATATATTTTATAATGAAACATTTCTGACTCGTAAAACTGTTTGATTTTGCTGAAAAATCTCTGTCAGCTTATAATAATAAAAAGTTGAGCTCGTTTAAACATTTTAAAGAAAAATAAAAAGATTTTTACTACGATTTTGGCTTAGAGTACCAATCATTGTACAGTTTACCCTACTACTAATAATGAGACTTTGCTATTACGTTCTATGAGAACTATCGAGTTTTGAATACAATGCAGTCACAAAATATTTTATTGTGATATTCAAGGTGAAAGACAATATTGCAGCAACTTTTTTTACAGTTCTCCGTCGATTCACCTATGGCAGCTAAGACCAAACATTTCTGTACACCCTGTACAGCAATGTCTCAATACATATGAAAGAGATCTACACGATAATTGTGAACAATTGATCCTCACTGTCGTCGTGTGTACCTCTTAGAGCTCAATCATTGAGGAGCGCAACATGATACAAAATTAGATACGTCGATGAAACAATATTAATACAGTACTGATTAAAAACTTGTTAGTTTTTGATCACTTTTCTATGAAACTTTTACTTACATATTTGTTAGATTTTTCTGATTAAAATGAAACCATACACGATACAATTTGGATCATGTATGTTTGTTTAATTGACGATTCAGTGGAACCTTGAATATCCGAGCTAATGATATTATCTGAATCTTATCGTTCTTAAATAAATTTTAATAGCAAAGGAATCACTCTCTCATAATATTCAATAATCTTTTAATCGCACTGTAATTCGAAGTGCACTTAGACATTGTTCATTGCTAAAAACACAATAATTTAATAGCCATAAACGCCTACCACGATACTCATTTATGGGTGACAATCTTTAAAATATTCTTTAACCTCTTGCTTTACAATATTGTGTCTCACTCGTGATAAAAATTCTGAACAGATTCTAATAAAAATGAATGTCAATCATTTCCCATAACCGAAATGAAACTCTATTTTAGTTTTATTAATGTACAGCTATTGGAGAACATATAGGCATACGATAAATATATGTTTTTTCCTTTTTTAAAAAATTACGATATACAAAAAAGTTTTAATCATTGAAATCATAAAATAAATCGTAGGGGAAGGGGTTAACTACTTTTCATAAGGTAATGTTTATAGTGATATATACGAGTAAATTAAATGTGATTAACATTTGTAAGAAAGAAATTATTGTAAGATACATATGGTTGAAAGAACAATTAGTATGATAAATTTCGTCTTTTTCAGTTTCGATTTCGCTAATCAGATTGTGTTTATTTTATTGAAATTTGTTAGGGTTGCGACTCGGCAGTCAGCGTGCTAATTATCGTGATTATTAGAAACATCCATAATTCAAAAGTTTTGAAAAAGTGACCGTAATCTCGGCAATATGTTTCGCCGGAGAAGAGACCTTGGATTTTGACGGAATCTCAGGGAAAGATAAGAGGGGACCGCGTTGTCCTTCTGCCTCGGACCATACAACAATACAGGCTGATGAATTATTGTCAACACCAGAATGGGTTAGGACTTTCCGCAGAAATTTTATATATATATCTACAAGGCGGCATCTTCATAACGCGAGCAAAGGTTTTGATAGTCTTGTAGGTTCAGTCCTGAAGAACGCGGCGAGATGGAGAATAAGATACAGTGTGTGGCAGATGCTTTGTTGCGCACCGTGACATAGGCGCATGAGTCACCGGTGTATTAATTAAACAAAACCGAGCAGTGCATAAGCCCTCGTTAAGAACTGTCAGACATGAAAAATTGTTACAAATAATTGATGTGTCCACACATGTTCTTATTCTCCGCACTTTCTAAACAGTTCTTATGATTGCAGTTACTTGATTTTCAAGTTTGTTTCATTGCAAAAGCAAGTTCCTCATTTACGGTCTGTATCATTTGTGATTTTCAAAAACAATAAGAGAATTACGTAAATATTTACATTAGGGGCTTCCTCACGGATTTTGATGACCTTAAAATATGTTGTCAAGGTCATCATTCTGAACAACTGTTTCCTATACATGTTACCGCTGCTCGAGTTTAGTTTTCGAGATATTCGCAAAAACCTATCACTAATACTTAAATTTTTAATGTTATCGGCGCCAGGTTCGATCATTTTTAGAAAGAGAAACAACCGATAACATTAAAAATTTATTTATCTATAATTGCGATCAAGAAGAATTTAACTCTATCACTAATACTGTTCATAATTGGTGATTCAACCTGCATATTAATTTTGACGTGATTATTGTAAATGACACGATTATAAACATTTACTATGTTTATTCTGAATGTTTGTGTAATTGTCTAACAGCTTAAAAGAAATTGGAGGAAAGTAAATTTTTATGTAGAATCAAAATTTTTCGTTAAAGTTAAAGAATATTTTAGTTCGAACTGATTATCCCAATTAATATTGTAAACCTCGTATAATAGTTTGATGTAGCTTTGGATATAATAAACTGTAATAGTTGCGTGTGTGGAAATGCAAATATCGAAATTTTCATAATTACAAGATTCCTTCATGTCCAATGGGACACATTTCAACTGAACATAATGAGATCTTCGGGTTTCAGTCTCTCATTAATTTAAATTACACGATAACCCCTACAAATATTACCGTAGCCCTAATCTACCCCACACGACACAGACAGAATTAGCATACCCTCATGATCTCACGTACCCTTTCGCATTCAAACACCTTCAAGCAAGATCCATCCTTCGGTATCTATTCTTCCAATCGAACAATACTTTTTTCAATTTGTACGACCATCTCACATTCTTATTTTTCTTACAAAAGATCACATATATTCTATTTCTTGTCTAAGAATATAAAATGGTAGGATTCTGTTCACACTCATTTGGAGACAAGTAGTTAATGCATATACAACGCAAGGTTATATTGTTAGTAATAATATCTGAATATACTAAAATTTGACAATGGTATTGTAGGAAGTGTGGGATTTGTATGTTTTTTATTGTATTAATGTGAGGATCGTGTGTGTGTGCGTGAGTATCGCGACACTGCGATTGCGACGCACATTTTGTTAAATCAATATTTGTTCTAGAAAATTCATAAACATTTGAGAAAGAAGGTTATAAAAGGATGTGTTCACGTAGCGATTCGTCTTTTGATCGAGATACGAAACGATACGAAACACGTCACGTTTGATTTAAACACGATACGATTACGTTAATTATTATTCATGTATCAGTTGTGTACTTTCTGTTCGAATTAAAATAGTTATTAAACATCTTTTCTATTACAGTATTGTACTTTAATATTAGTACGTTAATATGACAAATGTATAAGGTATCTCAAAATAAAATATTTTTAAATGAAGCGAGACATTGTGATCGATAAATGTATAAGAGAAAATAACTTATATCAATGAATTTATTTAGTATGATAAAAAAATGTATGCCTTCTAGCTATTAAAAATTAAATTAGTTTAAATAGTTTGCGAATAAGAATCTTCAGTCTACTGACTAGTTTCACAGAAATCTTTTTGGATAATTGTCATGTCTGGTTGTTGTACGCATTAACGACATAAGCCATCCTCAGGATTGAGCAGGACCTTAAGGGGTTAGCGCAGGTGAAGTGTTAATTCTCTTGAAAAGGAACAAGCTCTCGACAGAAGAGAAGATACCGCAGGACTAAACAAAGAGTGGGTGCGTGGCTCTGTGTGCGCGCGTGTGCGTAGAGCCAAGGGGGAAATAAGGCAGCTCGTGGAATGGCTTAGGAAAGCTGATCTGAAGTCGGATCGGTCCACGGCGAAGGTTGGACGTTCGCTGGTCGGTTGACCTCGTCGGGTAATAAGAATAAATGTGATTCTATTACGGGTTCAATTGTTACGGCGGCGGATAGGCTCTTCTCCTCGATGCCGAATGAGGGGGTAGATGATCACAACCGATAAGTCTGAGGGAGGGGTGGAGGAGGACGATTTTACCTGGGACCTGCCACCTTTTCCGACGCCGATAGCCGGCCGATATCGATATTCTACCGGACTCCCCGATTGTTTGCCAGATTATTACCGGTCATTGCCGGAATCGTACTCGATCGATGGGTTAATCGAATTTGCATTGCCGACGGACGCCACGATTGCCCGAGTGACACGACGTTTAACCTGTTTGTCGTCGCATAGCCTGCATGGACTAATCGCCGCAGATTTTCAACTAATTGAGACGATTAAGTTGTTCAATTCGGGGTTGAAACGGTTAATCTGGGCTTCGAACGGTTCCGCAAAATAACTGGTTTGTTACTGAAATTTCCAACTATTGTTATCTGGTTCGATCGTGGCTCTTGTTTAGGTTTGGGATAGGTCGTCAGGCTTCAATGCACCTCCATTTTGCAAGTGATATAAAGTATTAACTCTCTATTACGTCTGTGCCAGAGTCATTTTTGACCGGGAACATCCAAATTGTCATTTAAGTACTCAATTTGTGACAATTAAACTAACTGAATAGCTGTTTCGTTGAGCATATCGGAAAGATTAATGTGTCTACAAGAGATATCATGAAAAATAAAATTTTAAAAATCATTAATTAGAGCTGTGAACGGTCCTAAGCATTGCCAATTATATAGCTATAAAAATCGTCCGTTGTCCGAGGGTTAAAACAATTTTTCGACATTGTTAAATGTTCTAAACACATCGAAGCAATTCTAAAATTTACTCTTACTTTGTCTCTATATGAACGTATATTTTGAATTCTTATCATACGTCAATGAAGCCAAATAGATATTATAAATGTTTCCAATTTTATCTGTAGTGGATATAACAATTTTGTAATATTCTGAAATATTCTAAAAACTTCTTCCATTTCAGCTTTCCAATTCTATGTTACTTCCTTTGACACTTTTTATCCCCATGATATGTAAAATGCAATGTAAAATTTTTATTGACCTTATAATCAATTTAGTAGCCATTTTGTGACACAGCATGATAAATGTTTTCATATTAATCTGCGAAACGGCAACTAAATAAACATGAATACTACACACTGGATGATTAATTAAACAAATAATTAACTTTTAATTCTGAGACATAAATTTAAAATAAAATTATGTGTATAACAACATAATAATTATTCAAACTGTACTCCACGGAACACTGAGGTTACAGAAAATGTTTTAAAGGGTTCCACAAAATGTCCTAAAGGGTTCCATAAACATACATAAAATATTAACTTCATAATACTTTTTTAACTTTTATTATAATATAATAAAAGAATATTAAAACGTTTTTCTTTATATGTCCTACTTAGATTGTGAATATCTATTGTTTATGATCCCGGGTTCCACAAAATAATTTTATATTCATAAGGGTTTCTTAACCCTCGCAAGGTAAGGTCTAATAACACATCATTATTTTGAGATTGCGAACCAATAAATTTGTAATTAATCCGTAAAACTATACATTTTAACAAATACTTAACTATTTTTACAAACTTGTAATGTCTTCTATGAAATTCGACCATAAAGAATTGATGTATATATTATAAAAGAACATGCGTCGCATAATTTTTGTATATGAATAGAAATTACAATATCTCTCGGTAAGGTGGGATCTCTTAGACCTTGACAAATGAATTTTAAAAATATCCTCAGTTTTAATGAATTTGAGATAAAGATTAACACGAGATAAAAAATAAACAAACAGATTTAATTTTATTCATATAAAAATTCTTTTCAAAAACCTGAAGCTGGGGTCTATGAGACCCCACAATACCTTGTGAAGGTTTAATTAACAAAGTTTGAAGACCACTAATGTACACTATACTGCACGGACTAAATTCTATCAATATTTCAGAATGCAGCAGTACAAATATTCAAATGAAGAAATTTTGGAAAAATTGGTCGGATTTACAAAGCCAATACTAAACGTTGTTGTCTATAAATTTTCACTATATGGAAAATTGAAAAAATACATTTTGTAGAACTGTGTCTATTATGTATACGGTAATTTCATTCGAACGATAAAGTTTCGTTCCGGGTCGGAACAACTGAAATTCACTCTGCCAAAATATTGGTTTGGAACGAAAGTTTGTAGCGTTTGTAAATTAAAATTCAAATATTTATTTATAGATTTATTCAATAACATATTTTCCATTCTGTTCTATTACTTTTTGCCATTTTCGAGGTAACTTCTCGTGTTATTGAATAAACATATTAGTACCTTAAATAAATACCTTAATTTTATCTTCGATTCTTAATTTGCAAATGTTAAGAACTTTCTTTCCAACTCAATAGAACCGGCACAACATTCTTCGCGAGAATACTGGTCGGTATCGATGTAAACATTTAAATAATACAGTTCCATTTAAAAAGCATGTTTCAATATTTTCAGTATTCAAGTTCCAATAGTTTCAATATTTTGTCGCATCGTATTCGATGCCGGTCTTGACGTTGTCGGAACGTTACGGTCCGTGCAGTATAGTGTAGATGGACCTTTAAAACTATCATGCCGGTGCCGGTCTATACCGTTATCGGCACGTGACGGACCGTGCGGTATAGTGTAGATGGACCTTAATCCGAACTGTCACCGATCCCGGAGAACACGACACACTAGAAGCTTCGCCGAGTTACTCAACATCGTAAACGTACTCACCGTGCGTTGACAGAGGTGGGATTTCCGACATCATCCATGGACGGTTTCCTAGAATGAAACCACGAATGAAATTCGTTATTGTTCGTCTGGAGCTGCATAATGGCGGGGTATTTATAGGTGTTGTACAGACTCGGCGTTTGCCACATTCTACTGCACATTTGCGTGTCCATCAGTGAAATCTTTCTAGCAAGCTCTTTCGATGTGAAAAACAGTTCCCGCCCAAAATCACCAGGCTAATAACCTCCAATCGTCACAAGGTCCACGGTAATCGTAAACAATCACGAAGTGAAACAGAGGAACAATAAAATTGTTCGAAATCACCATTAAATTACAAGTTCACTACGACGCGTCTCACTGTACCGATTATCGAAATCACTGACAATCCCTTCGAATGTTGAATGAAAATTATTTCAGCGGTATGAGTTGCAGGTGAGGAACACGTGGCCGTGGTGCAGTTCGGTTTGCAGTGGCGAGGTACAACCCCCGGAAGAGGAAGAGGGAACGAAAGGGAGGACACGAGTGAGATCAGAACTTTTGACAGGCGCAACACGCACGCGGTCTGAGGGCGTGTGCATAAGTGTCATCGAGTGGAGGCGCGTGGCAGCCTCATGCTCGGCCTTGCCACAGCCACCCCCGTCCAATATCATCCCCACCAAACGAATAGGATTGCTGCGCGCGCCCCACGGCATGCTTTCCTACCCCTGGAGGAGCGGGGCTGTTCAACCCCTAGCTTCCGCGCCCGAAGGTTTCGCGGACTCTGCAAAGGAAACTGGTCTGTTTTTATTAGGTCGTTGCATATGAAATGTCCGATCTTTTACCACGCTTAAATTAACTCGTCGCGTTGTTGTTCTATGCGTAACATCTTGTAATCGAATTTTAAACCACTTCCCATAATACAATCTTGTTGAAATTTTTAATACATACTTGCTTCCGATGAGAATATTTGCTGCCATACTCGTGGGATCAAAAATGAAATTAAACAAAAGACAAACGAACAGATTTACTGACCGACGAAAGACAAAGACTGAAACTGCTACGCAAAGGAAAAGACGACGGGAAAAGGCTAGATAATTTATTATCAGACATTTTCATAAGCCATAAATTTATTAAGATCCGCAGTCTAATTATTATAATTTTAGTATTCCCCCACTATGTACACATTTATATATAAAATACATATGCAGCTGTAAACCCATACGTATTTATACAAATTATTTTCTTCACTTCAATATAAACGACAATATGAATGAACAACAAATTTACGAATGATAAACCATAAAAGAATAGATATCGGATGGTTTTGTAATGATAACATTTTTTCAAAGTTGTAGAAAAATTGTTCCCTTGTAAGAGTATAATCCAATTGGAGTTTAATCGATGATCTTCCCTTCGAGGTTCAGTAGAACTCTCGGATAGAAGGGTAGCGTCGTGGTTTCGTCACAGACACATACTTTACTATCGAGATAGGTCGTTTTATTGGCATTGGTCCCTTCTGATCTCAGGCAAATGAAGATGGAGCACCGACTTTTTCGGTACCACGTTAAAAAAGCTTGATCACTAACGTTTGGGATTACTCCTGCTCCAGCCTACACTTCTGGTAAAATTTTCATTATGTGGAATTTCGAAACTACGACGCAGTCCGATAACTATTGAATTTTAAATGTGAAATAAGTAAAAAATTTAGCATATTTTTCATGACATTTTGAATATCGATTTGCTGAAACTGCAGCTAAAATTCACATGTATGTTGAAGGTCTAAGCTTCCAGACAAATTATAATAAATATGAATGCTAGTAGTTTTAAGCATTTCTTTAAAACTCTACTTAAAGTTTACCATTAAATGAATGGACTATACTTTGTGACGCATATGAAAATATAGCACGAATGTGCATTTCAGCCTTGTGTAAGGAATAATTAGACTATTTAATTGTAACTTCGTAGTTGTGCACAGTGTTGGGCAAATTTTATTTTAAATAATAAATAATTAAATAATAAATAAACGTGTGATTTTATTTGCAAATAATAACTAAACTTGTTATTTAAATTAAAGTTATTTAAATAATTCCATAAATAATCTATTTATTATTTTTTATTTGCAAATAAAAGTTTATTTATTATTTGGATTGAGGTGGAAATCAATTAAATAGTTTTTCTCTGCTATACCAACCTTTTCAGGTATACCGCCAGTGTTCGGGCTCGTCCGGAGGGCGGATTAATGAATGAAAATACAATTTAATTTATTATTTGTTAATACAAATAATAATTGAAGATTGTATTTATAAATAACAATTAACTTTGTTATTTTAAATAAATTCATTTAGACTTGCTCAAATAATAAATAATTATTTCTGCGTTTTATTTGAATATCCAAATAACAAATAACTTGTTATTTAAATAATTATTTAAATAAATTTATTTATTGCCCAACACTGGTTGTGCACTTCAAACGTCTGCTCGGAAAGTTATCTGAAAGATCTAATATTTTGACTTTCGAGGTTTCAAAGGATTCTTATTTGAAAGAGAAAAAAATTAGTTATAATTTGAAAGTAGAAAAAATTAAATGGTATTGAAAAATTGAATAGTCAAATAAATTAATTTATGTAAAAGCGGGTGCTAAGAATTTTAGTGCGAATAATTTATTGTTTTAAATTTCCAGTGAATAGTCAATTAATTTAATTTATGTGGTGATAGAATACAAAAGTATTCCAGACATCCACCGTCAATCATATCGAGATCTAATAACCGTTACGTGACGTGCGACGGAAAAACAAAACAAGGCACTTTCACTTGTTTAATAATGAAGCATGTATCTGCGTCCCATTAGCAAACGAGCGATACTTTTCCAACGAAAGAAAAAGTGAAGCGTAGCCTGGTTACACTAGCTCTTATAACTCCTTAATCGGCAACTAGTCCGGCTGGTAGACATCTACGAGAGTAGTTAGGAGCTAACCACTTTGACTGCCTTTTACGAGGACGTTTCCTATGCTATGTACTATTACAACACGATGATGCTCATCGCCACCGACTTACTTGTGGCATAAGTACTAATGAGTGAATTCCTTTATTTGTTTTATTTCTTTTTTTAATTACTGCAAAATGATTCATTAGACATCTTTGACATTGATAAATGACTCGCAGAGTCTCGTATAACGGAACATATAAAAAAATCGTAGTAAACCAATTTGAAGATTCGATTTTAAGATCAGAAAACTCTTTAAGAAAGGAACTAACAGGAAAACATGAATAATAATTACTAGATTCCGGATGTTTATGCAAAATAAAAAGCTTGTGCATCAATTGCAAGACGCAGGAGCTAAATATAAATTTATATTCTTCATTATTTAATTTAATATGGTGAAAATAATATATTCACACTCTTGAAGTCTTTTAATATTTTCACTGTTTTAAATTGAACTTACCCATTTTGGTTATAAATGTATAAAATCCGGAGTCTAATAATTATAAATAAACATTATCATTAAAATGTGCCAATGCTTCTATGAAATTTCTAGAATTTTATATACAGCACTGTGTTTCGTTATAAAATGTACTATAATGTATAAATACATATATTTTGGACACTTCAACGTTACCATCTCTCTGCCAGTAACGGATTAGTCAAATGACATTGTGACTGCAATGGATTTGAAACTGCGTGAATTTAATGCATTTACAACAAAGAGAATAGGTGAAATACACAGTTGTGAGTGCATTATTTATTGAACTCCTGAGATTGAATTAAAAATATCATTACGTTTGCGATAATAAATAAATAAATAAATAATTATTTTTGACTTATTAAAATAATGTAAAGAAGGGATACATGTCGAAAATCTCGAGATTTGTTGCTAGATTGTGCATCTTGATGAAAAATAAAAATTTGCCAAGTCGGTCGTAAGGAACAGAAATTAAATAAAAATCTAAAGACGAAATACCTTTTCATTTAATTTCTGTTTCTCACAATTGACTTGGCAATTTTTTATTTCGCATCAAGAACCACAGTTTAGCAATAAATCCCAAGATGTACGACACCGATGATTCGCCGATCTGGCAGATCATAAATTCCCGAGAGACACGCTTTAAGCTTCAGCAGAATCGGGAACTAGTGTAAACGGTTTGGTAAAAATGGATTTGGAGCAGATCGGGTCGTCCGGTAAGAAACGGCTCGCGAAATCCGCGAGGACGGCATTCGTCCGTCGGCGGAGTAGACAAGAAAGAAAATCCTCGACGAAGGGTTTCAACGGAGGGCGCACGTAAGTATCCCGATACCAAATTAAATGATAGGACTCGGTGTGCGCCGCTACCGGAGACCTGTCCTCATTCCAGCGCCATTTTCGGAAAACAGCATTTCATTGCCGCTCCGGCCGACGAAAAAAAAAAAGAGAAGAAAAGAAAGAACAACGACAGCCAGGAGAAAAGAAAAGCCATCGCGCAGGGACGTACATAATCGCAGACAATGCGGTCCGTATACGGTGCAGCCGGGGCAAAAAGTTATTTGTCAATTAATACACGCGTACCGGTTCACCATGAATACGCATGGCAACGGAAGCTACCTAGTTAATGGTGGGGCTCGCATTAAGCTGATGAGAAGAATCCAATACGGAACAGTGTTTCCCAAAGTTTCAACATCTGCGTACCCCTCGTTAAAGAAAAGTCGGTACCATTTTAACACATTACCGACCGGTGATTATTGCATAATTTTGAAAAATCTGGTACATGGCTAAAAACTTTTTAATGGACCTTTCAATAGTAACAGCAATTTTCATTGTGAACTAACAAGTCATTCTCAATAACGTCATCCAATAATTTCATTTAAGATTGCAATGTAAAAGAAAATTTCTATGCTTTCTTTTGATACAGCACAATTATTGAGAATACTATTAATAGGCTTCCGGTAGGTAAAGTGTTAAGTAGCAGAAATGCCCAACAAGAGCGCCGGATTTAAATTTTGCGCCAATGTTTTTTATATAAAGTTAGTAGCTTTAAAAATGTCATGTGTTTCATACGTCATTATCGCGATTAGTAAATATGGAACGCTACACAATAGATCAACGCATTGTTATTATTAAAACTCATTATAATGTTGAGAAGAAGAAAATTGGTCGTTTAATTTCAAGAAATGCGGTTCATAATTGACCAGCAAAATAATGTATTTAATTTAGAAATTAATTCCAGCGCTTTTATTGGGATGCAGCTTGTTACACCAGACACAGCATGTACCCCCTCTAAACATCGAAGCACGAATGAAGGGGAACAATTTACAATCTTTCTGTCAATACCGGACGCATGCACGACAGAGACGGAACGCGTCACGTGACCGGCCACGGCGGATGCGTGGGAGATAACGTCGTAAAAGGGGAAGGTAGTGTGGGGACACAGGAATATCTTCTAAATCAAATTAACTGTATCAAAAAATATATTCCACAAAACTTTTAGATCTGGACGGGCTGTGTCTTTTTTCTTTTATTATTGAAAGCTTAATTAGAACTCCCCATAGGGGGTTATAAAGCTATACATTAGTAATATACATCTTACATTTGAACATTAGTAATGTAGGTACAGAAGAACACATTAAGTATATAACATATTAAGTACATAACTTTAAATCTTTAAATTGCATTGCTTGAAAAACTTGAAAAGAAAATAACATGCCTCAATATTCGGTTCACAAAGCAACGATCTGATATTTAAAGGTGGAAACAAATTAAGCTTCCTTAATTTTTTCATGAGATCAACTCTTTGAGATTCCAACAAGGTACATTGCCGAATGATATGGTTAAGATCTTGAACCTCATTGCCGCAGTTACATTTGGAATCATCTATTATATGTAGTCGTGAAAGAGATGCTGCAAGATGATAATGATTTGCTCTACAACGATTAAATGTTACAATAAATTCTCGTGATAAACCTCTACCCGAGAACCATGGTAACTCCATCTCTAATATAGTACTGAAAGTATTCCTTGCCCTTAAACTGACTCGTGTTCTATTACTTATTTCGTACAACGGTTTTCAAAAGAATTGAGAAAAATGTCAAAACACGCTAGATGAATTCATGCGGAGCATCATTTCTTCGTTTTACCAGCTGTACCACGTAAACAAAAGCAGTCTAAAAGGATGTACGTACAAGAAATTTCTCTTTCATGCTATCTACTAAATAAATATTAACAATTTAATAGGATGTCACGATTTCTAAAACCTTGAACGTCTCTTATACTCGATGTACTAATATACAAGGTTGTAACTAGCGAGGTTTTACTGTAACAGGTACCGGGAGAGCGAGGAAAGATTTTTACGTGGCCGGTGAAAAATCGGTGAATTGTTTCTAGAAGCACGGCTACAACAATGGAATGTTTTGAGAGAATCCGATGCATCGAAAAATATGTTCGACAAAACCTGTAGATCTGGACGGGCTGTGTCTTTTATGTTGTATTACCTGTTTCGTATAACAAACCGTTTTCGAAAGAATTGAGGAAAATGTCAAAACACACACATATATAAATTTATATGGGGCATCATTTTCGTTTTACCAGCAGAACCATGTAAACAATAGCAGTGTAAAAGGATGTACGTACAAGAGATACAAGAAATTGATCTCATTTATGTTATCTACTAAATACATATGAACAAATTAATAGGATGCCACGATTTCCTACCATGATTTCTAAAACCTTGAACAGCTCTTATACGAGGCGCATCAATATACGAGGTTGTAACTAGCGAGGTTTTACTGTGATACGTTGATCAAGTGGCGGGAGAGCGAGGAAAGATTTTTACGTGGCCGGTGAAAAATCGGTGAATTGTTTCTAGAAGCACGGCTACAACAATGGAATGTTTTGAGAGAATCCGATGCATCGAAAAATATGTTCGACAAAACCTGTAGATCTGGACGGGCTGTGTCTTTTATGTTGTATTACCTGTTTCGTACAACAAACCGTTTTCGAAAGAATTGAGGAAAATGTCAAAACACACACATAGATAAATTCATATGGGGCATCATTTTCGTTTTACCAGCAGAACCATGTAAACAATAGCAGTGTAAAAGGATGTATGTACAAGAGATACAAGAAATTGATCTCATTTATGTTATCTACTAAATACATATGAACAAATTAATAGTATGCCACGATTTCCTACCATGATTTCTAAAACCTTGAACAGCTCTTATACGAGGCGCATCAATATACGAGGTTGTAACTAGCGAGGTTTTACTGTGATACGTTGATCAAGTGGCGGGAGAGCGAGGAAAGATTTTTACGTGGCCGGTGAAAAACCGGCGATCGGTGAATTGTTTCTAGAAGCACGGCTACTACAATGGAATGCTTTGAGAGGATCCGATGCCCGTTCGAGATCGTACCGGACGGATCTCTCGAAGCTGCCTCGTCAGGTTGATCTTCGCTGTCGATTCGACACGCATTTTTAGCAGCGCGCGGTACAAAGCGCTTGAAAATTGGCTTCACCGCGATACGCGTGTCCACCGTGAACGAACTTACGTCACCATCGTCTGATCGCGTTTCATTCGCGAGTTTTCTATTTAACCGTTTCAATGCGACGGATATTTGCCGAATAGAATTGTCGCGTGGAAGAAAGATCACTGTGCTAAGTGATTCAGAAAGCATCCTGAAAGGTCCCGCTAATTGGAAGACCGTTTCAACTTTAGGGGATCTTGCGTTTTGGACGTTGCTCTCAATCCTCTTCATAATTGTTTCGAGTTTCAACGAAATATATACATTACGTGGTTCGATAAATATTTATCGTTGATGAAATTCTTTGTTTACAAGCAGGTAGAGAAACAATAAAATCTTATTAAAATTCCAGTAATAAATTAAAACGTTGGTTATGAAATTCAGCTAACGAATTTGTATCTTGAAAGTTATACTTTGAAGTTGTATCTTTGTGCATAGTACTGTCTAATGAAATCAAAATTATTTTTTCTACACAAATGGTTGTTCAAAATAGTGTACCGTTAACAAACAATCTCTAAACTGACTTGTGCTTCTAAACGATCTTCTATTAAGAGGTGTCATTTTAAATTCAACGGTATTCTTTGTTCGTGAGGATTAGAGTTGTCATCCTTTGACACGTGGTTAGTAAAATTGTAAAAAAACAACGTCTTTTTCGACGTAAAATAACAAATCTTAATAGAAGTTCTTGTATATTGAACGTAGTAGATCGAAATACGATTAAATTAAAATCCTCTTGTTTAAAAACAATAAAAGAATAGAATGCATTCTGTATGTATTAGTGTTCGGATAATAAAACAGTTTCCTAACATTTGAACAATGATGTATATGAATCGCTGTTTACTTGTTCGGATAGTGGAGAATTTAGGTTCGGATAGTCGAGGTTCCACTGAGTCGTTAACCGAACAAATACATATGCTCTGAATTACGTCACATTTAGTCTTATTTTCAAGCACAAATGCTTTAATACAATTTAAAAAATAATTAAAACCAAGAAGGTTCATTGGCTTAGTTTTGTCCTAGTTATACATATGCTGTTACACGTCTACATGCTTCAAAGCCGTTCGATGGGTACATGGTATCGGGGTAAGTTTTTCAGAAATATCGATCACATCTTTTTCACACGTATCGAGGCATTGGCATAATATGTTCGACACGTTCACAGCAGTTAGTTGAATAAACGTTGTAACAAAAGTGGCATCGCCGAACCCCCGCCTTATTCTTCAAAACTGGTGTCTCTGGCCGAAGCACGCGCATTTTCCATTAAAGGACGAGGGGACAAGAAGAACAACGAGTCGCGCGCGCGATTATATTAATTAGCGGATACCGTGAACCGGCCAAAAAGAAAATCCGCCGCGTAGCAAATATATCGACGACGCTCGCCAGGAAAAAACCCGGAATGCAAAAGTCGCCGAGGTAAGGGAAGCGGTTTGGCACATTTTTTGAATCGCTGGAATGCCGATACAAGCTATTAGAGGGAGAGCGGGGCTTCTTACGTGGAATCGTTAACCTCGACGGTAGCCACCGATAAAAGACGTCTCGCGGACGAGCTCTGAATTAATGAATGCTCGGATGTAAAACTATCGCGCGGCTAACTGTCAGAAGAAACGAAAACTGAACCAAATAATGGCTGTAAGGGGATATTTTCACGGCTTCCGAGGCGAGGTTCTTCCTTCGACTGCCTCGTCGCATCGCTGCGACCGAGATTGTTCGACGAATTGTTCTTTAGTCGTCGAATCACCGAGCAAGTCCAGCATTCGAATGTGTCGGACTTTCGTTTTCTCTCATTTTATTTTCATTGTATCGTTTCTGGAAATCAATTGTTCGATATACTAACACGAAAGTCGAAGGTAAAAAGGTGCAATTCAAATGTTACACCTGAAGCAGACAGTAGTTTATAGAATTGAAATCAAACTTGTGCAAGTACGTCGGTGAATTCGTTTTAATGAGCTACATTATATGATACATGTAAGTTGTTCTAAACTTTTACACTTCAAGATACTCTAAACTTTTACAATGCACAGTTAATGCAAGAACACTATACGTAAATTTTTAAATCCCGACGGAGTTAACTATTTAACACAAAAAATGATCGTTGATCGTTTTGACTAGAACTAACTTTGCATTAAACAGCACATTTAATGTCAGATATGATTTAATATATTTATAATGAGTATCTGAATAATTGATACGGTTTGAAAAATACACGTCACTCTTTAAACCGTTTTGAAATTGAATTTGTAACACAAAAAATTATAGTTGATCGTTTTGACTAGCACCAGCTTTGCATTAAACAGCACATTTAATATAATTATAATAAATCAATAATTGATAAGTTCTGAAAAATACATGTAACTTTTCAAACCCTGTTAAAATTGAATATGTAACACAAAAAAATGATCATTGATCGTTTTGACTAGCACTAACTTTGCATTAAACAGCACATTTAATGTCAGATATGATTTAATATATTTATAATAAGTATCTGAATAATTGATACGTTTTGAAAAATACACGTCACTCTTTAAACCGTTTTGAAATTGAATTTGTAACACAAAAAATTATAGCTGATCGTTTTGGGTAGCACCAGCTTTGCATTAAACAGCACGTTTAATATAATTATAATAAATCAATAATTGATACGTTCTGAAAAATATATGTAACTTTTCAAACCCTGTTAAAATTGAATATGTAACACAAAAAAATGATAGTTGATTGTTTTGAGTAGCACCAGCTTTGCATTAAGCAGCACATTTAATATAATTATAATAAATCAATAATTGATACGTTCTGAAAAATACATGTAATTTTTCAAACCCTGTTCAAATTAAATATGTAACACAAAAAAATGATAGTTGATCGTTTTGAGTAGCACCAGCTTTGCATTAAACAGCACATTCTGTACATCACAAGCATGGAATCAACATGTGTCATAAAGTTTTAAAATGTTTAAAATAGTTTATTCACTTAGCAAGTATGTGGTCTTTTGTACTTAAAACATTTGGAATTATTGGTTTTTTGTGCTGAACATAATGTATACTAATTTAATAATTTTTACAGACGCAATTATACGAAAAATCTTGAAAATGGTCTAAATAGTTGACCGAAACGTTGAAAATTTTTGTGTTAATTTGCAAAATTGTTTAAGTAGTAGTATTTGATCGAACCAGTGCGCTGAAAACATGAATATTTGTTATTAACAATTTGTCGATCGAGATCATGGAAACAGTTCTAAAAAATACATGCAACTTTTCAAACCCTGTTGAAATTGAATATGTAACACAAAAAAATGATAGTTGATTGTTTTAACTAGCACCAGCTTTGCATTAAACAGCACATTTAATATAATTATAATAAATCAATAATTGATACTCTGAAAAACACATGCAACTTTTCAAACCCTTTTGAAATTAAGTACGTCCCACAAAAAATGCACGTTGATCGTAATTTAAAATTTATATTTATAATATCTGAATAACTGATACGTTTTGAGAAATACACGTAACACTTTAACCCGTGTTGAAATTGAATATGTAACACAAAAAAGCTTATCGTTGATTGAGTCCGAATGAGTTGGTCGACTCACCGGAAGAAGCTACCCTGCGCGGAACATATTCGGAACAGATGAATCGAAAGAGATATGGCGGTGAAGTCTGAAGCCGGATAGTGTTAGGAACGATTTCATCGGTTCTTCGCCACAAGGGTCAAGTGTACGAGACTACTGTCGGACAAAGAAAAAAGGTGCGCCAGCGCGGAGAGTGCGAGAGAGAGAAAAAGAAAGGGAGCGTGTAAAAGAACGAAAGAAAGGAGTTTGTACGCGCGCGTGTGCCTTGTGGTCACCCGTGGGGCTTCCATTCAACCGGTGGCTCGGCTCGCCCACTCATTCCTTCATTCATACACGCTGCACGCGATTTGAATCGATAAGCAAACCACGGAAGCGAATCTTTCCTATTGGTCTGCCCGGTGACGCGTTAACCGCGCCTGTCGTCCAGTTTCTCTCGTCCTCTTGTTTCTCGGTTCGCGCCGAGAATCCGAACGCCGCTCTCTTTCAAACGCTGCGCGAATATGAAAAGACACTAACGTTTTTCCTACAATTCTTCGGAATTTTTATTCAGCCATTCAGAGTTCACGGTCAGATAAGTGAATTCAGTCACACGGTCTCATTCATTACGCGGATTATAGTAATCCTTCATTGTTTATGAATTTAGAAATAGACTTATAAGAATTTAGAAATGCCTTATAAGAATAATAATTTTTAATATTTTCATTTAATACAATAATAAACATGAAATATTAGAAAGAATGTTTTATTAATTACGAGTGTGATGATCAAACAGAAACATCTGCTTCTAGCTGTACTACAAAAATGGAGGATGTAAATTAATAATTCATCATCGTTACTTTCACTATCTATTTGTTGCTTCCTTTTTCTGCATTTGTATTTCCTGTTCTGTGTTTTCATCATTTAATTGTGTTACATTCGCCATTATTTCATCGTTATTGTTGTTGTTTGTAGCAGACGTTCATTTTAATTAGATGAACTTAAAACAGGGCGATTCTACATAAAAAATAAGTCGAAAATGTTGAATAAAATTTTTCATACGAGGCGTCGTTTTTGAAAAAATCAACGTTGAAAATCCGTAACGAGTGCTTACCACTTGTAAGAAGTAGAAACGGTACGTCATGAACAGACGCGTCACACGATTCCTATTCAATTGCACGCGTGTTCGCAGAATTTTAAGACTCGATATTCTTGGAAATGAAAGCATACATAAAATTACTTTGTTCTACATTTTTATGTAAATTTTATTTTCTATATAAACCCGTCGAGCAACAAACAATTCATTTAATAATTTTTATTCATATGTTCCTATTTCCCTTCGAATTAGAGTCCAATGTTATATTCGAAAAGTTAATGTCTTGAAATTATTACTAACAATAAGATCAATTTACTTCTTGCTATTGTAGTAATCAAGAATTATTGATTTCACGGAAATAAAGTTTATATATATTGTACGCTTACATTCACGTTAATACTCAAACGCGTTGGTTACAAAAGAATAGAATTATCCCTTGACCATGGGAGTCTCTCGTGACCCCAACAAAACAGTGCCTATTGCGCAACATTATTGGCCGTGAATGGACACCTTAACTTTCGCTATTGTACGATAGTTGCTAATGTAAAGCTTCTGTAACTTCTTCAGAACATTTGGATGCCTGAGAAAATTTATAAAATATTTCGGAGAGGTCCTATATATGTTACTCTGTAACCTGAGTTAACCCTGCGGCACTGAAGGCTTAATTCGCCCTAATACAAAGGGATTGACATACCCAATTAGTATATATCGTTCTAAATGTTTATCACGAGCCTGACTCGACGTTACAGTGCAAGAGGTTATTCAAGAATTGGTGAAACGTTCATAACAAGAAAACGCTGGATTTCCCAAAAATTCTCGGAGACGTTACAGTGCAAGAGGTTAATCAAGAATTGGTGAAACGTTCATAACCAGAAAACGCTGGATTTCCCAAAAATTCTCGAAGACGTTACAGTGCAAGAGGTTATTCCAGAATTCGTGAAACGTTCATAACCAGAAAACGCTGGAGTTCCCAAAAATTCTCGGAGACGTTACAGTGCGAGAGGTTAATCAAGAATTCGTGAAACGTTCATAACCAGAAAACGCTGGATTTCCCAAAAATTCTCGAAGACCAGACGTTCAGGTGAGTACTCTGCTTTTCGTGAAGCGGTCTCTCCCTTTCCGAAGAATCAGAAGCGACTTCTGCGGGAGCCCGAACCGAAGTAGACGAAGAAGAAGAAGAGGGGGAGGAGTAGGAGGAGGAGGCGAAGGAGAAGAAGGACGATCCGTCGAAGTAGGAGCAGAAGTTGACGTGGAAAGACGAGGACGCGGAGGATGAGGATGGGGATGAGGAGGACAACGGTGGAGGCGGCGGAGGAGCGAGCACCGGCAAAAGGTGGAGGTGGAGGAGGGCAAGGTGGTAGGGTGAAAGGGTGAGCAAGGGGGGCTACGACCGGTCGGCTGGACAGACGCATGGACGGACGGGATGGAAAGACAGACAGGACTGGAGACCGCTCATTACGGGCGGCGCATGCGCGAGGAATGCGGCGGCTCTGGTCTCCTCGATACAATAAATATAGGATCGGATCGGATCGGATCGGCAGGCCGAAGCGAGAGGGAGACAGAGGCACCGGCCCGGCCGGGAGAGGGATGAAGATAGCCCGAGAAAGAGGGAGCACGAGGAGAGGAGCACACACCGCACCGGTGGAGGACGAGGAGAAGACGCGGGGCAACGTTCAGCCGGAAAGTAAGGATGAATCGATGAACGAATCGGCGGACAACAATGCCGAGCGTAGTAACGACATCCAGTTAAATCGAACGCCAGCAAAAAAATACGCTGTGGTTGTTTAAGAGACGGCTAACCCGGCCGGTATGCGTATATTCCTGTTTGCGACTCGATCCATCCGATCCGGCTTCCGGCAAAGAATCGATCGCGCCGCGCGCACGCAAGCCCCTGTTATTACGTCCGATCTCTCCGGCCACCGGTTTCGGTACGCGACTGATTTCTGATCGACGTTTTTAACGAGTGTAAATCATGGGGCCGATTGGTACCGCTCCGCGGACCACAGCAGTGGAGAGATCCTCGCTCGGATGCTCGATATGCCCGAGATGCCCGAGATTGTAGGTTTTAGGAATCCGTCGACTACGAGGTGTGGCGAACTGTCTTTCGCGGTTACACGAGCGCAAAGTAGTGTGTCCGAAATTTAATTAGCATATACAGAGGCCTCCATTTGTTCGAGTCAGCATCGTAGGAATGGCCAAATTAACACTAAACCTACCGAGCGCTAAAAGCGATGAAAATGTTTTAGCTTATAAAAATGACATCACTCTATTTATTTAGATTTTTTGCCATTTTTGTTACAATATGTGTTTGGATAAAGAAATCGATCGATACAATTTTTATGTAAGCAACTAAATAATTTCAATGATTGTGGAATTAAAAATATAAAACCGATCATTTGACCGGCAGTGGTAAGTTTAGTGTTAAAAAAAAACTTGTAGCAGAGCTTCTATTGGGTGAACTGACTCGTGTCATATACCGCTTATCTGAACTCATGACATTCGTATATCAAATAGGTGAGTATAGATCAGGTTCTGCATATTTTTGCTCATTTTGTACTTTCCACTTGCTAATAAAATTTGATTACAGTGAATTAAATCTGCTGGAAATAAACTAAATCACACAGCAATGAATTAATGTAGTGCAATTGCAAAAATCAAGGAAAATATGTACCCCACGATTACTGTATACGCAGACTACAAATTTTATGCATTTTTAATGGTATAAATCAATCTTCTTTTCGCTTATTAACAAAATAGAAGATTGCTATCAATCATTTATGAAATCGTTGTAATTATAAATTTATTTCTTGTATATATATTGTAAATATAAATTATACATTTATAAATTGTTAAAATTAGAACGTATTTATACTTGCATAATGTGTTTATAAGAATAATATTAATTATTAAATTAAGCATTCGCTTATTTTTCTCCAATAAAACATTAGGCACTATTACACGAATATTCTCGAGTTCTAAATTTGAAATAATGAAATTGTTTAAAATAATTTGTATGCGCCAAGCACAAAAGATAAATATCACTGTATCATTTGATTCCGTAAAAATGAGGTCTCCGTCAAATGTTATTCATGATAGAATCAATTAAAATTGTCAAATCCGTGAGGAATGCCGACGGCAGGATCGCAACACCTGATTAGCTCGGTTTCGGCTGAAAAATTGTAGTATCACAATCAACGGAGTTCGGTCGACGTGGCGGTAACATCAATTAAAATCATTAGCCGATAAACTGATACCGTTCGAGGTCCAACAAGAAGCCGAGGAAGGAACGATAATCTGAACACGTTTTTTATTCATTATCGATAATTTCCCTGAACAACGCCATTAGGCCAGTAGTGAAGCGCCCGTTGGTGAGCTAAAAGATCGCGATGCACTTGAAAGATGGGCGCCCGGTTGAAAATTGTAGGGAGCGGACGCGGCCGATGTATGCGCGATATAAACGCTGATCAATCTGCTTGGCCGAACATTTAATCGATAGTTCAATAATTATTAACCTGCTACGGAACGGGGCCCGCAGATTGCCCGCTTTACGAATTCCCATCCTAATAGTTTTGTTTCACCACTTATAAATCACCCGTCTCTAACGATCTCTTTGAAAACAACTGTTCATTAACCGGCCGCGTACGTATTATTTTAACTTTTTAGCGACATTCTCTATTTTCGCAAAATGTACCTATCATCGATTAACATTCTTCTTTTCTTTGAAGGTGTCTGGTCAATTTGAAAGAATCACCGGGAAAATTCCTGTTCACTTTTTGTACAAATGGTAGGGAAGACGAGGCAAAGACAGTAGAAATTAAACAGTAATCTCTTATTGGTAACAGTGAAAAACAATTGTAAAAGAGCATTTTGCATAACATTTACCTAATCTCTCAATAACTTCAATTATAACATTACTAAAAATTTAGCTTCTCAGAAAAGCAATTGTAAATTCAGAGCAATTTGCGTAACATTTATCTAATCTCTCAATGACATCAATTATAACATTACTAAAAATTTAATTTCCCAGAGGTTCTTATTCGCCACCTAATTATCTCCTTTAAAAAATTTCGTTTAAGACAGTTCTTCTTATCTTAAAGAGCCTACACTGGATAATGTTATTTGTACAAAGTGTTATTATAAATCAATGTATCATATGTATTATATTTATAACGAAAGTAGCGTTTATATAATGTTTTACACGTAAGAAGTTAATTAAAGAAACTGGCTTCGGCTTGTCGTTAGAAGATTACGTCAAGTAGAAATTATAGGCATTAAAGTTTTCACATTTTATTTTTACGATGCCTATATTATTAAATCGCTTTAACTGATTAGTTATGAAATCGACTGATTAGTTAAGATATACTCATGAAAAACATGTTACACGCTATATACAGGGTGTATAAACAGTAATGGTCATTCCTCGTAGGGGTAAATTTACACCTTTGGATCGGTGGACATGTGTAAAATAAACTTGCCGCGAAATTATTTATACCAAAGGATATTCTCGTTAAAGTTTGTTTTTACATCAACACCTTCCACTCATTTAGAATAGAATAAGTTTGACAGAAACCATAGGTCGCAAACAAATAGTTGTGGATATGTAAGTTGCTAAAGTTTTTGCAAAATTTGATTGTGTGAAGTTATACGTATATACAAAAACCTACTACTACAGTCCATTTGATTGTGTCGATGAGACTGAATATAATCGTGTGTGTGCTTCGAGGCAAACAAAATTTAAAGGCACATTCCTCGGTAAGCCCGTATCGTAGAAGTTACTCCGGCCACGATCAAAATAGTTCCGCAATTGTTTGTTAACCCTCAGCACTCGAGAGGCGCCTTTGAGGCGTCACTAAAAATTACTGTACTATTATTTAAAATATTGTTTACATTACTAGATATGTCGGTTTCTAACCAATTACTAAACATTTAAGTATTGTATGAGGTATTATATCAATTTCATATCCACCAAATTTAAAAAATCATAGAGAATGGAAATATTCTAGGTCAGAAGAAATGTTTGATTTCCGAGTTAATAAAAACGAACTAAAAAGTACAAAATAATGTTTCTTAGTTCCATACAGATTCCCAACACTGTACTGATAGTCCTAAAAATTTGTAATTGTGAATTGTTGAATAGCTGTGAAAGTACTTGTAAGATTTAAAACGAATAACGTGGGGCGCATGCAATAGATAATTGATGCAAAAATAGTTCACCTAAATCACTAAAAAATTTATTTCTCCGCAAATGATATGGACTGTTGTGTGAGTTTTCTCAACAGCAGCTACTCTCTACACTCCTTACTATTATCTGGGGCCCCACCGCGATCGAAAACAAATGCAAGCAGTAACGGTGTAACGATTCTTTCACTTGGTAAAAGAAGCGATGATGTACTACGAATCGTCGCACGACGACGTACTATCATAGACTGAGCTCCGTCGGGGCGAAGTGGGTCCGTGGAGTGGGGACGAGTCAGAGTGCGCACGCATAGTAAAGTAGAGAACGTTGTCGCGCGGAGTGGGGATCGCTGAACGCGATGACGTAGTTTCGCGGGGAGGTGAAAAGGAAAAATATTTAATCGTTATTGCTCCGAAACGGATAGACTTTTAAAAAATTTTTTTTGAATAATGCATTGTCATCCAGTTCTGAGCCATATGCCCGATTTCAAGTCTCTAGCTTATCAGGAAGTTAGTTTAAAATCAATTGCAAAATTTGCCACCGAACAAACAAAAAAACACACAAACAAGAAAGCGAGCTTATAAAAACGTGGTAAAACAGCTCCGAGTGCTAAGGCTTGATTGGACGTGGGTGTGTGAGGAGTGCAACTTTTGGCAAAGAACAGGAGTGAAATGAGTCCAAGAAAAGAGGAAGTCAGGAGAACTGACTGACTGCCTTCCTCAAAGACATAAGAGAGCGAGAATAGGGCTCTAAAAAAAAAAGGTTGAGGAGTGGGAAGCTATCAAGGAAATTCCTTTTCGTATTTTTTTCGGTCGTCAAGGGAGTAATTTATAATTGTATGTCTGCTCGTTGGTTCGATGGATCTGTCGCACGAGTTGCCCATCTGTCGGGGTTAAAGTTGTCAAAACACGGTGGTTGTAAAAGAATTGGCCAGTTCGGAGCTGTGTGCGTTTTTTGTCCGCTATAACATCCTTTTTAGGTATATCGCCAGTAGTCGGGCCTTAGTGCCCACACCAATAATATGAAGAAGTGGTACGCAACAGAACACAGTCAATATCTTCTTGGAAACGATTGTTACCACGGTTTTTTGTTGGTTAGTTCGTTGATGAGAGGGCAGAGTTTTCGTGCGGAAGTCGCATTTAGATTTCAGAATTGTTTTGATCGTGATCGGAGTAACTTCTTCTCGTTCGCTGTCGCGATTTCGGAAAGTGTGTCGTGTTTAGTGATCGCGTAGAAGCGCGCCGTGTTTTGTGCTTCGAAAATTGACTTCGAAAAACAAGCACATCTATTCGGACATATTCGCGTGAGAAAGTAATAGTGTGCTGTGGATTCGGCCGGAGGAACAGAAGATTCTGAAAAATTTGTGAGTACCTATATTAGATTAGTACTTTTATGTAATAACAACGAATATAAAGTTTTCTCTTGTATTTTGCAACTTTAAATTAATGATCTGAATAGGCAGGGAGACGATACCTTGATACGGGCCTAGAGACAAATGTCCTTTTAAATTTCGTTTGTCTCAAGGTATGCACACGATTGTATCTCATCGATACGGTTAAGTAGACTGTAGTAGTATGCTTTTATCGATACGCATAACTCCACACAATCAAATTTTGCAAAAACTTTAGCAGCTTATATTTCGATAACTACTTATTTGCAACATATGGTTTCTTCTAAATTTATTCTATTCTAAATGAGTGGAAGGTGTTGATGTAAAAACAAACTTTAACGAGTACTTTCTTTGGTATGAACAATTTTGCGGCAAGTTTCTTTTACACGTGTCCACCGATCCAGACAAAATTTTCCAAAAAAATATTGCAATGCAACGTTCATTTTTTACAATAAAATATATTAATAGAAATTACAATAAAATATATTGTTCGGATTTGACGAATTAGAAAATTATTAAGTCTGATAAGAAGTGATTTGTACCTGAATCTGTTATTTATGCATTCGATATTATAATGAGTAATTGATTGTTCAACAGGTGATGAATCAGCTTTCACATTCTCAAACTATGTCTAAAGTACCTTAACCCCTTGCCCTACGATTTATTTTACGGTTTCAGTGATTAGAACTATTTTTGTAGTTCGTAATTTCCTAAAAAGGAGAAAATTTATAGCTATTGCATACCTACACGTTCTCTAATAACTATACATTAACAAAGTCAAAATAGAATTTCATCTCTGCTTAAAGGAAATTAATAACATACGTATTTATTAGATTCTATTCAGAATCTTCGTCACGAGTCTGACACGATATTGTAGGGTAAGGGGTTAAGTAATAAAATATATTGTTCGGGGATTTAAGGAATCGGTTTTGAAAATTGGCAACTATCAGTCTCGTTTTTATCATATACTGAAACGATTTGACAATTTTATTTTTCAACTAATAATTTAGAATTATTGATTTATTTATTGACTTAGTTGTGCACGTGTTACACATTTCTCGCTGTGGTCGATTCTAATGTGAATGAAGAATATAAAAACATTTTATAACATAGATTAAAGAGACAAAAGTGAAGTAATTTTTTATTGTGTTGTAGATTACAGTAAGCCAAAAATATAATGAAGTTGTACTGATTCGATTTTTGTGAACTACATCGAAACCTGCAGAAGATTAAAGAGTTAAAAACAGCGTTGATAGCAACATTCCCTTCGTGTATTTAAACATTTCTGCATATTCGTGAATCATCGAGGAACGTAGTTCGGAACGTGTAATCAAACGGTTACGATAGAGACATTAGCGAGGAACGATTTATACCCTGGGAACGATCGAGCCGCGATTTACTCGAATGATCGAATTATAAAAAGGCGATTCGATGAATTACGAATGGCCGAATAAAATATGCGTGACCGGATATGGCGTGTAATATGCGTGGCCGTTCTTTTTCGCGATCGAATCGCGCGGACCAATTACGTTCTGTACCTACGTTTTGCGCGCGAAGATCCGTCGGCGTTTCATGAGCAAGCAAAAAGATCGAAAGATACGACACAGGCCCCGAGAGTTGATAACGTCGCGCCAGTTATTAATTATCGCGGCGGGTTCGGCTGTTTGCAATTAACGTCGCTTCGGTTTTAGTTGATTACGCCGACCCAGGTGTCATCATTAATTTATTTCCCTTCCTCCGTGCGAACCATTTACAATGAATTTTCCTTTAAACGCTGCTGGAATTTTAAATTCTATATAGCATTTATTGTTTGTAATGCTTGTAATGTTTCTTTTATCTACAAAATTTATTCACAAATTAAATCTACAAGATCTTCGAACACGTTCATCAATGTCGCACATGTAGACCATGAATACGGATTTTATATGTTTATAACAAAAACAACAAAAGACAATTTTAAATTTAAAATGAAAGATTCGAAATATTTACGAACATCCGTGGATCACATTATTAGATAGCGGATTTTATGCATTTATGACAAAAATGAGTAGGTGTAATTTAAAACAGTAAAAACATGAGAAGAATTTAAAAATACTATTATATTCTTTTCAACCTATTAAACATATTTAGAAAGAAAATGGGTTTCACTCCAATTTATTGAAATTTAGCTACAACATTTTTATTTGGAATAAATCATCATCAGACCTGGGTAAAAAAAAATATTTCAACTAAGAAATGCTTTATTTGCAAATACTATTTCTCACAACTGTATTACATATGTTTCATTTGAAACAGTAATTTAGTATTAGTTTTAAATGAAACATATGTAATAGTTCTGAGAATACTGTTTGCAAATATTTGTATTTCTTAGTTGAAATAATTTTTACCCAGGTCTGCAAACTGTTTCTCCATTTGAGACCTCGTATGATCTTAAAGATCAGTGTGTCGTAACGAATGAATTCGTTTTGACACAGATTTCCATATGCAATAAAAAAATACATAGCAAGTATATAAGTTTCACTACAGTAGCACCTCGATTATCCGAACTTCTTATGGCTTAAATGTCTAATATCTCTTAACATAAACAACTTATTTATAAAATTACAATTATGTAACGTTTCTATTAAACGTACTCTCAACCTTCCTATCTATGTGAGGACTTGGATTATTTATCAGAACGTTGTATGTCTGAATTGCCTAATCTCTCAACATAAGCAACGTTATTCATTGTACAGACATTTAATGTAGTATTATAATTATGTAACTTTCTATTATACGAACTCTCATGTTCCCTATTACATGAGGACCTCGATTATCCGAACCTTTTATGTCCGAAATGCCTAATCTCCGAACATAAGCAACACTATTCATTGGACAAATGTACAAGACATTTAATCTAGTATTATAATAATTTTGTAACTTTTCTGTTACACGAACTCTCATGTTTCCCTGTTCAGATAACCGAAGTTCCTCTATATTTTGAAATAGCCTAGCACGTTAGAACCACATCGTGAATAGACAGCGGATTTTATGGATTTCTAACAAAAATGAGAAGATGTAAATTAAATACATTTGAATATCCTGTTACATTATTTTCAACCTATTAAGAGAAAAAAACAAATTTCTATTTCACTCCAGATTATTGCAATTCGAGTAGAAAATTTTTATTTTACACAAAGATCCGCTGTCTAGACGTGAAAGAACGAAATTCCCATGTTGCTATAGCTGGAGTTGAGCAAAATTTTTATTTAAATAGAATTTTCGCCCAACTCTGGCTAAAGCATTCATCCCATAAAAGTACAAAATAAAATCCGGCGCTTATGAATAAGCAAACCGGCAGACATTCTTCATTTGATCTGTCTCGATTGTCAGGAAGAGAATTCCTTGCGGACAGAGCCAATAATTTACACGGATCCGTAGAAGAACGGTATAGGACCACCAAACACAGTCTCGGTTGAAAAAAAAAGTGGATCCGACGCCGCGGATAGTCAGAGCAGAGAGAAAGTATTCCGCGGAAAGCAAAAACTCGGCATCGACATGTCGATCGAAAGAAGTGTCGCTAATTTGATGTAGCCGGTGTATACGGTGGATCGTATGGCGGAGTGGTTTGGTCACTCGCGAGTTGATTTATACCGGTGGGCAAGAACCTCGTGGCAAAAGCTCGTTGTCTTGCTCATTGCTTTAGCGAGCGCTCCTCCGGCTCTGTACTCACTTTGAACAATGGAATTGCGTTCGCAACGTCAATCTCTCTGTATTATTCACCTCGCTCCTGCGCTCTCCTTTATATCCCTAGCGGTTCCCCTTTTCTGCCACGTTTTCTGTCTCTCCTTTTTGACACACCTCGCGTCCTAACGTTCGTATCTCTTTCTCCTGATGTTTCCCTCTCTTTCCCGATTCCTTCCACCGTACCTCGGCCGTTCCCGGCGAAACAGAAATAAATCGAAAGTACCGCGATCGTTTAAAACGGTGTTAAAATCATTCCCGCGGCTCCTTTTTCATCGAGGCTGACGCCTCTTGCGCGTGTGTCTTCCATGTTACATTTAACGGTCCCTCTAATTTCACGGATATCAGTTCAAGGTTCGCAGAGAATTCCGACCATCGAAGTGTCGGTCGTGTGATCCGACTTTTCACGTCGTAATGATTTTATTGGCCTTCGCGATCGGTGTGAGTCGGTCTTCCTGTGTATGTTTACTCCGCATTGTGAAGTTCACAAAAGGGATTGAGAGGATCGATAGATTCTACAATGTTTGTTAGCTCGTCCCCATCCCCTTTCTCGAATAGTTTAACACTAGGTTTACAAAGCTAAAGAAATAAATGAGAAATATTAAACTTTTATGCTAGAATAAACTAAGTATAAGTAAATAATGTTAAGACATTAGAATATAAAATAGATAGTAAGATAAAATTAAGTAGAAATTAGAATAAGAGAGAATAGAATAACAAAATTAAAAGTATAAGGTAGAAAGAAATTTCTATTACGAATAATAAGTACATTACTTCTGTTGTAAAATTGTACTTTTGATTTTCTTTTTTTGGTTAAAGATGTAATTTTCTTTATTATAAATGATAAGAAATAAAATTATTTAAAAGGTTTAAGGGACCCATAAAAATTTCTGAATTTGCGATTATTAAGATTGTAAAGATGCTTCCCTGAGGAATTATTTACAAAATTTATTTCTTTGGATATATATCATTGGAAAAATGGTCAAAAATTTTGATAGACACATTCTTGTTATGTTTATAAAATAATGTGAAATTTCTGGAACTCCTTAAACCTAATGTTAAATTCGTAATTTGTGTCCATACTCTATTAATGCTTTCATTAACAACTTAGAAATGTCGAAGATTTTGAATGTCAATATTGTACGTTGCAGTACAGAATAGAGTTAATAATTGCTTATTGTAAATGTTAACTTTGCTTGCATTTAAGCTTAAATCGTTGAGTCTTACCTGTCTGTCCAACAGAGAGCGTCATCTCGGTACCTGAAACATTCAAGACACTTCTATTAGCTTTTCGTGTAACAATGATTTTTAAATATGAATGATTGATTTATAAATTGTGTATACATTTATATTAGTTTTGCGCGTAACAATAATTTTTAAATGTGCACAAATTTTTGTAAATTCCATAACCAAGACCGTAACAATAAGTCAAAGTAAATATGTTGTTAAAAAAAGGTTCGTATTTATTTCAATATTATTTGTTTTCCCTCTAATGTGCCAACCACTCCGATAAACAAATAGTAATTATTATACTACGGGTCTGTATGCAAAATCGAAATTTTCTGTACCCACTGTAAGGAGTTAAACAAAAATATATTTCTTCTTTTAACAGTTATAATGAAATGAATATAATATTTAGCAAAGTTTATCAAGATTTGCATATTTATTTCATACTGCATAAGACAGTTTACAAGAACAACTAATTTCCATTAGATTGTATACTTCAAAGCTTAGGTAACTAAAATTAATATTTACATACTCTTATCTACTTCCATTGAGTAAATATTTAAAATGATTGAAATATCAGTTTTTCCATAACACATTCAATTCTTCGTATCTCACATATTTGCACAAACCATAAATGGGGAGAATTCGTAGCTTAGCATCGGTTAGAAGCGAATAGCGTTAATTTGTTATGGTGTAAGGTCTCCAAAGGGCTTCTTGTTACGCGACCTCGATGTCCAAAGGATGTATCGCAGCTTACAGGAAAAAGCTTTTATATGGAAGCCGGGAGGTGAATAAGATCGCCGTCGTAAATTGTGCGCGAGGCTAATCTCACGGTTGAACGCGGCCATAGACTTCAGTTCGTTTGAGTTCGTCCCGTGCAGATGCCGTGGAAAAGTCCCCCAGTGAGTAAATTTGGACGATTTTCACTTCGTGAGTGCCAGAAATATTTTTATTCAATGGAACTATACTTATCCCTCAAACAACGGACGATTTTTATAGCTAATTAGCAATGCTTAGGATCGTTCACAGCTCTAATTAATAACTTTTAGAAATTTACTTTTGATGGTATCTCGTGAAGACTGGGGTTTTTCAACAATGAGGTTTTTCAGTAGTCGAAAACGCTAGATAAAAGATCGATCTAGGGCGTTATCACCCTCAAAACTCCTATGTTTTCGTTTACGAGACGAATTTGCATTATTCCGCAGCATACAACTGCACATGTTGCTATTTTCATAGTCGAATAATGTAAATTCCGCCTCGTAAACGAGAAAATAGAACTTTTGAGGGCGACAGCGCCCTAGATCGATCTTTTATCTAACGTTTTTCACTACTGGAAAACCTCATTTCTGTATTATCGAGAAATGAGAACGCGAATTCCGCTCTCTTGCAATCCTGGAAACGAGTCTACCACCTTAATAATTTCAATGGAGGAGAAATCACATATTGACATCTTTACTATGAAAATTTTCCAACAATTTCTAATTTCATCAATGCAATTTTGCTATAAATACATAAATCTCCGCAGTGTAGTTATCATGATCAACGTAAATAGTAAATACAATTCATACCAATATGAATGATACAATAAAGTGAAAGATTTATTTGTTAAAATAAAAATAAAATACAAACTTTCTGAAAACTGATCAAGAAAAAATGAATTCCAACCCAGCTACATCGGCCATGTCACCGCCCAGAAGAACCTCAAATTCAAAGAGTCGTGGAACCCGAGGGTCAGAGAGGGTGGCGACAGAGAACGTGAGAATAAGATCGCAAGCGGTGTCGCGGATGAATCAGAAGGTGCGAAGAAAGTGGGGCCTGTCAGCGCGACATGATTTAAAGCCAAATATTACGACAGAAAGCACATTTCTCGGCAGCCTCGGTCTGTTCAACCCCTCTGCGAGTTCGTGGTGGTGGGGTGGTGTCGAGGCAGCGACACAAGGGATGAGCCGTAAGTCGTGCAGATATGTTGCCCACGGTTTATTACCGGGATGCCGGAATGGCCCAGCCTGGAGGAACATTGATTTAATGCGGGAGTAATTGGGCGACCGGACGTCTCTATGAGCACGCCACCTTCTACCGCTAATGTGTTCCCGCCCTTCTAACCTTTCGGTTAACCACCATGCAAGCGAGGCACGCTTCCTTCACCATCCCCGCTACGCTCCGGTAGCCTCTCCACCCGCGGGACGTGAGAAAGGCGAACGCTTTATTGCTGGTTTTATTGCTCGGCGAGTTTTAGCCGCAGTTCGGATCGGCTTATGGCGCTTATTAAACTTTGATGTCACCAAATCGCTCAGACGCCCATCCGCGCCACCCCACAACACGCCCCGCGTAGCCGTGCATGTTTCACTGATACACAAAGTTGGCTCTCGGCGTTGGAACAAGATAGTAAGATAATTATTTGGATGTTTCGTTACGAATTTCGATGACCTCGAACTCTGTTAGCTTGACCATCGCTTTGGACAACTAAGCGCTATAGGGTATTTGTTGACGTTGGCTTGGAAATAGAAATAATTCATTAAAATTCCTAACGATATCAACAGGGACATAGCTGACCCATCTGAAACGACTGATAGACATTGGCCCTGAACCTGAACCCGAACGGTTTGCATAGAATATTTTTATAAATGGTGTTCGCGGTGAATTACATTTTAGAAATAGGAGGAGAAAGAACGTATTGTATATTTTACTGGCAACACGATAACCTACATCAACTTTCTATGTTTTCACATAATTTTTCGAGAAACGAAGGTACTTTCAGGTTTTTAAATGGGATGCAATGTTTTCTAATGCCAACGTGAAACAATGAAAGCGTGGATCGAGACGAAATCACTCATTAGTAACACAATGACTACCGAGGTCATACAAGGTCAGAAATAAGAGAAGTATGTAGATTAAACATTTCATGCGATATTTAAATGGCGATAGAATCTATTGGATTGGCAAGAAAGTAATTTCGGTATTTTACGATGAAATAAGACCGAATATCTTATAAATAATATTTTATTTCTTCAATAAAATATTTTCTTATTTATTCTTTTCGGCAAAAGATCATCGAACAAAAGGAAGAATATCTTATTTATTAAAATTCATTGTTTGAATAAAAAAATTGGGATCTATTTCACCTTAAAATATCGAAATTACTTTCTTGTCAACTCAATACATACTTGCTTTTAAGAATAATTTATAAATCCGAGCAGTAAAGAAAATGTTCAACAATACTCCAATGTAGCTCTTCAATTTTTTCTTCTATTCCAGTTAACCAGTTCTCGAACAAAAAGAGTCTTTTCTGATGGTGTTTTGAATTTGTTGACGTGGAAAAATTATGCGAAACAAACATGTGTGTCTTTACCAACGTTTCACCTCTGAACTGCTGAAGTCATCCGCACAAGATGTCAGTGGAAGTAATTCATATATTAAAAAAGCCTGTTCGTGCAATTACGTGACAACGAAATCTATTTATAACGCAGGAACATTAATTTCTAATTAGCAGCGTTCAATTTTCGAATACTTTAGCGGGGACCATCATTTTTCTTTCGCTCGAGAGCCGTTAAGTGAGCAACGGTATTATTTCAGAAAAGATTCGCATTGATGATGATCCGCATCGCGTGCAGCAAATTGAAGGTTACGCGTTGATTTGCGTGCAATATTGAAGATGAGGTCTTTCGAGCTACTCAAATTTTATTAGCCACGAACTCCGTAATCGTCGTGGAGGAAATGCAAATTATTTTACCCGAAATAAATGGTTGTATCTTGTTTTTCTACCGCACGTAGCACTGCGCGCACTTGCCACTTGGTCTAATGTTCAGAAATTATCGTGTTCTCAAGGAATGTGCGAAATCGTATGGTTTTTGTCCATAGAAGACTTCCTATGCTGAAGAGAATAACAATAAAAGGAAAATATATTATATATTTCGTCATATAACTTTTATTGCTTTAATTTCATCGCATAATTCCATTGATTGCTTTGAATAATGGTTCGAAAACAATTTCATAGTTAATACTTACGAAACGCTTATAATTGTCTAAACTTTGATCCGAAAATAACGGTCTACTAATGTTTAAATGACAAATATAATTATAAGTGCCGAAATGTTGCTGTGTTGACAATAAGCATTATTGATGAGGAATATTAATAATATATAACATGTTATACCTATGTATTTGTTTTTATCGTCACTTAGACTATGATACATTTATTCAAATGTATCTTATTAGAAGAAATCCTGTTTTGCGTTTGTAAGAATAATTTTCACTTAATTCATCTGAAAATAATTAGCGTTACTCTCCTTCTACGATAAATTGTTATGACTAAACATACTTTCATACGGGATGATATTATTTTCTATATTTTAAAAAATGTTACATGTGTCGCTAATTCCCCTATTGCTCTAGCAGATACGGGAAATAGATTTTCGGTTGAAATGGCAGAAAATTCTTTAATGCGAGCAAGGGCGCGGGGGTGTGCCGCAAACGTGCTCTACGGGAGCGGTGATAGTATGTGGACGGGGGGCAAGTTTGCATCCACACATGGCGCGATCACGTGTCCGGGGCGATTCGGCGACGAAACGGTGTAAAGTTTAACTTCGGCTACACCGGCTGCACGGAATGTCTGTCCCGAGGACGGGCTGCTTTCTGATCAGCCGCGAGGCCACGAGCGGAACGACAGTTTCCGGGGGTGAGATCGCGAGTACGAGGGGGTGGCGACGCCTCAAACGCAGAAACGGCCGTTTCGCCAAAGCTGAACTGCCGAACGAGGGGAGCGGATACGCGTGACGTAATAACTAAGCGATGTGTCGGCATAACAAGTGGCATTTTCTGTCCCGCTACGAACTGCGAAAGGAAAAGTCCTTCCCGCAGCCGACGGTGTTTTTAACAAGTGTTTTACATCAAAAAATTGTTGGAGTTCGTGATTTATGTAGAGTAATTGTTCCACTATGTAGGAAATATAGGAATCCTCCTATAAGAATATGTAATCGCGACATCTGTTGCTTACTATATTGTAATGAGCATGACACTCTTGTGTATATCCTAATGCGTGTTTATATTGTATCGCAGCGTTGCCCTTCTTCTCTGTTAGACCTCCGAGTAGGACAGACGTGTACGTTTCAGCCAGTTCAAACTACATTGTACAATTCAGCGCTAATTACGCTAATATATATATATATATATTTCTACTCGTGCACCAACACACTAGTCAACCATTTAACCCAGTGTATTCCAACGTGGGACCCACACCTCACAGGGAGGCAATTTGATTGTTAACCACTTCGTTTCCTTTGACGTGTTATGTCGCGACGTCGATACAGTTTGTATAAGGTCACAGATGTGTTATGTCAGACGCTGATACTGTTTGCATAAAGCCACAGACGAGTTATCTTACGACATGTTATCCCGCGTCGCAATACCGTTCGCACGAAAGATGACACGTCCATGTTATCGCGCAAGCTGCATTGGGCCGCGTAATAACTCGCCTGTGACTTTATATTAGATGATTGTACAAGTTCGTGCCCGATTTGAAAATAAAAAACAACGGTTAAATTTTAAAGAATACAACTTTATCAATCAATTATACATATTCTAATTGTAGAAAGTTTAACCATTTTTTAATTTTAATTTAACCACTCTTTAACCAAATCTTTAGACAATCTTTAAAATTTAACCCTTAAATTTTATTTTCTAATCTGGCATGAACTTATGCGATCATCTAATGCAAACAGAATCGCAACATAACACATCCTAGAGAACAAAGTGGTTAACCCTCATACGTTCCTCAGGGTAAAAATTCACCCATTCAATATTTTCACATACTGTCAAATTATTCATCCTTTTATTTATACATCGTGAGATGTATTTCTTTAAAATATGACGCTATGAAGTAAACATAATTTGTTGATTTAACGTGTAAAATAAAAATGAGTGGATTGTTATCCTAGTCTCTTTCATGCAGCTTTTTTTGTGAAGAGTTTCCTTGTGATTTCTTCCTAAAACCTATCATTTGTATCAATACTGAAAAAATACATTATTAAATATATCGGCATCCAATCAATTACTAAACACTTAGATTTTGTACGAGGTATTATACCAATTTCATATCAATAAAATTTCAAAAATCATAAGGAATGCAAATATTTTAAGTCCGAAGAAATGTTTCATTTTCGAATTAAAATAGCTCCGAGTACAAAGTTTCTTCAGTGAACAATTTAATTTTTGAATATTAAAAATTGTGTATATGTCGCATAATATGAGAATTTTAGAAAGACTTAGGTGAGGCATGACACAGAAGAGATCGGGAAACATTGATTCAACCCTTTCTAAATTTTTAAAGTCTATTTATCGCTTTTATCCATGAATATGATCGTTTATAACTCGTAAACCAATTAACCAATTTCTATGAAATTTTCAGAGCGTATATAATTTATATGAGTTGACCGAACACATCTTTTAAATTTTCGTTATTGGCCCAGTTAAGAAAATTGGAAAAACCAATTTTTACTATTGTTTTTCACAATTCAGACCAAATGCATTATTTCAACATATTTTTAGACGTCATTTATTAAACTAATTCTTCTAGCCTTACAGAGAAGTTGAAATCGTATGGTCCATTCATGAAAAAGTTATTCTGATTTGAATTGTGTGTGATCAGTATGCTCCTAACTGTAGGTCGGTAAATGTTAATACAACCAGAAAAAGAGTGATTTATGTATTTCAATGTAGAATATATTTTAAACTAAGTAAAAGACGTAGAATCAAATTTTTGGGTTAAAATGACAATTTATTCTGTAAAAGTCCAAACGTTTTCGCGCCAAAGAAATTGAAGCAGAAAAACACGTTAAGCACGGAATCTTAATGAGTTTGTCGTAAATACGCCTGTAATGTAGATACAAATTATGAAGAAATGAACAAATTCCTTGTTTTTACGCTTCAGAGACCAATAGAAATTCAGATTAGAGACATCATGACATGCAACAAGTTGAAAAAGATACATTGAAATAACCGGCGACTGGTTTCACCGTCACTTCTTTAACTAGCGAGTATCCACCGAAACCAACTTTGATTGACACCTGCATTGCCCATTAGCAACACTAACCAATAGCAATGTCCTTTCAATGTACGTATTCTTGCTGCGAAATTGTCAAAGTATTTATATACACTTCTTATCGTTGGTCGAGGATAGTGTCCATCAACGTTGTTGATGGTTAAACACGTGTCAATCAAGCTTGCTTCTAGCAAGTTAGCAGCGAAACCTACGTTTAGCGACTTCAACGTAACAAGGTGGTAAAATCTTATTTACATAATCTCATCTGCTGATTTCTTATCAACGACAGCGTGAACTTTTGATTCAAGAAACAAATTGAATATTGCAACCACTACACTTTGTTTATTTACAGAACCTAAAAGTAAGTGATATATTATACAGTGGAATTCATGACAAAGTTTTAACAAACTTAGTAATTCCTTGACGTTACAAAATCTGTAAGAAAATGATGTAGTTTGGTTCATTTGATTTGATCATCTCCATGTTTCATTCCCTTTATTCTATGAACTTGTGCTCCATTCATTCTCTATCTTATAGATCAGGCCCGGGAAACTTCTTCCCCTCGCTTCACGAGTCTCACTACCAGTGTACAGGTTCCCCCACTATCAACTCTTTCATATTGCCCCTACCGTGCCTCTTCTTAATCTCCCCAAACTCCTCCTACACTCCACAGAAGTTTAATTAAATAATAAATCTTTCTATATCAGTTAGCGGTAAAATAGATTATGGCATTAATATGCTTTTTAAATAACTCGGTTGTTTCGGATAGGAGAAGTTCGTCTGACGCAGCACCTAACGTTTGAAGTTAGCATTTCATTAATTAATTGAATTTCATTAGAACAAAATGACGCCATCCGGAACTTGGGCGTTCCATCAAACAAAGAAACTTCATTATAATTTGCAGAAGACTGATGATAATTGAATTGGATGCTTACTAAATAGTACTCGTAGATCTCCCTGAATGTACAAGTAATAATAGTTGTAACAGCTGTGACGTACGCCTATTTGCTCTGTGAAAATGTTGAACCAAAGTTTAAGTTGCAAAAATGAGGAGCAGAGAAGGGTTAATTAACCCCTTGCCCTACAATATCTTGTCAGACTCCTGATGAAAATTCAGAACAGACTCTAATTAATACGTATGTTATTAATTTCCTTTAAACTGATATGAATTTCTGTTTTAGTTTCGTTAATGTATAGTTATTAGAGAACATGTAGCCGTACAATAGATGTAAATTTTCTCCTTTTATAGGAAATTACGAACTACAAAAAAAGTTCTACTCACTGAAACAATAAAATAAATCGACATACGCACCTCAAAAGTAGCTGCATAAGAGAGACTAGGATAACAATTCACCCATTTTTATTTTACACGTTAAATCAACACATTATGTTTCATATAAAGCGTATTATATTTCATAAAAGGATGAATAATTTTACAGTATGTGAAAATATTTAATGGGTGATTTTTCACCCGGAGGAACGCATGAGAGTTAACCCTTAGCGGTCGAGTGGCGCCTCTGCGGCGCCACTAAAAATTGCTGTACTATTATTTAAATAATTGTTTACACTATTAGATATGTCAATATCTAACCAATTACTACACATTCAAGTATTGTATGAGGTATTACATCAATTTGATATTTATCAAATTTAAAAAATCATAGAGAATGGAGATATTGTATGTCAGAAGAAACGTTTAATTTTCGAGTTAAAATAGCTCCGACCGCAAAGGGTTAATGTATGCGAGAGTCTCCGATAACTTGATCCACCACAAGTTAGACAGAGATGCGACGGTTTCGTACCGCACGGCGATCCATTTTTTTTCGCGCGGGCGTATGATATTGTACCGCGTTAATTGTAAGTTCAGAGGACGCGCTGCACCGAGAGACCCCTAAGAAATGCATTCCGGTTTTCGTCCCGAAGACATTGGCGGAACTGGCCTCCCGATGGTATTGGGAGAGTTTTTCTGAGAGCAGCTCGTGTCTCTTCTCCCGACATCCGTGCGAATGTAGGAGCGCAGGGTGTGGTGTTGGTACCAAGCAGGCAGGCAGGCAGGCAGGAGGCAGGCAGGCAGGCAGCCGGTGCAGTGGTCCGCTACTGGTTCCCGTGGCTGTATATGCGGCCGCAAGAATGTTCGCCGTGTTGGTTCGATTAATCAGTCGTTTTTCGTGGTCCGGCTCTGGGCCAATAGAGCCAGAAAAACTTAACGTATGTGATAATGCGCCAGCTATGCTTCCCCGCTTGATCCGCCACCGAACGGGTCGCGTCGAGAGAGAGAGTGCTTGCGGGCTGCCGTAGCGTCCGCAACTTGGAACGTGGATCCCGTGGATCATGGATCGTGCCCATGCCCGTGCTGAATATACCTACCTACATCGAAACGGCCTGGCCACGGCCGAGCCGACGCGTCGCCAGGATCACTGACCGGCAGGATGCTGTCTTGCAAGGGACTCAAACTTTTTTCCCGGCGACAGCCCCGAGGACACGTAACCAGAAGTCTGGCTCAAATATACCCGAACACGGCCCGCGATATTTCAGCTGTGATCTTTAACGAGCAAACCCGACTGCGACCGGGCCCGCTCTTCGCGGCCGTGCTTTTGCCGCGCGCGCCGGTAGCTTCGACGATTATTTTTCGATGAGATAAATTGATATGGACTCCTTCTTCCTCCTTCTTCGCTTTCTTCTTGCCTTACTTTCTTTCGTCGTGTGCGTCTCTCCACTTGATCACGTCCCCCGAAAATGTATGTGCAAGTCGACGCGGCGATCTAGAAGAATCGCTGATCGGCTCGATACATCACTAAGGCTTGACCTACTGATACAACGGTTTGTCATTTATTTCCGACCGAGACTTGTATATTCTTTTTCTATTGCGGAGATAGCTTATCGTTAACTATTATTTTACTACCAGCTCACCCGACAGACGTTGTCCTGTCCAAATTTCAATAAATTTGTTTGTGATCGTTTCAATTACACATATCCATCGTTCGAATCGTGAGTTATGGTCCTGAGTTCATACAAAAATCCCATAGAAAAGGTACTTTTAGTTTTTCCGAAATTTTCCATTTTTCCGGGCAATTTTTCCAATTTTTCTTTCTCTGAAAATCTTATTCGGACTGTTACGAACATTTTTTTAAAAGATTGGCCAAATCGGTCCAGCCGTTCTCAATTGATGCGCTTACCAACGAATAGCATTTAATTTTTATTTATATAGATTATGTTCTTATTTCCCTACTTGCCTATTGTTAACCTCTAACCTCTACAACATCGTGTCAGACTCGTGATGAAGATTCTGAACAGAGTTTAACAAATATGTATGTCATTAATTTCCTTTAACCAAGATGATATCATATTTTTGTTTCGTTAATGTACAGTTATTGGAGAACATGTAAGCATAAAATAGATATAAATTTTCTCCTTTCTTTTAGGAAATTACGAACTACCAAAAAATTTTTTTCTTTGAAATGTACTTTGAAAATGCAATGATTCCATTAAATTATCAAGTGAGATAGTAAAATTTCATTCATGCAGATTTTTAAGAGAAAAATAATATTTATAAAGTGGATCCAAAGCGTGTTTGCTCACTAAATTTGATAGTCTCGATAAATTGCAGATATTTAAACTGACGATTTCGTTAAAACAAATAGTAGAATAATAATCCTGGTTTCATATTAAAGCTTCAGACTTCTACTTCTACTAACCATTATTCATTTTAGCCTAACACAATTTCGCACAACGTAACAATTGGAAAAATGAAGACATGTTTTCTCTCGACCATACTACCAATTGAAGCATCTCTAACAACATTGAAAATAAAAAAAATCGTTGAATGCTATCGGCGCTACGGTTCGATCGTTAAATACACAAAAAATAACAATTAACTAAGCAATTTTGCTAATTTTATATAATCGACTTTTTTTATTAACAATAATACGATCGATATAAATAAGTTTATTTAACATTGAAAATGTTTGTCGTGAAGGAATCTTCCGTATATTTGAAGATTGAAGTCTCCCCTTTACAACGATACAAAAAAACCTGATGTACAATTTTTAGGTAATTTAATTAAGGTTTAAATGAAATGTACACAGCCAACTTTACTTGGTCCTCAATTTAGTACAATAGAACAGTGACAGGAAATCGTACATTATTTTTTAAGAAGTCGTTGTAAATCGAAAGCTTCAATCTGTGGAAGATTCATTCACGAGAAAATTTTTTCAATGTTTTCACAAAGGTTTCAATATTCTTTATATTACAAAGGTTATAATATTTTCAGGAAAAACGGGTCTTCAGTTTCTCATCTACTACATCAAGTAAAAATATGTTAGAGAAAAATGAATAATGGTGTGCGAAAGTAGAATCTTCAAACTTTAAAATCAATGGAAGCTTGTTGTTACTCTTTGATATTCAAATATTTGTTGTATCCATTATAAAACCGACAGAGAGGCTTTCGATCTGAATCGACTCCCGCGAAATCGTCGAATTGCACGGTGAAATTTCCCCGCTGTACGCGTATTCACAGCGTTTCCATCGAAAAAACCGGCGTTCGTCGAATGATTAGGCTTTTTACATTAACCTGGTTAAGATTACGCTTCGCTAGCCACGAAGAAACGTCGAACGCGACCGACTTGTCAGGTAAGAAACGCGTCCGGGAGTGACACGCGTTATGACATTCCCGGCTTGTTGCGAAATACACATCGGCGGCTCCACGATCGAAATCACTTTGTGCCTATAAAAATGAATGGAATTGAAATCAGCTTTTCGAAAGGGACTAGCGCGCCGTGTGCGTTCGGCTCGATAACGCCGCTTTCCCCTCCATATTGCGCCATGACACCTTCACGCTTTAATCGAACACGCTTTTTTACTTTCTCGTCATTTCGCGTAAAAATATGTCTTTCATTCGCGCAGCACCCTACACACAATGGACCAAAATCGGCTCGATAAACCGGCTCCTTGCCGAGATAATCGAAATTAGTAATGGACCGTAGAACAGGTTCCATTGTACCGATTGCCGTGCGGAAACATTAACGGTCGATATTGTATAGAAATTAAGTTCTTCAAATTTCTTACGTACGGTGTCCACCCACAATCTTTTTACGGCTCAGTGCATCTCACGTCCAAAGAAGTGTACTTCTTCGGAGGTTCGTTCCAGTGCCTTTAAAATTCAAGAAAATACAATAGACGTATCTCTCTCTCCCGTAACACGGTAGTTAGGTTTCCCGATGTAACAACGATATACTGTTTTTACACCAGCAGGCTTCCTGAACAAAAAATTGAGAAATTCTTCTTTTTCCGGAATTATATTTAAAAAGCAGATTGCTTTTATCCCTTTCAGTATATATGTATATCAAAAAATGGTGTACCTCCTTTAAAGGGTTGATTCCTAAGGTTATTTAAAGTAACTTTCTCTGGTTTCCTTGGTCCAATGTCCCTCCTCGCTGTATATTATCCTCACATTGACTGTGGCAACATTTCGACTACCTCAGTTCAACTTGTGTTTCTTTATTCTTTGCGTTTCATGCATTCTTTGCCACCTGAGTAGGGTGACATCAACTCTGTCGCACTCTACGCTACTCTTTACAATGGTTTTACTACTTTAAGGGGGTACTTTACCCATGGATATTACTAGCATATTACTAGAATATTACTAGAATATTACTAGAAGAACAGGTGAAAACAGTGTTTGCGGGAAACTGTTGTTTGTCGTTATGCGAGCATGTTACGAGCTGTGTGAGGGCTCATTCTACAGAGGAAGGTTGATCGCGCTTCGCTCTGCTCACGATCTGACGAAATTATGTTTATATTTAATAATATGAGCGTCCAAAGTAGTGGAAAAAATCGAGACAACCACCCTCAGGTTCCTATGTATTTTTTCTAATACAAAACGATTGTTTTGTATTTGAAGCGCGATCAACCTTCCTCTATCAAATGAACCTTTTTGCAGCTCAAAATATGCTCGCATTAGGACAAACAACAGTTTCCCGTGATTGCATTCAATTTCCCCGTATTTCGTTCATACAGGCAGAGTCTAGAGCAAGTCTAGAACCAATTTTAGTTCAGCTACTTGGACGAGACGGCGCTTGTCAGGAGAATTGTCAGCGTAGATTCGTAACAACAAAAGTGTAAAGGGCATGCAGCCACTCGGATCCATTAATAGCAATAAAGATATTGATGAAAAGAAAAAAACCTGTAATGATAGCGAAATTGAAGCGTTAGGTGGTACAAATGTATGTTCATCACTGTTGCCAAACTGTGTTTCAGCGTGTAGGTTGGTTACCCTGATAAATACTCTAGAATCCATGGGTAGGGTACTTCCTTAAGAGGAAGTTCATCTCCAGTGAACCCAACCGCTAGAGAACACCTAAGACGAGAGGTTAAAGATCCGGGGCTCGCGCAACGAGCTACCAGCGAGCGGGAGCAACGTCGCGGCCATCATTACCATCGAATTCGCAAGAAGTTTGTTGCCTTTTAACTGAAACGGTCCGGCTGAGGCGCGTTTTGCTGAAAAACCTCGGCTGAACGTGACGAAGCGATTAGCAAGAGCGAGGAGACGAAACGGATCACGGAACGTATGCCGGGCCGAATGAGACGCATAAATCGTGGGGGCCCAGGGGCCCGTGGCCTGCGCTGATACAAGAAGAAGAAGAGAGAAAGCGGTGGCATCTGGGCCGGGAGCGGCGAGGGAAAGATATCGCGAGGTGTCGCGCGGAGTTTAAATAAAAGCTGGAACTCGCGGGACCGGCAAAAAAAGTCCGCTCGGAAAAACACGAGATTTCAATTAAAGAGACAAGCTTAGTAATGAGGCAGCGTGGATTTATTGGCTCGACGGCCGTGGCGCCTAAACGTCTGCGTGTGTTGTTGACCGGGTATCCGCTCCACGGCTCCCTGGCTGCTCCGCAGTCCGTCAGAAGCACGCGCGTGTTAATGTATTCGTGCGTGCACGTGCCCCCGAGCCATTCGGCCCTTAGCTCCGACCCTTTACACGGGCCCCGATACCACACCAACTGTTAGCCGGGTTCGGGCCTACCCGCATGCATCCGCCCGTACCCGCCTGTACCGACCGCGCCTCCATATTCCCCCGAATTGGCTAATTTGCATCCGATCGGAGATTCATTACCGTATTGCCCCGGTAATAGGACAGTTCCACTCGAAGACACACCTCGACTTTCCTCGCCCCGTTATCTATTCCTGCCCCCGATATTTCGAATACGGAACGAGAACGACCTTCCAACAGGCCACCGCACTCATCCATTTCTCTGCCCCGACCTCGTCAGCTAGCAACCGTGTGTTTGTTCCGTCGCGCGTGGGAGAACCATTTGCGTGGCTCGCGCGCGCGACAGATCCACCAGCAACCACGGTTTTACCAGTAATTGGGATGATGGACCGCTCGGGAAAGAGTCCCCGTGACGATTTACTTGCTCCGCGTGGTGACGTGCCAGAGTATTTATTTTGTAGGTGAGCAGGATAAATGGTTCACTCGGTACTCCTACGGTATTGCCTCTCGAGTAAAGGGTCTACAGGCCAACGAGGATATTCCGCGGCGATAGATTGTCGGCAATGCCGACGCGTCTCGCCGGAGATTTTCCGCGTTATTGTGAAGAAACGCGTGAGCCGACACGTGAATTATACTGCTGCTCGAACTGAATATTCCTGGTGGTCTTTAGAAAGCTTAACAGCAAACCTACCAGCTCAGTGGTGTACTTGGCACGGAAAGCTGACTAACGTGTGATTTCAAAAAGTTTGTCTGAAATGAAGAATTTCTGTTTATTAAGATGGGTAGTTAAATACCTGAAAAATAAGTTGTTTGTTTTCTTTTTTACATGTACTCGCTCATTACTAGACAGCGTGTTTAATACATTTGCGACAGAAACGAGTAGGTGTAAGTTATAACAGTGAAAACATTAGAAGAATTTACAAATATAATTTTCGACCTATTCAATATATTAAGGAAAAAATTTAATTTACATTTCACTGCAGTTTGTTGCAATTCCGATAGAAAATTTTCATTTTGCATAAAGATTCGCAGTCGAATTATAATCATCTGAAAACATTGAAATTACACTGAATGCTTGTTACTATTTTATGGAGTATCGATAGTAATCAATAACTATGTTCTTATACATATATTTTATCGCCTATCAATTGCAATTACATAATTTGAAAAAGTATATTTTTAAAATAATTATAATCATGAATATAATTTAATTATTCTATATTTTAGAATAACAATACATTGTCTATTCTAGCTGTTGGTAGAAACTTTAAATTGGAGTAAATTTTTAGAAAAGAATAACGCTAACCGTATAAATATTGTTTACGTGTGTCAGGAATTTAAAAAATTCTGCCAAATAGAAAAATTGACGCTGTTATTGGTATGTAAATCGTGCCAAATGTATTCTATAAATATCTATCTTGCTCTCAACTTTCTCTTAATGAAAAGATTTCGTGGGCAGAGTGTAAAAAAGAAGAATCAATGAGAGATAAGAAGATACAGTGTTCAAAGTATCTTGTAACAGCGACAATCAATGGCTGAAACTTATCAGCGAGGACAGTGGTCGCAACACTTTGCATAATTGCCGCAGCCTAATTAACTTCCTTCAACTAAAAGAGGGCCTCGCTAAACAGATAACATTATTTTCGCGTTAATAAACTACTTCTGTGACTGACAGACACGATAAAGGCATACTCCTCGCACACTTATCCACTGAATATTTTCGCGCGAAACAATTTTTACGTGCCTTGCATTTCGAAGCATTTTTCACTTCCTTTCGAGTTTCAACTGAACATTCTTGCACGATTGATTAGCACCGTCGAATGTTTTCGTTGTTGTTGCTCACTTGCGACGAAAATAATGTTACATAAACATTATGATGTTTTTTGTGATATCATAAACTTCACATCATAAACTTAAAAATTGAAAATTTTGTGTTCTATTACTGTTGCAATACATGAAGGTTATCATAAATTACGACTAAACATTTATACATATTTACATTTTATTTAAATGAAAAAATTAAAATACAAGATTTAAATTTCCATAAATATTCACGATTTATCATTTTCATTGCATTGCACTTTATAATATAAATGCATTAAAGTACTTTCATAGTTTCCGTAATCGCCAATATAAATGCATTACATGTATAATAACTCGAGAACTGGTAACTCGTTCAATACTGTGAAAAAGTAGTCGATATCATTAGAGCATTTATTATAGCGTGAAAGGTTTTATGGTTTCTCGAACCATTCGTGCAAACATTCTCCTACAATATTTTCCCCATTAATTGAAAATTGCTTATAGAAAAAGCTTTTATTGCTTATGGCAGGATGTAGTACTTCGTACTTGTTTTACTGGTTACTAAAATCGTTTCGTTTGGATTAAAGTCGTAGAGACTCTAACCATATTGAAGATAGATGAAAATAGATACACTACTTATTGCGTACATCGAATTAAAAATATTTCTCACAGAAAACAAAGCACTAAAAATGTACTAATATGAGAATAAAGTAAATGAACACACAAATCTGATAAAGAAGAGATAACACGTGAATATAAAAAATAGAGTTGTGTAAATATATATATATATATATATATTTTATAACAGTCGTGGGGTTTAATAAATGCATTAATAATATCCCGATAGTCATAAATGTGTATAAAAGTATTAATAACAACCTGATAGCCAAAAGCTATTATAAAAGTAGTAATAATACCATAACAGCCATAAATCTTTATAAAAATATGAATAATAACTAGACTACGTATTTTATACGCATTTTCAACAAAACTGAATACATGCAGTTTCGAACCTGTAGATTAAAAGAATTTAATAATATCAGTGTGCTAGTTGCAACTCATTCAAAGGAGTAAAGAAAACCAGAAATTGTTACTTGACTTCTCTTTCCTACCATTTTTGTTTTGCATAAAGATAGGCCGTCCAATAATAACGTAACAGCCGCAGGACTTTGCATTCGCAGTAGGAAGATTGAACGCATTAATATCAATCCACGCGGCGCGGCGGCGCGGTAACAACATCCCCGCATGTACAACATCCCGCAATGCGCAAGAAAAGCCAAAAAAGGGGAAGAACAGTGCGATTACCGATCGGAGAGTCCTCGTCAACATCGCGGCAGATCGTTGGTTGGCCGCGACAAGAAACGGCCCCGCATATAATCACGGAAATTATCGGTCGCCATGGGTCCTGGTACGTTTATTCAGTCACAGTCAAACTATCGTTGCCATTTGTAGCGGGCAGTTATTCGTTCACGGTGGATCGATTAACAAGCTTCTTATCTCGTTTAAGGATTTTTATGGCGTACGTTATAGCTCGGGCATCGCTGTCCACGGGGGAGAGAAAACATCGTCGGCACCGCGGCTTAAAGACATGATCCACCGAGTAATCGTCTTTCGAGCCCGAGAGAGCCCGATAAAAAACGCCATACGATACGAATCGGCTGGTCCGAGCGCCGATCGGCCGCCGGCTACGAATCACCTGGTACCACATTATATCATATAATTTTTATCGGATCTCAAGTACAATCTCGCGGTGTACACCCGGGGAAATTATGCATAAGACTTATCATCATTCCGGCTCGAAAGTTTATCGGGCTCCGGGACCGGGTTGTGGGCCCGTTCCCTTTCGAGCTCGGGGAACGCTCCCGGACGCGGTGCCATGCCAGGACGACCGGTAAAAATTGCTAATTTCTCGTCTCCGTCCGAGTTATACCACCTGGTAAGTTATAATACCGTCCTCTGGAATAAACCCTCCTACCTGGGTCGTCGCATCGGCATCGTACCGATCGTAGCCGGTCGTTTCGTGCGGTGACGGAAACCTTTTAGCCTTTTAGCGTTTCACGGGGTGCGTACCGGGTCGTTTCGGCAAGTGGCTGTCGACGCAAACTGCCGCCGCCGTTCCCGCCGCTTCCAAAGGGGATACCCCTTCTCCGCAGACTTGCTTCAGCAGCGTTTCCAGAAAGATTTCAATGTACCGAAGTGTGGAGGTATGCCGTGGTAGTTTTCGGGTGCCGCGCGATCCCCCGTTTCGAAGCCGACGCTCCGTGTGTGTTATTAGGGGCGATTATCATTCAGCCGGCCCGGTCGCCGACCGTGAAACCGTATTTCGGAATCGTTAGCTGCGATTTATGGCCTCGCTTGTTATTAATAACAATTCGACGACCACGCGTCCCGATGCTTTTCCACGTTTTCGCGGTCGTATCATTACGCTCCTCTTCGTTTTGCCGATCACTGGCGGAACGACGACGACGTTAAACGTCTCACAGTGCGTCAACTGCTGTGAGAAAGTTTGGGAAGTCTCGACGGAGAACGATTATTATCAGTCGAATGGTCGAATTAATATTTCGGTGCACAAGCTTGGCATTTTCTTAAACCTCGTACGTTCCTCGGAAGTACTGGTCTTCTCCTATAATACACATGAGTTTTCACTGCTCAGTTCTCGCATGGTTCAGTTACTTATTCATAATCATGGGTTAAAGTTCGCTGTCTTCGTAACTCATTAATTATTCTTCTTTTAATTTCTATTTTGTCGCAACAAGTATGTGCTTTCTTTTTTTGTTCTTTCTGGCTGTGTCCCAATATTTTGTTCAACTATTATTATATTTATTTGGTTTTTTCAGACGCAAAAATGTCTCTCTTGATAATGATCCACATTGGGATCGAAACGTCGAGGATGTGTTAATTATTTGCAAATTTGTTGTTGTTTATTGATCGAACTATGCGCCGAAATCATAAATTTATTATATAAATAAATACTGTTTGCTATTTTTGAGGTAATTTATCGTGTTACTGAATAAACCTATGAATAAATGTATTCATTTTATATTCGAATGTTAATTTAAAAACGAACTTTTGTTCCAACCCAATAGTTGCATAAAAGAGCCTTAGATAATATTTCACCCATTTTTGTTTCACAATTCAAATCAACAAATTATGTGTCATTTATAACGTCACAGTTTAAAGAAATATATCTCGCAACAGACAGAAAGAGATCAATCGTAAAAGCATTAGAAAAACAAAGTTTCAAAGATTAATCGTCGATTTCTAATTTTCGATCAGATTTGAAAGAGATGTTTATACGAAACTGTAGTAAAGGCACAAACATAATAATTGAATATTTTTCAATGCACTGAATTGTCTTGTTCTGCTTTCAGAACGTAAGTATTGCTGTACAAACTAAATATTTAAAGCCATATTAGAGAATGGTCTTTCTTACACGGCCAGAAATCGTTTCTTGTAACTGCAGATCCCTTGATAACAATAAAAACCACCACATTATGCCCCAATACGTCGCGCGTGTTGTAATTCAACAAATTTCTGAAAGCATTAAGGGGAACCACCGACGACGCGACAAAAACAAGTAACAATTACACCAAGTTGAACGCATGTACGCAGCAAGAACGCGGCAGTAGAAGGAAAGTAGAAGTTTTTCTCAAATAACCACCGTATTCGGTCGTGTACCGCACAAGTAAGAGGGCGAAACCGCGAGCTTTGGCTACTACCATACTACGTGCTTATGGAGCTGCTTAACAATCGCTGTCGATTTTTACTGGAAACGTATTTGCCATTTCTGAAGTGTAATTGGAATGAATTTACTGCACATTCTATGAGTTTAAGACTTGGTAAGTGAAATTTAGAACAGTAACACAGTTGAAAGAATTTCAAAATACATATATGACGACATAGTATAGTGTTTTCAATTTACGGAAACATTAGGTTGGAGGGAAACTCTGTCGTATTTTAAATAAACAGGTATCTTTGTTTGTAAATCAAAAACAAAATTGCTTGTTCAATTTTCATCAGGTAAGGTGACTTAAATTACTGTTATGTGTTTTTTAAATACCAGGCGACATCGAAGTCGAGCAAACTCAGGTAGCATCACAGATATTGTGTGTTAATAAATCATATCGAAATAAGAATTATTTAAAGAAAAATTGGATATCCAAACAAAAATTGAAGGTGAGACCTTAAGACCAGCTTTGTATCTTAAAATGATGTACAGTACTGTGCAAAAGAAAGAAGCACCCAGTATAATTATAAGATATACTGACAAACAATATCTTTACCTAGAAATTGTATTTTGCAATGGTTGATTTATTGCATTTAAAGTATTATATAATCTGCAATAACACATATGTATATGTATTGGTTAACACACACACACACACACACACATAAACTCAGAACTATTCAATTAAACAGCGGAATCCTTTCTCAAACTTTACTGTGTTAGTAGAATTTAGGTAAGGCTCCTAGCGCATAGGTTCGATGAAATATTAATAATAAGCAATTTTGCAATTTAAAGAATTCTCAACGTTTGGATCCAGGTATGGATCATTTTCAAGAAAACTTTGCGGTAATTATTTACATTAAGGGCTTTCTCAGATTTTTATGACCTTGAAATACATGTTACCGCCGCTCGATTTTTGTTTTCGAGATATTCGCAAAAAACTATCACTAATACTGTATTGAATTTTTCGTATTTAAAAAATCGGACATATCACACTAAAATCGGACATTTCACACGCAAAACCTAATAGGACAATGCTTGTGGGTATTGAAATCGACTCGGATTCGTACTACTCGTCTACTGTCTACATTGAAGTTGATCCCATCCCTACCGGCTTGAGCCGCGCCGCTGGATCCAATGAATAATACAGGCGTAGCGCAATTAGCTTTGCTGTTTTCAATTTAATCGGCGTATTATCAACCCTTCAGGGAACGCGGACCAGTTCCCGCAAGAAAGGACACCCATTCGACGACATGCACCACCACACCATGCGGCGAAAGTCATGGCGCAGCAGGTAGCGAGACGCGCAAAGAACGGCCGCGGACGCGACGCAGCGCATCACCGCGCGTCATTGCGCTCTTATTGTGCCCGGCCGTTTGTCAACCCGATTTCATCGATAGGAGAAATAAATTTATCGAGCCAGTACGTATCCAGCCGATATTTTGCGACGTTCTCGGCGCACACCCGCTGCAGCCGCCGCTATTTGTGATGTTGATGGTGGCGAGAAGCATTTGTACGGTATTTGTGTACCCAGGATGATGGGCGCGACAGTTTTCACTTGCACGCTGGTTCAACGTTAGAATTTACCGATACGTGGAAAATTCGAATACTGGGATTCTACATATAAACCGGAATCATAAGTTCTCTTGGCACGTCTACTAACAGTACTATCCGTGGGTTTTGTGTGTCTCTCTTGAAATACTGTTGTGTTCTGGAAGAATATCTGCTTTTAATCGTTTGAAAGGAACGTCTCCTGGAGAAAAAATGAATTAGGTACTCTTCGCATAGGATTTCATGCATTTATAACAGAAATGAGTAAGTAAAATATGAGATTCTTCTAATAACCACTTCTTTGTTACATCGCGTCGATCAACTTCGACCAGATCAAAAAGGAGTCCACACCCTTCAGGAATTTAACACTAGACAGTCGATCGGATCGAAACGACTCGTTTCTAATGTGTTCTTCCACAGTTATTGAAATTATAGAAGTGCTCTCCTGAAATGGATCGTTAGGCCCTTGTCTTATTTTAACGAGTCACGTTCGTCATGAAGATTTTACTAAATATTAATGTTACACCTTTCTTTTTAAAAGAAATTAAATTTGATTCGTTTGTAATCAATATTAAATCATTAAATTAAATGTAGCCATACAAAAAAAAAAAATTTTCTTTTCTCTTCTATAACATTTTCGGGGTAAAGACGTTTTAATTGCTGTAACTGTAAATAAAATGATACGGCAAGGGGTTAATTTTGGGGCCCTTGGCTAACACTGTGTGAGGACCTACCCAATTAACCCAAATTAACTGAAGTACCAAACATTTTTGTATAATCTATCTTTACTTAAGTTTGTACTTTAAATTGTTTTTATTTTTTTGACCGAAAAGGGGGCCTTGAGCTACAGATAAATCCCATGTCCAGGTCCCCTCAGATTAATGTAGGCAATTTTTTTTTTACCTAAGTGGAAACAATTTTAAAAATAGGGTACTCGTTCGATAAAATCTGTCTTCGAGTTCTCTAAATCTTTTGGATCCTCGTAATTCTTTTGCAAGTTCGCAGATCCCTTACGTAAATCTTCTATGACTCTTAAACTTGTGAATTATTTTGAATCTTTTTAGATTTATTTCATCACTTCACTAACATGGTTGATGTATAGCATGCAAGTACGAATGTGTGCAAACTTAAAGTCTCGATAATATATTAGATTGCCCCAAAAGTTCGTTTCATTCTCAGAAGTTTCGAAAGCTTAGTGTAATAATGTAGAACAAAACAATATAGACATGCAAATTATTTCCACGTAAAAGATATTTGGTTGTTTGGTATGTATTAGCAAAAATCTAGAACAATTTCACTGTTGTCACTGTAATTTTAACATAATTCTTTCTTTTTTTTATTCAAAAAAATCCAGATACAAATATTACAATGTTGTAGAAAAGAAGAGATATAGAAATAGGCTGCAACATTATTTTCATGCGATTAACATTTCTGTATCTAATGGTGGTTGTAATCTTATCTTTTGTAAGTTTTTAAAATGATTTTTGTCCTTCAAGTTTCATTAAATTTGGATATTAGTATTGGCACATTTTAGTGGTTAAAAGTAATTAGTACTTCCCACTTTTCAGTGAAGCACAAATTTTTAAGATATTAATAGAAAAAGTAATTACTAAAATGACAATAATGAATAAGCGAAACATAAGACAGTATGTAGATGAATTCAGAGAATTTAGGTGAGATTGTCGATATATTGTTTCAATCTCTCGGTAAATTTATTAAAACAAAAACTAAACTGTCTTACAACATTTCTTACAATAGATGGTGAAAATTTTTATTTTACATAAAGGCACGTAGTCTGGTCATTAATGTAATTGATATTATGAACAATATGAAAGGTATTTACTGAATAAATTTATCGAAGAAATGCATTATGCTGCGTACAGACCTAAACAGCGCGCCGAACCGCGCGCCGAACGCCGCGCCGAACGCCGCGCCGAACCGCGCGCCGAACGCCGCGCCGAACGCCGCGCCGAACGCCGCGCCGAACGGCGATCGGGATGGATTTTTGCTATTTCCAGAATTTCTTGAGAACTTATTAATTAAAAAAAAATCATCGCTCCATCTCATTTCTATCGAAAGTTACAATTGTTTTACACAAATACAATGTTTTCATACCAAGGGCCTATTTAATAATTCTATATATTATGAATGTTTATGACATGCTCTATCTGCCCTGCAAACAGATTTCCAAGTACTATCCATTCGCGTTCGCCGAAACGTTTGCCGAAACGTTTGCCAAACCATTCGCCAAACCATTCGCCGAACCATTCGCCGAAACGTTTGCCGAAATGTTCGTCGAAATGCGCGGCGAAATGCGCGGATTCGTGTTTGCAGTTGATCCATCAACTCTGGGAACGACGACGAACACGAATCCGCGCATTTCGCCGCGCATTTCGACGAACATTTCGGCAAACGTTTCGGCGAATGGTTCGGCGAATGGTTCGGCGAATGGTTTGGCAAACGTTTCGGCAAACGTTTCGGCGAACGCGAATGGATAGTACTTGGAAATCTGTTTGCAGGGCAGATAGAGCATGTCATAAACATTCATAATATATAGAATTATTAAATAGGCCCTTGGTATGAAAACATTGTATTTGTGTAAAACAATTGTAACTTTCGATAGAAATGAGATGGAGCGATGATTTTTTTTTAATTAATAAGTTCTCAAGAAATTCTGGAAATAGCAAAAATCCATCCCGATCGCCGTTCGGCGCGGCGTTCGGCGCGGCGTTCGGCGCGGCGTTCGGCGCGCGGTTCGGCGCGGCGTTCGGCGCGGCGTTCGGCGCGCGGTTCGGCGCGCTGTTTAGGTCTGTACGCAGCATTAGATTACTAACATATCAGAACACATTTGTCCAAAAAAAGTTTCTACTATATTTACTCAATTGGTACTTACAGCACATGAAGTCTCTAAACAATCAGTATTCATCGGACAAGGTATTTACCATACTGTCATTGTTAATCAGCCTAAGTACAATAGGTATTCTGATTGCTTAATGGCTTCATACATGACTGGCTACTGACCTACTCGTGAAGTAGTATCCCCGACGTTTAACATGACACGCGTAGTTTACGTTTCTATCAATGAATATCGAGTGGTGTCTAGATAAGTAGCATAAGAAAATTGCACCACCAAAGACTAATAAACGGAGCACAGCAAATCACATTTTTGAATAGAGAATTGTCAAGTAGACACGCTGAGAACCCTTATTCAACTCTGACGCAGTTATCCTTCCAATTGGCACAGCTTGTTTGAAATTGTTCGGGGTTATGTCGCGTTCACACTAAAGTTTACGATGCATTCACGATGCACACATACCCTTCATTAGAATACACATATCGTGGATTTCTGAAATATAAGAATTCCTAAATTTTTCTATACTTAAAAATCTGATAGGCAAACATTCAGTAAACTTTTTATTCTAGTAGAAAGAAAAATTTATTGTACAAATTTTGAAACATACTATGATTTACTGAACTGTTATTGTGTTTGAAGTTTTAGTTTTGTTTGGTCTTACACATAGGTTAAATACAACTCGAAATAAAAATAACTTTATAAATTAGTTAATATAGAAGTAACTTTATAGAAACAGTTAACCGACTTAGTTAAATTTAATAATAATATGAGAATATTTAAAGCCAAAATTTCCAAAAAAAGTTTATATTTAATTATTATTAGACAGCGGATTTCATACATTTAATTTGAAACAGTGAACACATTAGAACAATTTCAAAATACTGTATATTATTTTCAATCTATTAACCATAAAACGTAATAGAACACATTTCTGTTTCACTTCAGCTTGTTACAATACAGGTAGAAAATTTTTATTTTGCATAAACATCCGCTGTCTAATTATTATAGTCACATATAATTTAAACAAGTCATGATGTAAATAGCAATCAAGACTGGTTAGGATTTCTACTACTCTAATTATGCTGTAGATGATTATAGTCTATGCATTTCTGACCTCATGTTTAACGATATTAACCCTCGTTAATAGTATTAGATCTAAATACTATTACTATCGAATTGCACTTTCTCATTTCACTGTTACTGCTTTTAAACATAAAACTATAATAAAATAGTAAACCTTGTTTACAACTTATAGACAAATGATATTAGAATTATGGAAATCTAGTTGGTGTAGAAACTTCAAAAGAATATATCTCACATTAAGTTTAATAATATATTGTATAGTACATATGTATATATGTAGTATAGTATAATAGTATATTGTAAACATAGAATATATACATATTTTTGTAACATGATATTTGGTCCCCTCAGAGTTTCAAATTCATTTACCAATCCCCCTCTTTTCCACTCTCACCATCGCCTTTTCAGCGGGACCTACTGTTTATGGTGGGTTCACCTTATGCCAACAACACGTGAAAAACACCTCGGGTGGGTCACTTTCCGGTTTTTTACCAGACGGTCACCCATCCTAGTGCCGTTCACGTTCCACATTGTTTAACTTCGGTGATCTAACGAGAACCGGTGCTTTCAACGGGACTACGGTTGTTGGCTGAATATATACATATAGTATACATATACTATTATATACTATAAGTATATATAAGAATACATATATGTATACGTATAGTTCGTAAAACTAAATTGATTGCTGCTATCGTTCAATATATAGATATACAGTAAGTATTAAAACATACATGGAAACCTATTTATTAATAGATACGATATTGCCCGGAATTGTAAGCTTCTTATTAAATAATTGTTAGACAAGAAGTCACAAATCAGAAATGTCAGCTCAACTGTTACCTCCAAAATCAATTGCGTAATCTGGTGGTCTGTCCATTTCCGCCTAAGTGATACGTCCGAAAAATCGGATGGCTTGTGAGATGATTTATTACATATGTAGTACAGTATCTTGAATGCTCGAGCGTTGGTCACGAGTTTCGCAGTCTAGGTGAGAAAATTCGGCGAACGAAGCGTTAAACGCGTTCTTGGGGCAGTCTAATCGGAAGTTTGGTCTAATCAGAGGTTCGCGCTCGGGCCGAAAGCCGCGTTTACACGGGCGTTTACAGAGACGTGTATACGTAGGCTATATGTATACCGACACGGAGTTAATCGCGACGGTATGTGGCGACGACGAACAGTGCCGCCCACATGGTCACTTGACCTCCCTACGCCCCCGTAGCTCTCAGTTAACCTTATCAACTCGATTCAACTCGACCTAACCGGTGTCGGGCCCGATGAGTCGCGCTTACCTACATTCACGTTTCTCTGCTCTGCTCAGCTCAGCTCGACTCTGTGCTGAGCAGTCGCGTAGCTCGCGACGCTCGCGGCCTAAAGAAATCGGATGTGTATTCACCGAGGCCCTGATGATGGTCCTCCGTTCGTAAACAGCTACCTGAAGCACCCGAACAAATCATTCCCGCTTAAAGCGTTGCAAATTGCTCCGTACAGTAGTCATTTAGACTGCGATGCCCGTTGCACTCTCATTCGGTCCTACTCTGCACTTACTACACAACATTTGAATATTAACTCATCGACGACATACGATTTCAGAATCTCATGTGGATACGATTTGAGAATCTCCCTGTGGGTACGACTTAGGATATAGCAAAAGTTATGTCTCCAACGGACACGAGAAAACATTGATTGAAGCCAATTTTGTTTCCATGAAGCAACTATTTAAATACTAACGAATAACTGTGTAACAAGGAATGAGATTTATAAACTATCATATACAGATAATTATAAGAGCAATAACCTCACGTTTTCAGAGATTTTTGTTATTTTATCTTAAAACATTTCGTTCTATGCATATCCCATACTTATGCCGAGTTTAGAATAAGTTTGTATGGTGTAAGACTTGAGAAACCTTCCTTTTCTCTGCAAGTCATTGTAAGGAGATTACCGATCTGTGTACTATATGTATCATAATTTCGGATACACCCTACGTAAGTTACTACACACTTTTTTTAAAATGAAATATCTAACAATGGTCTTTCAACTTTCACAGAAATTGTAACAGAATCGAATTGCTCGCACTGTACCAGGTAATCCATTTGAACGAGATCGATGAAAGTTCCAACTCCAAGGTATGTAGGTACAATCTAAAAATGCTTTCCATTAAAATCAGATTTAACTGAGATATCCACACCATCGTGTTTGTAGTTCCGATGAAATATCGCGAGGACTTCTGCAGAGAACCCCTTGGATTTGTATGCGTTCTGAGTAACGAGAAACGGCGCGGACCGTCTCATTATTATCTCGTTTCGCGCAAGTCATTCATTTTTATGTATGTCGAAGATTGCGTTCGATGATTCACGAGCGTCCAACGCCATGGATCCGAATACTTTTGTAATTTACACATGATAGATCCTTCCCGTTACATTTCTGTTACATCGGAATGAATGGACCATTTATTAGATGCGACATTTCGATTTTTATAAAAAAAAATGTTCAAACGTATGACGCTTTGATAGATTTTTCTAATTCAGATGATGTTTACAATAAGATTTCAATTAAAAGAAAAGCTCTGATTAAATTATAGTTAGCGATAAGGCTATAATATATATTATCGATCGAAAGTTTAGAAACAGTTACATTTTTTAATTAAACAATTAATCTTATGTTGATACATCAAAAGTAACTATCCATGGTAAAAGCGTATTGCATATTCGAATAGTTTAACAAATAAATTCTAAATATAAAAAATTTTTTATTTCATTTAATGTTTTATTTTATTTAATGTCAAGTAATGTTGTATTTTATTTAATGTTAAAACCATTAGAAAAAGTTAAAAATACCGTTACATTATTTTCAATCTGTTGAACATATTAAGAAAGAAAAAACATTTCTATTTCACTCCAGTGTCTCGATAACCAACATGTGTTTAATATGTGCTTCACAGTATTAAAGAACTTAGTAAATTTCATCACAAAGCAAGTAGGCAATTTTTCTGAGTAACATATATTATAATTAATTTCAACAAATGTTTTGAAAATTGGACAATATTTTACAGACGAAATTCTTATTAATCTTGAAAATGATCTAAACAAAGATCGAAACGTCGAGTATCTAACTTTGTAATTTGCAAAATTGCTTTAAGGAATAAAGTAACAAAAGATCGAACCTTGCATCGAAATCATTAACCATTCTATATTAGCAACAAATACGATAGATACAAGAATATATTTATTCACTCCACCTTGTAGCGGAACATTTTTATTATGTACGAAGATCCGCTGTCTACATATATGTAGATGTAACTATAATAGGGATATTCCCTAAATGATAAATATATTTTTTAACCAGTCTGTTTACTAATGGGAATTTTCATTTCGGGCGAAATATTATCGCCCGTCCGTAATTACCAATTAATCTCAATCGAGTGCCCGCGATCACGTATTCATTGATCCGTCCTGGTTATCTATATTATTCATCTTAAGTGCGTTATCATGGATTGAATTGGATGGGGTGATGTATTACTGTCTTTTAATCACGTTAGTTAACGTTTCGACGTCCACGGATATTATCGCTCGAAGCAATTAGCCAATAAATTACCATCGACTTAACGGACTGAACAGAAAAATGAAAGCGTGAATTTTGTCGCCTCTCAGTAAAATAAGGCGCCAATGTTATTATTAATGACAAAAAGACTTAATATAAATATTCATGGCTACCCCTAACATTAACTTTCAGTGTAATTATTAAAATCGTCCACATACAGAGTGTCGGCGCAAATAAAAGTAGTGGAACAGATTTTGGAGTAGTCTTTTAATAAATAATAAGGTACCTTATTTATTTACTTATGGACATTTCTAACACTTTGTAGTTACTTATTTATTTACTAATAATCATATTTAGAAATAGTATGATGACAGGTAGAATTATTAAATAGAAATTCTTTCTTGCAAAACAAGTAAACAGAAATAATACTCAAAAAATTATATTCATAATTTTAATATATTTAATAATTATTTTAGCAGTGATCGAAATGTTCACATTGAAAAGCACGACTCATTGGAACTCATTGGAACTCATTGGAATAAAGCAACAGTTATGATAGAAACGGATATATATTTTTAATTATCACAACTAATTATTTCGTTTCTGTTTTATCATAAAAGATGTTTTACATTCACATTAACAATTGTTACATCTGCCAATTGTAAATTCGTATGAATGATATTTATGATACATTGCTTGTACTTTCCAGCTTCAATTAATCATTTCACTTATATATTTAAAATTTTGTTTTACATTTTATATCCTCATGCTTCTCAATCAAGTACATTTTCATTCTTAAAACCTTTCTACAGAGTGTTTCAAGTTTGAAGTGCTAAAGTTTATCACCATATTCTACAAGTCAAAACAAGAAATTTCATACAGCCATCGGATGCCCCCACACGTAAAAGTCAAGTAAGTTTCCATATTCTTGATTATAACTTTTTAATGAAGCGTTAGAGCCACAGGGTGCCAAAACATGTGAAGTGTTTAAATGTAATTCTGTAGATTTTGACGAAAAAATACCAAAAATCCAAGTTTTATGTTAAGAATTCACGGATTCAAAAGTTATGGGTGTTTATAGTTGAGCGATTTTAAAATAATTTTAGTTCAGTTAATATAACTGAAAAGTCTGGAACTTTAAACCTGGGACACCCTGTATATGTAAATGGTATAAAGACCTTCAGCGTCGTTTTATGTCGTTGCCCTAAACGAATGTATAATCATGCAAAATGCGGGGAACAACAACGGTTTTACTATTTTTTAACAGGATCACAGCAAAAATGATAAGCGCGTGTTGATAACTACCCATTGATTGTCGTACGGATTAAATAAATCACGCGACCACATTGGACTTGGAAATTACCGGTTTTTCCACGGAGCTGATCTATCCTAACGATTTAGTATGACCCGTGCGCGTCGGATCACGCGAATCTGGAAAAAAATGATAGGATGTACGATATATTTGTCCCGCGGCGTGCAATCTTTAAAACATATGTTTTTCGTAATCGTTCGCGCGGTTCTATTATCGAAGAGGTATATATAAGAGAGCAGCCGAATTGGGGGAACACGCTCGGGGCGCGAATCTATACATATTTAATGAGAGCACGCAGTTGTAAAAAGCAGCTGGCGAATTGCTCCCCGGCAGAGTGACTCGGCAGATACTTTTATTCAAATCTGATCCCGCGGCACGGAGAGATGCTCCTCGCGGGAGGCGCGAAACGCATATCAAAAGAAAAATGCTCTCACCGCCTTTTTCGCATGCATAAACATAATCCCCGCATAATGTATATTTCAAAGTCTTCCGCCCAGCATCACTGCTCATTACTATTAGATTGATGCCCACCGTATCGGTGGCCCCTGTTCTGACCCCTCGAGGACGATATTCGACGAGAGACCGGCGCGGCAGTCTTCTTCTTTCGAGCCTCCTCCGTTTATTGCGGGGAGCACCACGACACTTAAACTGCTAACTTATAATAGACTGTCATACTTTGTAAAATTGCGTCATCAAATTTCTTTAAAATTACGAGAAAATTACGAATTAGAAAAGGTATATAACACTTTTGTTTATGGAAACATGTTATAGAGTTTTATAGACCATGTTGAAGTATTATTATTCTTTCACCATCCTTTTATGCTTTCTCATTTACGAGATAGCTAACATTATATATGAATATTCATATCGTACGGCATTATAGTAGAAAACAACTATAATATAAAACTTTATATATGTAGATTGAAGATATTTAATACTTATTTTATGTTTGAGATACATATTTAATTACATTTATGTTTATTTGATCATTCCTTTCAATTTACTTAATATGTTTGGAGAACTGCGAAGCTATAATAAAATAAAATATATTCTTTACAAAAACAAATAAATAAATTGCAATCACTAAGATTTATATAAAATATAAAATATAACTGTTTATTTAATCTACTAGTTTCCTTCAAGAAACATAATACGTAAACGAAATTGACATCGATAAGTGCTGTCAGTGTAATAGAATGCATTTGGTGACTTGCGCGTCGAATGTCGTTAATGAAGATAAAGTTAACTATAATATCACAAATTCACATATTAAGTCCAGTATTTAAAACCGGTTTTTTTAATTCCTAAAATTTAAAAGCCGGTTTCCGAATTTAACAACATTTAGCCGAATAAACTTGTTCGTAAACCGTTTTTAAAAACCGACAAACCACAAGGTTACACTATTTTCATATATCTTGTTAATCAGCTTGTGCATCGTGAGTTTACATTTTGAAATTTCTTGAACAACTATACGCACATTTTACATGCACCATTTACAACAATCTTAACGAAGGGGAACTCGGACACCAACGATTTCCTGTTGCGGCCACTGTTCGCATAAGTGTTTCGCTATTACTCCTGAAAGCTAACAACAGCGAGGAATTTACAGGAGAATTTTTTCACGTGTTCTCGATGTCTCCGGGCCGATTAATTCCGACTTACTACCGTCAGTCAATCATTAGGTAATGAGGTCATGTTTGATCCGTAAGTGGACGTCGATCGTCCGTTTAAACGTATCGGCGTTCGCATAGAATAGTCCGTGATCTTATCGTCGCGGTTTCATGTAATGCTAATGGGCGCACGTTGCAGCCTAATATGTACTTAAACGAAAAGGTTAATATGATAGCGGGTAAATGCGCAGACATTAAGGAGAAAAACAAGGTACACCGGACAAATTATGAAGGGAACCTACTCGGCGAAACGAGATCTCGTTTGTTGGTTAAAGTAAAGCGTATCAGGGACCGTGATTCGCCTGATTTTGCGAATAGAATGGACATTTATACGTTAATGGGCACTTTCTTCTGTTCTAATAACTGAGATTACAAGCTCTCGACATGTTCGGACTGAATGTTTCATTTATTCTTTTCCAAGATTGATGACAAGCAAAGATAATCTTTAGACTCCGGAGTTTATGCATTTATGACAAGAATGAGTAGCTGTAATTTACAAGTATTAACATATTATTTTCACTGTATTCAAATTATTCATCAAAAATATAAATTAATACCTAGCTCCAGTGTCTTGCAATTGATACACAAACTTTTTATTTCATAATCATTGATTATGTTAAATTTCAATCTTAATAGCAGATCTTTATCATTAGGACTGTAATATATTGTACCAATGGAAATACGTAATCTCCATTAAAAAAGTTAATGAATTAAAGCAACAGATCTAACGTTATATAAAGAGTTCAGTTTTTATACAGTTTACACACAAGTGCAGGCGTGTTATGAATTTAAAAAATCCAAAACACAGTCATGTTGGCATTATATATACAGTAATGCATTTTTGTCAAATGCCAGACTCGTGCAGCTTGTCAAACCAGTTGCTCTGCTGCATATCTTAATGAATACAAAATTCTTCTGCGCCACTCCATTAAATCAACTGTATATGTTGTTTTTATTGCGTTATCTTATTGTTGTAGCGTGTATCAGTTTAAACCATTGATCAAATAAGAATATACAATATGTATAGTGTCCCAACTTATAAAGTGTCTTCCATTGACAGGTGTCATTTTAAATGTCACACTATTTTTTATTCGTCAGGATGAGACATCTTTAGACATAGTTAGTTAAATTGTAAAAAGCAGGGTTTTTACTTAATCTAAAATAACACTTCTTAATGAAAGACCCTCTATACGTATCTGTGTTATTATTAGATGATTGTATAAGTTCGTTCCCGATTTGAAAATAAAATCAATGGTTAAATTTTCTAATTGTAGAATAATTATAATTTTTTTTTTATACAATTTTTTAATTTTTTCATATAATTTTCCTTTTTTACACTCAGCTATGTAATACAGATTGCAACATCCATGAAAATCAGGCACAAACTTATACAATCATCTGATATTAATAATAGAAAAACATATCACAGAAAAACGTGACCTATTTTAAAAGGACAATCAATAGAGCAAGCAATAATTTTTTCTAATTCATATTTTCCGACATTTCGAAACCATTGCTATTTTTTTCAAAATGGGAATCTATATATCATCCGACGACACATAATATGCAGACCTCATGATATGCGAACTTGAATATAAAAACCGATAGAATTAAAAATCAACTGTAATAGAAACAACAATAAAGGAAACTTATTTCAGCTAATCATAATATCGATTTTTCTGTAATAGTTATTTCTTCAATATGTTTATTTCCATTTATGTTTTATATACATATACATGTAGCAGATCGTTGAATTGACATTAACTATTGCATGACGGAAATAAAAATGGCTACTGTGCATTGCCGTACAAAAAGAACACAATCGAATTTATTTGGATGTTGTGCGATTTATATTATAATATGTGCTTAAATATAGAATCGTGTATAATCATTTCCAATAGAATCATTCTTATAAATTCAATAATACTGTTAAAAAGATATCAATGGCCTCGAACTATCAAATAATATGACTTGAGATAAATTATTTGCTTAGTAGGATATTTTCTCTTTTAGACCTAATCCCTAAACCACCTTAATACACTGTAGGCCCCGTCGCGAAATAACCTTGCAAAGTGTTGAAAGCGACGTTAAATAAATATTTAAAAAAAAAGACCTAATCCCTAATACGGAGATAAACAGTGAATCCAACAATATTAAAAATGAGATATGCATAGTGTGACGAATCAGTTGCAGAGATAACGACGCGCTGATGTAGCAAACACGTAAAATAATCAATAAGGAAATCCGATCATTCTGTATCGCATTCGCGGCAATAACAGAAACGAAGGCACTCGGAGCCCGTGATTTAAAATGCTAAATGCCATCGATTCTTTATTAAGAAGCTATGTCGCCGGCGGTTTCATTTCTTCGAGGAACAAATGGCCCGCAAGTTATCACCCCGGGAGCACGACCCTTCCATTTAAAAAATGTAAATTTGTTAATGCAAGTAGTGCGGGGGCGTGAAAATTCGCTGGGCCTCCCTCCTCTCTTACACTGCTCCCATTTTCTCGAGTTGAACTTCGCGCCGACTCGCAGGCACCCTATTACCTGAGACTATTATCCAATACAAAAAATCAAATAAAGTATGCTAAGTTACGCTTCGAAGACTTTAGGGAGTCAGAACTGTCGAGGGGTTGTAGAAACATTTTTTTTACTCGCTTCCCCTAGGAACGCGCCGCGACGCCGACATCCACCGGCCACTTACACACTTTCTTCGTTGCTTCCTATTAACTTCCAACAGGGTGTAAAAATTAGAGGAGCCGTTAAAGCCTTCGCAGGATTTGGCGGCAGTCATCGCCCTGCTGTACTGGTATTTTCTCATTTACTTCAGTGCCGAGTACATTCAATTGTATCGCTCGTAATGGTCACTTCTTGCATGCCGATGCTTATTGTTGAGAGGGGCTTCTCGTGTAACGATAGTGAAAACAAGTGATTTTTAAAAATTGTTTTTAGAGTAATTATTAGATATATGGCACTGGCCTTTTGGGAATGTAAACAAATAATCTTGAAGTACAAGTGTTTCTTTTTTTTTTTGCTAAATTGTTGTTATTATTTATTGTATAATGCGCACGATTCTTGAACATCACAAAAATTTTATACCACAATATTACATACCTGTGTGAGATTATTGAGTTATGGTTGTTTCGTTTATGACAATATTCAAGGTATTGGTAACGAACGAGAGCTAAAACCTTTTGATTAAACTGAGCTGCCTCCCCTTAAAGATAATATTTACCCACAATACTTCATTTTTAACCCTCCAGGGATGTCCAAATGTTAAAAATTATAATCTTAAATTCTAGAAATTAAACAGTACATTATATTGTATAAATATTTCTTTATATCCATCGTAGAGTTGTTAATAACAACTATATTAATGCTATCGGCGCACTGGTTCGATCAATTGTTATTTAAAAAGCACTTTTGCAAATTACCACATTAACTTTAACGTTTCGATCTTACTTTAGATCATTTTCAAGTAATAATTGCGTACAAATAAATAACATGCAGAAATATATCATAAAGTATAATAATTTACAGACGCAATCATTTCTTGATCATGATCTAAAATAAGATCGAAACGTTGAAGTTAATGTGGTAATTTGCAAAAGTGCTTTTAAATAACAATTGATCGAACCAGTGCGCCGATAACATTAATATATTTGTTATATTGTACAATTTTGAAATGCTCTTTAAAGCGAGCACGGTGCACCGATGTCACCCCCGAATGAAAATATTTTCGAAACTAAATTGTAACAGTAAATGAGTACATGCAAAATAATTGTGACACAAAGCATGTTGATTAGAGAATTCTTCGTGCACCCAATCGTTACAGTTTATGCACGCATTTATTTTTTATATGGATTGTTCGAATTATATGGATCGAGGCATACGAGGGAATGCTACTCATCTTATTTGTCATTATATTCTTCGTTCTAATTTTTGCTCTTATTGTTTTAATTTATTTTAATTTATTTTTTATCCTTTCTGGTCACTTTTCTTTCTTCTGTATTCCTTCATATTCTGATTGGATCTTTCTCATAACCTATAGTATAGTTAGTCGACTTTCGAAAAGGTTTTACTAGTTCTGGTGCGAACACTTTATGATTTGTTTGTTCATTCTGTGTTGAAATGTCGAGTTTCGTTACGAGTTGTTCATAAATCAAAAATAGACTGATTTTATGCATTCACGAAAAAAATGAATAGATGAAATAAAACATTATTACACTAATTTTCACTTATTGAAATAATCAAAAGATATAATTCATTTTTTTAACATTTCTATTTTAATTTCCCTGTTGACTCGTACAATTATTATTTTGTATAAAAATCCGCGGTATAGTGATGTATTGGGATGATCTCAAGAAACATTAATGTAAAATGCAGAATATGTCAGAGTCGTTGCACAAAAGTTTTGTTAACTGACAAGCGGTGTTATATTTAGATACTCTTTTAAAACGTTCGACAGCTTTTATTTGCATATAAAATAGACTCGCACAGCGTGATTCTCAAAGCCATTCTCGTGTCACGTAAATGGGTATAGCTTTCTACTAACAACCATCTACGCACTGCAATATTGGAGTACGATTTTCTATCAGCAGTTGCATAAGCTGTAATAAGGTTGACGTAATAAATCGAGAAAAAGGGTATTGGCCCGAACACTAAGAAGCACAGCGGGAAAGTTTGATAAAAACTTACATTTCACGGTTCAATGGGCTTCATTACTCATAGTTGGCGCATATCACTCGGTGTCATTTCACGTGGGAAAAACGCATCTGCACTAAGGAAGCTGTTGTTGCACATATTTGCTAGACATTGTTACATACTGATAAAAATGCACTAATCATTAACTAAAATGATAAACCAATTTTTAGTGAGCACCAAATTTCATGTCAATTTCATTTCAATTTCATAGTTTATGTATAAATAAAACCAATAGAGCAATGCAACGTGAAGTACACTACAGAATGTTATAAACAATGTTATAAAATCTCGTTTTTATAAAGATGTTTAAAAAAACAGTGTGTGAAAGCACACTAACTAGTTAAACTAATACTCTGAATCAAATAAATTTTTAATGTTATCGGCGCCAGGTTCGATCATTTTTAGAAAGAGAAACAACAAATGTGCAATTAATACATGCTTGTAACGTTTCGATCCCTATGTGGATCTTTTTCAAAGAATCATATTTGCGTCTGAAAAAATATTTTCAATGAATAAACAATATAAGAACTATTTTCAATGAATGAAATATGAGAAATTTTTAGAAATAACAGTGACCATTAAAACTTACATGTTGTGTAGAAAATGGACAATACAATATAACACATATTGAAATTAAATTGAAAACTATATTAACTCCATGGTGGCAGATATATTACTGAGCACTTGTTATTCAGAAAGTACAAGTGATGCGACATAACTGTGACAAAATTTATTTATCTATAATTGCGATCAAGAAGAATTTAACCTTTACTCTGAATCAAAGTTTGTATCTTTTAGTAGAACATACGATTGAATTGTGCATAAAATGTCACAGTAAATCATTTTGAATAGTTCTATAAGAAATTGTAAATGACTCACCCTAGCAATTATTGATCACTATAACTAAATTAAAAATTACATTCTGCATACGTTGTTATCGTAATATTAGATTGATATCAGAATGATTGAGGTTTTAAGCCATCAAATTTGAAGCAGTATGTTTTAGCCTAAAATATTGTATATGTTATATCAATTATAATAAAAATGAAGTAGGTAAGTCATACCTAGACTATAGATTTTATAATGCAATTTAAGAGAATAATAGAAAGATTAGAAGACTTTAAGAATACCGAAATATTATTTTCAGCTTATTGAAGTTATTAAAAAAAAGAAAGAAATTTCAACTTGGTTTCTGTTGCTTACAAATGATATAAAAAATTTTATTTTGTCCCTAGGAACTAATTACGTTGCACTTGGAGACGTTTATCAGTGGATGCAGTTCAATTTGTTTAAATTCCATATTTTCTGTGATATCAAGATGATCACTAGACTGCGGATCTTTATGCAATATAAAAAATGTTTGTATCAATCGCAAGACACAGTAGCCAAATAAAAATTTCATTTTTCTTTTAATGATCTTATTAAGGTGAAACTAATACACTAGTGAGCGTAATACTTTTTAATATATCCATTGTTTTAACTGGTACGTACCCATTTTTGTCATAAATGCATAAAATCCTCAGTCTAGTGATTGATCACAATCACGAGTTATTTTAGACAGTTCTCATTGACCGTGTATGATAAAAATGGTCCCACGCAGTATGTTAAAAAATGCATATAAAAGGTGAAAGCGTCGCACCGTAAAGGGCTAATAAACTACAAATTGCCGTAATACGCAATGATCGTCAAGATAATAGAGACTCTATATCGCCGTAAAGATACAAAGCTACAGACTGCGACTTTTACCCGCTTCCCAGCGAATAACGACTAATATGGTACTTTGTTCCTCAAAGTTAGCCGTTGGACGTTTGCGAAATACGCATTCCCGTAGCGGACCTTGACTCCGGCGATACAGTTCTCGATTTATGAGAAATATCGGGTACGGCCAATGATTGCCACTCAAGACCGCTGGAATTTCCTGAGAATTTAGTGGCCATTAAAAAAGTCTATTCAGTTACATGTCTGCTTTCTTGCGCGCGTTACGTATAACCAGCCACGGAATACCGGTAGCCCCGACGCGTGGAGACCGCGGCTCAAACGAGCCAGTTCCACGAGACCTTTGACAGATTTTTCAGAGATGGAAAACTCGAAATAATTTCGATTGAACAATACAATCTAAATGCTCCAGTCACGGAATTTCAGATCAATGCTAAGTAATATCGACCTCCCATGATGTTAAAAATTACTTCACACCAGATGCACCAATGCACATACAAACTTGAAGATTATCAGATTATTGGAAAGATTTTGTATCAACAGAAATTGTAAGCGACAAACAATTTCATGATTTGGGCAAAGAATGAGTCTCGTTAATGTCAAATACTTTTTAGTAAATGTAGATAAGGTACAAACTAAAAGCTTCTCAATTAATTCACAAAATTAAAGTGTACGCTTTCAGAAAAATTACTGAAGCAAAACAAACAATTCTTCAGAATATTTTTGTATTTATTTATAGTTTCATGTTGCATCAACTGCTAGGTTATTAGCGGCATCATAAAATAAGTTAGGATGTACCTACTACATTGTTTGTTTAATAAGTTTGTATTAAATAATAATATTCTCATCCTTTCTCGTGGGTTTGGAGACACATCAACATTTTAATTCATTAGCAATTGGTTATTGAATTATTTAAGATAAATTATTCATTAAGGCTAAGAAGATTAAATTGAAATGAATTTGTCAAAATCACTGTACACAACTTGGACATATTTAATTAAACCATATTAAACAAGCATGTGGTTACAAAAACTGACGGTTAATATCCCTGAGTGATTTATGTTCTTTAATGACCTGGAGGAGACTCTGGACTGTGGAGACTCTGGAGTGTGGATAATTATAAAGAATTATAATTATTCAAATTACAAAGATGCTGCTATAGAGAAATCTAAATGAATTCAGTATTGTAATTTTTATAAAACAAATACCGGTCACATTTTGTGATCAGTACGATTAGTTGTTAAATTTACATCAACGTTTCTAATAAAGGGTCTTCCATTAAGAGGTGCCATTTTAATTTTCACACAATTATTTATTTGTGGAGATTGTGTTACTCGCCAAAAAATGGTAAATCATAACATAACTGCGTTTTTTATCATTTAAAATAATACTTTTCAATGGAAAACCCTTACATTGAAAATCACAAATATCGATAAACATAACTTGTCGCAACGTTTAAAGAACGCCGATCACGTTTCATCGAATAGTTCACGTTTATCTGACTTTGAAGGAGAATTCGATGTATAAAAAAATACAGTGCAACCGCACTTGTGTTCCCTTTTGGGCAGATTCGATTCGGAGTCTGCGAGGTACAAAATTGTTCATCGGTGTTTCTGAAACACCTGGTTGAACGCTGGACTCTAAACCGCACACGGCCTTGATACCAAGTGCCGCGAAATAAAACGTAGCGAAGTAGCGTGCGAGACGTACCGTTCCCTTTTTCTGAATGGGCGTTTTTCAAACTAATTAAAGCGGATATTAAATCACTTCTGCGGCACACACCCTTCGGTTTTACCCTTGTACGACCCATTAATTAACGTTTCCGATGCTGCAGAATATTACTTGCCCCTGTACCGCGGGAAACATTCCCGGGATATTTCTTTGATTGGATAGCCTGTCCGGGAATTGAAGGAAACTATAATTTCGGTGACAATGTACGCGATTTTTTAATGACTTTGTAGCACAGCGGTGTACGTGGCAGTCTTGATATAAAATCTTGATGTCTATAAATAATTGATGTAATTATGGCAGTATAATACAAGATAACTACAAAGCATCTTCTCGTAGAAAACATTCCCAGTAACAGCAGGATCTCGAACCCACAGAAATGTTTAAATTAGCAATGTACCAGCATGTCATCTATCTTTGCAACACAGTTTCACAACATAAAAACAGACAAACAGACAGATAGACATAGAGACAAGAAAGCGAGATAATAAAAACGTGGTAAAAATGTCTCTTCATTAGGTAATAGCTTATGTATTAATGGTTAAACGTGACAAGACAAAGTTCAGCGAGTGCAATACTACCACAAATTAATTTTTTTAACCATGACGCACCCCAGATAAAAAAATTTTTAAAAATCGAGATAGTGTTAATAACAATACACGATTATTAAATTAATTTTCAGGGAGATTGGTCTTAAGCTTCAAAAACTAAGAGTTTCTTTGCTCCAGTAATGACCTTTACAGTATAGGGCTGAAATTTGGTGTAAAAGGGTTGTTTCTTGGTACACGATCGAACGAACCGGTCAAATCAGCTGAAAGGCATTTTTGACTACTTTAATCTGGTTAGAGCCTTTGAGTGCTGGCGTTTAGGAACCCCTAGTAGCACAAAATATTGTATACACATTCATATAATATTAAGAAGAGATTCAATCTTTTATTAATATTCAAATATACATACAATATTTATTTTATAATAAGTAACAAATATTTCTTTTTAAATATGGACGAAATATCTATTTCATGTTAAGAGAAAAATATGTTTTTCCAAATATTAAATGAATCTTTATTTCATATTAGAAGTAGAATATTTTGTTCCTAATATACAAATAATACTTATTTCATATTATTTTATTTAATATTTATAATTTAATATTTAAATAATATTATTTATTTTATTTAATATTAGAAATAGAATATTTCTTCCTAATATACAGATAATGTTTATTCTTGTACATGTATACAATATTCAGATCTAATATTTTTCTCATATGGAAAAGTGTGGCTTAAAAAATATTTTTCCAATATTTGAAAGAAATATCTATTTAACATTTTTGTGCTAGTAGGGACCATACGGGCTAGTAAAGCGATGTCAGAGTTCGAGGATACCTTGAAACGGATATATTGATACAGTCTAATCTTTCCACTGTTTCCAATTTGTTTTACTCATTAAGTAATAACTTTTAACGCCCCATGATTAAACTTGTGATGATCTACAGGTGACACATGTCATCGCAAAAATCGGAAATATATTACCACGAGTGTCCCCAGATCAGGAGAATTGACTCAAATGCTCTTACCCTCTTTTTGACAGTATCGAAGTAGTCACGTGACATTACGACACATGCACAACAGAGACGAAACGCGTCACGTGACCGGGCCGTGGCTATTGCGTGGGGGAATTTAAGAATTGAAGGGAATTGAAGAAAGGAAAGGATAGAGTGTGGGAGACAAGTCTTAATCTGGCGACACTGGTTACCACATAACAAACACATCTTACAAACATTCAGTAGCTCTTATTGTAAATTTCTTTCAGGAAGGAAATTGAATAAATTGTAATGAAACTTCATGGACGACTAAGTGAAAAGTGAAATGACTGGTTTTCGGAAGATTTTGGGTTCGAATTGAATGGAAAAGCCGGGTATCTCATTTCGTACATGGACGACGTTTGATATACAAGAAATTCTCCGGGTTCGGAGGTCCAGTGACATCGCTAGAATCTAGATTTTTTGGCAAAATGTCAGTAAATTCTTGAATCCAGCGTGCGGGCTGGACGGGCCGTTTTTCGGGGTGGTGTAGGTCGCTGGGCTCGGGAAAAAGGAAGCTGAAGGAAAGCGGGCAACGTTCCGACAAAGGACGAGGATCCCTCGGGAGGCTCGGCACGAGTGGGTCAGTGACGTCGGGCACGGGACAGCCGTGCATATCGAGGGGGTCGGTCGAATGATCTTGACTCGAGGGGGAGCCGTCGTGCGAGCGAGCGAGCTGGCATCCCGTTGGCGCGAGCGAGAAACGCGGCAGAGCCGCAGGCGAGTTGTATAATATGAACGCGCCGGGCCGCGGCGCAGTTTCGGCAGGCTATAATCAATTCTGATTGCAGTCCAGCATCGCAGCGCGATCCACTGGCCGATAGCTGAGAAAAAAGTTCGCGCTTCCAACTACCGGGCTGCACACGGGTATCCCGCCATGCAGCTCGGCCCAGGGATTCGAGAGGGACACGGATAGTGGCGGGACGGAGATCGGCCGATCAACAGAAAAAGAGAGAACAATGGGGAGAATTCGACCAAGGGAAAGGGCAACGCGAGGGAGTAGGTACACCAACGTACGGGACGTCCATGGATCGATGGGATTGCGAACAGGTAAAGGATCACGGGGAAATCTGCACGGAGGATATGGAAAAGGGTACTCGCGGGGTCAAAAGTTAGCGGATAAAACAGCGAAGAGCAAATAAAAGATCACGGAGGAAACACAAAGTGGATGTTGCGTAGTGTGAAGAAGCGATGCTGAAATGAACGGTGCACGGGTTATCGCAGCGCGGAGGTTTGAACCCTCGTAGCTAGTGTAGGTGCATGCTGCCAATTATCCTTTTCCAGTTTAAGGGGTCACGCTCGGTCATTCGCTTTAAACGCATCTTTGCCGATTTTTGGATGTTATACGCTGACTGATCAGAGCCACAGTATGTTCAGTCAAATATGATTACTTCAGAAGATGGTAAGTATTCTTTTATATACACAAGTGACAATAAAGTTTCTTAAAAGTTTCTGAAAAGAATCATATCCTTGTTAGTTACTAAATACTAGAAGTTATAAAGTAGAGAAAAAAGCAGTTTGTGAAGCATGTAATTAATAATGTAATAGTAATATAGAACTGTATCATCAAATAAACGCATCGCGAAGTATATACTTAGGTAACATTTACAATATTTATTTTAGTAAACATCATATGGAGAATCTAAAGAAGTAACTACTGAAGACAATATAATGAACAACAAGAAGATGTTTCATGCAGCAACAAATCTTGTAGATCCGTGAACAGAATAAATGCGTCTGAGCGACACAAGTAGCTCAGTACTGACAGGAATCAGAAAAGCTAGAAATGATTTCAGACGCATCTGAACGACAGGATAAATGGCCAATACAAATAGAATAATAACCCCCCGGACACGAAGAAAATATAATTACAGTAAAAATATTGTCACGAGGTCAGAAAACCGTATCCACGATTACAAACATAAGGACACTGCTTTACTTTCTGTAACCGGAAATTGCTAGACAAGCTCGTCGCGGCTGCTCCGCGAAGCCTACAAACACGAGCGTAACGAGGCAAAACAGCGCCCAATAAAATCCATTATCTATCCCTTTCATACTCTCATCAGGAAATAACAACTCTACTGATAAACGAATCCGAAGAAACTAGTTGCCCGCGGACAAGTACTCCAAGAAATCTGTATCGAAAGCATGAGAGAGCAAATAGTAGAATCGGTAAGAAGAGGATCTTTCGAAGGACATAACCTATATATAACGCGACTTTTTGTGGAGAAAAACTGCATCGACTGGTACGTAAAAATAATGTATGATTCCATTGAACAAGACAAAGATGACCTTCGTGAAATCTTTGACGCGTCCACCTACAAAAAATCTAATAACACAAACATGTGCATCTTTTGAAACCATTGAATTCCCATCCAAAATTTCATTTCGTTCAGTTTTGCTCACTCTTGAAAATATATAATTCCAAAGAAAGAGTCGAAGTTGACCTTCGTAAGTCCTTGACGCGTCCGCCTGCAAAAAAATCTAATAACACCAGCATCTTTTGAAACAAGTCTTGCTCACTTTTACCTTGCAGACTGGATTTAGCCTCTTGGTAAGTCTGAGGATGGTAGGGCATGCCATCAGACCTCTACATCTATTGAAGCGGTATTCTAACATCTCCAGTCCACCGCGGAGCTAATTTCCTCGGAGTCAACACCAATTAAACGAACCGTTGAATCCGAAACGGAAATTTCATGAAACGTGTATCCACGTTCTTCAATTTCGTGTAATCTCATCCATTACATTACTCGAAGGTCGCGGAGAGATGTCCCACACGGAGAGACCGCGTGTACATACATATACACCGAGATATAAAGAGCAGGAAAGAAACAGATAGAGAGAGAGAGAGAGAGAGGGGGGGGGGGGAGGGAGTAGGGGAAGGGTTATTTTATTTATCGGTTGGTCAGCAGCCAGCCTGGCTACGCCTGCAGACTCTCGCAACTATCTCTTGATACTCCGGAGAGAGAAAAAGAGAGAGCAAGAGTGTGTGTGTGAGAGAGAGAGAGGGGGAAGACTCAGGTCCAGGCCAGACCGAGTCTCGGGTTCTTCGGTTCTGCTGGCATCGAATGGTTCGGGGAACGGCGGAAGAATGCATCCATCGGATGCATCGGTGCAACAGCAACAACGGCGAACAGCGCGTTTCTTACGAGGCCTTTTTTCCTGGGTCCTGTCTCTTTCTCTCTGGCTATCTTTTTCTCTTTCTCTGGTCGGTCGCGCGAGCGTCCGGCCCCATTAGCAGTTGGACGAGCCATCATTCAATAATGCCTCTCAATGCCTGTGCGACCGTGTCCCTCAGCCGTCCGTGTACGTCGGCCACGCGTGTCGTTGTACGACTGATAATCGTGCGCCAGTTTTAACTGGTCGACTCGCGATCAAATTCGACCCCCCGCGAACCCCCGATCACCCTGCATTATCAGTGCATTGACACAAACTGCGTGATTGATCGTACGAACAATGTTTCCGGAACACGTTGCCCGACATTTTTACTTCATTTTCGCGGAATATTTTGAAAATACTAGTTGCTCCCTAAGAGCTGTGTTCATATTTTCGTGCTATTCAGATGGAATGTGAATCTACTCTTACATTTTGCGTCTGGTTTCATTTTCTCCTACGTGGTACAAATCTGTAGTAGATTCATCATGAAAAGACGATTCAATTTGTAGCATTTTCGACGAAAAATGTGTATTCAGTTTGTTCACCTGTAATGGCAATCCACAATCCACGTATCGCTACCTTGGAAGAAAGAAGGTGTAATTCGACAAATTGCGATTGTTCGCTTATGTCATAAATAAATGACAAAGTGGTATATGTTTACGTGAAAGAGTGTCAGAAATGCAATTCGCATTTCCAGTGATTTTATGGAGATAAGTGATATTCGGTTGAACTTTGGTTAAATCTTTAAATGGGATTTTCTCCAAACTAGTGGTTCTCGAATTGTGCCTGTTTTCTTCCAACGTAGCGATATATTCTGGAATAAGGGGACGATGGTGTGCAAAAGTAAAGGGTTCAAATTGAGTGCAAATTTATGATTGCACTTTTTTTTATAACGAAATTATCATAGTCAAAATATTGACAATGTCTGGAGAATAGAAACTTTCGTGTTCAAGTTGTTGAAGAATCAACGTTCATTGTAATACAGAAATAGGGGAAAAATAATTGTCAATTTTCAGATTATTAAAAAAAATTTGCTTTATAGAAATTTCGAGCAGTGTATTGATTGTTATAGAGGGGTTTCTGGCCAAGTCGCTGGCACCGCGCGTTACGAGTCATAACAGACGATTTGATCGATTGTTCAATCTACATTTTTAACCCTTCAGCGACACGCTCCCATTTAGCGGCGTCAGTGACACCGTGGCGTGGGATTGTGGGCGACTAGTAATATGATCTTCGCATTTTAAATATTATTAAATGTTTCTTAAAAATTTTATTTTTCGTTGGATCTCTCAAAATTACTATCGATACTCCATAAAATAATAAGAATTCACTGTAGTTTCAGTGTTTTTTCATGGCTAGAATGAAACTGCGGATCATTATTCGTTATTCTATATAATAAAAATGAAATGTTCGTTGGTCACGACATCACGTGAGAACGGCTGGACCGATTTGGATATTTTTTTTTTAATGTTTGTTGTAGTCCGAATCAGGTTTTTAGCGTAAAAAAAATTGGAAAAGTTGCCTGGAAAAATAAAAAATTCGGGAAAAACTAAAAGTGAAAAACGAATGTCACAGCTTTTAATCAATATTTCAATAGAAAGTTGCATTATTGACGTCTTAAGGTTTTTAGGGAAAGAAAAATTGGAAAATTTGCCTGGAAAAATGGAAGTGCTTTTTTCTATGGGATTTTTGTATAAACTCAAGACGATAACTCACGATTTGAACAATGGATATGCGTAATTAGAACGATCTCAAACAAAATTGAAATTTGGACAGGACAACGTCTGTCGGGTCAACTAGTTTTGAATAAAAATGTTCTATCAGAATTGCGACAAGTTTGAATGAAATAGAAAGTTATTTTCTTCTTTAATATGTTTAATAGGTTGAAAACCATAACACTGTTAAATTCTTCGAATGTTTTCAACGATATGAATTACTAAGTAATTTCTTATCGGCGCACAGGTTCGATCATATGCTACAACAAACTTTTTAAAATGCTTATTCCTCAGTGATATACATCGGAGGTTCACTAAGTTTGAACCAATTTGATCCAATTTGATATGAATTACACTCACTCATTTCTGTCATAAATTCCTAAAATCCGCAGTCATATTAATATTGTATATTTTAGAGATTTAATAATTTATTAACATCAGATGCAGATGAGCTAACTGCGGCATACTATTTTTCGTGACGGAATATTATGATCTGATGACAAATCGGCTGTGGCTTGTCTGTCAATCGCCAGACAAACAGTCGGATGATATTATGTACACAGCCAGGCTCTGTAATTTAATTCGTTATTCGCACTGTGAACGACTGTCGACGAAGACACACAATTGATAGCGTAATTACAAACAGCAGATTACGATTTATATTATGCATTGCCATTTGTAGTTAACAAGAGACCGTAGACTGTGATAGCGTAGTAAATTAATCAATTTTGATTTTATTAGCACTAATTGCAATAACGTTTCAGTATGTATTAATTTTCTTAAAAGTAATCTACAAAAGTAAAATACTATTAATACTAGATCTACGCAGAACTAAACGTAACTATTTTACGATTTCACATAATCTGACGATTTTTATCATAATCTATGCCCAAAGAAATAAATTTATTTAATAGTTTAGTGTTATTATATTATTCCTGTAGTTTTAGTATTAACCAGAGTTGGGCAAAAATTTTTTTGAATATGATTTTTTCCCAACTCTGGTATTAACGAAATGAACCAGTTTCAGTGACAGCAAACTTTTAATTAAGTGTGTAGTATTCGATGATCATAACAGAGTTATAAATCTATTTATGTGCGAAAACAAAAAGAACCTTGTAGAGATACGCACGAATAGTGAGCGTAATATTTAATGAAGCTATAAAATTCAGGGGCGAAACTCATAAACATGATTCGTTCAAGCAAAGCGATGATTTTACAAATATTTTCTACTGTAGCAGGATCCGATGTCGCGCGTCCGCTCCGTGTGATTTATCATGCTGCTTAAGTCTTTCATATTTATCACTTCGCCACTTCGGCACGTGTGTAACCGGTTCTCACGTGTACTGCTTTTAACAAATTTCATGAAAGCTTCTACGAAACTGTTCCGCTGAATTACGATGTGAGAATTTGAAACGGCTGGCAAACAGTGCTCGCATATTAAACGTCTTAGGTTATTCGTGTGGGGCGTACGAATTTGCCATAACGATTTCGGGTCACTGACAAAAATTACAAATCCAACAATTGCGATTTTCAACGCGTTACAGTTTAGAATTGCATTGATTTATGAGAGCATTCAATCTGAAACATTCGATGCCTTTTAATAATTTATTAATCTTTTAAAATAATATAATACATTTTTTAAAATTAGATATCAAACACGAAGATGAGTATAAATATTCCGGAAACGGTTACAGCCGAATTAAAGTATGGTATAATAATGGGATAGTAGAAATGTTTTTGGTAAATAATAAAATTAAATGTGCATATTGTTTTATCCTGGAAATTCTTATGAATCGTGAGAGAATAGTTTTGCATCTCCGTGTAAGAAAGGGTACTGCCGCGACAGTCCATTCAGATCATTAATCATCGTCTTGCTCGTGGTGGTAAGATGTAAGTAGGTCAACATACGATGAGGTTCATTAGAGTTAATTGTAATATCCTAATGTGGAAGCTGAGTCCTTTAAGGTAGCGTGTCTAAGAAATTATTGTAACAGCCATGTATGAGAACTGACATCGTTCATTCGCACTGAAATTGCATCAATGGAATATTTAAATCGCTAATGCTAATATTTGCATTCATTGCTTATTGTTCTGCTTACTTAAACATTTGTTCTGACAATTTTTAAAAAGATTATCTATTTAAACAATCTTTTCATCAACAATTCTCTTTGTATATTTGCACTAAATATTAAAGACTAGTTTAATTTCAATATAGATATTAACTAATTTATAACCTACTAACCTATTTCATATATGTGAAACAAATGTTGTAGACATTTCTTTTAAATATTGCGAATATAAATTAGTGTACTAAGTGGACGTCTGCTTGATAAATTAAATTAATTTATGCGTATAATTTGAAGCATGTGAAATGGTCCACGGCTAGGAACTTTTTTAATGGACCCTCGAACAGTAATAGCAAACTAACAAGTCAACCCCAATGACGTAATCTAATAATTTAGTTTGGAATCTAATAATTTAGTAAGGAAGTACGCCGCATGTCACGTAATTTCACTTTTAAAATATTATCGTTTAAGTTTTTGATCACTAATTTTTCACACCGGACATCGGTAAAATTGTATTATTTTTTTGAGCCTTTCCTTACAACCACAGATATAAAAGAAGATTTTTGAGCTTGGTATGACAGTACTATCGAAAAGCCTATTGACAGGCTTCCGGTAGATAGCACTCTAAAAATTGCTGTCTCATTATTCGAAGTATTGTTTACATTATTAAATATGTTGGCACCTAATCAATCACTAACCAAGTTAAGTATTGTATAGAGCAGTGGTTCTTAACCTTTTTGAAGTCAGGGAACACTTTCGATTATATGAAAAATTTGCGGAACATCGAAATGAATGATCCAAAAACCAAACAAATATATCCCGCGTAGAAATAAATATATTTTAGGAAGTATATTATTAAATATATCTAATATATCTCGCGGAACACCGGTTAAGAACAAGTGGTATAGGGTGTTATATCAATTTAGAATGGATTTATACTAGGGCGGAAGAAATGTTTAATATTCGAGCTAAAACAGCTCCGAATAATCCATTCGGTTTTAACATTAACCCAGTATTGTAGTTAATAATCATGTTTTAATATTGACAGATTTACTGTTAACACTTTACCGACCGGAAGCCTATTAATAGGATTTTCAATAATTCTGCTGTACCAAAAAAAAGCATAGAAATTTTCTTTGACATTGCAATCTTAAATGAAACTATTAGACGACATTATTGAGGGTGACTTAGTTAGTTCATACTAAATGCTAAATGAAAATTTAGCCATGTACCATACATTTTTCAAAAATATGCAATAATCACCGGTCGGTAATGTGTTATGTAGTATAAGATTTGTTACGCCGTACGCAGGAACAGTTATCGAGCAGTTCGAGGAGGAGGGGCGGTATAAGTTCGATTAACGAAGACAAGCAGAGATTAACGAGCGACGATTATCAGAAGTGTTTAGTCTGATGCAAATACAGAATGATTGCATCCGTCAATACGAGATAGAGGTTCGAGGCCATCTTGAGAGTAACCACACGAGCTCCGAGTCTACTGACAGAAGTACTTAAGGTACGACACGGCAACAAGTGGTGCTCGACGCACCGCTAGGTCAACACTGTCTGCGTATTCCCGTTCCCGCGGATTAAGGATGGGCATACTTTTCGCGAAGTAACTACTGTGACATTATACTTCGAGCACCACTTAAATCTATCCGTTGGACACCATCGGGGACGGTGTGTCAAACGCAAACGTTGTCGTCTGAATTCTTTCGAGCCATTTTAACCTGGATGTAGTCTAAAGGCGGAAGAGGAGGGGACGGCGAAGTTGAAGTAGAAGTAGGATGTTTGCTTAAGGGAGTATTCTACTTCGGTCAGTTAGAGTGAGGGGTTTAAGAGTTGGATTGACGATTTAGTCATTTTCTAATCCTTTGCAATTGTTTCAATCGTGCTAGATATGTATCGAATTCAATTCATCGTTAAGCTGTGAACATTCTATACTTGGTGTACACAATTCTGAAAAAATTACCATGTAATATAGAGTCAGACTTGTGATGAAGATTCTGAACCGAGTATAATAAATATTTATGTTATTAATTTCGTTCTTAATAGTTTGATACTGTCTAATATTAAGCATTTAGTATAGTCGGGTATATTTTGGTGTATTTGAATATATTCTGGAATATTTAGGTATTTTATAGTATATTCTAGTCTAGTATATTGTAGTATGTACATTCTAGTATGTTCTGGTATATATTCTAGTATATTCTGGTATATTCTAATCTTCTATATTGCAGTATAATGTACTATATTCCTGTATATTCAAATATATTCTACTATATTCCTGTATATTCAAGTATATTCTACTATATTCTTGTATATTCAAATATACTCTACTATATTCCTGTATATTCAAGTATATTCTACTATATTCTAGTGTCGCGTCTAGAGGTCCGGCCCCTAATAATAATTGACCAAGTTAAAGATCTTTTTACTGATGTTGTGCAAGAAGTAAAAAAACGAAATGCTAATCAATAAATTTCACGACTATTATTTAAAAACGTAAGTCAAAGTTTGAAGAAGACTTAGACTACATGTTCATAGATGAAACTTCTCGATGCAATTGACCCCTACATAACTATGAAGATTAAAAGAACCCTACATAATTATGAAGAAACAGAATGAATGAAACTAAAGCTACACCGTTGTTCGTGAAAACCTGGGACACCCTGTACAACTGATCGATGAATATTTTCTATATGTTTTCTGACAAGAAAAAGTCCAGGGTACAAGAAACAGGAAGAACTTAGTTTACAACCCAATATGTTTTAGGTCGGAATGATTTCAAGTGATTAAAGAACGTGTTTGCTCCGCCGATTGAAAGAAGAAAGATGCCGACGGAGTCGAGCAGCAGACCGTCTCCGCAGTCGTTATTTTGAACGTTGGAGTTCCTGGATAATTGATAGCGGAATGCTAATAACCTGGACGAGCCACGGATTATAATAAGTTTCTTGTGTGCCGTTTCTTGCGACCGCCACTGTTCTCGCTAGCGCTGTCACAATCGATCCCTCCGTCAGGTTATCACGCCGATGCTAATTAATCGACGAGAATCTGGGTGAGTAAGGACAAATGACAGGGTAGTTTTTCATGGCTTCCCTTCGCTTTTTTTTTTTAATTCCGTACCATTACACGCCATTCAACAATCGAATCTTATTAGATTTCTACTGTGGCGTAAAAGTCAGCTTTGTTATTACTAGACAGAGGATCTTTATGCATTTATAATAATAATGACTCGGTGAAACTTGAAACAGTAAAAACATTCGAAAAATATATTAGCATGAAGTTATTGTTTTCGAACAATTCCAATTATGTACATAACAAAAATATATTTTTATCTAGCTCCAGTTCCCTGCAAATGATGCATAAATTTTATTTTTCATAAAGATCTGCTGTCTAATTATAACTATTTAGTTTAGTAGATGAGATATACACATGGTTAATCTTGCAGATGTGTGGCATATTTATTGCATGTAATATTTACACATTTTTATGTGATTATCTTTCGAGATAATTGACTGCGGATTTGATGCTTTTATGGCAAAGTTAATATGCGAAATACAAGAGTTATAGTATTTTGTATTGTGTATGTAGAATAGTAGAGTACATACATTTAGTTATTTGATTTAGTTATATTAGGAATATTGTTACACTCTATTTGCGACTTACTAAAAGAAAAAGTACATTTTCATTTCATTCTTGTTTCTGACAATTGACTATTTTTATTTTGCATAAAAATCAGCAGCCTGCGCATGATCATATTACAAAAATTTTTATTTAAGTATAATAGTTTCAAGGTTCCCTTGTACTTCATATATTTTTGTACAAAATTACTTAATAACAACAGCGTAGGTATTCTTAAGATGCTATTAAGTTGGTACTCGCTATCATCAGTAAAGTTTATAACGAGCAACCAGTTAATATTTTGCAACGCCGGTATTGGGACCATCAATAGTACGGTAAAATCGTCGACGCAGAATCGTGATCGTTCCAAATGAAATTGAAACTCTCGCGAAACAATTTTCCGCGCGGCGGGGCGGACCGCGCACAATTCCCCGTAAGAAAAAAAAATTCACCAACGACTTTCTTCCATTATCAATTTCCTAGATTGCCGTACGAGAAAACCACACGAATCGGTATCGAACGTGGACGGTAATCGAACCTCCGATTACATTTTTCTGATCGGCAACATTCTCGATACAATGTTATTATACTTAAGATGTCTATTCCATAATTTAGATACACGAAACAATATACAATTCCGAGTAACTGACACGCCGATCGATGGATCGCGAGATCTAATCGAGATAACTGCGATAGGGCGCTCTTGTCTTCGAAGTTATCATCCGGGGATCGGAAAAAATGTCAAAATTGGATCGATACCGTAAAGGTGTTAGCAAAATTGATAGTTCAGCCTTGCTGAAAATTGTATGTCCTCGGTTAATGACAAATATCGGTCGATACTAGTTATGACGAGCCTATAATAAAATGGCAGTAATGATATATAGAGTTTCCAATTTTTCCAATGTTTCAAGGTGCGAATTAAAAATTGAACCAGCCGTACAATTTTATTTTGTTGTGTGTTTTCTATCTAAACGTTTGACAATTAATCCCGCATGGACAGAAGAATTGTTTAATGCTTTCGGGACAAATATATTGACATATTGACGATACCACGCATCTAATTCCTAAAGCAGTAAACTGATTCAATTACTTATATACATAATAAGAGTACATATTTTTTATTTCTCTCAGTATTTAAGATTTTTGTACATTTTATAGTTCTCTGAGGAAAATATTCTTTTTCTTCTAAAAAATATTCTTTTTCTTCTAAAAAATATAAAGGGTTAGATCAAGTTTGTTATTCTCTTAATGTTTAAACAAATTCTCATCCTAAGATTGGATTACTTCCATTAATGCATATGAAATTTGCTACTGTTACTCGTACTTACAAAACTTAAATTTTTAGCGATTTATTAGATACAAACATACTATTGTAAATAATTGTATAGCAATTTTTACAGTGCACAGGATTAAGTACGGTCTCGATGAACATTGGCATCACTTGATAACATCTGGGAAGATTGAAGACATTTTCGACTGCGGATTTTCACGCAAAATAAAAATTGCCAGTATTAATTTCAAGATACAAGAATTACATAGATATTCGTCTTCTTGTTTAATCATTTTAATGAGTTGAAAATAATATAACGGTATTTCTAAATTCTCGAAATGTTTTTTTCCGTTTTGCGTAACACTGTAATCGAGATTTTGTTAAATTCTTCTTGTTTGGTATTTTTAACATGGCTACTAAGGAGTAAGACAAACATGCAACAACTGTTTTGCATTTCCTCATTTTTATCATAGAAATGCATAAAGTCTGCAGTCTAATGATGACATATTTTTAAATGAATGGTACTTTAATGTATCTTCAGTGGGTAATCAAAGGAACGAAATGATGGTATTTTATTTTCTATGTTGCAAGTATGCAAATTGATGGCGAACTAATTCTGCGTTCGGTAGTCCGACCCTCCGCATCGATATTCGTACGCGCGCATCGAACGGAAACGGCGAGAAAGAAACAAAGAAAGAAAGAAAGAAAGCAAATAGAAAGACGACAGAAAGGGGTGCGCAAATAATACAGGCGCGCGATTAATTCGGTACTATTGAAAACCGCCGAAGCTCAATTTGCTGTACACGCTTCCCACTCGACGGTGGAATGAATTTACGACACAACGCACGGGATTCCGTAAAAATCTTAATACAATTTCCTAGGAGATTAAGTCCGTGAAGTGTATAATTACACGAACTGCTCGTACACTTCCTTTCGAGCCGGGGATTACATATCGCCATGTACTGCATTATGGAGTGTGAATAATTATAGTAGACGGTGGAACCAATGAGCGCGTGTACGCGCGCGCGCGCGCGCTCGCGGGACGATTAACAAAGAGCAACGTTACCGCTTTTCGAAAGGCCTCCCTCGCAGGAGAGGGAGGCAGAGAAACCTCCTATCGAACCGACAATCTCGATTAGATCTACGGATCGACGCTATCGATCGTTGTGTCAATTACAAGGAATCGTGTATCGGCCCCTGTAAATTATGGAATCGACATCTATTATATATAGAAGACCGCTGCACGATCTATCTGACACGGTTAATTGAATTTGTCGGAATTCCGCCGAGGACGTGATGCTATAAATTCAAACATGAGGTCGTGAGTTTGTTAATATATATTAAAACACTTCAAAGAATGTTCAGAAATATTAACGAACATGATATTCATTACTAGACTGCGTATCTTTAGGCAAAATAACAAAAGCCTGTATCGATTACAAGAAATCGAAACCAAATTTCATGTTATTTCTTGCCTTAATGATTTTATAGAGGAGGAATTATATGTCGGCATCTTGAATTTGTAAAATTTTCAAACCGAAGTTGATTTTGTGCTTTTCTTCTAATTTTCGTAGAGTAAAAAGTGCATTCTTCTGAAATGTTACTCAAATCATATTCTACATCAGCAGGAAACATCGTAGTGATTATTGAAATTATACTGATGCTTCCATTTAATTTTATTACACACGTTTTTATAATTTCAGTACACATTATGATAAAAACTGCACAAACTCTACATTGATATTCATTGTGTTATTTTTAAAAGGTAACACAAACCTTTATTTTATTTTATTTATTTATTTTAGGCCTTTATTTTAGTGTTAAAATCGAGAATTATAGATATTTAAACTGTTATAACTTCGTTCTAAGGAATCATACGACAATTATTCTAGGTAAGTTAACATTTTCAAAGATTATCTTCTTTCCAAAATTAGTTGGTGGCAGGCCTTTCAAAATTTAATAAAACACCGACAATAAGTCGTACATCAATTTTTCAGAGACCATTGTAAAGGAGAGGGTCCAATCTTCAAGTGTATGGTAATTTTATTCGCGAAATAAATTTATTAATGTTATTACAGTGATTTAAATTTGAAAAATTTCCAAACGAGAAAGCATTACCGTTCCCCTTCGCTATCCTACATGATTTTACACTTGGAAATGTGCCCGAAGTGATTGTTGTATGATTTTTTTGTCACAAAATTGCAATTGTTAGACGAACGTTCACTACTTCTTTAATTTAGTACTTTAGTGCATTATCACTAGCGGATTTTATGCATTTATGACAATAATAAGTAGCTCCAATTTGACTATACAGATTGAACGACTTTAATAATATCAACATATTATTTTCAATCTCGCAGTCATGAAAGAAATGTTCTTAATGAAGAAAATTTTTATTTTGCATATAGATCCGTAGTCTAATTATCACAATAAATACGACTTAATTTAAGAATAAAATTTGAAGCTGAAGTTTTGATTGTGTCTCGTACAAGTCTAGCAAAGTCATTAAAGAAATGTTCTTAATGCAGAAAATGTTTATTTTGCACAAAGATCCGGAGTCAAATAATCACAATGAATGCGACTTAATTTATGAATAAAAATTGAAGCTGAAATTCTGAATGTGTCTCGTACAAGTACCCAGAAATAATTTTGACACTCCATTGAATCCTTTTTTTCGACACTGAACGCTTTCCGGTAGATGTTCGAGGCGATAGGATCGCCCGATGCTAGATAAACTTGTCCGGCTGAAATTTATTAACATTGCGTACGCTCGTGTTACGAACGAGAAGAAATCGAGTTTTATAAATATTATACGGGATACGCTTGTCCACCGACGAACAGGTTTCACGGTACAAGCGCTGACAGCGTTGCGTTATCAGTGAACCAGTTACCGCGCAATGGCTCGTGCTGATCCCGAAAATTTCAAAACTTCTGCCGCGTCGTACACGCGTCAGTTGCATAAACGCAGCCGACTTTTTCCTATTGATCGTGTGTCGTCGGCATCCTATCTGAAGAAAGCTCGTAGTGTTTTCAAATTAAGATTCGAAGATAAAATTAAGGTACGTATTCATATTTTAATTTAATAACACGAGAACTTACCTCGAAAATGGCAGAAAGTAATAGAACACAATGGACTATATTTTATTCAATAAATCTATGAATAAATATCTGAATATTAGCTTTCAATTTTAATTTTCTAACGCTACGAACTTTCGTTCGAACCCAATATAATAAATAGATGGCGGATTTTTAGGCATAATCAAAGTTTCATACTTCAAATAGACATTTGTTTTCATTCTTAACACTTTTACTTTACATTAATGGACACATTAATAGACTTCTTAATGAATGGACTTTTCTTTTAAATAATAATTTCAGAATGTATTACACTAGGTTAAATTATAAACGATATTGCTTTTAAACATTCCATTGAGAAATTTTCAATTTTTGATCTTCATTTATAAAAAGCTATTACAAAATTGCCAGTAAGTATAGTGTTAATATGCTGAATAGGTTGGAAATAATACAACAGTATTTTCCAATTCATCCTAAAGCGTCTGAATACCGCAATCGTAAATCCTGCTTCGCTCACTCGCGACGATATTCGGGGCTTTGACGATGTTACAGAGGTAACAACGACTATTTGGAAGAAATGCAACTCTTGGAAGTTAACACTTTAATATTTAACAATGTACAACTAAAGGCAAGGTTCAAGGTAAAGATATAAAGATGCGTTGTGTTCGGTCCTAGCGGTGTCCAAGTTCTAATTTTCAGTGTCGCGTTATGTATAAGGTCAGTTCAGAATCTTTCCTTATTGACTATCTCAAAACTGTATGAAGTATCTAAAAGGATTTTTATTGGTGAGTGGCTGGAGCATTTTGGACGTCGGAGTAGGAGCGCTTTGGTCAAACTATGTTGAGGGTATGTAATTAATGAGGTGCGAAGGATATGGGATAACGATGCGAAACGAAACTATTTGTTTGTATAAGATTGCCCTGTCAATGGGCTCGCTCTCGAGGAGTTTCGAAGTGATGTGTATAATGAATTTTCTTTCATTCTTTTCATGATCTAACCCTTCGCTGCATAGTGTATCATATCTGATACAGTTAACAAATCTTATATATAGTAAACTAAGAATGTGTTTTCTTACTATGTTTATTTTTCTGAAAATATTGTTTTAATTTTTTAAAATATTCTTCCCTTAAATAAAACACAAAAACAGCAGACCTTCTTTCAATTTGTTCATCCCAATTACAAAAATCATGCAGTGAAGGGTTAAATTAGCTTACACTTTATGTCATAAATCTATGTTGTCCGGTGTTTTGTAGTGTAACATTTAATATGCAATATTTTCATGTTTTAAATAAATAAAATGTAGCAAGTACATGTTGTCTTATCAAAATTAAAATCCCGTAGTTTCATCTTGTGAAAGTTTTAAATAGTAGGAATTGAATTCAATTGTTCTCTGAGATCGCTATCTGCGACTGTAAAGGAAGAAGTGATTGACACGTCTCCCAAAGCATTCTCTTACTTTGTGCATCATGTCTTAATCTCAAAGTTTTTCTTCTAACACAAATACAATTGCTATTCTCGGCTTGCATAAATTTACATTCGTGTGCGACATGTGCGCAGTTCTATTCTTACTTCCGAATGCAACACAATCGTGTTCGCTAATGGTTACACTGTTGGTTACAAAATGTTGGTAGCACGTCTATTATTCGCTAAGGTTTTGTAAACTATGCCATATTTTGAATTTATTTAGAATGAAATAACACAATTGTCATGTTACATTTATAGAAAACATACCTTATTTAGCATTAAAATGATTTGGAATATAAAAATGACAAGGCTCTACTCTTTTATATCTTGTGCAATTTTTATTAGAATATGTGTTTGGATAAAGGAATTTATCGAATCAAGTTTAACGTAAGCTATTTCATAATTTCAATAATTGTGAAATGAAAAATATATAAAACCGGTCATATGACCGGCAGTGGTAGATTCAGTGTTAGTTTCTTGTATACTGTTACTTGCTAAAAACATCACATTTCTCTTTTTAATATAACATTGTTTATTTACTTCTATTCGTACAGAATAAAAGAACTTTTTTTGAAGGTAATTAGTGATAACTAGACTGCGGATTTTTATGCAAAATAAAAATTGTCCGCATTGATTAAGGGAAGCAGGGGTAAAACAAACATTGATTTCATCCCGTAATGTCTTCGTCACATTAAAACAAAACTTATTCTCAAATTTTTCTAATCTCTTACTGTTTTATATTTCACCCAACCTATTCCTTGAGATGAGATGAACCAAATCTCTATAATAAAATTGTTTTAATACATTTAGGAAACCCTTTAAACCCTATAATGGAAATGATACCTTAAATAGTAGTTTCTTTATGATGTTTCATTTGTGTTAACCATCCACATACTATGCAGTAGATATTGTAAGGAAAAGCCGTGTTTATTTGTAAAAGCTATAAGGACACACGGATAAGCATTCGTTTTGACAGACGTGTTTCTTGTCGCGGCGTTCGTTTCGATCTGATCTTCTTGCGATACGGCGACCGTAATTCTATAACTCTACTGTTATTTTCAATTCTTTGTTATTACAAATTCAGTCCTATAACGGGCTGTACACACATACAATATACGCATCAGAGGATCACATTGCCGGTCTTGCCCAATATATCAAAGATACTAAGATGTACAAAATATTGTAAGAAACTGTACCATGTTGCTAATGACCTTAGATGTTAAAGCAACATTAAATAAATAAATTTAAAAAAAAATACACGCATCAACCCTATAGCTCTATAAGTACATCTAATATTAATCTAATATGTACAATTTTACTCCGATATAAGACGACGCTTTTCATTTCCAAATAAGTAAATGGCAGTCGCTCGACACCCCTTGGTGTCAGAACGAAAAGGTATGTCATAGTCTATCTTTTTCTTTGTAGTTTGTAGACTTTGTAGTTTGCTAGATTCGCAATACGATGAAAGACGGTCCCAAGCTATCGTCTTATATTGCAATGAAACTGTATTAGCGAAGGATCGACGTGAGTCAGTTTAATGAACAACATCAGAGCAGTTCTAAGCGGAAAATACCAGTCTAGCTGCAAAAGAAAATATCAAACAACCTTCCATTTTCTTTTGATCCGATGCATCGTGATGCTACCCGAGAACGACAAGCTGTCAACAAGCAAGATAGTTGTAGGACTCGGACAAAGCTACACACCTGCGGCGATTTAATCATTTAGTGGGCTCCGTTGGAAGCCCATAATCGGGATGATGAAGACGCACGGTGGTGTATCGTGTTCGGAAAACAAGACGAATCGCTAGTTCCTCGTCAAGGAACGAGATTTTTCTGTCATTTTCGCTAGGCGAGTTGTTTATGCACGGTGCATTCTTACCACGTGCCAAATTACATTAAAGCCGGTACGTGTCGAGCATGCCCGCGCGCATCGATATCTCGCCGCGATGCGATTAGGTCGACCAATTTCTCGAAATAAAATTCACGGATCTGCCGGTACAGCGTTTTCGCCGTAATTTACGCGATGCGAAACAAGGGACATATTATTTCGCGTAATCGCCTCTCAAAGTATATGAAAAGTAACTCGGGGCCCGCGCGGTCTATGTTTCATTAAACCGCCACGGGGGAGAACACGCTCGGCCATCAAACTACATAACCAGCTATTGCTCATTTAATTATTGTGTCCTGTCTCATAAATTATTCATTTATGTACGTTTGCCGATCTTCCGGAATTATTTATTGCGCGTACGTGAAGGGGGTCGCGAACGCCGTCTAATTATTCGCGCAAAAGACCGATATTTCTGCGCAATTTATGGATATCCCAACCATCTATCCACCCCTCCGGATCACGATATTTCATTCGTTTTTCCTTTTCGATAGTATGATGTTCGCGGATGATGCACTTCTTGCCACTTCGATGAACGGTACTTTACCATTTCATCGACAATTTATGGCCCACTCGAAAAGCACCTTCGAGTATTGGCTACCTGATCATTTCACACATTAGCTACCAACATTCATTTCGTTGTCCGTCTTCGTCGTTAAGTGTTTTCATAAGTTCAGCTAGACAGCGGATCAACTGGAGTGAAATAGAAATTTACTTTTTAATTCTCCCAATGTTTTTACCGTTTCAAATTACTCATTTTTGTCATAAATGCATGAAATACACTGTTCAAATATGACTATAGAAAACAAAGTGTAAGAAATTAATTTGATTCTCTCCAAAAAAAACCTGTGGGCTTGTCATATATCTGCAATAGTGATCGGGAACGAGTCAAGTATTCATAAAAGTTGTGTCTCTTTCGACTCGTTAATCGTTAATAACCTTCCAATAACTTTTTCCAGTTTGTTCCAATGCATTTAAATTATTAAATTTTGTCATAATATAGTTACTAATGGAATTGCATCAATTTCCGTGAAAAACAATGATGTAAGAATTGTATTGTGTCGCAGCTTGGTCCTTCATGGAAATGTTATGTATCCCAGATTATGTTATGTAGACTGTGTAGCGAAAATAGACTGCGTTGATATGATAACAAGAATTGCTAGTAAATGTACTAGTAAAATAAATGTTGATATCACTTTACGGCCCCCAGTAAAAAAAACAAATGAATACTCGCTGCTATGTTTTTTTATACGAAATGTCTGCATGATAAAATAATATGTTTAACAGATGAATGTATTTTGCTTGATAAAAACATGAGGAAATGTTGAAAGACAAAGAACATTTTGAGCTGAAATAAAATTCTATTTCGTTGTAGTCAGCCTTTAGAAGAAACATATAATAGATATGAACTTTCTATTTCTTTTATAAAATTCTGAACGTCGAAGAGTCTGTAATCACAGTAATCACAAAATAAATAGTAGTGCAAGAGGTTGAGTACACAAAGCTTAAACAAGTAATGCGAAAGAAGTAATCAGAGATTTAAAGTAGAAGATGCAAGCGGATCGTAAAGTATCAGTGAAACGTCAATGAACTCGATCGTTCGTCTAATAGAAACGAGCGGACAGTACGGTATTTAAGTAAGGTGTTTGCTCGAAATGGGTAAACATGGGAGTATTCGTTTAGCAGGGAAATATTTACAGGGTACATTTCCAAACCCAATACTACCTACCTATGCTCTTATCCACACAATGAATCCGGTATGGGAACAACGAAACTAAATTGTAAGAGGACCAAAGCCGGTAATTCCTCCATTACAATAGATCAGATATTTCCATATGGTTTTCATTTCAGTTATCACTAGACTGTAGATCATTATGCAAAGTAGGTACAAATATTCTGCATTGATTTCATCCCTCAATTTTTAAGTTTCTATAATTGTTTTATATTTCACCCAACCAATTTTTTCATAAAGATCTAGTGTAATTATTACGTACAGTTGCAAATTCATTGAACTATATATCTAAAGTTGCGACTTTCAAATACCCACGTTTCTCAAGTTGATTAATTTATAATTGCATTAGATACAGAACGTTATCATGATTCAGGATTTTATACAGCTACAGTGGCCAAACTACAACCAATGGTTATACATGTATCTAAATATGTACTATTTTAATATACAACTTTTGATTGACTATCTTAATCGATACTATCAAAAAGGAACCGGCCTCCATCAGTTTCGCTGCGTTGGTACGAGTTAATTAATAGTTTCGCGGGTCATTACTTTATGATCTTGTGTATTAGTCTGTCCAATTCCATGGAGCTGTGACTAACTTAATGTGCGCTACGAACAATGTACTCGTAATTCAGTACTTCAAACGTCAACATTAGTTCCAAACTTCATAATGAAATGGATAAACCACGTGTTTTGAAACATTCGGTAGAGTCAGCACAAGCATAGACGTCATCCTAAAGGATAAACTCCGTCAGCTTCTGCGGTGCACAATTTTAATGGAACGTTCCTGCCAAGGGTAATATTTACATCTGATAGTGTAGACGTTAGTTCAAAGATCGACTACACAGGGGTATTCACAATCTGAAAAACATCGCGTTCCACGCATCACCAGAATATTCTCTTCGTGGTGCTCTTCGTGGTACATGATATGCTTATTACTTATCTTTTAACCCTCATACGTTCCTTTGACGTGAAAACTCACTCATTTGCAAGAGACATAATTTAAAAATTAAATGATTATACGTAATATTATCTTGGGCTCTTTTATGCGACTATATCTGAGGGGCATGCAAGTACCAAATCAACATATAAATGAATAGTAGAATATTTATTCAGATTATAAACATAAAGAGTAACTGGCAAGGAAGTAATAAAAATTAATCCGTTCTCAGCTAGCTTGTGTAATAATAATAGAAACAATCTCCTATACTCAGGATCTCACAGGTATATGATCTTTGTGCATTTACAACGTGTACCCGTCTACGAAACACAAAAAAGCACCTATATCACAGGGAAATAATAACATTTCTAGTGTCACCATCCTACCATGACTTTCGAATCAACGAAGGAGAAAACAATCCCCGATAAATGGTAAATTGAACAAGTGATACCTGCGGAGCCAGGTAACTTTGTTTAACCTGTTGTGTGACGGATACACCGAGTACCCGGATACCTGGGTACCACACAAGTATCTCCACAAATTCGTTAGGTGTCCATCAGTGACGACTTTGGAACTAACCTGTAGTAAGGGAATCCTTGATGAACATGAAGGTCCATGGGCATTGCGGGGTGCGTGGGCCCGTGATGTGCTGGCGCGGGGGCGTACTCACCCCCAGCGGACAGGGGAGGCTGCATCATGCCCGCCGCGGCGGCCGCGTGGTGTCCCGCGAGCATCGCCCCCCAGTGGAACCCCGGCGCACCCGGCATCGCCGACGGATGTTCCAGTTCGAGTCCGCGGTGGCTCGCGGCAGGTAACACGCCACTTCCGGCCGATCCACCGGCGATACCAGCGGCTCCACCAGCACCGCTTCCGGCGACACCGCCGCCGCGGTGCATCAGCCAGCCCTCCACCACGAACGTGGATGTTGCCCGTCCGTGTAAACACTATGGCCCTCTAACACCCGATTCCACCTGACAGTGCACGTCAAACAACAAAACACTTCTCTCCGTCTGTCGCGGAGCGTCCGGTCTTCTCGAACCAACTTGCACCGTGAAACTCTCGTCACCCGATATACGTACGTATTATTACGGAGTTATACTAAATACCTCGAACAAAACGTGTACTACACCCGCAATTGTGGAATAATCCTTCCACCTCCCTCTGCCTCTCTCACCAACGTCGTTCCACAACGAAACAATATTTAGAGACGGCCGGGGATCACTGGAAACACTCGCCGGCACATGTTCTCGGGCCCCTCTCCGAGAGCCTGCCACTGGCCCCGGAACACGGCCCTACCGGACACCCTCGCGGAACAATCGCGCGTTATCACACGTCGACGTCGTCGTCGCCGGCGCGGTCCTCGCCGGATGCTCACAGTTACGCGGGGGAGACAGGTGTTCCCGTTGGTTCCTCTCGCGAGCCGCTGCAGCTGGACGGACCCGGAGAGTGGCGCAGCCTTTAGCTCGGCCATGAATGACGCACCGTACTTACTTCGAGCTACTTCGCGGAGGCGGGGCCTACTCGCGCCCACGTGACACCTAACCGCCTCCACCCTCCCCCTTCGAGCGTTTTGCCACACAGGAGAGCCGACCGTCCTTCCTACCTAGCCGCGACCCGCGATCTCTCTCCCTCCTTTCGGCCCCGCTCTCCACGCCAGCTGCCACCACCACCAACGTCGTATCCAACGCCACCGCCGCCACCACCGCCGCCACCCCCGCCGCCTTCGACGCCCTAGCCAAGCATCGTCGATACCTACGCGACGCCGCCGCCGCCGCCGCCGCCGCGCCGCCCGATGCAACCGGAACTTGCACCCCGGAGAGATTCGATTCACAGCGTCGGGACGCTGCCCTCGATTCCTTATCTCTGCTGTTGAGGTCGGTAAATCTGGAACATTGGTAACGATCCTGTTACTACACCCCGCGACAATATATTACATACGTCCAAACACGAAACGACAAGACGTTCACTTTTATTTAGTAGTTTATTCAATCAACGAACAATTCGAGCCGTTACCCACTGTCCCCCAGTCGCCGATGAAATCGAACGTTATTATCACTTGCAGCAACCAACGAAAACGCAAGCGACGCGCGACAGATTCGTTGGTTGCGGCGTCATATCAAATTGTTGATATGCATTGATTCAATTGATAGCTTTGTATGATGAACAGATTTCTTGGCGACTAGGCCACTGCATGCACAAAATCAGTTTCGATACAGTGAAGTTTATTGGAAAAATCGAATCCTGAAGTGCGACTTGAGATTTGTCTCAATGTGTTTGTGTACGTGTGTAGTTTAGAAATCCTTTTATTCGAAAATACGTCTGCAGTAATGTAATGGTTACGTATAATCCATGGTTGTTAGCATGCCATCCGTGATATAACAACTAACAACATTGGTTGGATTGGTCATTTAATAAATTATATCTAGTAAAACCGTAAATAAATATATCTATCTAACAAGTGCTCACAAAGACATCTTTAGACTCTCCATAATTTTGAACCAATGAATCCGAAATCCGTCATTTTATTAGGTTTCTATCAGTTTGAACTTCAGTGATTTTTACGAAACGACGTTTTATTTTATTGAATTCATATACTACATCAATGAAAAGTGCGAGGCTTCGTCTATCAATTTGTATTCTGACTTTTCTCGTAACTGTTTATTATAAGATGGCCGAAACGGTTTGCAATATTAAAAATGCGTCTGATCACCGAGTCACCTGTCCAAAGTGAATGAACACTTAACCAACTTCTTGTTTGTTGAAATTAGTATTTGCAAATTGTTGTTCCTAGAGTACTATTTCCACAAGGAGACTGCGAGGATGTCGTTCGATCGACTGTTAACTTTAAACCTACCGAGCATTAATAATGCATAAATTAGCATTAGTAAAGCAAAGTAGAATTTCGGGGCCCCCTAATTAACTTTCACGTTGGAATAAATAAAACAATTGTAAGTTGGAAGCTGGAATTATTAGAAATATTGTTAAAATTATCTTAATATTTGGTCGGCGCGGTAGACGCAGTCATAAAATAAATAATGTCGGTAATTCCGTAATGCGAGCACTGTCCGTGCATAACACAGACTGTTTGACAAGAATCGCGACTTTACTGTATTATGAATTTTCTCAAATTAGAACTCGATTATGAAATTTTTATGAGGAAGACGTACAATTTGTATCTTGATTTGTGTTCGGGGCCCCGGGCATTTGCCCAAATTGCCCATAAGGCAACGCGCCACTGGTAACTGGTACATGTTCCTTTATAAAAATGACAAGATTGATTTTATTTAGACTTTGTGCAGCTTCCTATTGTAATGTGTGCTCCACTGAAGATACGATCATTTCTTATGAAATAATTTTTTAATCGTAAAATAAAAAATCTGGAACCGGTCAGTGTTAAATAATTTAATGTAGTGGCGAATAGGTTATAAAAAGAATTAGATGTAAATTTACAATTATTGCATAAATTTCAACATGAAGAGGGCATCGTAAATGTCATTATTTTCGTTGAATAAGAATTATGCTCTTTGACTGGACAGGTCAATGTACGTCAAGTTCCGCGTAGCAGTGTTCCACCTGATTCGCAGGTAACTCTATCATCGACCTATGAGACTCGCGAGGCACAGGAACCGCCTCCGATTACGAGACGCGGAATGAGAATGCATGTCGACACCCCCGCGAATCGACCGAACCGTAGACGCAAACTCGTTCCGACGTAACACTTGTTGAGTCGGTTCACCCCCGCAACCGACCGCCACCGTCCCTCGGTGGACATTTCGCAAATGACCAAGGGATGTGCGAAGGAATTTCTGTTATCAGCACGGACCGGTTTATACGCGGCAAGACTTTCTGACCGCGGGCGATTTTTTGGTTTTTATTTCGACCGTGTCCCACCGTGCTCCAGATCGTCCTCAGCATGAATAAATCGGAGGCAATTTATGTTCAGGACACTTGGAATGGTGAGGATTATTGTAATTGAATCGATTGAACGGCAGGCTTGAATCATTTGCTTCGGTCATATATTATATGTAGTAACTAGACTGCGCATTAATATGCATTTATGAAGAAATTGTTTGGATGCGATAAAAAGCAGCGATAAATATAAGACGTCTAATAATATTTTCATGCTGTTTTCAACACGGAAAGACTATTAAGGGGTGAAATGATATTTTTATTTAACTACTGTTTCCCTCAATCGATGCAGAGTATATTTATTTTGCAGAATAAAAAGTTTCTGCGTCATTTGTAAGAGATATAAGCTAAATAGAAATTAATATCTTTCGCGAATAATTTTAAACTTATTAACACAGGAAATACAGGAGCTGCATAGACATTGATATCATTTCTTAATAGTCTGATTGAGGAGAATGTGAAACATAGAAAGTACCACTGCCTTTGTACTTCCAATTATATTTTTGTTATGTATTGGAACAAGAACACTGATTTATTATAAAATAGACGGTTATATATTTTACGTTCCTTTTGCTTATTCCTACTTTTAGGATTTCGCTTGTGTACATAGCACGGCATACGTTGTTTACACTTGTAGGTATTACCAACGACTGACTGGATCGCGTCGCGAATCCGCTGTCGAAAGCGCGATCTAGTGCCTTAATATCTAACAATTTTTAATAATAGTAATTGAAAGTGATGTGTATTTAATTTAGAATTTAGTAATACAGGCTACGAAAACTATAGTGAATGGTTTTTTGTTGTCTTATTTCGTATATGCATGGAGTATTCTGAATAATTTGTTTGTAACAACGATTTAAAGATTCTGAATAATCATTCAGAAAATTTGATCTTCAAAATAAAATCATTCACGGATATGGAGAGTGTATTTGCAAATGTAATTAGTACCGAGAAAGATATGTAACACAATTCTGTTTTCTCGTTAGTAAGAAACAGATTTTCTAATATTCGGTTATTCCTAACATTTTTCAACATACAAGACCTCCTGTGTAGTGAGGGTTAGGTTAGGTACTGAATACTACGGTTGAGACTCCTGGGAAAAATATATAAAATATGAGAGGCGAGGCACGTTCACATAATTCTATCCCACTTCCCCTAATTCTCGGATATGTATCTCTTCTTCGACAGTTTTGACAATTCGTTCAATTCTTAACAGATGTTAACGGGATCAGGCCGCTGATAAAAGATTATCAGGCAAAATTTAATAATGTGATTTAAATTACAATGAATAGATGGTCTACATCACAGAATCTTAATCTTCATGTCAAGATGTATACATATAAATCTATCTTACTAATTACACTTTAAAATATGATTGTGCTGTAGTCCCGAATTTTGAAATTTCTCATTATTAGACTCACGATTTTATGCATTTTTGAAAAAGTGAGTAGATTCACAATTTAAAACGGTCAAAATATTAAAAGACGTTAAGAGTATTAACCCTTTGCACTCAGAGCTTATTTAACTCGACAATTAAACGTTTCTTGTAACCTACAATATTTCCATTCTCTATGATTTTTTAAATTTGATAAATATGAAATTGATATAATACCTCATACAATACTTAAATGTGTTTTAATTGGTTAGATACCGACATATCTGATAGTGTAAACAATTATTTAAATAATAGTACAGCAATTTTTAGTGGCGCCTCAGAGGCGCCACTCGAGTGCTAAGGGTTAATATATTATTTTCACTACAGTAAAATTATCATCTTGCAGTTGATGCAGAAACGTTTTATTTTGCATAAATATCCGGAGTCTACTTATTATATTTCCAGGAAAATTTTTTCATTCGAGGCTTTGTTGTCGTCGATTCGACGACACGCGTGTTCGCAGAATTTCCAATCTCGATTTCGTCGGAAAAGAAGGCGTCAAATAAAAAAGAATTTATTCCATATTTTAGACATAGTTCCTCAATACTGTGACACCCTGCATGTCATCGTTATTAACATGACCTATGAATATGAACGAATCTATTTTGATTTTAAAAAAATGACTAACATTAGTCATTTGATCATGAAATTCAATACAACGTAACATTGTTTCTAATTAATCGAACTCATTACCAAGGAAATCTGTTTACAACAAAAAGGATTTACATAAACAACATCGGAAGTTGTTGAAGTACTTGGTATCAACGTTTTCGCAACCTCTCTGACGATAGGGATTCACGGGAGCCGAATTATTACTTCTAATCAGTGATTCCGGTACGCGAATGGAAAATAAAAACGGGGACCCGACAGAAGAGGTTAAATCACCCTGGCCTGGCTCTCCTGTTGTAGCCGGGCTGCTACAATAAAAAATTTAATCAAAATGCCCTCTTGGTAATTTACAGCTCGCCCAGTCTCAACCCTTTGGGTGGGTGAGGGTCGCGTGGGAAGGAGGTGAGAGGAGGTGGGGGAGAAAGACGATCCTGCTTACTTAAACGAAGGGTCCCCGGGACGATAGAGAGGAAAAGAATCCCGTAGGAGTCATAGAGGAGAGGCGACACAGGCCATTTGCTCGCTTGGGGGTCGTCCCCTGTAAAAAATAATACTTCTTGTCTTCGCTCATTTGCCGCAGTAAGCTCGGCCTCGAGCTAGTGGTCGCGTCACTCGCACTCTTACCTTCTCCCTCATCACCTCGTAAATTACAAATTAGAGCCGTCGACTTCGCTGTTTAACTGTTCGGGAGGAGGGGCGGGTTTAGTGCGCCGCGAATGATACCGGTGGAGCAATGTTCAACTAAGTCGACGTTTACACTTCAATGAAATGTGTAGAGCAACGGTGCCGAATAGGAGACTGTAGTAGAGTCGCCAGTTAGGGGGGTAATGTAACCCCTGAATATTACTAGATTTAAGGGTAAACACAGTGTTTGCGGGAAACAATTGATTGTCCTTATACGAGCATGTTACGAGCTGTGTGAGGGCTCATTCTAAAGAGGAAGGTTGATCGTAGGTCGCTCAGCTCATGATTTAACGAGATTATGTTTATATTTAATAATATAAGCGTCCAATGTAAGGGGAAAAAATCGAGACAACCACTCTCAGGTTCCCTTGTATTTTACTAATACAAAATGATTTTCCTTACTTAAATCATGAGCTGAGCGCCCTACGATCAACCTTCCTCTATCAAATGAACCTTTGTGCAGCTCCGAGTATGCTCGTATAAGGACAAACAATTGTTTCCCGCAAACACTGTTTTGTTGATGAAATCAGTTTACTCATGATTTAAGTAATAAAAATCATTTTGTATTAGAAAAATACAAGGGAACCTGAGAGTGGTTGTCTCGATTTTTTCCCCTACTTTGGACGCTCATATTATTAAATATAAACATAATCTCGTTAAATCATCAGCTGAGCGCCCTACGATCAACCTTCCTCTTTAGAATGAGCCCTCACACAGCTCGTATCATGCTCGTATAAGGACAAACAATTGTTTCCCGCAAACACTGTTTTATTGATGAAATCAGTTTACTCATGATTGAAGTAATAAAAATCTTTTTGTATTAGAAAAATACAAGGGAACCTGAGAGTGGTTGTTCCGATTTTTTTCCGTACTTTGGACGCTCATATTATTAGATATAAACATAATCTCGTTAAATCATCAGCTGAGCGCCGTATGATGAACCTTCCTCTTTAGAATGAGCCCTCACACAGCTCGTATCATGCTCGTATAAGGACAAACAATTGTTTCCCGCAAACACTGTTTTGTTGATGAAATCAGTTTACTCATGATTTAAGTAATAAAAATCATTTTGTATTAGAAAAATACAAGGGAACCTGAGAGTGGTTGTCTCGATTTTTTCCCCTACTTTGGACGCTCATATTATTAAATATAAACATAATCTCGTTAAATCATCAGCTGAGCGCCCTACGATCAACCTTCCTCTTTAGAATGAGCCCTCACACAGCTCGTAACATGCTTGTATAAGGACAAACAATTGTTTCGCGCAAACACTATTTTTACCCGTAAATCTAGTAATATTCAGGGTTTACGTTACCCTCTTAAGGCAGGGAGCACTAGTGAGGGAACAAAGTTACCCTCTCTCTCTCTGCCAGTACCAGATTAGTCATGTGACGTTTGACACATAAGGTGGAGTGGGGTAAGTTCATAAACGGGGCAAGTGAATATACTGGTTATTTTTATAATAATATGAGCGAAATTTCTCTAGCTCGTATTTATTAATGTACTATTAGTTAATATGAACTATTCGACATAGACGTCGCCCAAGAATAAAGGTGTTTTCTTCGCTTAAATCAACCAGTGCTAAACATGCACGTGAGAAGTACATTGAAGTTACCCTGATCATGTAATGTTCATAAGTTAATTATATATTTTGTGTTGTTATTTTAGGTAAGTATAAAAAATATTGATGTAATTTTACATAAAATAAACAGTTTTTATTGTATCCTTTAAAATTTATTGAGTAAAACACTAGTATGTTGTTGCCCAGTAAATATTATTTCATGGGGCATGTGCAGACTATTATTTTTTATATTGTACTATAATTCTTAATGAAGGATAAGTAAGGTATTACTCTATATTTGTAGCGACAAATTTTTTTAATAATAAATATCGTATTTATATTTCAAACTTTGTTTTCCTCGTAAACAGTAAGACTTTCGAAAAACTTGATCGAATAATTTTTTCTAAATTTGTTTATTGCTGTAGACGCTGATAATCTATATAATTTCTCAGAAGGTTAAAATTAGTTGAAGAGATTGAAAAAAGTAATAGTTTTAATAAAACCATCTTTATTATTCATTTCTAGACAGCGAATCTTTGTGCAAAACAAAAATTGTCTACCTGCACTGCAACAAACTGGAGTGAAATGGAAAATTATTTTCATTCTCAATATATTTAACAAATTGAAAATAATATAAGAATATGTTTAAATTCTTCTAACGTTTTACTGTTTTAAATAACACTTACTCATACTTCTCATAAATCCATAAAATCCGCTGTCTATTCATTACTTACAATTGTAAAAAATAATTCAGACATGATGAAAGTTATTACTATTATGCTATATGTATAAAAACGATTGCAAGTTTTCAAATATACACCAGAATGTATCCACGTTTCTCGACAAAAATATTTAAAACGTTAACCAATTATTGCATCACGAATCGGGATGGTTAATTCCGCGATTCCTTATTAGAATGCTTAAATAAACCGAAGGCTTGCGATGCCCATAATCAATACGAATAACGGAGTTGAAGTTCGCAGAAACGTTCCGTGGATGCAATCGAATTGGTAAAAGCGGCGATTACGCGTAACGGCTCTCTCGCACTGCTAATTAAGAAGAAAAAATCAACGGTGGAAGTATCATTCTGAAATGATTACGCGGGAATCTACGCAATCGGGGTATGGAATCGGTTCCCGCAGCTGTTCCGTAACGTAACGCGAAACTATAATAGAATCCTAGTGGTAATACCCCGGAACGTACGTAATCTCGTTTCGAAATTGCAACTTGTTACACGTCGCATGATTAAAGGGCAATATCTATGCAACGTCGGATTAAAGACCACCGGTCGCAGTAATAATTTATTTACAGCTCCGACTGACGATATCCTGGAACCATTAAGTAGATTCTCCGGAGAAAAGTTTCGGCCGCGGCTGGCCTACCTGGGGTACAGGTGTGAGTCGTAATAACATGGCGGGTGCGCCCTTTAACCTCTAATATCCCTACCTTCACGCTGACTTCACTAACGCCGCCACAATCGGCCGCAGGTACATCGCAATCATCCTACCTCTGTATCAATCGGCAGTGGATTATTATTGCGGATACACTTAGCATTGCGCTATCTCTCGATAACTTTTTGGCAGCACGCTCGCGCGAAATCTACACGGGGCTCTTCGTTCTAACGGTCTGCACGATTCTTTTGCCCTTTTGCGATAATGCGACAGAAAATAGTTAACCATATTTCTATTTTATAATAATAAAAAGATAATTTTTATTTTTTACATAAATATATTAAAAGAAAACCTCATCGGCTGACAAACATCCACCGAAACAAATAAATAACTGAGCGTCAGTTTAAAAAGGAATTTATTTATCGGCATAACATGAAGCATCACTTCTCCGTTTATAACCCAAATTACATAATTGATAGGAAGAACTTTTACGAAGTATCGTAACGCGAAATATTGAACATTTTACGATAGATCATTTAGTTCAAGATACTATACTATTTATTTTGGCACCCTAAGCGCTTTTACAATTATTATATGTATATGTTATTTGATCAATAAGCTTTACGAAGCTTCTCAAAATCCCTCTACAATATCAAACAATCGACCCAGTATAATAGAAATAGGTAAAGCGTTCTTTTCATTGTTTCTGGCAAATAGATTTATTACTATATCATATTATATTTTTTAAAGGATGTGTTACTGATCTAACAATCATTGTATGATCATTGATTAACTTTTGTCTTATAATAGCATTAAAGTAGAACATGTGTAATGTGTACTTACTCCACTGGTTATATAGGGGCTGCATTTATAAAAACAAATTTTTGTGAACCGCTCTTTTTGCCGACTTTGAGCGAACTGTTAAAATGAACACCTTATTTAGCATACGGCAGCTGCTGGTAAATTCATTCTCGCGGGGATGTTGTTTCCCCTTGTGGTTTCTTCAGGATGTTTATTAATATCGATATATAATCTTTTTGGACAGCTGGTCTTATAATATAGATTCATAAAAGTGAAATTCAAATATCATCAGTTTAGCAAAATATTGTAGGTGCGTTCATTGTTTATTATATATTTACAAAAATGTACTATCCATTTTTTTGAAGTGTTATGAGTAGACTGCAGATCTTTATGCACTTACGGTTTATTAAAATGTTTAAAAAATGCTGGATAATAAAATTCTACAGAATTTACTACGATTTTTATTCATTTTGGACCTACAAATGTTGTTTTCAATGAAAATGTCATTTATTGGGGTTCCAATTTCTTAAAGTTTGTCTACAAAAATTGAAAATTGCATAAACATCCATAATCTGGTTAGGGGATTAATATCTTGTTTATCGAAAAGATAGGTTCAACATATCTTAGCATAAAGAGTCTGATATGAGTCAAATGTGACCTTGTATTGGTTTGTGTGATGCAGGGTCAAAAATCATCGTGTATTTGAGGGTTAATTCATTCTTTAAACCATATTAAATATTATTTCTTCAACATAATCTTCGATTACCATGTTCACTATTAATTTATATGTATTGTACATATTGTAATTTATAAGTTAATGGGTATTACCATTTAAAAACACATACTATGACATTCAGAAAATTAATGGGATTCTTTAATTCATTTTTCATACTTAATACAAAGGGTACGTTACGTGTAAAAAAGTATTATAACTATAATTAGCGTTACAGAAATTCAGAATCTATTTTAATACAGAAACTGTACTAAAATAAGTCATATTTTTATGATTAAAGTATTTATGCATCATACCAAATATTTTCAAAATGCAATATAATGCTAAGTTCAATGGGAACAACATGGATTTTAGTTGATTTTTGTAAATTCTAATTCAGTTTATCTTTTTTAAATATAAGTCTACGCAAATGAAACTTGCAAAATTATGGTAACTGATAAGACAATGTTTTATTATAACATAGGAGTGTACGGGGAGCACAGGGTAAAAGGTTGTACTAGGTAAATGAAAGTACAAGACAGGATGTTGTCCAAAACTGTAATTTATTTCTCGATAGTGCCAAAATACACTAGAATATTTCGTAATCGTAAAAAATATTATTGGTACTGTTCAGATATAAGTAGTACAGATGCGATGACACATGAACGATGATGATTGAATGACATGAAATTTCATAAGAATGTTCATGCTCATCGGAAAATGGAGCACATAGTGAATGGCAGAATCGAACAAGTCTGAGCAAGTAAAATAAACGATAAGTTACATTAAAAAGAAAAACAGAACAGAACCGTAAGGAAACACCATCACTTAAAATAAAATTTTACGAACATATCAAATTATATTCTAAACAAAAAAAAATCCACCAAACAGAGTTCATTCTCTTTGAAAAACACAATAAACAATCATTTCTTTTTAAACAAAATTTACTTTATACGATCCGTGTTTCCTTACAGTAGAGTCATCCCTTCGGCGCTGTAATGGTTTACCTTCTGTAACTGTCGCGCAAATCGACAGCTAAAAATCTATGGATCGTCGTATTCAACAAAATAAAACTGGGAAGAACAAAAAAAAAAGTCAGGTGAAAATATCGAAAGATCGTGCACATAAGTTTATGTGCCTGACATTACGGCGCCTAAGTGTAAAGTAAGACATAAAACGTACAGTATACTGAAACTCGAGTGAAAATCTTATTCATACAACCAAAAGATCACACCTTTATGAACCAATGGATCGCAAAGGCAAAATCCATCAACTGAATAAAACATAAAAATACTTGATTTTCGCAAAGGCAAAATCCTTCAACTGAATACAACGTAAAAATACTTGATTTTCGTAAACAAAAAGTCCGTATACTGTCTCATAATACTATTAACTCTCCAGCGAGCTCTATGCCGGAGTCATATCCGACGGATATTTCACTAATACAGTTTTACGCCGATATTAGGCCTTCCGTCGTACTTCGGATGAGGATACCTACTGAGTGACTTCGGCACAGCATGCGGAGAGTTAAACGGTTCATAAAGGGTCAATTTTGCTTGTATTGTTTAAGTAAACACATCATACTCCCGACAGTATACACTCGATAACTTTGTCGCAAAATGGTCCGCAGTTTCACACTTCACGCGACTCGCAAAATCGTAGAAAAATCGGTTTCACAAATATGTACAGATAATCTGCATCAATAGTCCAACAGCATCGAAGCCATACAATTTCCAATACCTTCTTTTGATCTCTACCGAACCGACAGAAACTGCGGACCGCTGTAAAAATATTGATTAAATTGTATTCTCCATTTTTTTGTTTTTCAGATTTTTCCCCCGATATACAAAGCAACACACAATCTCGCGCATCGCTTCGAATCAATAATCTTCGTTAAAATTAAGAAAACCGCATGCAACGTATTATCTAAGTAGCTGATAAACAGCAACGCAATTTCATACGTTTCGCGACACATCAAGCTTGTACAAGCCATGAGACGATCATCGACGATTACAGGCGTGAATGCAATGATAATGTAACGGGTGAAACGGAGATATTAGAAGAAGTAGAAGAAGAAAAACTTAAGAAGAAGAAGAAAGATCCGAGGAGTCGTCCTCGTTATTGTATACGTATAAGTAATATTTTGATTTCTCAGGTACTTTATACACATTATCATAGGTAAATAAGGCAGGTGAGGCGGGCCTCGTGTTACGTCGTGATTCAGTCGACTCGTAGAACCGACTCGCCGATTCCATGGGATCGGCAATCGATGCGAATTCGATGAACAAGGACATGAGTATCGCAGAATATGCCAGACAGTGTCAGTATTCAAATATCGCAAATCGTTATTTTGATTTCACTCAACTTGATGTAACATACCGTTCGACAGATCCCACGAGGTGCATGATAATGTAGCATTTAACTGGCGGAAATGAAACAGCTTTTGTCGTACAATACTCGCGATCACCATCTTCTGTTACCCAACACTTCTTGCGAGTTAGCTTGATCTAGAACAGATCTGCCCAACTCGCGGCCCGCGAGCCGAAGACATACCCCCACTTCTTTACTCCGTTAAGGTGGATTTCATTCCCCACTACTTGACACAGTAGGCGGTCATACCGCCAGAAGTGGGGGAACAGCAGTCTAATCAATCAGTATTCATGGTGAAGAAGTTGAACAGGCTTGTTCAGCGAGAAGATTGTTTCATCGTAACGTAGACCTAAATTAGAATGAAACAAAAACTGTTTCATTTCCGAATCTTCTCAAGTTCTCTCTTCAACGGGACTCTGTGCAGTCGTTGTTCCACAGACCTCAACGAAGTCCATGCACTTCAGAACGAGTTTCAGAAGAAAAAAGAACATTATGCAGGGAATACAATCGATTCTCAAGTTTCAAACTCCGTGGATGCGTGTGTGTGTGTGTGTTCTGGAGCGTGTACGTGTGATGCAGCGAGCCTGTTTGTCGTTGCGACCAAGAAACACGTAAGTACAGTGCGAAGGGTGATCACCCAACGTTTTGTATCTCCTTCGCGCGCGGATTGTATATTCCTCGAATCGCCAAGATCATTAGCGAAATATAATCGTCTTTTATCCGCCGCGATTTCATCCTCCTTTCGTACCCGACGAAGACATTTTTTATTGTCATCGTTACGGATATCTTTCTTCTCTTTCTCGGATCAAGTCGACTTGCTTGACCACTATGCTTGCGTGCGTCCAAGCTATCGGTGACCTTTCGTCACGCTTCGATGTCTGAATATGATACAGCTATGGCGTCGCCAGTGTCACCAGATTGAGACTTGTCTTTCACTCTACTCTTCCCCTTCTACGACGCTAGTTACGTTCTAGTGACGCGTTTAATCCGGTACTGGCAAAGAGGGGGTCACTTTTGTTCCCCTCAAGTCGAGTAAATTCCCCTGATCTTGCGACACTGGGCGTCGCCATCTTTGAACGCGCGAACTCCCCTCAGAAATACGGAACATAAGTCTGCGGTATCGTCGCGTCCTGATACTTCAGGCGGTTTGTGCTACCGGCCCTGCGAAATCTGCTAAAGCATCCCCGATAGAGGCTATCACGCTAAACGCAACAACATACTCGTTAAACGTGTAAACCGCTTACACAGTAAGCATCGTGCGAAATTCTAAACCCTCTAACTCTGGTGTTCCACTAACATCTAACCCCCGCTCTTTCCCTCTTCCTTGGAACACTGTATCGTAGGATCTAGCTCAAGTTCGGGAATTTTCACTGAACAGGATCATTATATAGACACAGCTACAGCCAGCCAGTGCCTTACCTTTATACCCTCCTTACCTATTTACTTTTTTTTTGACATATTTGTATATTTATTATTTTTTTTCCTATGGTATAATTAATATTAATATTATTATTTATACGATATTCAGGGAACATCGACTTTCACTTTGTCCCTTCTCGAACTCCACTTTTCAAGCTCGATTCAAGAAAATATAGTTTTGTTAAGTTTTATATTTTACAGTGCCCATTCAATGCACATATACGAAAATATTTCTATACATTATTTTAGCACGTACAGCAATATTTGAATGGGCGAAAAGTCTTTAAATTAAAAAATATATATTATAGGAGTCCTTTCTTCTTCATTTCTTAAAGTCAACGACGTAGTGGATTATCCCTCAATCTCCTTGTTCAGCCAAAACTCGCGAACTATAGTGCTGTTCACTGTGCAGTGTATATAAAATATTTGCAAATATCCACAAAATACAAATTTTGTAGATGCTACGATCAAGTTATGAAGATACCTTAATTTTGAACAGCACAGTTAATCTAGACCCGACTATAGCATTCCTGCTACGTTATGCAATAAGCAATGCTCACAATTTTGCTAGAAATGATAAGTATTCATTTTATTTGACAATTAGCTTTTCTTTTTGTTGCTCTGCTTATTGGAGAACGTAGATCTCTCTCTCTCTCTTTCTCTCTCTCTCTCTCTCGCCTTTCGAAGCACAAAACAATTGTGTAAATTCTACAATTACAATTGAATGGATACACTTCTTAGAATCTAGGTTTTCGCTCTTCTTTTCACAAAATATCTCACAAAATAGACTTCTCTGATTTCCTTTCTCCTCTACGAAAATCGTTTTCTTTAGCATTTAGAAAATATACTATTCGACCTAATCGTACGATCGGTTCGTTATTTACACTAGCTACAGTTTATTCCGCTGGGAGCCTTTAACAAATACGAAAGCTACGCGTGTCGTAACATAATTTGGTACTCATTTGCTTTCGTAAAATCATTTACTACAAAAAAAAACTAAAAAAACTACAGTAGAAACGTTTCTGTTATTTCTAAACTCAAAGACAGTGAAATAAAATATTCGTTATCGTTATAAAAAAATAAGGCTCCCGTACGAATGCAAAAATAAAATTTGACGCGTTCCGCGTTTTCATTATACCACATTTTACTGCCGCAAAAAAAACACTTACAAAAACCGATCGAGTCGAAAAGCTTTCGAAAAATGTTTAATTCAATACGTGCACAACCTATCTAATCGAAGATTCATTTTTTTCGAGAATCGAACACTGATGACAGTGTTCGACATTTAGCATTAGAGACAGATATATGAAAACCTTCAATACACTTTACACAAGTATGTTACAACAAAAATGGAAGAGGCTGCTGGTATTTGAGAATTTTTAAAATAGACATCAAACATAATATTGTGTTTCTCTAAAAAAATGAACATAATGGATGAAAATTACAGTTTGTCTTGTAAATCAAAGTTCACAACACAAAAGCTAACTTAAATAAACCTTTTTTTTTAATAAAGATATTTGATCATATCTTTGAAATTATAATTTCTACTCAACAACTAACCAGTGAAAATTTTCTTTGTTGTCCAAGAACAAGGATGATATTGATTACCTTCAGGTAGTTATCTTCCACATCCGTGAACTGAAAATCATTAGATTGGGACTTCTAAAAACTAATCTTAAGATTCAACAATTTTTCAAATACCTGCAGCCACCTAATCAAATCAACCAAACACGATGTGCTTTATTCACACTCTGATAAACTTCTAGAGAAGCATTTCTCACACGCTAATTAGAGACTTTGAAAATATGTATAAAACTGGAGTTTCTTCAGCACTCCTCATAAGGACGTGCTCTCGAATTCTCAAGCTGTCGCAGTTCGTTTGCTCAAGTGGCAAGAACAGAGAAATATTCTCGAAGTGTTTTCGATTAATTAGTTAGCTTCGAACGTTCGTTAGAAATCACTTGGAAATCTTTCGTTCCGAGGAACACTCCTAGTAATGTACATTTTTACACGTTTCACTTTTCACTGGGTCCCTTGCCCCTATCTATTGATCGTCCATCAGAAGACAGTAGTGAGAGACTTGTAGGGACCACGTGATATCCCTATACATACTCCACGCTACTATTGGTCTTACTGTGTCGACCGTTCCCGCCAGAGTCTAAGCGTAAGAGCAGGGTCACGCAGATCCTCCTGCGTCGAAATCACTGCCATCTCCTTATGGACGATCAGTACTTCTTAACTTTCAGCAGTGGATCCTGCTTATCCTACATCCCTCTTCGAAGGATCGTGTATGTATCATTTGATACATTATTGTTGAACTTTCAATCTTCTTATTCGTGGTTAGTAAACGTGACGAATGAACTGGTTCATGGTCACCGTTAAGCTCGTCTACCATGAAGAATAAATATTATGCAACACCCGCACGTCACTTTGCGCCAAGCGTGTTAGTGTACAATGTGTGGATGAAGTTGTGACATTCGCGAGGAACTTGAGCTGCTTGAAAAAGCCGTAACATCGTAGCTGATCGAAATGGAACGTTCGTGGATGATTTGGAACACTATTCCACTGGCATTTTAATCTGTATAGTATTTGAACCTATTACTCTCGTTAAAATGCTAGAAACTTGTGTGTCCAAGCGGACCAAGATTCCTCTGGCCTTTTCCTCGGTCAAAATCGAGACGGAGGGACCCAACAAGAAACCTTGAGCTGCACGAAGATCTCATCCAATTCTGCGCGAAATGTCTTCGATAAGAAATCGACCATTCTCGAGTACTGTAACTCGTTCCTCATCGAATCCATCAAACGATGATCCACCGTGCTCCGGTAGCCTTCGGCGCTACCACACTCTCGCAGACTGCAATCGTCTCGAGGAAACAAAAAACAATTAAAAAAAATCACGGGAAAACAAGAAAACGATGGTATTACTGTTATTTAACGTGGTTATGGTTCTCGAAGCGGGAGTGTTCACGACACGTGGGGATCGCGGCTCCTGCGCGTCACTCGCACGTGCCGGACTATGAACATCTCATTCGGTTCGCTTCTCTTCTGCTGAGAGAATGTCGAAAGCCACCTCTCGCTTGACGTTAAATTGCAAACAATAATACATACATGTATACATATATAAGTTTCAACATGTATATATGTGCGAGCCTAGGACAAAGAGTACACGAATGAACGGTGCTCAATTCTGATCTCGAGATTCGACGACTTAACACCAGTATCCTAAACATTATAGTCAAAATATTCTGTCGAGCTTTTTCAGTCTTTTCTCACTCTCTTTGCAAGAGATCAATTTATTATCTGACTCGACAGCGTGTCAATATTGTTCCCTTTACTTTTCAGATTATTATTCTTTTTGATACCTTCTCAGACCTTGTTACGTCTAAGCTTGTAAAATAGAAAATACGTTTTGTTTTTATTATGAGTTATTATCAGCACAACTAAAAATATCGATTGTATCACAAGGATATTTAACAATTTAATTCTTACATTTAACCCTATGTCAATAAGTTCTACTTTGTAATTTCAATGCATATATTTATTCCCCTTTTAAAGAGAGTAGTTTAAAAATAAGATATCAGAAGAATGTATCACAATAATTTGACAGTTTCAAAGATAAAAGTGAATTGAACAGCAAAATAGCTGCAAAAGTAATGATTTCAAGTTGAGCTGACCAGTTGACGAATTTCGAAGTAGCAGGCTTGAGTTCCTCTCACACGGTTTCTCTTTGTTCTGGACTCCCACATATATCCTATATATATAAATAAATATTTATACTATATAACAAAAACCGCCCACCGCAACGGCATCGAAACCTCATTACTCGTTATAAATATGCCGCGGTGAGCTTCGTTGCGAATTCGCCGAAGAGGATAAAGTTTTCTCTTTATAAATACTTTGTCAACCTTATCTTTCGAAATTCTCGCCTCGCGCGAAACGAGCTCGCAAGTTATCCTAGGAGGTTTCGATATTATTCTTCGCTCGAAAATCGAATTATCTTTTTTCCTATGGCTCGTCCTCGTTCACTAGATAAGGGTATAGTTGTTCTTCGAACACACGCGAACTATACTTACCATTGTCGTTTCGACGATTCATTGCTCGTCGATGGTAAAAACGTATTTAAAAAAGCGTTCTACGTGAAAGTCTCTTTTTTTGACGTAATGCTCGTTGATCGTGACTCTGTCACTCGCCTCAGTCACTCGTTTTCATTTCTCTCTTTTTTTTAAATTCTTTTTTTTTGGTTTTCGGTTTCCTATCGCTGTCTCAAGCGAACGCACAATGTTCCGGTAGAACGCGATTCGTTCAGCGAATTTCAGTCCAAAAGGGGCCAGTCTCAAGGTTTTAGGTACTTTGCCATCTCACCGCATTTTTTGAGCTTGTGTAATTGACAAACAACGTACCTTCGAAAATTCTGTTGGCAGTGCGCTGGTGAGATTATGGGGATGCGATGAGATCGAGATCGGTTGAGCCAACAATGCTCCGAACTATGAAATTATTTAGTGTTGTGTGTGTGTGTGCAAAATCTATGTAAAAGATCCTATGGAATTTCGGACATTTTTGTGCTTTACGTGTGAAGAAAAATTGTACAAAGTTTCGATGACGTATCTTCAAATTTAATTCAGCTAACACTTTACGGACCACTTGAAACTTATAGTGATGTGAACAACGTGGTTATGCATCTTCTTTATTCTTAGAGATGATAGAGAATTCTATCGACAATTGATTGACTGTTCAAGATTTTTAAACAATTTTATAACAGATCGAACATACGAGTTCACAAGTTTATATTCTTCGCGATTGAAACGAAACATTTTCTGGACGATTTGAGTCATAATATATTAGACTGGTGTAAATGTTGCGGTCTTGTACGAATATAGTTTCACAGAAATACAATCTTTTATAAAACTTCCACTACATCCATTGTCTACTTTTCTTATCATCTTTAGAAAATAATTATAGTAATTTATTAGTCTTTATTAGAAGTTCTATAACAATCTGGAAGAGTCAAACCTTCCTATCGAAACAATATCGTCACCATATTTAAAAATCAATCGCTTCTACTTCGAATTCAAAAAGTGATCAACCAAGGAAACAGATCATTCTTGTCGTTACAATCAAGTCGAGAAAATGGCAGATTCTCATGCATGTACAGCTCACATAAATTCAATCAAAGAAATATGCTCTTCTTCGTTACAACAAAATCGCAAATTTTTGCAAGAATCTGCTTAAAAAAAAACTAAATAAACACGCACAGACTGAAGAAATTCTAGTGGTCCATAGCTTGTTAACTGAAACGAAAAAGCAGCAATGCAAATCCTCGAATGGAACCGCAAAAAGAAATATCGAAATTCACGCTTGTCTATGTAACGGACGGAGATCTGACAACTACGAGCATGTTGGCAGTGTTTAAGGCAAACTTGAAGAGGAAAGAATCGTGCGTTTTGGTGCCTAAGAAGCAACAGTGTAGTGCACCTGATTCGGTGCAGGTGATCGTGCATCCACGAATACGATCGAGGGAACCGGGTACGTATCTCCCGGTGCGAATCGCTTCCGGTGACTGAGGAGCAATCGATCGGTTCGTCTGAACGAGTTTCTTCGCTCGAGTTCTTCGGGCGATGCTGTCAAGGTTTACCCAATTGTGCAGGGTGCCGAGCTTCACACTGGAGGCGGACCCCGAACGTAGCGCAGCTGAGGTGTCAGGGACAGGTTGAGCGTGTTGCTAGCCTCGCAGCAATGAGGTTCGAGGAGGCACGCGGCGCAGAACAAGGCGACCAGGGCCAGCTGGAAGGGTAACGCTGCCCTAAGGATGCGCCAGACCCAACTCTGCGACAGCCCTGGCTCGCTATCGGGGTCACCAGCATCGGTTGCCCCGCTCTTCGCCGTGATCTTCATGATTCTCTCCGATCCCTCCTTCAGTATCTCAGTGAAGCTGGATTTCTTGCGCTTACTGTACAAACATAGAAAGGAGATCGTGCTTATTAATCGTTAGTGCGCCAACTCCCACGTAGTCCGTCTAATAATAGTCGCTAATAAAATTACGGTTATGAAAAAGGGTTTTCCAATAAAAGCTATCGTATCTCTTTAGAATTTGTTTGTCACAGAGTCGCCAGATGGAGGGAACACGAATTGAGGGGAAGTCAAGTGATATTCTAGGTTATAGGGAAAATTTTTGGGACGTATCAATAAAATTGTGAATCAAAGAGACGGTTGCAATATCTACACAAAAATATAGGACACGTAGGAACACAGTAAGAACCACAAAAATTTGCAGAACCTAAGACAAGGCTGTAGAACCTACACCAAAAATTATAGGGCACGTAGGTACACAATAGGAACCACTGACTTCTCCGACAGAAGATTATGGAACCTACATAAAAATTTAGGGTGCCTAGGAACAGAGTAGAAATCACAGAAAAATTTTCAGAACCCAAGAGAAGGTTGTAGAATCTACACAAAAAATTCGGGTATCTGGAAACACATAGGAATCACAGAAAAAATGCACTACTCAAGAGGAGAAGGTTGTAGAATGAAAGGGAGAGTTTTGAACTCGTCTTGACATAAGCGATAATATTATGTACTAGAAAGTATGTAGTACCATTTAAAAAATGAAGGTGGCCTATTGAAGGTCGTCACAAAGTGAAGGTGACACAAATTTCTGTTTTGAATTGTTTTTTAAAACTAATTAATTTTGTTCAAAACAATTATTTTATCTGGCAACCGGAAGTGCCCGAAAAATCGAGCAACAGTTACGTGGAGCACCCTGTATACACCAGAAATACTGATTACTAGGAAGGCGATGATTACAATGGTTTCGTACGCTCGAGATATTAAATTAATACTGGAATATAGTAACCACAAACTTCTGGTTTCTCGAAAACTTGAAGTTGTCCCGGTAATCAAGCAAATTAATTTATAGCTCCCCGAGGATGAAAAGCAGATGGGAAATAAGTAAAAGGCAAGCTCCAGAGAAAATCAAGTTGGCGCTGTCTCTCCATGTCTGAGAACTTTTAATGGTTGATGATCTCACAAAATATACTCGATCTTCTTCGTATAATACCAGATTCAAAAGAAGTTGCTTTATATTGTTACTAAATGCATAAAATCCGCAGTCTAGTATTACAAAGTGAATTTTTGGCTAATGTTATTTTTTTCTCAAGGCCACTCTATCCGTAGTTTTCAAGGTCATCGATATTTTTTTCTTGTAGATATCTACTGTCTTTCCGTCCTCTAGTTGACATTGAAACGCATTCAGAGGTCACCAATTGTCCAAAACGAAGGACCAAATTTTCTTCTAAATGTTCATTTTACGTAGAGATTAAAGTGAAGCTGCGCGAGGGGGAGCAGAGAAGAAGGGGAAAACGCGACAAAATCGATGCAAAAAAAAGGGGATGACGAGTTTTTACAACTTCTTTTATGATGCAATATGGCGAGCATTCCATGCCCGCGAAAACTAAACCTATTACTGCTCGCCACCGAGTAGTGATTAAATGCGACTATAAAAAACATCCTTCAAACAAAGTTAAATAAGGTGGCCCGGCGATAATGGGAATTCGGAGTAATTGCGATTGAAACAGCAGGTCACGAAACGAAACAGTTCGGGTATACAGCTTTTAAGACCTCGTTTCTGTTTCTAATCTCAATTTTCTGGACGTGTGAATGCACACCCACCGCGCGTTGCTCGTAAATTTTCCTAAGCATCGATATAATTAAACTTATATGTTATTATGAAAATTAGTTTTTCAAATGAGAACTTTGGCAAGAGCTTGTAAACCTTGGAGACTGCATTAAAACTAAATGTTTAAAAATACAGAACTCAATAATTTCAAAATGTAGTTGTATTTAAGAAACTTTTCTCTCTGAATTAGACTTTAATTTGTACGTGCTCAACCGAAGTAGTGGAATTGATACAATGAATATAATTAATTAAACCAAAAACCATAATTGCTTTACGTGAAAGGTAAAACATTATACAAAATACTGCTAATTCATTATTAAAATCAAAAATATTCGGGAAGATGTACACGATTAAATTAGTGTAAATTAGTACACGCATAGAAATACTGCTGTTCTACTTTTCCAAAAAATTTAACTCATAATCTTAACTATGCAGTTACTTTCAGAATTGTTAACATAAATAATAACAGAAGGAATATATTGGTACAGTTTTATGTTTTTAAAAATTCAGTAATAGATGATTGCATTTTATTTAATATATCTCTTTCAGTAATTCTATTTAGTTATTCTGTTTAATTATCCCTTTTGTTAAAAATATTCCCTTTTTCAGTTCAGATACAGCGAAATAGGGTGTCAAAGTAACAGGAGCAAAAGAAAATAATTATCGAGTCGCAGACAATTTTCTATACCCATTACAGTGCATCCTGTATCTTTGAAGTAGCTTTTCGTAAGGCAGTCTCGTCACCGTCATGCAACGTTCATTCACAGCTAACTTCTTATATTCAAATGAGTGAACGCATTATGGGAGTAGAACTATGAACGAACGAGCTCTTGTCCCCACGTCTAAATAGGCATCTTCATTCTTTGCTTCTCATTTCGACGTTATGCAAATGGAATGCGAGCCGAGGAGACCGTTCTTTATTCCCTCTAACGTCGTGGCATCTTCAGACGCCTGAATAAATTAAAAACTACGTTTCAGTGCGTTTACCTCGGAAATTACTCTACGTCTCGTTAACGCTACTAACAGATGCTAGTTTCTATTGGTTTTAAGAAAGAAATGTAACTGTAAACCAGTAAACGTTGAAAGCAGTACAAACAATAGAACAAACACACTGTTTGTCAAATTCATTTGGCTGCATCAATAACAATACCTCCCCGAATGCAGAATATTAATACAAAAAATATTATTTTCAATGCAAATAAAGACCAGTAAAAGTTGAAATACACGTCTTTTTGGGTTTTGCAATTTTTCTGTGGTTCCCACTTTGTTCCTAGATACTGTCAATTTTTGTGTGGAATCTACAACCCTCTCTTGGGTTCTGCAATTTTTATGTGGTACCTACTGTGCTCCTACATGTCCTAAATTTTTGTATAGGTTCTACAACCTTCTCTTGGGTCGCACAATTTTATTCATATGCCTCAGAAATTTTCTCTATGGCCTACAATTTCTTTCATCCACCTTAAACGTTCTCTGTAAGTTCTATTATCATTTCGTAGTTCATACAATGTTCTCTTAGGTCCTGAAATTTTTTGCAGATCGTTCACTACACATTCGAAAATTACATTAAATCGTAGAACAAGCTTTATTCCTTACGTATTTGGTTAAAGAAGAGTGAGTGCAACCATCTCAACCAAGTCTTAATTTTTCTACCCTTAAGTTCTCTACAAGTCCAAATAAAGACAATCTTTATTTAATTTCTACAAATATAATGTTCTTTATATTCATTTCGATATACATGATGTTAATCTTAACAGTCGCACCGATTTTTGAAGCATTTACCTCACCGATTTTAGTGGTTTAATTGACGATGAACGTTTCGGGCACAAGGAAGGACAGCGTATGGGAAAGAAAGAGTTCTTTCTCACGTTCTCTACGTTCTCGGCTTTCGAAGCTCAAAAAATAGTGACCCGTCATAGATAAATGCAACCGAACTCCCCCGAAGCTTTTGCGTCGATAGAGACATTATTTTAATCTGACATTCTGTAATTAATTTTGAAATATTCCTCGAAGTCGGTAGTTCCTGAGGGATTAACCCTCATACGCTCTTCGAGTGAAAATCGACCCAATTTCTGTTTCCAGATACTGTATTATGTTTGATTTCTTTCTAAATATGCTATAATGTGGTGTATTTGTCTAAAATATCATATTATATGTAAAACACAAATCGATGGCATTTCCTATATGATAGTAACGTCACAAAAATACAAATGACGGAAGAGTCCCTCGATACCGCAATAATAATAAATAAATAAAACATACAAAGAAGACCTGTATTACCCAGAGATGGTGCATCACTCGCTGTAGTACTTAAATACGCTATCAGTCATTGCTCGGCCATCAAATTTACCAAATGCAAAAAAAAATTAAAGGAAGTCGATGCCAATTGTGCGTAGGAAAAGATCGGAAGGCGTACGCGGCTTGGAGAAATTTGTAACAAAAATGCATGTGGCGAGCATAAAAATGCTATTTATATATGTAGTAACTGCAAGATATAATGGAGAAATTCACAAAATTAATTAACTTTTAATGAAATATATTATTGTAGGACTTAAGTCGTCAATACACTATTTAAGATTTAATTTCGACTAATACAGATACAATATTAAACACGTCAAACTAGAATGAATCAAACAACACAAATTATAAAACATGAAGAACGCAAATAAATAACAAATATCGAATCGTCACGTCGCTATAGTTTCTAGCGACGCGACATTCGACGGAATTCTCGTCGCTCGAAGACGACTTCTCCCTACATTATAATATACAACATTAATTGAAGTTTTCTCCATTTTTAACGATCGTAAATTTTGTATATGCACTATATGATATCGGCGCTGAAGGTTCGATCATCAATACAAAAATTAGCAATTTTGCAGTATTATAACTTCAACGTTTCGGTTCAGTTTTGAACCATTATCAAAATATCTTTGACATACGATTGGCTAGTTAGATTTATAATATACTTCTGTTTTCCGTCTTGACTTAGTCTTGGATGGGTGACCGTCTGGTAAAAAACCGGAAAGTGACCCACCCGAGGTGTTTTTCACGTGTTGTTGGCAAAAGGTGGTTCGGAACCCACCATAAACAGTAGGTCCCGCTGAAAAGGCGATGGTGAGAGTGTAAAAGAGGAGGGGAATTGGTAAATGAATTTGAAACCCTGAGGGGACCAAATATCATGTTACTACTACTACTATGAATAACAAATTACATTACTTTAATTTTCACAGACGAGGACTTTTATTGATAATGCTTCAAAACTGCACCGGAACGTTGAAATTATAATACTGCAAAATTGCTAATTTTTGTATTGGTGATCGACCCTGTAGCGCCAATATCATATAGTGCATATTAATTGAAGTGTATAGCAAAAATGGGAGAAATATCACTCGAGGATGTTTTGTGTAACTATTTCTGAGGAGCGTATGAGGGTTAAACAGGTGAATCGTAGTATGCGTAAAGAGGAAGACAATAGGGTAAAGAATATACTCACTCAGTGAAATGATGAATCTGACTGGCCGTCCTCTTCGAGGCCCGCGCTTCAACGCTCGCCGCGGTGCGTACGATCAACTCGCGACACTCTTTCCGCAGATCTTGAAGCTCCGTTTCGGCGTCTTCGACTCTTTTCCAGAGATCGGTGAGCACTTCGCTACCCGGGGCCAATTGGCTCTCGAGGCTACGGGTCAGCCGACGAAGGGCTGCCAGCCGTCGCTCCCGTTCACTCAACTCTTGCTCGCTTCCGCTGTCGGAGATCCCGCTGTCCGAGAGCGAACCGCCTTCCTGTGTCAGACTGGCCGGCGACGCGTCACCGAATTTCGATGCCGTCCCGCTGCTCACCTCCTCTGTGGTCGTGTCTTTCAGCACTGTCTCGTTCTGCAACAAGAACATCAACGCTTTGATCAATTCGACCGTTCGCGTCACTAGTCTCTGCTTTCTCTTTTTGATTCTTCCGAGAGCAGCGCGATCGAAGCAAATCGACTACAAACTACAAAACATACTACCCCTGGGGGGTAATCATAATTACCAAAATTAAGAATAATCATTCATATCTACCGTGCGACCATACTTTACATTATTTTATAAAAAAAGCGTTAAATGAGTTGTCATATTGTCCTTTTTTGCAACGTCACAGTGTCTATCCAATTATTAAGCATTTTTTTTTATCCTTTCCTAAGAAATAAATTTCTTGAATAATCTCTCGTCTTTACAATCTCAATAATCGTAAATTAAAAATATTAAAACCCGTCATTTTGTCAGATTCGTTCATGAAATTCGTTGTATACAAAAAAAATATTAACAAGAAAATTGTTTGTTTTTTTATAGTGTGTAGAACGAGAAAATTATTGTCCCCATGAATTCAGAACATTTTTTCGGCAATGACTATCGTCATCTTCATCAGTAGATATATTAAAAAGTGTTGTAATTCTTTAACGTGCTACTTTCATTTCTTTATCATTTTCGTATAATGTTAGACAATTTATTATTTTATATTTGGTAAACCGACGAAAGAATGTATCGTTTTATTAATGTTTTTCCTAACACGTTCGTGGGCGTGATACAGCCTTATCAAAATTTGGATATCACAGTTGGTTTAATAATAAATCATCTGTCTATTTTTGTAAATTAAGATTCTTAACACCAAACCTACCACCACCGGTCAAAATAACCGGTTCCAGATATTTAATTTTACAATTATTGAAATAATAAAAATGATTTTATAAGGGATGGTTGTATAGATATCTTTAGTAGAGCACGTATTACAATAGGGACCGCACGAAGTCCAAATAAAATCAATCTTGTCGGTAGGTTTAGTGTTAAATATCATTAACTCTTACACCATATATGTCTAATATAAGTACAGCACCCATTTTTGTATTTAACATACGCTCAAATACAACATTTTTGGGACAATATATACAGGGTGTCCCAGTTTTTTCCGGCCAAACTTTGCCAGTGTGTTCTACACGCAAAAGTAAGAAAAATATGTTATATGAACATATGCTCTTAAATGTTTTATTAAGGAGTTATAACTAATAATGCAAAATGATAATGAACTGGCATTTCGTCGACACAGCGTACGAACGTATTATGAATATCTCTGTTTGTGTTTACATAAAGTCTTATGTTTATTTTTTTTTATCTTTCGTACGCTGTGTCGACGAAATGCCAGTTCATTATCATTTTGTATTATTAGTTATAACTCCTTAATAAAACATTTAAGAGCATATGTTCATATAACATATTTTTCTTACTTTTGCGTGTAGAACACACTGGCAAAGTTTGGCCGGAAAAAACTGGGACACCCTGTATGTACAATTATAAGATAGTGTTGATAGAACACGTTTTATTGTAAAAGTCGCTTTATCAGTCGTTTGTAGAACGCTGTAACAATAAAACGCAGTTCATATTTCCGCGGAGTGTAGTATTCTCGCAATTCAATTACCAAAATGGTCGCATTTCCGTTCGCCTTAAATCGTGGCTGCCTTTAAGACTTCACGGCGATCGATTACCAAGAAAATCCCGAAAGGGTGTACTTAAGCCGCGCCGCTGATTAGATCGCGGGATGCTGATAGGTATAAATACAGCCCGAGAGAATACGATATCGAATATTGCGTAATCCAGTGTTGCTCATAGCCGGCGGGCAACAGGAAGGCATATAAGACGATTATACGGAAGAAAGGGGGCGACGAAGAGGGCGAGTGAAAGAAAAGAAGCAGACAGTACAGGGGCGAACGCGTGACATGAATCAGAGCATTTCTCTAATATATTTATGAATTTCTCGAAAGTAATCTTTACATTAGAAAGCCCACCGAGAAAGAAACACACTCATATTAGAATTAGAAAATTACTTTATCCATATTCGCTCGTTTTACCAATACATCAGCCCCTTGTAACACGTTGTCTGCCTAATCATAACCTTTACAAATTCCACATTTTCAACAGAATCAAAGTAATTTAGTTTATGTCAATAATCTCGAAATATTTAATAATAAGTACTACTCAATGCCACAAAAATGTGTATCCCCATTTTTCCTATATTTTTCATATTTCTAATGTGTCCATTAATCTAAATTTTTTGGAGGCTTTAGCCTTGACATACTAGTATTGGGGGTGCGAATATATCTTTTCTTTTTGGGGGCGTGAAACGATAAATCTTATGAAGGATACAAGTCACAATTCTTTCCCTCTATAACGTGTTTTGATTTTAAGACTCACGTGATAACAAATGGCCCTGTATGCGGGGAGAAAACAATCTCTATATGTATGTTGTTTCATAACATTTGTTACAATTATTGACATTTTAGTATTTATTAAGCATTAGTTCTTTCACATATTATTCCAGATATTATTAGAAGCATAGTCGCCAGATAAGGGCGGGAAAACACGAATTGAGGGGAAAAAGTTACCCTCTCTCTGCCTGTACCGGATGAGAACAGAAGTGTGGAGAATAGCGTCGTGGAAAATGTAGTCAGAGTGGGGACACAACTCTTAATCTGGTGACTCTGGTTACAAGTGGTGCTGAAGAGTGAGAGACCAGAAAATTATGATATGAAGAAGTACCTTCCTTCATCCTTTGAGTTCCAAAAGTATTCATAGTATTTGCACCGCCATAGATGTTAATTATTACACTACGTCAACCCTTTTATCAAACTGGAGCAGGAGCAATAATTAAATTGTGAATTATTTTAAGTAACTACGACGATTAGCATAGGATACAACTATCGCATAAAATTTAACATTTCTTTCGGTTTAAAAAATTAAACATTCCTTTCGATTTAGAATATTTCCATTCCCTATGATTTTTAAATTTTATGTACATGAAATTGGTATAAATACCTCATACAAAATACCTAAATGTTTCGTAAATGATTACATATCGATATATTTAATAATCTAAATAATATTTTGAATAATGCTACAGCAATTATTAGTGGCGCCTCGAAGTTGCCATTGGATGAAGATCGAGATCGCCTCCGTTGAAAGGTAAAACGAATGTTATTCCGAAACAATTCGAATTGTTTCAACATTTTTCGGAACAGATCCGAAACAATGATTCCCGCGACGAATAGCAGCGTCACGTAACCGTTTCGGGTTTGATATGAACTTGTTTCCGGAATGAAAATAAAAAGGGACGCGAAGGGACAAAAAAATAGAAGCACAGGATGGAAACAAGGACAGAAGGCCACGACACGAAACGCTGATATCAGACAGCAGTGGTAATAGTAAAAAAGTGGTGCTGGGAGGATCTGAGAGAAGAGAACGAAGCAACGAGACCAAGAAGCTTAGGGCGGAGGGCTGAGGGTGGAAACGGGAGGTGGAGAAGGCGAGCCGAGAAGAGGGATGAGAAGGAAGAGAGGGTTGGTTTAGGCTGTTGCAGCGCCGGAGACGGAGAAGAAGGAGAACCTCCGGTAATGAAAAGCGCGATCCGCATACCAAGTAGCAACCTTCAACCTAACCTATATATAAGTCGGTACACTCTTGTATAACGGATAGTAGGTACGAAGTGAGTCGAGTCAGAATCCACATTGCCCGGAGGACCAATCACGTAGTAGAAAACTGCGAGAATTCCTTATTTTCGGTCCGCGCGTCCTGTAACACGCACTCCGTGCTGCTATCAACCATAGGTGATCTTGCTAGGTTCGGGAGAAGTTGATTTCAATTAAATATCAAGCTGGCGCACAATGAAGTTCACGTGAGTTTCAGTGAAAATGTCTTTTGCTGCAAACTTGATTAAAATCATTTCTGTTTACATGTAATAGAAATTGATATCCCTTGACGTAACAAATTTTTAATATTATTTACGTAATTAATTTAATATTAGAACCACTTGCATAAGTTGTCGGTTTTAACAATTCGTTTCTAATGAAAGCCTAGCTACTCTGAATTCTTATCATTTTTGTATGAAGTATTATTATTGTTTGCAACTATTTACATGTTTGTATAATTCATCGCATGGTTAATGAATGGATTTTTCGTGCTCAGGCTCCGTTATGAATTTTTTTATAGAAAATCAGCGAAATCTATAATATTACTTCTGTCTCTGTTAGAGATTATGGTAATTATTTATTTGGAAAAGTGGGAGAATATATTCCGGCGATTGAAACTAACTTTCCAAAATGTAAACAAAGTATTTCGTTCTCTTGCACAATAAATAACAATTTATACGAATCAATTGATACTTCGAGCATTCTGGAAATTAAATAATCAAAAGACTATGTATATACTGGGTATACAAATCATTTCGTCCCGGTCTTATAATTAGAGCGGTCTAATTCGATCGTGACGTATAATTAGTACCTGACCACAGGAATGAAAATAATGTGATAGCCTAAAGGGCAAGATACAAAAGTGTATGGTAAAATTGCTGGTGGTGCGGTAACTTAACATCCCTGTGGCGGAGAATGTTTAGGTGAATCTAAATCATAAGTCGACTAATAATACTCATAAACAAAAATGTGAAAACACGTGTGAACTATTGTAATGAATTTTATTTATGGTTAGACTGGATTTTTTACATAAATGACAAAAACGAGTAGGTGTAATTTGAAACATGTTAAAAATGTTTTAACAGAATTGATATACATACTATTTCCAGTACATTAAAATTATTAGTGAAAAATATAAATTCATATTTAACTTCTGTGTCTTGCAATTGATGTACAAACTTGGTTTTACAATTTATTATTTATAACTTATCTTTATAAAAAGTCTACCCCTTTAAACCTCACCCCAAGGTAGCTATAAGGACAGTTCTTTAACCCAGCGCAGGAATAACACCAAAATCATATTCTACAGATCAGGAAACTATTATTAATGCTCTGTTTGTACTAACACCTAATTAACAATGCTACGAATATTGTTCACATATTGAACCCACTCGCAATCCACTCTGACGGTGCTATTCGTAATAATTCAAATAGCAAAGTGCCTACCCCTTTGAAACGCTCCCAAGATAGTTATAAGGGAAGTTTTATAAACTATCGCAGAAATAACACCAAAATCATATTCTACAGATCAGGAAACTATTATTAATGCTCTGTTTGTACTAACACCTAATTAACAATGCTACGAATATTGTCCACTTATTGAACCTACTCGCAATCCACTCTGACCGTGCTATTCGTAATAATTCAAATAGGAAAGTGCCTACCCCTTTGAAAAGCTCCCCAAGATAGTTATAAGGGTAGTTTTATAACCTATTGCAGAAATAACACCAAAATCATATTCTACAGATCAGGAAACTATTATTAATGCTCTGTTTGTACTAACACCTAATTAACAATGCTATGAATATTGTCCACATATTGAACCCACTCGCAATCCACTCTGACCGTGCTATTCGTAATAATTCAAATAGCAAAGTACCTGCCCCTTTGAAACGCTCCCCAAAATAGTTATAAGGGTAGTTTTATAAACTATCGCAGAAATAACACCAAAATCATATTCTACAGATCAGGAAACTATTAATACTGCTCTGTTTGTAACTAACATCTAATTGACAAAGATATGTTGTCCACGCTGACTGTGCTATCCACAATTTTAAAAAAAACCAGCTAAGAATCGCCCCGAGACACTCTTCCCATTCTATCGGTCACAAAACGACTAGTCGCCTACATGTTTAATCAACCCCTAGCATTGTTCCGAGCAGTTGTAACGCGATCGGTAGGAGCTTCCGTAGGATCGGACATTAAAGTCGGCCCGGAGGTGGCGCTTGATCGTGGCCGCGAGAAATCCATAAATTTTGATGGGCGTTAAATAAAATATTAGCGGGTCACGTAAGGGTGAGCAGCGAGGCGAAGAGAGATAGAGGTCTAGGTGCGAGTTTTAGGATCACAGAGGAGTCGCCATCGGAGAGCCGATGTGTGCTGCTGGCTGGCAACCGCCTCCCCAGGGAGCTCGGATCGTTAATCGCCCGAACGATTCCCTTTCGCCTCACGTACGGGAATGGGCCGTGGAATCAGCGTAAAAATACAAATTTAATATCAGCCGTGGATCGGTCCGCTGACCGGTCGTAGCGAGACACACCGTTGTCGACCAGCCGAGCCCTCTACGTGGGCTAGAAGCTATGAGACAACCGGTTGATTAGCACTTCCGGTCGACCCGGACCACTGTAAAAACCTCGATGCGGAATGTTTGCCCGACCGTTGTTCCGAGCCGTTCTTTCTTCGTCCGAGCAGTTGCCGATTTACCGGCTATTTGTGCACCTTCGCTGATCGACGTGCGCAGAATTTTTCGGGAAACACGCGGAGACCGACTCCCGATGTTATGCTGGTAAATTCGAGTGCAAGTGCCTGATAGAAATCACGATATTTTTGCACTCACCCCTATTAACAACCCTTATTTACAGGACCCGTCAAATTGACGGGGTTCTAATATTTTTAAGTCAAAATTATTGAGATTGTAAAGATGCATCTATGAGGAATTATTGTAAAAATTTATTTATTTCAGTATATTTTACAAATAAGAATAGCTACAAATTTGCATTGACACATTCTTATGATTTTTTTAAAGTAATGTGAAATCATAATTTTTACTGCTCTGTAAATCTAATCTTAAGAAACATGAAGGAACGAGAAAATTGATTTTACAGTTTTGTAATGTTTTCATTAATGTAATCAACATCTCTTTTATTATATCACGAATTGTATTTTATCGTTTTTTTTTTCAATTTAGATTTTATTTCTTGTGGACTTCTACGTCATTAGCGACATGTTTGGTTCAGAGGTTTGTTTAATGAATTTCCTGGGGTTGCCTATACAAGTGAATGGGAGTAGAAGTGGCCAGTAGAGGTCAGACACTTTTGACGTCATCCCTATTAGGGAACATGAAGGAACGAAAATATTGATTCTGCATTTTTCTAATGTTTTTATGAGTGTAATCAACATGTTGTATCGATTTCTGGATCATTAGCAACATGTTAATGAAATTGTTTATTACACTTGATTTGAAATCATCGTCACAAGTTTAACTGATCCCCTTAGGGTTACAATTCTAATAGTATATAAAACTGATCATTATAAAATAAGTAGTAAATCATGAAATCTGAACATTTTTGCATAATAAAATTCACAATAATAGTGTAACTTCATGTTGTAGTTTACTAATATTATAAGATTGTTTGTCCCGCTTGTTTGTGAACTCTTACATTTTCGGCTGACAATATGTCCGCATTGGGAACCGTGGAAACACATAACCATAAAAGGGAACTTTTAAGAGTACGGTCGTACCCACATCTACGCCAGAAATGGTGCCATCGCGAGTCTTGAAGAAATTATTACATAAATATTTGATGAACTACATTGAATTCAAGTAAACTTTAATGACATTTGGGGTTTGAGGAAATCAATATTTGAAGATATATTTAAATTTTTATACGATATGTCTCCATTAGAGTATACTTCACTGACAGTAGTATATGAAAGGAAATGTATAAGGTCATCATTAGAGAGTACGTTTGACAGATGACACTTGTCCAAATATAGTAATTACAAAAATATATATATTTATTACAATAAATTATCAGTACATAGGAATATTTTTTTAATGAATTTTAGAGGACATTTCATCAGGATATCTCCTATGGTTCAAGAGTTATAATAAAATCTCACCAAAATATTCTTCAAGGTCAATGACTTACGAAAGGAAATGTATCAGGTCGTTTTATAAGTAATGATTTCCTTTTCTAAACTGCGAGCAATGATGAAAAACAATGGACAAGAAGCGATGCGAAACTTTTAAATCGCACTGTATATTTACCAAGAAATGACTTGACAAGTATTTTCGTCGATTATAAAGGCAGTATTTATGAAGTCGTAGAAGTAATGACGCCATTGGCTGAGTTTCCCGGAAGGACTCAACGGAGAGGGTAAGAAGGGGTCAGATTAGAGGGTACGTTTGACAGATGACACTTGTCGATATCGTGTTTCGGTTAAACGCCATCGCATCCCCCTATTCCCAACATATCCGTCTTTCATTTGCATATAAAGTAAATCTCTTGGCAAGACCGGCTTGCGCCGGGTTCTCCGCTTTATGGACTTAAGGAGAGAAGTAGCTCGAGGTGAAGCAGGTGGCAGGTTTGTTATCAGGACTTCCGATTGGTCTGGCCCAGCGCTCCTTTGCCGGGGAAAACGTGGACCGCCCATCCAGACGATATTTCCACGTCAACGTTGCTCATTTTTTCTGCTACGCGATTAGAATAACTGCTCTGCAGGCACCCTTCGTCTCCACGGTTCTTTTCTCCGATTTAGAATTCTTGATAAACATCTGAATCGATGAGTTTGCAGCAGTTCCACTTTTTCCACATTGTTTATCATACAGTGCGTTCGACTACAGGTTGTGTTGCCATCCGTCCATGTTTCCCTGGATTTGTCCTAGTTTTTAGTGCATCCGGAGGGATTTTCTATAAAGATCCTTCCTTAAGAATCGGACACTTTTTGGAGCGCTGTCTCGGATTTTATTCAAATTCGAATGTGTGTAGTCTCTAGTGACCTATGAACGAATCTCATAGGATTTTTCGATATCTTGCAAATTGTTGACTTTACAGACGTGTAGACAAAAGTGTCAACGCCTTTTCATTAAATTATTAGACTAGAAATAACAAACCGATGGGAATAAGTTTTTAGGAGCTTTGAGTGGACACATAAGTATGTCCACTAAAAATATCGTCATTTGAAAAAATGTTCTGTTCACTATTTATTTTGCAATTGGTTGAAACAAATGCAATGTTTTCATAGCAGAGAACTTTTTAAAAATTTGTAAGACATGAGGACATAGAGCTCCAACTGTCGCCATTACGGACCTGTTTTTAAAAAAGCAGACACTTTAAAGTTGATATAATTAAAAAGTGAACGCTTGCACATCGATATACAGCCTCGGAAGGTCGCACGATCACAAGAAGTGATCCGAAACTTTCGAATCGCAGTGTACGTTTCCCAAGAAATACCTCGACAAGTGTCTTCGTCGATTATAAAGGCAGTATCGGCGAAATGAGTGAATTAGCAAAGTCTCGGCACTAACTCAGCAGCGACAGGAAGGAGAGAAAAACCGGCTGGAACAAACAGTCGTCGTCGGAAGTTCCAATTGTCCCCGCGCTTATTTCGCCTGTCGGGAAGACGTATGGCTCGCGACACGATATTTTTACCCTAACAAAAGGTAAGCTGCCGGGAGCAACCCTAGCCTCTTCCAGCCGTTGCTTGCTCCGCGACTTCGTTTTAACGTATTCAAAGTCCCGTCAAGACACGGAACAATCCGCGCGGCGCCTCTCGGTTTCGCCGATCTACAACACTCGGGGGGATAATTTCATGCACTCGACATTACATCTTTCTTTCTCTCCTCTTTCCGATACGACCCTTTAACCGGCAGCGAACGAAGAAAACGCTCCGCTCCGAGTCGCTTCGACAAAGTGTTCCACATTACGGCTTTTCTTTTCTGTCTTTAGTTCTCTCTCTCTCTCTCTTCCTCTCTGCGTAGCCTTCGAATCACTCTTCCCTTCTCGAGAGGTACTGGTCGCGAGATAATAGAAGCAGGAATTCCGATTGGACCGATAAAACGAGGGTGGCCCGAGATATGGAACAGTAATAGTTGTGCCAGCACTGCTGATTTTCTGGTTGCGTTTGTTTCCTTCTGCGAATGGAACAACTGAAGATTGAAATTAAAAGAGGCTGCCTTTTTTCAAAAAATGCCATGGAACAAAGCTGAAAGTTCTTCGACGATTGGTTATTTTTCTGTTCCATTTTTAAGAAAACGATCTAATATTTTTTTAACCCTCATACGTTCCTCAGACATACATAGTTGCATAAAAGATCCTAGAATAATATTTCACCCCTTCTCACTTCATATTTGAAATTTACGAATTATGCTTCAATTACAGTGTGATATTTCAAAGACATCCATTTTGCAACACAGACAAAAAGAAATCAATCGTTTTACAATATATAAAAAAGGTAAATCGGTGAATTGTCACCCTGAGGAACGTATGAGGGTTTATATTTGTATATAATTTAGTTTATATTTATCGTTATAGTTATATAAGTATATTTATAGTTATATTTTATGGTTATAGTTTAGTTTATATTTTTCTTTATGAGTGTATCTATCACTTTAAACGTGAGTGTCGCACGCCTCTATTGACGTATACAACGTACACCTCTGCTGGCCGGATTGTCGCATTTTAAGCGGATTTTTAATTGCTAATACAAACTAAGAAATGAAGCCGGAATTGCAATTTTTCTATTCTTTATTTTCGTCTTATATTGCCATGGAAAACTACTACTTGAATTTTCCCCCAACTATAGTTAGAATTGTCATCTATAAAATCACGAGCCCGGACGAACAACATTAAAGCCACGGACTTTCCTGTCTGACACCCGTTTATTACGATAATTATTAGTACAGTAAAATCGTGATTTGTTTCCCATCGCCAATTTCGAGCAGGGAAAGAAATCGTGTAGGGACTATTTGTCAATTTATGCAGATGTCTCTATTAGTTTGTTCATTCAGTATTTATTAAAAAAGACGTCTGTGAATGAAAAAAGCCGAAGGCTTGAAGTGGATCACCTTGTATATTGAAGTACAAATGTATTCCTCGAATGTTATAGGTAAAAATGATTTTCTATGCTCTGCTTACAACAGAAAAAGAAATAAAAAGATGAAAGAAAGCAGGGCTCGGAAGAAGTTCCTTGCCGCGTGGCAGAAGTTGAACCAATAAACATGATTCGCCTTATAATCTCGCCTTCCTCAGAACAGCCATATCCCTAGAGCCCTTCCACTCACCCAATCTAAGCGGGGAAATGGTTTTATGCACACAAGCGATACCCACGGGAACCGTTATCCCATCCAAGGACGTTGAATAATTACTAGAAGCTATCTAACCGATTGAAAATCAAGGATGCCGTGGGAATATCGGTTAAACGATTTACCGCGAATTTTGTCGTTTCTGAATCGGAAATCGCGAGTGATCAAACGCGATTTATTGGTAGATCCATGATTGTCAACAGGTGCGTTCACGAGCCATGAAATTTGACTGTGTCAAATTAGATGTCTCACAGAAATACAAAGTAAAAATCAAATCATAGATTTTCCAATTCTTTTAAAATTAATTTAAAATTTGGTGCTAACAGGCTAGCTATCTACCTATTCCAATGATCTACAAAATTTTGTGCATATCCCTGTTGCTGAATATAATAATTGCCATAGAGTTCTATTTTCTTAGATAATTATAAATTATCATATAAAACTATGAGCTAAAACCATGAAGTTTAACGACTATAATTTTAGGTGTACTTGTGTAGATATAGTACTACTGTTCAAGTATAATTTTTAACTTCCAAATTGAGATAGGAGAAGTACACAATTTGTTTCGTCGTAAGTTTGAATCAGATATAAATACAATTAAAAGTATTTTTAAATACAATCAAGTTATAATTAAATTAAACATGACATCCTATGTCTTTCACTAATAATTTTATTGTAGGAAAATATATAATACTCTAAAAGTGTTCTCACACTGTTTTAAAATTACACTCATTTTTGTCACAACTGCATAAAATCCTGTGTTTAATAGTTACAATACCCAATACAGTTTATAAAAATATTTCGGGAGACATTTATATTTTTACATGTCTGCAAACTTGAATAAAAATGTAGCACAAAACAAATATTAAAAAAGAATTTTTTCAATCACATATTTCGAAATTTGTGAATCACTTTTACGAACTGTCAACAAGGTCAGCATAGAATCGTCGATAAAAATGATCGTGAGGTAATTCCGTTCCCGTCCCCGTCATTAAACCTCTGATGCCCTAGCCCTGCCAACAAAACATTCTCACCAATCGGAGAGAAAAACGCAGGAAGGTAGTTTCATCGGCATATCTAACATCCAAATGGTTTTGATGCGTGAAGAAGGTCCGAAGCAATCTCATTCCTGGCTCGACACAGAGGAGAGGAGAGACGAAGAGAGCGAGGAAGCCGTAGACGCGGTAATAGGTATCGTAGCAGCGAAATAAAGGAGAAAAGGCATGATCAAAGTATGAAAGGGACGGAAAGGACCGAGTGTGCAGCTGAGAATAGGCATTATCTGAGCGAAGACGTGGAGCACGATGCAAAACGCTTCGCCGGCGCGTCATTTAGTGGCCCTTACCCCCGCATTCTTCCCTTTAGTTGATTCCCAATGCTTCTAATCGTCACGTATACCAGAAAGCAATTGTACACGTTCACTGATTCTCAGTTCATCCTATAAGAAACTTAGTTTTCCAAGACTAATTCATAATGAAAAATATATGAAACCCACTCTGATGTACATAAATAATTTTTTTAAACCTGAATTCTATAGATGATTTTGTTTATCGACCATTGTTTCCTATGATTCTTTTTCTATACAATATTATACATTAATGTAATACACTTATGACAAAGCATAGACCAAATTCAAAACAGTGAAAATATTCCAACAATTTAAAAATACTGTTGTAGTATTATTCATTTATTTAAATGCTTAAAGAAGAATAAATAAATGTAATTTACGTAGCTCCTTTGGATTGTATTGAACGCAAACAATTTTTATTTTGCATAAAATATAGTTTATTAAATTACAAAAATGCTTAATAATTAAAGTTCAGATCATCAGTTCTTGTCATAACTATATTATTATATATATATATATATATATATATATTCCATATTAAATGTTCCACATTTATGATACTAAATATGAAATATAAATTTCAAATGTTCAATTCATATATATTTTTATTTGAAATAGTTAGAAATTTCAGTTTAAAATTGGAAATCCAGTTGAATTAATCTATACAATTTTTTCTGTTTGTAAATATGAATGTACAAGCATTAAAAAGTTAAAGCATATTGCATATTATTGTATATACTTTGAATTAGGATACATATATGTATATATGTATAGTAGTAAAAGATGACAGAATAATAAGTTATAGTATGAAAAGTGTAATCAAATAAACAGTCACCGTGTTTGCATTTCCCGCCATAGAAAGCCCCAGATGTTCATGAAATAAAACCGTTACGACATATTTCTACTGCCTCAGCGAAATCACTTTCGACGCCTTTCATGGCAGCACTGAAAAATTTTATCGTTGAACCATTTTCCAGGAAAACTCACTCGTTTCTACGATACTTACAGAACATCATTTAATGACTCGAATAGTATACGAAAATTGGTCATGAATTTTCCACCAGAGAATAAAGTAAAAAAATTCGAATCATTGAAACTTAAAAGTTTTGTTTTCATTCAATAATGACCCAACTTGCGTTGAGTACTAAAAAAAATAGTCACATTAGACTCATCAATTGCTCCCCTCCACGGAAATCTTTAGTAAAAGGCGAAAGATTTATGCGTGATCTGAAGGGAAACCAGAGTGACAAGTTAGTCACCGCATAGTCTAGATATAACCCTTTGCTTACATTTTTACCAGCGAGAAATATTCGCCATCTGTCGGAGGAAATATAGTAATGTAATATGTAATACACATACACCCACTGTGTGCTTGGCGAGTTACAAGATGTTGAATAACGTAATTTTTTATAGAATTGTTTATAGAAGCGTATTTTATACACGTATGACAAAAATGAGTAGGTGTAATTTAAAACAGTAAAAATATTAAAAGAATTTTAAAATACTATTACATTCTTTGCAGCCTATTAAACATATTTAAAAAAATAAACTCCAGTTTTTTACACTTCAGATAAAAAAAATTTATTTTGCATAAAGATCTACTAATTACATTAAATATAGCTTTCAAGCTTTGTTGTAATTTAAAAAATAAGGCAATCTAATAAATAATGGAAAAACCAAATACGTATAAAAACCCGTTTTATTTACATTTTTCTTTCTCTAACGTTGAGTCGCACTCGACAAAAGAGTGCAAAGTTTAATGGAAGAGGATTTCGTTCAGCTAGAGTTCAGGTCCTGCCAAAATTGATTTCATATAATCGTAGTTCTACTGTAGTATTTCTTGATCAAAACGCATCAGTTGCACTTTTAGGAAATCGCGTAGGAAGAATAATGGCTTGGTACGTGTGGTTATATTAAAAACTGTTTAATAAGTGAGAAAATGCTAACAGCTAAACGGTAACAAGAAGAGCGTAACTTCTCGAATAATTTCGCGCGCTGACGTAAAAGACCTTTTGCGTCAGACACCATTAAAGCGGGGGAAGTTAATCTCCGTTTCTCACGAGTATGGAGAAGGTTACCTCCCCCGAAACAAAGTGTTGGGAATCGTCAACACCAAGGACCTAGCAACCGAGGTTCTGACAATCGTCATTTTAATGACCAATCCTTCGACCCGTTCGGCCAGAGTGTACATTTGAGAAAGATGAAATTTCTGCGTCCAGAAAGATTCTCTTTCCCACGCACCATGTCCGCTACACACTCTATAATCGGACATTTTGTACGCAACAATATGTAGAAAAAGATTCCATCTTACCTGACAATTGATGTCCTGTTTCTCGGACAGTAGCCTGGCAACGTGACGAACTGATGAAGCTACCTCGGATGTGGCTCCAGCCTGGAGGGCAACGTTCAAAACTGCGAGGGTATCCTTATCCCTTCGTAACGCGCCCTGTAGTTCTGCCAAACGAATACTAAACTGCTGGACGGCTTGTAGAGCGCACAATTGTTGATTGCCCCTGCAAAGATACACAAACCACGGTTTAAGTTGATGAACGTACTAATACATTTAATGAGCAAACTATGCAAACCATTGGATCCTTACAGAGAATTTAAAATTCAATTTTTGTGCTCGTATAATATCAAGGCTATCCACGTAATTTGGCCAAAATCTACTAAATGCAATGGGGTAGAAAGGATAATTACTAGATAGCGGATCTTTATGCATTTATGACAAACATGAGTAGGTGTAATTAAGAACAGTAAACACATTAGAAGAATTTAAAAATACTGTTACATTATTTTCAACCTAATAAACATATTAAGAAAGAAAATAAATTTTTGTATCACTCCAGTATCTTGTAATTCAAGTAGAATATTTTTATTTTTCATAAAGATCCGCTGTCTAGTAATTACAATCATGCATCTCAGTTTTTATTTCATTAACTAAATTATTTTGATTTCGTGCGATTTTGAACATTTCTGACTATTTACATTTATGGACTCACGGTATTAGTAAATTTGTGAAATATACAAAAAGTGGTTCGTATTAACACAAATGAATAATATCTCTATTTTAGTTTTAGTAGAGAGAATTTTTTAGAAGGTAATAGAAAAGGAACAAGTATAAATAATGATTTGTAAAGTTGAAAATTTGTCAAGTGTCAATCGTGACATAAAAGTGCTGCAAATATTTTATATGTGTGTGTGTATTTCGGTCGTTAACAATCACTTAAATTCATATACTAGAAGATTACAAAATCGATTTAGATTTGGAGCATTGGAAATCAAATTTAACCCTTTGCCCTCTGACGTATTTTAACTTGAAAATTAAACATTTCCTCCTACCTAAAATATTTCCATTCTCTATAATTTTTTAAATTTGGTGAATATGAAATTGATATAATACGTCATACAACACTTAAATGTTTAATAATTGATTAAATACCAACATATCTAATAAAATAAACAATATTTTAAATAATGCTACAGCAATATTTAGTGGTGCCTCTCAAAGTCACCACTAGAGTGCTAGGGGTTAATTGTGTGACATTATTAAATCTCATGTAAAATACTACTGTTAAATAGTAATAATGAAATAAATCCTTTTGATATTTAGTGGAGTATTGTATTGTTAAACAAGACGAGATATCGGTGATAATAATCAGATATAAGATCAAATTCGAGATTGCATATCTGTCAGTGACACGAGCCTCTATCAAATAGATTCAAGGCACTCGATAAACATTAGTTCTTCCCTAGTCTCGGAGTCGGTGACGAAATTGAATGGAAAAATCGCGACGCGGGTCAACATAATAAAAAGCGGAACGAAGGCAAAGCCTCTCGGCAAACAGGGAGACGTCGAATTATTAGCGAGTCTACCCAATGGCATTATCGACAAATAAAAACACTTTATCCCTGGGACGATCCCAGCATCCCTATGTGGACGTATGCAATTGTCGTAAAATGATTCTGCAATCTTTTCAAGTGATGGAAGACACGTAAAGAAATCAAATTAGTGAAAAATGCACGAATACATTCTGGAGGTTTTATAATAGTTTTATTAAGAATTATCATTAGACTGTGGATCTTCATGAAAAATATAAATGTTCAGTAGCGGTTGTGGGCAGCAGGAGTAAAATAAAAATTGATTTCATCCCTTAATAACTTTGTTACACTAAAAACAACATCACAATATGCTTATATTTTTCTAATCTTTCACTGTTTTATATTTCACCCAACCAATTTCTTCATATATGCATAAAAATCCGCCATTTTTATATTATAAATAATATATAATTTCATATTTATAAGCATTCATTGGTGAAAAAATGTTATTCATAAACTTACTCTATCCACTACCATTTCCGTTATACAAAGAAGGATAATAAATAAGTTTGTCTTTTGTTATTTAGTAACGTTTGTCATAAAGGAAAAGTTATCAATTGCCACGATAACCGTAAATCATTAATACTAGAAGAAGAAATGAATAGGATAAAATGTTAAACATCATTACAAAATCTGTAAATTGTACTGTGCAGTTATCTTGTGCTTCAAAATTTCTCCTACAAGACTAACTGATATGCTTCTAAAATAAATTTTTCTCTTGGATAAAAAATTTGATTATATAAAGTCATTAAATTACTATCTTTGAAAGATTGAACATCAAACATTTGTATCGTGTATGTAAGGTGAAGATTACTTTTAAACGACGGTGTATGAATGTTATAATAATGGTAAAACGCTTTTGACCAAGTTGCGCATAAGAATCGCGTGTCCATGTCATAGATTAGGAATTTCGGGGGAGCTTGGACAAGCAGGATCTTTGTAAAAGCCCAGTGGGTCAGTGGTAAATCCCTTTGCATGGGTTAGACCCCTATCAGAGAAGGGAATCAAATGCTCATACGGCAATTAAAATCTGATCGTCCGCTACACGGTTTTTACTTCCAAATGTCTGTCCATTTCGAAGTTCACGTTTCAGCTCATACGATAGAACAATAATTATTAATTTGAAAATTAATGTGATTCAATACTAGAACTAAAGGCAAATAATTTCGATAGTGTATAATTAAAAATTTACATACACGCATCAAATATCAAACATTTGGAATAAAATTGGCCAAAAATTCTCACGTGATAACTCTTGATACATTAACAATTCTATTTTCTAATAAAAGCATCGTTGTTGTATAAAAAGAAAGTTTATATTCTGTTATATGTATGTATACCTTTTGATAACTAGACATTAACTTTGTGATCGTGTATATTTAATTTTGGTAAATATTACATTTAGGGAAAACAGCTCAGATGACCTAGAAATATTCTACCATATACTTTATATACACTAGCCTTTGAATTGAGCCCTTCATATAGTTCAGTATATCGTTTATTATATTTCTCGCAATATTTCCAATTTTAAAACAAATGAACAAAAATATATTAGCGGTACCCATAAGTAATATCATTTTTACAGATTGATTACACAGTGCCATCTTACTCCTGGACTACATACCAATCAAGGCAATTAACATTGAGTGTGCCTATCATCAAATTAATCAGTAATTAATTAATCCATCATAAGTGTCAAGTAATAAAAATATTAAACCATACAAATATCAAGAGACTACATTTCTTATATGAGTACTTCTAATATTATAAAAAGGTGTAGCTCTGTTATGATTACTATAAGTCGAGTACAAATTCAAATGAGTTTTCAAAACGATTTTGATGAAGAGTTTGCTTTCGATATTCACTTGAGAATGATACAATCAGTAGAAACAATACTGGCGAAGTAGCCTGGTAGAAAATCGTTCGGATGGACGTTTCCTTTCGACAGACGTTTTAGAAATAGCCAAGATTAAAGGCACGATCCCGGCTAAAACTAGTAATCCCGTGACACGGGTCGAAATCCCGAAGGTCCGAGCCCTCGGTACCAGTACCGACGGTGTCCACGGTTTCCCGGTGTTTGCTCTGGAGGCTTCATTGCCTCTCATAATATTTGCCGAACGTCACACGTGGGCCAGAGAACGGTCAGTCAATGATCCTAAACCACCTATTCCACGCGGCTCGAAACTCGATAAACATACCCTTGCCAGGAACAGAAACTGAACACGGAAGACGTTCAAGAATCCAGATTATTATTAACCCCCGATCATCAATTTTATTCTCAACCTGCTCCAATACATTAGATCAACCAGCAGTTTCAATGTTTAAATTATTTAGAACTGTGATGCTTGTCAGCCAATCTTTTATTGGTTTATATTTATATATAGACAGCGGATCTTCATGCATTTATGGTAAATATCAGTAGGCGTAGTTTAAAACAGCAAACATATTATAAAAAAATACTGTTAGGTTGGCAACTAAGTTCGCGATCTCCACATTTTCTCAAACGAAGTGATTTATATATATTGTTTAAGCACGAGTATTTTATATCAAATTAATCGCAAAATTCAGAGCTATAAAATGATATACACTTCAACGATCACTTCAATAAAACGACAATTTTAAATGGATGATGACAAATCATGTAACTTATTCTTCTTTCTATAGTAATGTAACACACATATACACTGTGTACAGGCAAGTTACAAGATGTTGAATAAAGTAATTGTTTATAGATACATACAACACAGCATTTAATGACTCGAATAGTGTACGAAGATTGATCATGAATTACCAGAGAATAATGTAATAAAAAATTCGAATCGTTCAACCTGTAATTTTTGTTTTCAGTCAATAATGACCCAACTTGCGTTGGGTACTAAAAAAAAATAGTCACATTAGACTCATCAATTGCTCCCCTCCACGGAAATCTTTAGTAAAAGGCGAAAGATTTATGCGTGATCTGAAGGGAAACCAGAGTGACAAGTTAAACCGCTCTGTCTAGATATAACTCTTAGCTTACATTTCTACCAGCGAGAAATATTCGCCATCTAGCGGAGGGAATATAGTAATGTAATATGTAATACACATACACCCTGCGTGCTTGGCGAGTTACGATATGTTGAATAACGTAATTGTTTATAAAAGTGTATCAAAATCACAGCAATCTCCAAGAAGCTACAAACCTACGAAAGCTACAAAGTAGATAACAATCGATTCTAAATAACAAAAAAGATGATCAATCCATCAGGATTAACGAAGAAGATGAGATCGTTTCATTTGGATTTTAAATGCTGCAATTGATGGAGACAATTTTTATAAAGATCAATAGGCCATTATTGGTACTTACTTTTGGAAAGTCTCGTCCCAGGTACGATACAAATCCGCCACGCCATCCTTCAGGGTGGTGAAGGTCAACGACGCCAAGTTATCGTGATCGGTGATCAGTCTGTGCGTCGAGACGTTCAGCGCCAGCATCGCAGTCTTGCGATCCCTCAACGAAGCCAGTTCGGCCTAGAACATTAAATATACATTTTTAGTGGTTGCCTTCTTCGGCTAACTCAAACGGATTGCCCCGTTCTTGCGGCGGAGGGTGCGGGTGATGTATAAACTGGTCGCAGCAGTAGACCAAAGGAAGTGAACTGTGTTGTCTTGCAACGGGAACAGAGATATTTATCTTTTGTCCAAACGATCCCGTAATGTAGTCAATAGCCTACGTATATACCCACTACAATGATTATTGTAACTTGTAACTCAACAACACTAGACATTCAATTTCTGATTCTTAAAAAATTGTCGATATTTAAACTCTGATAATTTCTTTAAAAAAAAATAGTAAAACAATAAACACATTCTCATTTTGAAGCATGGAGCCTTTACTTTCACACCCCTTAGTTAATATTTTAAAAGGATGTTTGTATTTGATTTTGCACTTAGAAGAGTAACAACACGTTTTGACTGGAAAATTATTCTGCATGTACAATATACACCTACTACAATGATTATTGTGACTTGTAACTCAACAACACTAGACATTCAATTTCTGATTCTTAAAAAATTGTCGATATTTAAACACTGATAATTTCTTAAAAACAAAATAGTAAAACAATAAACACAGTCTCATTTTGAAGCATGGAACCTCTACTTTCACACCCCTTAGTTAATATTTTAAAAGGATATTTGTATTTGATTTTGCACTTAGAAGAGTAACAACACGTTTTGACTGGAAAATTATTCTACATGTACAATATACACCTACTACAATGATTATTGTAACTTGTAACTCAACAACACTAGAACATTCAATTTCTGATTCTTAAAAAATTGTCGATATTTAAACTCTGATAATTTTGTAGTTTGTAGTTAATATTGCAGTTGGAAAAGTGACAAGTCTTGATTGGAAAATTATTCTACATTTACAACATACACCTACTACGATAATTATTGTAACTTGTAACTCATTAACGCCAGAGCATTCAATTTCCGATTCTTAATAAATTGTCGATATTTAACTCTGATAATTTCTTAAAAACAAAATAGTAAAACAATAAACACAGTCTCATTTCGAAGCATGGAAACTTTACCAACAATTCTCTTTGTTATAAAGAATTTTGCTGCAAGTTTCTTTTACACATGTCCACCGATTCAGAGGTGTAGATTCACCCCTACGACGGATGACCATTACTTTTTATACACCCTGTACACGTGTAAGAATGTTTACATCTACCAATTAGATCCTAGCAGGACTTACATGGTTTTTGTTGTCATTACTATAAACATTTGATCTAAATATATTATTATAACATAGATGTTAGAGGAATCGGTTTCAAAGTATTAGCTGTTAATTGTCATTTAGAGGACTTGTTGGATGTTAGTTACATTCCCTCAGCCAAAAGGCAAAAATGAATTTGGTTAAATATGAGAATCACTGTAAACAGGTGATACACAAGAAGTCAATAAACTCACAGGCCTGCTTGATTTTATAATAAGTGAACAACGTGTGGTTCTATTTTGTTTTTTCTCTGCGGCGTCTCTTCACTTCGAATCTAGCCGTCAAAGTAATTCGACGTCCTTCTTTGCTCGCGTTTCAAATACATTTGTGTTTAAATTAATAGGCTTTTGTTCGATTTATTTATTAACCCATTCCAATAGGACTGCATAGGGCCTTCTATCAAACTAATTTCCATTGTGAAATAATAAATGCTGTGTCCAAGACACAAAAGTGTCACTAAAAATGCACCGACATAGACTACATAAATTCTATATAAGGATTAGGGTAGGAGAAGAAGGTAGACTATTAGAATTAGGGTAGGTAAGGAGAAGGAGGTAGAATACATTGGATTCAAAACCCTATATATTTTTGTTGTTATGATTCCACATTGACAGTCCTGACTAGGCGCCATCTGGTCCAACTAGCTTAACTAAAATTGGCTCTAGACTTGCTATAGACTCTGGCTTCATGAACGGAATATGGGGAAATTGAATGCAATCACGGGCTTCGGTTATTTGTCCTTATACGAGCATATTTTGAGCTGCACAAGGGTTCATTTGATAGAGGAAGGTTAATTGCACTGCGCTGTGCCCCATCTTATGAGTCAAAAAAGTCTTTTTGTGATAGAAAAATACATCGGAATCTGTGGATGTTTTTTCTCGATTTTCGCTCTACTTTGGACTTAGTTTTCTGTCACAAAAAGACTTTTTTGACTGATAAGATGGGGCATAACGCGGTGCAATTAACCTTCCTCTATCAAATGAATCCTTGTGCAGCTCACAATATGCTCGTATAACGACAAATAACCGAAGCCCGCAAACCCATGTTTCGACATAAAATCTAGGAAGATTCTAGTTACTTGCTAGTTATGTCACGTGGTGCGCCTACCCCCTTCGCGCTATTATTCCAGCGATTAAGAATGCAATAGCACGACCTCTAGTAAAGGCTGGACCAATAGAAGATATTTTTCGGCAATGTGGACATCGGGCCAATGCGTTAGTTAACGTGTTAAAATTTAATGTTAACACTTTACCGACCGGAAACCTATTAATAGGATTTTCAATAATTCTGCTGTACCAAAAAAACCATAGAAATTTTCTTTGACATTGCAATCTTAAATGAAACTATTAGACGACGTTATTGAGGGTGACTTAGTTAGTTCATACTAAATGCTAAATGAAAATTTAGCCATGTACCATATATTTTTCGAAAATATGCAATAATCACCGGTCGGTAATGTGTTAAAATAGCTTCGAGGGTAAAGGGTTAATTTCGCGGCGTAGCATAGTTGATCATCTCCTGCTACGAGGAAGCATCGAACTCTCTAGATATCCGAGGCGGAGCGTCCAGTGTGAGCCAGCAGGAGGACGTCGTCGAGCAGAGAAAGCCAGACGGGTCGGCATTCGTCATCGGTACAGGAATAAACGTGCGTTTATCAGGAAAAGCATAACCGAACTATAAGGGTTGTAAGAGCGCAAGGTAGACGATGGAGTAACCACGTCACGTTGTCACGTCCCCGTCGTCCTACTACAGGAGGCGACCGACGAGGGCCGCATAAATAAACCCGGGTTTACGACGGCGACGCAAGGCGTAAGAGAACGAAAACGAGAGCCCCCGTTGGTTCTTCCTCTTTCTTCCACCACCCCTCACCACCCCGTCGAGCTTGGCTTCTTACCCCTCCGCGAGTCATTTCTCTCCGCTCATCGCGTGACGAGAACGAGAGCTCGAGGAAGCTCGTAAAAGTTCGTCCTTGCGGTCATCGCGCGCGTCTACCGGCGACCCGTCTATCTCTTACCTCTACCCAGCCGAGTCCTCTCTGCTTCCTCCGAGTAATTTCTCCCGACGAAACGAAATTTACTACGGAATTTACTACTGTTTCCCGCTTGCATTTATATTGTACACCGATCTCTCCGACCCGAGCCAACCCGATCGCTCCCGTTCCGCGCCGACGGCGACCCGACGTCGTCTAATCACACGGACGAATTCAATGCTACCGGTTGCAATTGTTTCAACCGGTTTGCATCATTCTCCGTTGCCATTACACGACCCGTGGTAAAAATGTTTTTTTAGATATTTTCTTCTGTTAAATTGCGCTGAGAATCTTAACCCTTGACATTTGCCAAGAATTTTTTAACGTCTACAGGGTATCCTAACTTTGCCACCCCTAATTTGTTATTTATATACATATAACAAATTTTTAGGGAGAATGTTATCGAATTTGGAGGGCGACATATATCGATGTAGGCGAAGCTTATCTCAAGGTCTTATTTTCTGAGTTCTTATGAACAGTATTACAGTAGGACCTCGATTAATATGCGTTTAAATATGATTATATTATGAACGGATATAATTTTTTGATACTAAAAAATTTATTTTGGGATATAATATACATATTAATTATTTCCGTCGGGTCTCGATTATCCATCAGGCCCTAATTTATCCTGGCTGTTAGTCTCCCGATCAAGCCGATTAAACGAGGTCCTACTGTATTTTATTATGTCGAATAGCCTATCTATTGTGTTGTGAGTCGAGTACATTATGCAGGAAAATTATTTTGATAATACATATCTCGTTAACTATTACATTATACAAAGGTCAATTTTAATCTAATTATTTTGTTTGAGATTGTTGTGTAAAAGATGATTTTTAAGCCTGACCAATATTGGCATGTTGGTCGTTGTTAGTTAAATTTTCTTAAAAAATGCACGAATCTGTTTTGAATTTTACATAACTCTCTTTTATTAATGTCTTGTGAGCGATGAATATTAAGATTTATTTTGGCAATTATTTATTTGACACGATATCCAGTGCACAAAAGTAATTCGATGATCTGTTCTAATCCCACATTATATTTCATCGTTATTATAAGAATAATCTAAATGAAAACATATTTTTGAAAAGATTATCCAGTTGGTTTGTTTCTTTAGACAAAATGTTATGAAGTTTGTTTCGTTTCAAGAAACGAAATAAAGTTCGTACAGTCTGAATGTTTAATTATGAAGCACAATTGTACAAAAATTGTACGCATTGTTGTAGTAATCGTAGTCGCTACCAATTTGACGTCTGACTATGCCAATCTTATACTACTTATACGCAGCAGCTGGTGAGAGGTCGAAGAGTAGAATATTCAAGTTAGTAATGCGAGAGAAAATACTGTAGCACTGCTTTTATATTAAATTGGAATTTTTAAAAAACAATATTATTAATAAACATAAAATTTATATAATTTATTTGAATATTATACTGTTTACTGTATCCAAACTGTTCATTTATTGTCTATGCTACATAAATCATATTGGTTTGCTGATTATAGCCACTTTTAAACTGTCTGTTTCATAATTATTGATTTCTCCATAGTTAAATTGAAGGATTTAAAACAAAAACGAATTCATTATAAATTCGACTGAACTGCCCACAGTAAAAATATACTGAATGTTACGAACATATTTGAATCCAATGTCCCAAATATCAAGATAAAAGAACACAATATATTTAACCTAGAAAAAACGCTACAAGATGAAAATTCTTGTGCTAAAACATTCCTGAAGGGTGTTGGCCTTTATCATTTAGTTTAGAACCATCACGTTACAAATACACTGTGGTCTATTATATTAGTGACCTAAGAAGATGTGAACTAAATAATTCAATAAAAAAAGCAACATTAGTTTCTTAAAAGTCGATATACCGCTTGTATTGGTGTAATAAATAAAAACATTAAAAAGAACACAAAATTCGAAGAATATTTTTATGAGAATATGAATACGGATGTGCCAGGAAGCATAGATGACGTATAAAGATGTATGGCGTAAGTGTCGTTTATACTGTTATTTTAACAAAAATATCATAAAAGAATGTGTTACAATAAACATAAAACATTAAGTACAAATATTACTTTGCCCTGGGTGTCAACGAACACCCCACGTAGATGCTTTCGTTTCAGAAGTTCACGTGGGCACTACCTGGTTAAACATTTCTTCCGACCTAGAATAATTCCATTCTATACGATTTTTAACCCTTTGCACTCGGAGCTGTTTAAACAGAAAAACTAAACATTTCTTTCAATCTAAAATATTTCGATTCCCTATGATTTTTGGAATTTTTTGGATATAAAATTGGTACGATATGTCATACAATACCCAAATGTTTACTAATTGATTAAAATACCGATATACTTAATAATGTAAACAATATTTTGAATAATAATACCGCAATTTTTAGTGGTGCCTCAGAGGGGATAACCGAATGCAAAGGGTTAAATGTTTAGTAAATAATATTTTGAATACTGGTACAGCAATTTTTATTGCTGACTCGTGTGCTAAGGGTTAACACTAAATCTACGGAGCCTTAAAACTAACTGGTACATGCTCCCTTATAAAAATGACCAACTTAATTTTATTTAGACTTTGTGCAGCTCCTATTGTAATACGTGCCCTACTAAAGATATACAATAATTTCTCGTGAAATCATTTGTGCTATTCCAATAATTATAAAATCAAAAATCTGTAGCTGGTCATTTTGACCGGTAGTGGTAGGTTTAGTGTTAAATTACGAAGAGCTTTTTTAAGGATTAAATTCTGAACTATGTAGCAAGGAGAAAATAACATCAATTTCCTCTGTCAGTCCCACAGACCCAACACTCCATCATTAGAAGAGGGATTACGACACATGCGCACAAGGTTGTGGATCGACCCAATAAAGCAGCCCTGAAATTCGACTTCCCATAGTGATCCACACGAGCTAGTAGCGAAGCCCTCGGGCGAAACCAGGACCCAATCGATATTCTTCGTGAACGTTAATAATTTATGCAAATCCGAGTACGAGTAAACGACGGATACAGGCGTGATTCCGGGCACGGTATCAAAGAGGTCAGACGCGTGAAAAGCGGTGGCGGTATACTGGCTGATGTGTGCGCACAAGAGAGAAAGAGAGAGAAAGAGAGAGAGAGAGAGAGAGAGAGAGAGAGAGAGAGGTGATGGGGAAAGAAGAGAGAAAGAGAGTTGTAGAAAGAGAGAGAGAGAGAGGAAGGAAGAGAAAACGGGGGTGGAAACAGAGGAGAAAGAACGACGCCGGTTTGCGCCACTGTCCGACAGCGGTCGCAACGAAAAGTGGTTGGCATTGATATTCCAGGCACATTGCGAAGCCAGAAGCAGCCGCTCCGTGCCTGTTCCCCTCTTCCGTAACCACCCACATCGCCTCCTTCCCTTTGGGACCCCAACCCGGGCTCCACCGTTGTGAAGCAACCCTATCTCTCTCCTACCCCCGCCGAATCCAAGCTTTCCCTCCCCTTCTGCTACCCCTCGGCCCAGCTTCCGCAGACACGCACATTCCGATCTAATTCAATTTCCAATCAACAGCCAATCAATTGATTCGAATTCGGTATACAGAGCGGTCGGCCGGCGTTCGGTCGCTGCATGTCTATGAGCGCAGATGGGAACCGGTGAGCGGCTTTTTATTGAAATATGTCTGAAACATCGAATACTGGTGTTCGATGTTTGTACCGGTATTTTCGGGACCGATTAATTTTCTTTCAGACTAGACGATTTCGAGCAACATCGAAGGTGAACATTACACAATCGCAAGACACTACGCAATCACAGGAAGTAAATTTATATTTTTCACTAATATTTTAATGTGGTGTTTCATCACATGACAGACCAACATCAACCTACTGTCTTCTACCAAATGAACGAACAACGAAAAATGGGGAGTGTTGCACTTTTATTAAAATATAGGGTTGAAAAGAAAGTTTGTAGCGTTTTCAAATTAAGAATCGAAGATAAAATTAAGGTATTTAGTCTATAACGCGAGAAGTCACCTCTAAAATGGCGAAAAGTAATAGAACAGAGTGGAAAATATATTATTGAGTAAATTTGTGAATAAATATCTGAATTTTAATTTACAAATGCTACGAACTTTCTTTCCAACCCAATACATAGAAATATTGAACATACACTTCCAGACTATGGTTAAAATTCGATTTTCGTGATCACATTTAGCAACAAGGATTATACTGATCCACTCCTACTATTTTGATTAATAGTAGCGATTAAACTCGAAATATTTTATGTATTTATGGCAAAAATTAGTGTGATTTAAGTTTATTTTCACTACATTAAAATTATTAGTGGATAATATAAATTTACTCCTTATTAGTTTTACTCCTATTTAGCTACTGTGTCTTTCAATTGTCGCACAAGCTCTCTATTTTGCATAAAGATCCGGAGTCTAATAATTAGTAATTAGACAAACCAAGAACTTAACGGTTCAATAATTATGCTGTACCAAATGGAAGTTTAAAAATGTAGTTTTACACAGTAAAATCCCAAACGAAATTATTAAACTACGTAATTGAGGATGAGATTGTTCGTCCGTGATTAAAGTTTCTGTTATAGGATCTATTAGTTTGGCAAGAAAGTAATTTCGGTATTATAAGGTGAAATAGAGACCAACTTTTTAATTAAACCAAAGAACTTTAAGATATTTTCCCTTTTGTTCGATGATCTTTGGCCAAAAAAAATAAATAAGAAAATATCTTATTGATTAAAGTTCATCGTTTGAATAAAGAAATTCGGTTTTAGTTTATCTAATAATACCGAAATAACTTTCTTGCCAACCCAATATTACAAAGTCCTCAGCCATGGACCACAGTCTTCCAAAAATTATAATCAATCTTTGATCATGATTGCTCCTCAATATTAAACACAATCTGAACACATTGTCTGCTCGAAGAAGAGTATCCGACCATAGCTTTATTTTTAATTTAATTGATAATAATCTTGATTGTCCCTCTCTCCTTATGCAAATCAATTTCTACGTACCTGAACGTGTATCGAGATCTAGAGCAGGATTTCAAACACTTAAATCAAGATCTACATATGGATTAATTAATCCAATAAGCCGCATTATTGCAAACTCTAGCACTCTATAATCGTATTCATTTTTTAATGGGACTTTACACACTTTTAGAAGACAATTACGTAGGATTATCGAATAATCTCATATCTTTTGAACCTTGAGATTTTATGTATGTCCCTTCTTTGTTATTTTACGTAAAGTCTTTTTTCTATTGTGTAAACATTTATGTAAGAGAGCTTTGGCCCGCTTATAACAAAACAAAATAAAACTAAAATAATCGTCACTAGATAATGTGTCAAGTAGTGTCCAAAAAATTAGCAAAATCTGTTTTTCATGAAAAAAAAATATAATATTTAAACATTTGTGTTAGACTGTCCGAAGCCGTCTGATCGAAGACGCTACACGTTCGATGAACGACTAAAAATAAATCAGGACACGTCTCCGCTGAAAGAAAGTCCGAGTAACGTGGCTTTCCAGTGACGAGTTAACTCGTCCCCCGGGTTCATCGATCAGTCGTCGCGTCCTCCGAATTCGCGTCGAGCGAGCCTTAAGCATCCCGATACATTTCTTCCGAAGGAAGTATACAAATTACATTCTGCCCATCCCGGGGTCCATGAAAGCACCGACAAGAGCAGCGCGGACGCTTTGGTCGGCGTACCTTGTCTACGTCGCGGGAGAAGAGAGGCGAATTAGCTTTTTGCGTGCAGTGATTCTGAGGTACGGAGAGCAACCGCGCCGGCCCGCTAGTATTTTAATTGCTCGGCCGTATCGCGAGTGCGGGCTTTTTAAAGGCAGTCGGGCGGGGCAAGAAAAACAGCGTAATGCCCGAACGATCGCGCCGAATAAAGGCACGCGGCCACTCGAAATAGCTTGTTGTACGTATCGACCGACCGGCTAACGAGCTTCCGAGTCGAAAGCCTTTCGCGATTAACCGCCACGCGGCCTCCGCGCGTACCGGCGTACGTCGTCGAATCTGTATACTCCGGCTCTCTCGTTTACGATCTTAAGCTGCCTGCAAGTTCGTTACCCGGGGACGCGCGCGGAATTCGAATGCCCCGGGACTCGATAATCGCGTCGCGCTGCCGCCGATAACCGGGCTCCTTACCGATGGGGTGGAGCTTTTATCGATACTTTTCATAGGCGAACGATCCCCCTCCGCCTCTCCATGCCTGCGCACCTTCTCTCGTTCGAAGAATCTCGCAGAATATTTTCTGGTACAATAGTGCTCACTTGAATTTCCAAAGCTTTGGGTCCCGAAGTGAAATTCTTGCGTTACAGGGGTGCGTCTCTCCTCTGAGAATTTACTCGGGGACGGCTTCACAAACTAAAGGATTACAGCCCTCGAAGTGTAATATTTTTTTATAATTAACAAGATATCGATTGAATTTTTATTTGTCACCGACTTAGTTAGATGGGAGTGTACAGAATGTAAAGGATGTATTATAGTGATTCTACACCCTTAATGTACTCATCGCAGCGAGGAAAAGTGCGAAAGAAATCATGGGTCTGAACTCAACCGTTCTCTTAAAAAATTATGATAAAGTTTCCTCATTATCAAACTGATTTTATTTATATGGTTATATTGTAGAATTATGTTTCCGACAGCTTCAGCAATAGCACACTGTGCATATAAACTGAGTGATCTGACTGAGAAAATAAAATATTAATAACATCAGTTTGATAGAACGATTTAATTTTGATCGATGGTTAACTTGGCACTTATTATCCTTAAGATGAATAGAATACGACGCAATCAAAGTTAATTTTGTGGCACCTTTTTTATTTCCACCAAACCGAGGGTGTTATAATGTCGTTAGTATAATTATCGTAACAATCAAAATTGTACAAGGTGTATAGAAATAACGAGATTCTACAGGCAATATATTTCTTTAGTTTTGATAACGTTTTTGTAAGTATTGTATAAAGTGTAAATATCAGATGAATGCATAAGTTCGTGCCCGATTTGAAAATAAAATTCAATGGTTAAATTTTAAAGAATGGTTAAAGTTTTGGTTATAGATTGGTTAAATTAAATTTAAAAAATAGTTAAATTATCTACAATTAGAAAAGAATGGTGACTATATGTATAATTGATAAATAAAGTTTTATTCTTAAGAATTTAATCATTGAATTTTATTTTCAAATCGAGCATGAACTTGGAACTTGTGCAATCATTTAATATTGTATCTTTAGATATATAAAATAGTATAAGATAATGTCCCAATTTCTGATCGTGTAGGAGTTCTGTCATCGCAGAAACAGATTTTTATTACTTATTCATGCAACAATCAACAAAAAAACTAATCAGATATAAAATTTAATATTTTTTAAAATACTTATTAGTGGACTGCGGATCTTTATGACTTCTAGAAATTTTCTAAAAAGGGTAGAGTATAAAATTCGACAGAATTTAGTACAGTTTTTATTTATTTCAGATCTGCAAAGGCACTGGAAATCACCATTGCAACTTTCTTTAAGAATCTGTGTACAGCTGGCAAATAACGGTTCTGCCTAAGAAACGAAAACAGACTGCTACACCCTTCTCACTGTCAATTGACGCATTGTAGTTCCACCCTACCCATATCCTCGGAAAAAAAGGGATCTTTATACAACGTTTAACGTGGCCCGCGCAAGAAAAAGAAGTTACCAGGTCAGTAGGCATTACACAACTTAGACCATCCCCTAAATCAATGAATTAGTCTTGTTAGTACGCTAAGAAGTAATCTTTCAAAATTCCTTTGATGGGAGATTGCACGCAATGTATGCACGACATCTAGAAACTTTGGATTAGACCTTTGAACTACACAGATCAGACCAGAACTTTGAACGAGACACTTCAGGACAACCAGGACTTTGACCAGGTTAAATTAGTTTAGAACATACAGCTTCGAACTTTGAACAGTTTACGTTACGTTAGAAGTTTGCACTAGTCAGTACCGAACAGAACTTGGACTTCCAAAATTGGATTTTATAAATTCTTTATGAAACCGTTACCGAATATTTATGAATTCTCACGTTGACGTTATCGTATTGAGAAGCGATACTCTTAAATTCTTGTAATCTTTTTATTGTTTAATATTACACCCACAATATTTGCCATAAATGCATAAAATTCACAATCTAATTTATGACTCGTTTTTATCCTTCAATCGTATTCATGCTGAATATTATGTCGGTATTCTAAATCCCTTATGGAACAGGATTTTTCGAATTCGACCTCAATACCGAGAGCAAGTCTTGGTCCCTTGTGCAGGATAATGCACAAGCGCAGAAATTCAAGATTATACCGGATTTTTTGGCCAGAAAAAGGTATTCGTCTGATTTAGCTCCGTGCGATTTTTAGCTATTCCCAAAACTAAAATCGGCCATGAAAGGGAACCGTCACGATAATATTCAGAACATACAAAGAGCTTCGACCGCAGTTTTACAGGCGATTCCGAAAAAGGACTGTAATAACTACATCCAAAAAATTGTAAACCGCTTCCAGCGTTGTATTAATTCAGACGTAGTATACTTTGAATACAAAAAAATATATAAGCATCATATAATTGTATTCTCACTTTTATTAGGTACTATTCGCACCAGACCTTGGACAGACCCCGTGTATCATCTCTTAACCCTCATACGCTCCTCGGGTGTAAATCGACCCAATTTCTGTTTCCAGATACTGTATCATGTTTCATTTCTTCCTACATGTGTTCTAACTTTGGTGTATTTATCTAAAATATCATGTTATATGTAAAACACAAGATATGACATTTCCTTTATGATAGTAACGTCATACAAAATCAAGATGAAATTTTCAGCATGTGTATAACCAACATAGATCTACAAGACATATATTTGAAATTTTAATAAAAATAAAAAAGTTTTAAAAAATGCCTTTTTTATTTTTGCATGTAACTTTGTAAAATATAATCTTTTGGAAAATCTTTTCTGCATATCATTTCATAAACCAATGCTTCCAAATGATTATAAAAAATCGGGTCGTTTGGTGCAATTGTAAAATAGTTATTGTATCTTAAAAGGTGTACGAACACTTTGTACACTTTGTCTTTTGGAAAATCTTTTCTGCAATCATTTCATAAACTTCCAATTGATTATAAAAAATCGGGTCGTTTGGTACAATTGTAAAATAGTTATTGTATCTTAAAAGGTGTACGAACACTTTGTACACTTTGTCTTTTGGAAAATCTTTTCTGCATATCATTTCATAAACCAATGCTTCCAATTGATTATAAAAAATCGGGTCGTTTGGTGCAATTGTAAAATAGTTATTCTATCTTAAAAGGTGTACGAACACTTTGTACACTTTGTCTTTTGGAAAATCTTTTCTGCATATCATTTCATAAACCAATGCTTCCAATTGTTTATAAAAAATCGGGTCGTTTGGTACAATTGTAAAATTGTTATTCTATCTTAAAAGGTGTACGAACACTTTGTACACCTACTGTATTTCGGTGGAGCGTATGAGGGTTAAACCGTAACGCAGTCCGTACGTGCCAAGTAAGAAACCTGATTCGTCAGAGGTTCCATCAAGACCAGGATCCTCGGATAACCTAGAAAGTTTTCGGGCGAGTTTGGCAAGCGGGTGAAGCGATCGGGTATCTCTTAAATTTTCGGACCGACGAGAATATTTCAGGTGGAACAGAATCGATTCCGGGTAGTCGGATAATCCGGGGATCGCGAGTGAAAAAGTTCCCCGTGTCGTACATTTTAACCAGAAAACGAGCAGTCGCCGGTTCAGACGTGCCGATCCGGCGCGGCGTGGCGCGGCGTGGCGCGTCGCTTCGGCCGGGTCCGCGAATCGATTACCGGTCGGACGACGACGATCGTCGGCGACGAGTGTTTGGGATGCACGACGGACGACGAAAAGCGCGACGGAATGAGTGAGTGCAGCGTGGCGCGCGAATCCGAATGGAATGTCCCGCGTGTATTATGCATTCGTAAACAGGCTTCAATCGAGCCCAGTACAGACTATTGGCGGCAGCGGCGCATGTTGCGACTCGACGAGTTTCAACGGCGACCCGACGCTGATTACGTTATTGCGTAATTCCAGACGAACACGCGGCGGTGCCTTGCGTTTTGATATTCCGCTCATTAGCGATCGTTCGCACTTAACGCTGCGTGATTCGCCTGTGGACAAGCGTGCATCGGGCTCCGACCCGTGAGAAAACTACTTCGTTTAGCTCTATGAGCTCTTGCCGTGTACCCCGGACACTTTTTATGCAGACGGTCGAAAGACATCATCGTACCAGTGACAATGTGCGCAGTGTCGGACTACAGAGATGCTATAATCGTTCGGAGAATTGATCGAACATTTTATTGTGCTTGCTATCCAATTTGCATGTGCACGATCACTAGACTGCGGATGTTCATGCAAAATAAAAATAGTCTGCATACATTGCGCAACGTAGGAGCCAAATGGAGGCCTCCGGATACTATGCCGGAGTCATTCGTAACTCCTAGGTGACGCGTCCTCATCCGAAATACGCCGAAAGCCGGTCCCGAGCCGTAGTCTTATATCGAAATACAAACTGTATCAGTGAAATATCGGCGTAACTCAAAAATGACTCTGGCGTAGGCCTAGTACTTGCAGGAGTCCAAATATTAAGAAAGAAAATAAATTCCTATTTCACTCCCTATTTGTTGCAATTTCGGGCTAGGTAATTTTTATTTGGGTAAACTTTACCATGACGGACTCAATATTCGGTCTTTTTTCAATGAATTATGATGTATTTGGTATGTAATTCGGTAGATTTGTACCCAGCGCGGATGCAGTCGAAATTTCAATCCTGTAGGATCAATCCTTCAGGATTTATGGTTGCTTAAAGTTGAGCATTTTTCGCTTTGGTAGGTAATGGCGCCGCCATATTGATTTTAGTGACAATCCTAACCCAATCCTGAACCATTGATCCTAAAGGATTGAAATTTCGACTGCATCCGCGCTGGGTACAAATCTACTGAATTGCATACCAAATACATCATAATTCATTGGAAAAAGGCCGAAATTTTGAGTCCGTCAAAGTAAAGAGCAGCCTTTTATTTTCCTTAAAGATCCGTTGCTAGTAATTAGTATACATCAGACTTTTGTATTAGCTAGTTGCAGAAATGACAGATTTTCTCGACAGTAACGTTAAAGAAACATAACTTAGAACTAGAAACATAACATAAAACTCGCATTGAAATTCTTCTAATCTGCCCCACTGCTTTAAATTGCACATTGTGTTCAGTTTTGTAATTAATGCATAAAATCCGCAGTCTATGATTGTATACAGTGTGAGGCACCTAAGGCATACGCCAAAAATGTCTCCGTTGTTTTTAATAATACAAGAGAATGTTTTACACAGAAAATGTTTGGTTCAGTGGAACAATTATTGTAAAGGAGAAATTTTCTTTTCTCTAAATCATACTTTCCGATATTTTAAGGTCATCGTCGTTTCTATAAATGGAACGACCCACTTTGATTAGCGTAATATTATTGCTAATGAAAAGACCAGTTCAACCATGCATAACATATCGACCCTCAGATGGGCTTCGAAGAAGTTATTCTTCAAAAACAACGAAGATATTTTCGGTGTAAGTCTTAGGTGCCTCATCTTGTATTAATATACAGTACAAGGGGTTAATTGAAAAATGCAAAATGTGTTGAGTAGAATATAATACGTATCTAACTTTAAAGTAAAAAAAGAATACTGATATTCAATTACGCGGACGAACTTTTTAATCCAACGATCCCGCAATTCTCAAAAAAAAAATACTTTAAATCCTGTGGATCTGATGCTCGATTCATGAAACACATACGCAACAACCTGTCCGCGATACAGCGATAGAAACATAATCCCTGGCACGCTCTCTCCACCCTTTTGTAAAGCTTACCGCACTGAAACGTCAACCCTTGTTTTCTGAACCTTCGACCTTCTTGTACTTCTTGAAACTTCAAATTGTATGCTCGGACTAATGTTACATATGTACCTATGTACACAACAGTCATTTTCGAACGTTGCTTATTGCTACACTTGACAGAACGTATTTAATACCAAGCACTCATGATACCAATAAAATGATTCATATATATAGACAACACGAAGTTTGATGAGCTGATTTATGAAATCTGTATTCATCAGAAATCAATCTTTTTATAACTATGTATTTTTGTGGTTATTCTTTCACGTGTAAACCGTTCAATCCTAACCCAGACAAATTATTATACAAATCTGTAAAGACTTCAACTAACACCGTAACTATGCAATTGTTTTATCATTAAAAACACTCATGTAGTGATAATCGAGGTTCTACTAAAGCCTGCATTAAACAAGTGAGTGTGATCGGGATTGTGCTTGGAGCCATTTCAGTCAGAAAAAATATAAGAAATTTGTAAGAGATCGAGAAATAGTGTCCTAACTCAGACAAATTATTATACAAATCTGTAAAGATTTTAACTAACACCATAACTATGCAAATTGTTTTCTTATACAAAACACTCATGCAATGATAATCGAGGTTCTACTGAATTATGAAGTGTGCTTGGAGTCATTTCAGTCAGACACATGTAAGAAATTTGTAAGAGACCAGAAAATACTGTCCTGATACGAGTAACATTTTCAAAATGCTCCCGTAGACATCTACCAATATATTACTGCACTTTAATTGAAACAAACATTTTAATGCCGCGAACAGCTTTTGAACTCTTAGCACTTGAGTGATGACTCAGAGTCACCAGTAAATATTGCTGCACCACTATTCACAATATTGTTGACTTTATTAAATATGTTGGTATCCAATCAGTAGGCTGTGGATCTTAATGCAAGATAAAAAATTTAAAAGGACTAACGAAAAGAAATTAACAGGAACCGTATGAAAATTTCTTTCCGTCTTTAACAATTTTAGTAAATTGAAAATAACACATGGACGTTCTTAAATCGTCTTTACATTTTTCTGTTTTAACTTACATCCACCCATGTTTGCCAGAAATGCATAAAAGCCGTAATCTACTAATCAGTTACTAAATATTTAAGAATTCTAAGAGGTATTATCTGGATTTCATATCCACAGAATGAAAAAAATCCTATAGCATGGAATTATTCTAGATCGGAAAGAAATGTTCAATTTTTTTGCCATTAATTTAGTAAATTGAAAATAACACATGGACGTTCTTAAATCGTCTTTACATTTTTCTGTTTTATCTTACATCCACCCATGTTTGCCAGAAATGCATAAAAGCCGCAATCTACTAATCAGTTACTAAATATTTAAGAATTCTAAGAGGTATCATCTGGATTTCATATTCACAAAATGAAAAAAATCCTATAGAATGAAATTATTCTAGATCGGAAAGAAATGTTGAATTTTTTTGCCATTAATTTAGTAAATTGAAAATAACACATGGACGTTCTTAAATCATTTTTACATTTTTACTGTTTTAACTTATATCCACCCATTTTTGTCAGAAATGCATAAAATCCGCAGTCTACTAATCAGTTACTAAATATGTATTTAGGAATTGTATGAGATATTATGTGGATTTCATATCCACAAAATGAAAAAGAATCCTATAGAATGGAATTATTCTAAATCGGAAGAAATGTTCAATAGTAGAACATTGAATAGCTCCGAGTGCAAAGGGTTGAGCGACTGGTCCATGGAATCACTCGAAGCCGAAAACAGTACATTGTCAGTGACAATGCTTTCAGCCACCGAAACAGATTAAGCAAACCCTGCGGAGACGAGTGCATCGGAAAGCGCATTCTGTCACGTGTACAGAGGTTGACCAGACCGACGTACTTTCAGGTCGGCAAGGGAACACTTCCTACGGAACAATTGCCGAGGAGGACCGGTTAGCAGGCGGCACGCGAAACATGTAAAACAAAAAGGATGCCCGGGTTCGACGCGGCGTGGCATGGTGTGGCGTGGCGTAGCGCGGCGTGTTGGTTCGGGATGGGTTTCGGTGGCTAGACGGACTCGCGCGCCGAGCCGCGCCTCCTGCATAATGCAGCACAGCGACGAGTTCACCCAGCAAATGTTGGACGCTAATACATCTTGATGATAGATAGGGAGCATGTGTTTGGTCTTCGCAATGAGGCCGGGAGGGATGCCGCTGGTACATTGCGGGGAGATAGAGGCACAGGCAAGGGAAAGGAGTAATGGAGAAGGAAAAGAAAAGGAGAGAGATGGATACAGTGGAAACGAGAAGAAGGTAGGAAAGTAGCTACAGAGAGGAAGAGAAAAAAGCGAGCGTTGCAAGCGAGAAAGTTGCTAGGGGTAGAAGAGTCTAAAGGAGAGCTAGATAGACGGAACCAGGGAAAAGATGCAGAATGAAAAGAAGAGAGCAAGAGAGAGAGAGAGAGAGAGGGAGGGAGGAAAAGAGAAGGTCGCTAGGGGTGCAAGAAAAGGAGAGCAACATAGATACAGCGAGGGAAGAGTGATAGAGAACGCCAGGAAGAAAGAGAGGGATGCTGGGAGGAAAAGAAGACATGGATCAAAAGAGAAAGAAGCGAGGGATGGGAGTGGAAGAGTCTAAAGAAGAGCAGGGGAAAGAGTGGTGGAGAACGAAAGGGAGGAAAAGGAGGCACGGAACGGAAGAGGAAAAAGGTGGCCGGGGGTGCGAGTGGTTCGGTGGGGGTGGAAGAGTTTAGACTCTTCTTCAGAGAAGAGCAAGATAGACTAAGCAAGGAAAAAGTGATGGATAACGGAAGATAGGGAAAGAAAGGGAGGAAAGAAGGCCCAGAGCGGAAGAAAAAAAGCTGGCTGGGTGCGAGTGGTTCGGTGGGGGAGTCTAAAGGCGAAAATGAGAAGGAGAGTCTCCGCGGGAGAGGAGAATCGGAGAAAATGACTGAACGGGGAAGAGGCAACAAGGAAGCCGTGGGCGTGCGAGGGAAACAGAGAAAGGAAGAGGGAGAAACAGGAAGGAGGAGGAGACGAGGGTGTTCCAGAGGCTTCCAGAGAGGGGTCGAGAGGGTTGGCAGGGGATGCCTCCGAGGGGGTGGAACTCTGAGGGTTGGCTAGGTTCGCCGGCGTTCCACTCGCGAGTTGTGATGCGGAGCACGTCGCCGTCAGACGAGCGTACGTGCGACACGACTACGCTTTTACGCCACTCTCTGCCTCTATCCTTGCCTCCTGACTGCTCGCCCTCCACCCCTCACCCTTTATACTCTCTCGTCCACCTTCCGCGAACACCTCCACCTTCCTCCACGGTTTCGTCTTTGCCTGCGCCACCCGCCCCTCTTTTTCTTACTTCTATTTCGCCTACTTTCATCCCGGCCCAGTCCTCGATTTTCCGACCATGTCGCGCGACTTCGTAACTTTTACGCTGGACCTCTCTTTCATTGGACATCGAAGGTTTGCTTAGAACGACGGGTGTTTGTTCTGACTCGGCGGATGACTCGGGATTTGACTTTGGATGGGCAATGATGGGATTGCGCTACGGAAACAAGCAATATGATTCATGGAAAGTTAACAGCCTAATTCTTGAGTTGATGCCCGACTGACGAATACATACTCTCTTCGCATTTGTTGATACTGTAGTTCGTTGAATAAAGGTGTAGTAATGTAAAATAGATAGAAATAAACATGGTAGATAGATACCATTTATTCGCTATCCAAACGCTCGCACGAAATTGTATATCACATTTATTGACTGTCAAGCCAAAATCAGTGGTACTACTTAGGTACTTACGCTTAGGCAGCTAACCCAGACTTACTTTTGTCATATAAACAAAATAAAAATGGATCAGTGATGCAGATCTTAAAATATGTTGAGGCAAATGTTAGAACAATATGGGTGGATTGTGAGTTATCTTACATTTACTGCCATGAAATAATTATTGTAGTATATTTGAGTACGAAAGAGCTACAATAGTATCCTCTATGCCCAATTTTAACTTTCCTGTTTTCATTAATCAAAATATTTTGAATTTTTTAATGTTTAAAGTTAACATCTTATATTAATATGATATATGTGTAAAATATATACTTATTTAACATTTTATTATATTCAACGTTATATATATTATATATTTATATTATGTAATACATATTATATTAATATGAAATGTTAAATATTCACATTAATGATCGCTAAAATGCATTTAGCAAGTTTGTGTTGTATAATATTATACCGACTTAACAAGACTTTACTGCAAACATTTATTATTTGTACTGTAATTTATAATACCAATATAATACATCTGGTTTGTATGTACCTTTATTAATTTTTAACAATTTACGAAAATTCTGTTTAATTAATTAGTTACGGTATATGATAAATACCATACTTATAAAAGGTACTTTTGCAATTCATTTTACTATTGATATGTTATAATATGCCCTTTGTGATACTAAAAAACGGATACGTTAACGCGATCTATGCCCGACAAGATTACATAGAATGTTCTTTACCATCTGCCAGTACACCATTACCCCATGAGGAATACGATCCAAAGAACTCGTTTACCGACCCAGATGTACATTCATGGACTTAAAATCCCTAGGCTGATATATTACCGACTGCCACTACTTTTATCATAAATTCAAACGAAATCATCAGACGACAATAAAACTCTCCCTGATATGTTTGCTATAATTTGGAATACATATTCTCAAATGTATGCATCTGTCGAAAGTGACTTCAGTACGTAATTATAAAAATCCTATATTAACTTCTAGTAATTTTAATGGAAGCTTGACTGCAAACGGTAAAGCAGGTTGCCTACAGATTTTGTACCGACCGTAAGTCACTATATCAGACTGAAGGGAGAAAGGTACTCACGTGACATAACTAGAGTCCACCAGAATCTAACTAGATTTTGGGTGGAAACATGAGTTTCGGGGTTCGACTTTTTATCCTTATACGAGCATATTTTGGCTGCACATAATTACTCGACGTACCTGTGTAATTTAATATAAACCCGTCGTTGTAAGAAAGGGAGCCAGAAGGAATAGTGCATTCATTCTGATTCCCTTCTGGGTCTCTTGTGTAGTAACCTCCTCGTGTTGAGACCTGGGCAATCGGTATTATCCTCTGTTTGTAAGAACTTCCAGTATCTTACAAGTAGTGGATAATATAGAGCTAATAGCTGCACGCTTTGAATTTGCGTTAGTATTGCATACTAGAGTGTAAATTAATATTCACGGTTATTTAATAATTATTCCCTTCCATAATATTTTGCAATGTCACGTTCCCTCAGAACAAAATTAAAGCTTGAAATTTGATTTTTGTATCAAGCGGATAATATTGCTTTGGAGCCCGAGCTACTATCGTTCTATCACTTTCCCCAATGTCTATGTAACCATCCTTTGCTAATTGTATACCTTTCTGTTCCTAGCACTTCAGTACGCAGTAAGTTAAACTCGTCTCTGATGCAAAATTTCACAAGGATTACGCTGATTCAAATAAAAATTAGCTGCTGCTGTCTGGGGAGTAGCTACCTACATTCGTATTCGTATGGACATTCGTACCTACGGCACCGCAAATCTGCCAAACACATTCGTTTCATCTCGTCACGATACACATTTAATGTTGTAATCTCTTGGAGAAAATAAAGAATATTGGTTATACTGATTTGTATAATTTGTCTGACTTGTCCTTGAGTTGTACTACTGAATCTCTAAAATTTTCGGCTGTCTGACTTATCGTTGACTTGTACTACTGAAACGAAATTTTTGAAAATTTTCACCAATTTTCGACTGTCTGACTTGTCCTTGAGTTTTACTACTGAATCTCGAAAATTTTCGGCCGTCTCACTTGTCGTTGACTTGTACTACTGAAACCCAAAAATTGCCGAACATTTTCAGAAATTTCGTTTCAGTAGTACAAGTCAACAGCAAGCCAGCCGCTCAAAAAATTTCGGAAATGCAGTAGTACAACTCAACGACAGGCCAGATGGCCGAAATTTTTCGAGAACCTCGAAACTCGACATTTGTATTGGGGGAATATAGGGACTTTCTTTTCCGGGTGTATGAGAGGATGAGCTGATGGAGATTTTGTGAGTGGAGGTTGCAAGGTATGAGAAAGGAGAAAGTGGTAGAAAAGAACGCGTGTGGAGCTGTGACAGACGGGAGATAAAGGAAAAAAGGGCAAGAAGGTGGGGTTAGGAGTATTAGGGAAGTGAAAAATGAGTGGCGGTTAGGAGGTTAGGTTGACGTGGTAGCAAAAAGGTATAGGCGGGAGGAGAGGGAAGGAGTAGTAGGCGGCGCGATCGTGTGGGGGACAGGTAGGCGGTGAAAGCAGGAAATTTGAAAAGAAGTAAGGAGAAGGTAGAAAAAAGAAAGAGGAGCAATAGAAAGAATGTCTGTCAGAGGGAAAGAAGGTAAGAGAGGGGGAAGGGATGGTAGAGAAGGGAAGAGTGGGGAGGCCGTGGAATGCGGAAAGAGTAGAAATAGAACTAGGCCTGAGTAGCGGGAGAAGTCTGGAGAGTTTGTGGAAGAAAAAGGGAAGAGAAAGGGGTAATTTTTAAGATGAGCGTATTCACAAAAAGTTCACTGAAGGAAGGTTAGGGAGGGGAGAGAGGAGTTGCTAGCGGCGGGGGGGAAGTATTTAAGAAGCAGTTGGAGGAAAAGAAGAGGTGGTGGTAAGAGGACAAGAGGAACAGTAGAAGAATAAATGGCAAAGAGGAATAAAGCAAGGGAGAGGGAAGGGAAGGTGGGAAGGTAGAGAAGGGAAGAGTGGGGAGGCCGTGGAATTCTGGAGAGTAGTAGAGAAGTAAAAAAAAAAAAGAAATGAGAACGCGAATCCCGCACCCTTGCAATCCTGGAAAAACGAGTCTACTCCCTTAACGGTATCGATTTGAAAGTTCCCTTTATGCAGCCATAGAAATATGATATTCTTACCGTAATTCGGTTAATCTGCTCATCCACTACGTGGGGCTGCTCCAAAACGATCTCATATGAGAAGAGTCTGTCATGGGCTGCTTTGAATTCAGCACGTAGAGCTGTTAATTCGTGGTGAAGTGTACGGGCCATTTGCGCTTCCTCGACTTTAGTCGTTAGTGTTTCCCATTTCTCCAATGTGGCTGGAACACACAAAGATTTTTCATTAACCACAGAATGAAATTTACTGTACCCGAAATCAATCAGTATTATTTGTCTAATGCATTGCAAGTAGATAACAATATATGGTGATTTATTTGTCGAATAAAAATAGAATACTAGAATAGAATAAACATAGAAAATGCCAATACGATCAGAATTGTGTGAGTATTCCAATTTCTCTATTATAAAGATAACATCAAATATGGAGAACATTTGTTTTTAAACATCGGGATTACATTTATGATTTCTCCAATTTAGCTGAAACCCGCAGGATTAAGGTTCTATAACCTAAATCACACAATTATTATTCTCCTAATAAATTAAAAAACTCATAATAGTTTATGGTAATTCTCTCTAAATATCTCTATTAAATGGACTATTAAATCAATATGTAAATTGAGACAGTGCCAACGAAGACAGGATTTTATCAACACAGAAGTTTACACTAAAACAAAAATGACGTGAAATATGAAAAACAATGTTGTGGAAACATTATAAACTATTTTTAAAATATTACAGCAGTTATTGTATTACGATTTATTTTTAGATGTGGAAGGGAACTTAGGGAACGTCTTCCGCAATTATGCGTGGCTGTTTTCATTCAGCTGCACATCCTGTTATTACACTGTTATTTACGTCATTTCTGATGTCAGGGTTTCAGGCGATTCATACGACTATCATTATGTCAACGAGAATATGTGGTCAGGCATTTAAGGTCAAGCAGCTTATGTCTGTAAGCAAGTGCACTTGGCATGGCTTCAATGACCTGTTTTTCTTCGTTCATACTTTCCTTCGATGGGTACTTTCTTCTTTCAAACTATGTTGCTCATAAAAAGAAACGCGAACGCGTGGCATTGCATGTAGACTATAAAAACTATCTCTCTGTTTCATTATTAACTCGAATAACCATTCTACTAAAATACTTTATCGGCAAATCGTGTACACTTAATATAGCTATTCTAATATTCAATGTTAAATATCGAAATTTATGTGAAATTTACTAATTCACACAAATATTTGAATACTAATTGGTAGACTGTGGATCTTCATGCAAAATAAAAATATTCTGCATTGATTGTGGGAAGCAGGAACAAAACAAAAATTGATTTCATCCCTTATGACTTTGTTATGTGAAAGACAACATTACGATATTCTTGAATTTTTTAAATCTTTTACTGTTTTATATTTTACCCAAAAAATTTCTTCATAAATGCATAAAGATCCGCCATCTACTAATTAACTTAAGTCAGTAGTATTATCAATTCAAATATTCAAATTTTAATGTCCTCATTGAGAAGCACAAATTCAAATATTTCAATAACCATAGACAATTTATTATTTTATATTTGGTAAAAAGACGGTCGATTGTTTTACTATAATACATTCCTAAAATGTCAGTAACTCTTATGTCATACAGTCCAATCTTTTGATATAGGACAATGGCCCGGAGCGACTTTCAACGTGTTGCGAATGTGGGTACCTATTCGGCTTGACATTGGTCTTCAGTGAGCCGAGAGTTTATGGGTCCCATAAAGTTGTCCGGCAGACCGTATAGTGGTTGGTGCCGTGCAATGTATATCGCGGCTCTAATTGTAAGTCTTGTGGCACTAATTGTACGCGATGTCGAGCGGACAACTTCAAAAGAAGAAGGGGGTACAGGCATTTTGATCTTGCGGAAAAAAGTACATCGTCTTGTATCGAAAGAAAAATCTGTTCAACGATCATTGTTCCATTTTTGATGACTGAAACACGACTACTTTACTAGAAAGTAGCTTCCCAACGAGCAGGAAATTGGAAGCTGACAGACAAAATAATACAAATTGCATATTCATTCCAGGATGTCGTTAAGGAACGACGCGATATGAAAAGCCCCTATGAAAAACTAAAAATGATGATACTGTGCCACAATGATGGTCTACCATTAGAGCTGTACAACCAGTCCACGCACTCGTCGTTAACTCTGATCAAGATTCAACTTCCCTCCCATTAAACAAGTGTGCGTGAGATTGGATAAAAGGTTCTCGCGCGATGGAGATAAGTTATTCGGTGAAAGCAGTTCGAATTCTCCTTTCTGCGCTGGGTGTACATCGGCAACTGTGACCGAAGCATCCGAGCAATTACAGTCCCGTAGATAGAAACAAGAATCGAAGGAAAGTGAATAGACACGGGGAAAGGAGTATTTGATTCAAGATCACGATCGATTAAGAGCTCTCGCGATGCAATTAGCGGTGACAGATCATTTAATAATTGCTGCAATGAAAACAAACCTTTTCACAAACACCAGCTAATAAGCAATACCAGCTCGTGATTTGTTGAACTGTGGATTTTATGGATTTATGAGAAATATGACTGATGCAATATCAAGCTGTAAAGACATTTAACGCTTAAGAATTAACCCTTTCCACTCCGAATTGTTTTTCAATTTTATTGCCAACAACCTACTATTTAAAGAAATTTATTCGAAACTTACTTCAAAGGACAGTTTTCCTTGACTGTTACTTATTTTAAATAATTTTGTTTACTAATTATACAGTTGTAGTAACTTATATTTGTTTTCAAGTAGAAAATTAGAAATTAAATAGATAAAGGAATAACCAAATGATGTCGTGTCACACTCGACAAAAGAGGATTTTTTATTTGACGATTATTGAAATTGTAAACGTGTTTTCACAAAATATAAATAAATTTAATCCTGTTACTTTTATAATATTGTACACACAAGTCACTTTTGATGGCGGTAGGTTTAGTTTTAAGGAACTTTGGAATATTGTCATAGTTCATTTAAATTATTAAAACAGGAAATAAGTTATCATTTAACTTCTGTTTCTCTTTTATAATTAAAGGATTTTATACGAAATCAAAATTTTCTGTATTACTTGCAAGACGAGGGAAGCAGATGCAGAAATTAATTTTTCTTTAATAATTTTAATACGTTGGCGATAGTGTATCCTGTTTTATGTATTGTGCCAATCTATCTTCTTATTTATTAATTTAAATCAAATAATATTTTATTTCAGCTACATTGTTTCAATTACATTGCATTATTTTGTTTCAACTATATTCAAGAGGTTATTGCTTTCAATAAAATTACTTATCAATAAAATTTCAACTAAATTGAAATTAAAAAATAAAATTACTTTCAATAAAATTATTGCTTTCAGTAACCTCTTCAATGTAGTTAGAACAAAATAATTAAATGTAGTTGAAATAAAATATTATTTGATTTAAACTAAAAAATAAAAAAGTATATTGGTACATCATATAAAACAGGATATACTATCGCTAACGTAGTAAAACTATTAAATAAAAAATGACATATACACTCGGTTCCCATCTCTTGCAATTAATACAGAAAATTTTGATTTTATAAAACACAATTTAGTTCTTTCATTAAATTGTGTTTTGTAAATGTATCTTTTCCAGTGACTGTACAAGAACACCGTTAAATAGTGGACGAAGTTGAACTCCTTTGTTTCTCCTTAATGGAGGTACACGTCCCCTTTCTGCGCTCGCATGGAATCCAAGATTTCACTTGATAACTGCTCGTCGGCGTGCGCCGCTTTTTATTAACTGTCCGTGACAAAGTGAAAGTCGGTTTTTCCGGGGAAACTTTGAAAAAGTCGACGCGCAATTTCTTTCACAGAGCCGCGACTAGTTTTCTCGCTTCTATTTTGCACGAAGGATACATTAACTGTCGCGCCGACTTCCGCGATACTTTTATAAGATGCGTTTTTCGTTTTAATGAAATCGTAGAAAAAATAATTAGACTGTAAATTATTTACACGCACGCATACTGATTTAAGTACTGCGGAGAAAGAGAAACTAGTTTGCAGCGTTGCAGCTTTTATTTGATTCTGCAGAACATAGAAACACTACTAACCATAAGATCTATCAACATCCGTGTCGATTTTGAATTAACAGGATCTAAAGATCGAAAGACTTTTACCTTTAAACATGTATTTTATTATGAAAATAATTCGTATATATTTATGTTATGGATAAGTCGTTTTTTACAGAATGATAATTTCAAACCAATGTAATCTGTATAATTCGAATATAACAATACTGTGAACAATGTACAGCGTCATAAATATTAATCTATTGAATTTAGACGATTATGAAAGCCATAAATGTATTTTGCAATCTTCTATAATTATATATAATTTACAATTTATTACAATTGTATATGAATTACAATTCATTATAATTGTATATGAATTACAATTTATTATAACCATACACATTACCATGTACATAACTTGCAATTCATTATAGTTGTATCTTCTTGAACTTTGTATATCCTAAATAAATTTGATTATTCGAGTAGATTATTCGAATTTCCACCAATAAATTTTTGAAACTGTGACACAGACACATATGTATGTATGATTTAAAACGACTCATTGCCATGACAGTACTTTTGTTCAACAATAAATCTAGATTGTAAAGCACGAATAACCTTCGAGTTATTTTCACTACGACGGTCATCGATATTAACGAATGAATTAAACATTAGACATGAACTAGCCTTTGGAACTTTGCCGACAAACGCATTACTCTTCCGCGATGCATGGCATTGTTACATGCATTGTTTGCATAAATCACATACCCATTGTTCCGTTCAAACAATTTCAGAAATAGTTCGAAATACTGGAAAATTCTATTCAAGCTTTTTATTTGTGAATAAAATACTTTCTCCAATCTATCCTTAAACCCTTACGATTTCATTTACAGTTACAGTAATTAGAACCTGTGACTAATAATTAAAAAAAAAAAGAAAATTGATGTCGTAAACAAATCTATAAACATACAAAACCACAAGTTACGTTATGTTTTATTTTCTTTTTCTCACGGTTATCGCAGATCTGCAATGACCATAAGCAAACAAATATTTTCAAAATTTTCAATGTCTGTATATTTAACCCTTTGCACTCTTTTTTTCGAGTGTGACTCGACATCAGATAAAGAAAAATATAAATGGAACGGGTTTTCATATGTATTTGGGGTTCTTTCTTTTATTTATTCAATTTCTTATTTTTTAGTTAGAAACAAATATAAATTACAACAAAATTTGAGAGCTATATTTAATATAAATAGTAAACAAAATTATTTAAAGTAAGTAGCAGTCAAAGAAGTTATTGCTGTTACGTTCGCGACAATACAATACTGCAATTTTTAGGAAATTGTTTTATAACGGTTGGCCAAGGACTTCTAATTCGGAAAAATAATTCGGAGTGCAAAGGATTAAAAAAGCACAGAATTATTTCTGCTTCACATCCGTTAAACAATTTTGTCTACATTTGCAGCATCGAAATGTAGACAGAAAGTCTTCGCTACGAATGCTTCGAGATATTCTTGAAATCATAAAATATTCTGATGAATTATTCAATTATTATTTTGGTGATAAAATGAATTCTTTGGTGTTCAACGGAAAAATTGAAAGTCTCGATGAAAAAGCGACAGGGAGGCCCTGATCGGAATCATGGAGTCTGGCGATGAATTATAATGACCAATGTAATTATTAAACCAAATATAAAAGGACAGGAACATGTTTGTGACGCGCAGTAAAGGGAAGAGCAGGAGGACAGAGTGGAAAAATGACAGAAACGGAAAAGCAATGAATTTCACAGTGACCTACAGGAAATGATGGAGAATGTGAGGAATAATTGCGACCACCGTGGCAAGATGTATCGCCGTATTACATGTAATATACGTGCTACGTTACCACGCTCGACTGACTACGCTCAGTAGAGCAGAAATTGGTAGCCAGACATACCAGCTCTTCCTACGGCAAACTTTTTATTTTCACCGTGGTACGCAAGCAAACTAGCATCAAGATGCAGCCAACAAACCAGAATTTATATTGTTCGAATAATAAGCTAAACATCGTTCTAATACTTTTCCCAATTTTATCATGCCCACGTGTCGGAGTGTAATCGAACTAACAGAGGTGGGCATTGTATGGTAAATATTTCAAATACCATTTGATATTTTATATTTTATTTTGCTTAAAGAAGATATGTAGTATTTTAAGTAAGATATACAATTTCGAAAATAAAATATTTTTATTAGAACAATCTGAACCTCGAAATCAAATATTTCTATTTCAACAATTTGATCCACAAAATAAAATATTTCTATTTTAACAATCTGAAACACGAAATAAAATATTTTAACCGCATAAACATACAGTCTATCTTATCGTTAAGAAACAATTCACACTCACAAATGTATTTAAAACAAAATACAAATACTCTCAGTATTCTTTAAATAAAATACTATTTTCATATACTATTTTTAAAAATTGGAAAAATGACCTTCGGGAAAAAATATTTTTGTCAGATATTTGGTCATTAACCTGAAGAGACAATAACCTGAAGAGATATGTAGGTGGCCTTACTTAAAAGGACCACTCTGTATACAGTAACTACTGGGGACGGATTAATGTTCCCAGACGGAAATATTTTATAAATTCACATATGTCGTAAAGGTGCTCAGTCTATCAATCAATTAACCAAACATTAATCTGCATCAATGTATTCATAATTGTAGAACAGTTGTACTTGCTGTTAGGTTAATTCTCCCTAACAAGTTTGTCTAACAAGCTTCGATCTTTTTGTGTTTACAGAAGCGTTTTCGAAAAAATTTGCTTCTCAGATTCTTCGAAGATGAGATTGATGGTTTATGCGGATAGATAAACAAGCATGTTAACGTACTGGACGCATTGCCAGCAGAAGCTTCCCGTGTGAATGCAAGCGGATAGCGGTTCACTGTAGCGTGATTATGGTCTTATGTGACGTTTTCTTCGAAGCGATCACGATGTTTTTATTTCGTGAGTTTCAGCTCTTCCGCTTTGATGAAGTTTCTTAAATAGAAAATCTCAGTTTCTCCAGAACGTGAATTCCACACTGACCGCAATACTTTTACATTAAAGGGCTCTCACGTTTAAGAATGTATCTTCCATTAGCCTAAATTAATTAGATATCACTACAGTGTAACGAAATTATTACAAACATTCTAATGCAATTTATTTGGGGTGAATAGTCGAGGTACTACCTACCTCCTCTCCGATTTCAATGACCTTGATATATCTCGTCCAGGTCACCATTCTGAATAACATTTCCCTTTCAAGATTTTTGTCGGTCGACTTTAGTTTACGAGATAATTGAAAAAAACTTTACTTGTATATGCACGGATTAGGGTTATTGTTCAGAATGATGACCTTAACAACTTATTTGAAGGTTATTGAAATCTGAGGGGAGGGATATTATATCCTTCAATTAATTATCATTAGACTGTGGATCTTTATGCAAAATAAAAATGATCTGCCTCGATTGCAAGGGATAGAAACTACATTGAATGTTACTTCTTCCGAAATGATAATTGTATCGCTGAATTGTATATTGTATAGCATTAGCAATACTAGCAATATTTACCACTAATTTTGCGTGCAATAAAACCTATATTATGAATTACTATTTTCATATACTATTACTATTTCATATCAAACTAAAAACAAATGTTAGGGAATAGAAAAGAATGCAATAATTAGGATTGTAATAATTAGGATACGAACAGAATAGGTCAGCGTAGGAATGAGTGAGACAAAGAAAGAGAGTGAGAGAAGGTATGAACCGAATGTGTGAATAAGATAGATCTGTAAACTTAGGATACTGTAAACCAAGTCACCTTTCTTAGCTGTAAGGCTAATAAATATAATACAGCAATAATAATATTAATGATGCTATTACTATTTTCATACGTATTGTAAAACTGAAGATATAAATAACAAGTATAAATAATAATAAGATCTGTTGATGGTTGTCAATTATTGTTCCCTGTATAATCTACAAAAGTGGAAGAGAAACATTCACAATATGAACTGTAAATACACAAAGCGAGTTTTCATTCTAATTGATTCCCAATGGATTTTTAAATAAGAAATGTTAGACAAGTAGCTGCAGATTTTGAACACGTCTTACGTTTAGATAGAAAACAATTCAGAATACAGACAACTTTGCGACTGTGATATGTAAATGTCTGTGGAATCGTTCTCATTAATTCCATTGACGGTGGAAAGCTGTCCGAAGCAACAAATCCCCGAGGATTGAACGTTCACACCGGTTTTACAATAGCTCGCGCCGCGATAGTAGGTGCCTATTAACAGAAACGGTAATTTAATTTATTGCCATCTTCTCATCGAGCGAATCGCGATCGTCCACGCCAATATATTATTACTACTTTCTCCGAGTACCTACGTCTAACATTTATCACGCTGGAAAATAAGTATGAACGTACAAGTTATCGTGGGTTCGTGCTGCGACTACGTACGCAATGATTAATCAACGAGCACCGTAAAAAGACTTCGAAATTCGTGTACACCATATGACACGACTTATGCGATATCGCGTTACGCGATAACATTTTTGATACGTTTAATTTAATAATCGGTTTTACGAACACGTTCGATCTGTTCCAATTATACTAGTCTCATTCCACGATGGATTTTTACCTGTATTAATCTCGGGTGATATTCAAGCAAGATGTTTTTTATGTAAAAGAAAATGTGCAAGGAATGTACAGGGTGTCAAGAAATTATGTGCAACAACCGTTACAGCGTGATTCTACACTACACTGCGGATATGTTTATGCAATTACGACTTTTGAAAATTTTCTAAAAATGCTAGGATATAAAATACGAAAGAACTTGGTACGATTTTAACCCTTCACTGCATGACTTTCTTAATTGAGATGAAAAAATTGGAAGAAGATCAGTTTTTATGTTTTATTTAAGGGAAAAATATTTTTAAAAATTAAAACAACATTTTTAGAAAAATAAACATAGTAAGAAGACACATTCTTAGTTTACTATATACTAGATTTGTTAAATGGATCATATATGATACACTATGCAGAGAAGGGTTAATTTATTTCAGACCTAAAAAGGCTACCACCACGGAAAATAAAATTTTATTTGATTCGAGTTTTTTAACACTAAACCTATCGAACACTAAAAGAGATTCAAATGTTTTAGTTTACAAAAATGACAAGGCTCTATTTATTTATGGCATGTGCAAATTTTTATTACAACATGTGCTTCTATAAAGATATTTATCGAATTAATTTCTACGGAAGCAACTTCATAATTTCAATTAGAAGTTGAAAAATATAAAGTCGGTCATTTGACCGGTAGTGGTAGATTCAGTGTTAAAATTCGTCTATAGAAATTGCAAATTGCATAAAAATCCGCAGTGTATTCTACACCTTAGTCAAGATGAAATGTTTTAATGATTGTATCGTGTTCTACATCATCAAGAGGAACAAACTTCACAAAGGAACCACGGGTAATAAATGAACCGTTCTCTTAACCCTTTGCACTCCTTTGTCGAGTGTGACTCGACATCAGAGAAAGAAAAATGTAAATGAAACGGGTTTTTATAGGTATTTGCTTCTCCCTTTATTTATTTAATTTATTTACAACCAATGTTTGTTCCAGATTTTTTATTTTACTATTATTGAAATTATAAAAGTGATTTCACATACGAAATGGTTGTATATGTAGATATCTTTAGTAGAGTCCGTAGTACAATAAGAACCGCACAAAGTCTAAATAAAATCAATCTTGTTATATTTATAAAGAAAAATGTACCAGTTACTTTTAAGGCTCGGTAGGTTTAGTGTTAAAAACAAATATATGTTACAGAAATATAAATTACAACAAAGTTTGAGAGCGATATTTAATATCATTAGTAAACAAAATTGTTTAAATTAAGCAGCAGTCAAGGAACTGTGCTTTGAAGTAAATTTCAAATAAAACACTTGACATAGTAGGGATGAGTTGTTGGCAATAAAATTGAAAAATAATTCAGAGTGCAAATGGTTAAGAAGTGAGGTTTAAGTTCGAATAACGCATAAAGTATTGCTCATGCCAAAAAATAATGCCTCGGAGAACGGATACTTTACTGAACAGGAATTTTTGACACTTGAAATTTTTGATACCTCAAAATAGTTGTAATTTGAAAATATGATATTCATATTTATCAATTCTAATAATAATGCCTCGGAGAACGGATACTTTTCGGAACAAGAATTTTTGACACTTGAAATTTTTGATACCTTAAAATAGTTGTAATTTGAAAATATGATATTCATATTTATCAATTCTAATAATAATGCCTCGGAGAACGGATACTTTTCGGAACAGGAATTTTTGACACTTGAAATTTTTGACACCTTAAAATAGTTGTAATTTGAAAATATGATATTCATATTTATCAATTCTAATAATAACGCATCGGAGAACGGATACTTTACTGAACAGGAATTTTTGACACTTGAAATTTTTGATACCTTAAAATAGTTGTAATTTGAAAATATTATATTCATATTTATCAATTCTAATAATAATGACTCGGAGAACGGATACTTTTCGGAACAGGAATTTTTGACACTTGAAATTTTTGGTACCTCAAAATAGTTGTAATTTGAAAATATGATATTCATACTTATTAATTCTAATAAGTATGTATATAATATTTTCAAATTACAACTATTTTGAGGTACCAAAAATGTCAACTGTCCGAAAATTCCTGTTCAGAAAAGTATTCGTTCTCCAAAGCATTAATTTTCGTTTACGCGCGACGTAATACAATAAAGAGAAAGATTTACATTGCCGTTTATTTTCGCTCCACGGGGCAACGCGTTAATTGGATAACAGTTCGCCAAGCGTTGATCGGTTTTGCGGCGATGCGATGTTCTGTCCAGTTTTATCTGTTTCACAGTTAATAATGCAATTAAGCGGGCAAGTTTTACGGGCCGTCCGTTAATTCCCACACAGAGAAGTGTTATGAAAGCGACGTTGAAGCAGGTCAACGTTAACGCGAGAATGAATGCAAGCTCGTTAATCAACTGCGTTCTAAAGTTTCTATCGTGCGGATCGCGGATCACGGAAGAACGGTCACGAGGCTGGACAATCTTTCTTCCGAGATTTCTATTATACATCTGACTCCTGACGGGTGTGAAGATCATTGACAGAACGTTCCAAGACATTTTTTTACGTGTCGGAAATTTATCTTCCGAGAAGGTGAAAGCAATCATTCTGAATTTTGTGCTTTCTCATTTTTCACATCTAAATTGTATGGGAGAAAGCATATGTTTAATAAAAACTATTATTCGATCGATATTATCTTGCAAAATGTATTAGGTGTACACATTTATTTGTGGCCCTCACAAAAAGTCAATAGTAATTTTATTTTAAATTTAACTCTTATAATAACAAGATGTATTCAATTGATATTATCTATCTTTCAAAATGTATTGTAGGTAATTACTGATTTTATTTAAAATTTAACTCTTTTAATAAGAAGATGAATTCAATCGATATTATCTATCTTGCAAAATGTATTAGGTGTACACACTAATTTGTGGCCCTCGCAATCAGTCAATAGTGATTTTATTTTAAATTCAATTCTTTAATAACAACTATTATTCAATCGATTTTAACTATCTTGCAAAATGTATTAAGTGTACACACTAATTTGTTGCCCTTACAATCAGTCAATAGTAATTTTATTTTAAATTTAACTCTTTTAACCACAAGATGAATTCAATCGATATTATCTATCTTGCAAAATGTCGAGTTATTAACGAAAAACGCGGACCAATCCCAGTGCGGCTACAATGGATGGATTCCGGCTCGGCCAATGCCAACGTTACGCTCAGTGATTTTCGTCCGCTGTAGCCACGCTGTGATTGGTTCGTGGTTTTCATAAATAACTTCTTAACAAAGCCACAGAGCACATTTTCGCAAAGGAAAAAGTTACTTCAAACGACCTTAGGTCTCTTTACACTTACATGTTTCACATTATTATTTAAATGTACTGCATTTTTTGCATGGAATTTAATGGAAGTTTATGCAATGTATTACTAAATTTATGGCACTATTATATATCACTAGAAGGAAATACAAATTATATACAATTAGCAACATTCTAAGTATAGTTTTCTAATGTCCAAAGCATCTGAGATCAGATGAAACAGTTACGGCACTTTTCGTATCATATTCTTAGATATCAATATGTACTCAATTCGCGCATCATATATCATCGTTACTTCTACGTAAATGTTATTTTGCTTCAATTGTCTAATTGCCTTTACCGTTCGCAGATGGAGTAACTACAAATCCGCACTTGCGTTACTATTAATACAGTTTGGCACGCCGATGACTTTGAACTGGGAAATCACTCGACCCACTTTACTTTTCATTACGTTCCTAGTCATTGATGTCTCGATCACAGGTAGTACAAGGGATAAAATCCTAATTCTGGCATCTTCTTTCTCGCAGTCATTAAACGCATCTCAAGTATTCGAAACGAAGCAACTCGTGCTCTCTGCAGTTTGAAAAAACATATGCACTGCTAATTTAGAACGAGAAACAGCTGATTTAACGTGCGATTGTATGCAATTAGCTCGTAAAAAGTGATAATGATTCTAATTTTCCTTCTCTCCTTGACAAACTTGACCCTTCATTTTATAACTCACTCCATGGCCAAGCTCGTCGTTAATAATTACATCGTATGGAAAAATAGTATATTCATCGTAGATAAATATATAACAAATGGATAAATAACGTTTTTGTCGAAAGAAGAATTTCAACTGTTTCAACCAACATGAACAACAAGACTATAACGAATATTGTAAAATATCGAACAACCTGTATTGCATATATTTATATTTATTTTACGTATACATATTTATTAAATACAATTTATAATTAAAGGGTTGACTTGTTTCGAATTGTGTATACAAATTCGAAGTCACTTTCTGACTGAAGTAATATCGAAGTGAGACAAGTTATAAAATTAAACTTGGATTAGATCTTCTGGCACTGTACACAGCGACGTAATAAGCGGAAAATAAGACGTTCGATGTCTTGAGAAATCGCACAGTAAATAAACAAATAAACTCCCAATCACGTACAGATTAAAAAGGAAGTTGTAGCTGATGCTATTTTCTATTGATTGTCACAGCTGAATGACAATCTTGTAAATACACTCCCGCTCATAAGTCTTGAGACACATTTCTTAGGATCATATTAGTATTCAACTCTGCAAAAATGAAATAATCGTTGAAGGACCCGAACAAATTTTTCCTTATTTAAAGGTTTACATGTCAAGGAAAGAATGTTGCACTCATCTATTAAAAATCTTACCAAGTAGTAAAAATGTATTTAAATTTTATATTACTCTATTTTCGTTCCAAAATATTCCATAAATGCGTTTTCGAAAAAGGGCAAAAGTTTCATACCTGTCTATCCAGTTCATCCCATAATTTTTCTATGGGGTTCAAATCTGGTGAATGGGGTGGTCATTTCATAATTTTTAATGAATTATTACATTGAAGTTGATCCAAATAGTTTTCACACATTCTTCACGTGTGTTTTGGATCTTTATCATTATATTTATATTATGTAGTTAATACAGTTAAAGGTTCATAATCTATACGAAATACCAGAGTTTTACTAAAAAAGGAAGTGTACATGTATAAGTCTATATGAAACAATGCTGTTACTGTGTATAAAAAAATATATAAAAAAACTTTCTAAAAACCACGCTTATATTAAAATGCACTAATAAGAAAATAATTTTTTTAGATATTAGTGACTGTCAATAAAAGCGTGGAGCGCTAAACTAGCTTTTATTTATAGTCACTAATATCTAAAAAAATTATTTTCTCCTTTTTAGTGCATTTTAATATAGGCGTGGTTTTTAAAAAGTTTTTTTTATATATTTTTTTAGTTTCTACTTTTTAGTCTTTACTACCGAGCGTATTTAATAAGGCCTAGATTAGATTCCCGCTGAGATACTCAGTTAACCTTTTTCTATCTCCTAAACGCACAGTTTATAAAGAAAATTTGTATTAATATTGCATTGTCATTCAATTCTGAGCTATGTTTAAAGTTTCAAGACTCCAGCTGATCGGAAAGTGGTTTAAAATTCGATTACAAGATTTGATACAAGCAACACGGCAAGCGAATATAAGCGTGGTAAAATACAGTTGAGAAAATTTACGTAAACATAATTTTCCCTACATGAAAATTGTCAGTGAAAATTATAAAATTATATTCGACTCCTGCGTTTTGCAATTAATGCACAAAATCTTTAATATGCATAAAGATCCGGAATCTATTTAGTTATGAGATTGCTACTGCAAATTCAACTACACTTTTGTTGTTTGCGATGATCATCTTCCCCTTGATCATCACTGGTTATTATTACCTCTCCTTGTTACGCCAGAAGATACATTACGGTAGATCTTCGATAAGATAAACTCTTCTTATTTCTGGTTATACATATACGCGAGGAAATCAGCGATCCATTGTAGGTCATCGAATACGAACTCTTTGCATATACAGTAAATTCAAATTCACAAAGTAAAACAAAACGAGGAATAAAGACAAATTTCTACTTTCATTATATATTCACCTTTATCTTTCCGAGGGAAAATGAATTTCTCTTCGGAAGAGAAATTCTTTCTCTACGAAAGAAGTAAATCTGCGTGAACGTCAGCTGATAATTAATAGACAGCGGATTATTGCAATGAAAGTTTTCGCAAAGATTTATGAAAGCGTAGCTTTCTGCCAAACCAAAAACTCTTAATTGGTGGAAATTAATTACCCTTTCAAAATACAAGAAAACGGGAATTTTGCATTATTGATAAATTGTAGATTTTATGATTTATATATATTAAATCCATTTGCATCCATGAATCTATTATTTTTATCTTTTTAATAAAGTCATTGGAGGAAAACACAAGTTAAGCCTACCATTTAATTTCAATTCAAAGGTCTCACTGTTTCAGTTACGTCACTCTAAATTCATTCTTCCTTCTTATAATCGAACAGTCTTATCTCTGTGGTTGTCAGGAAGAACTCCCCATGTCACATACTTTCACTTTCAAGATATTGCCGTTTAAAGTTTTAATCACTAATGCTTTGCCATAGAACATCGGTTAAAAATTGCATTAAAGGTTTGAGCCTTTTGAATTTGTTTTCATGACTTTTTTTCTGGTAAATACGTAATTCCTATGTAAATAAAATTGAAGTAATGAATAAGCTCAAGTTTTTTGAAATTGTGACATGCGGCGTTCTTCCTTGCAACCACAGATTTAACAATAATACAAATTCTAGCACTAACAAAAATTCCCTGCTTTGTATATTCATTTATGCACCTATCAGAAAAATATGTATTAATAAAAACTTCAGTACATTTACAATCATTGTGGTAATTTAACGATAAGCAATACACTTTTTTGTTTACAAACGTGCTCACACGAATGTTGATATTTTGAACATTTGTAGTCATCAAGTTTTAAGAAAATATCGTTTTTACGCAATTTAATAAATAGTTATTGCTATTTATTACAACGCGTATTATTATAAGCAAAAATAACATTTAAAATAACATTTTATAGTGCAAGGGGTCTGGAGTCAGATAAAACACTTATGCGACTTCACGTTTTATTTTCTCGAATATTAATATGTATTCAGGTTTACGTACATTTTTAACGTCTCGCATTCGGCGAGGGCATTATTACTGTCAAATGACCGGTTGTATATTTCACAGTCATTGAAACCATAAAAATGCAGTCATAAAAAATGCCGGTATAAATTTCCTTCTTCCAGCGTCTAACATTCCAAATACATTCGATGTTGTCACTGCTATAAAGTAACGTTTACCCGTAGCTGTTATTGATTTAATGTCATAAGGAAAAATAAATTTTCACTTCTTCGAACCGGTTAAAAAAATTGTGTAAAGTCCATAAAATAACAGAAACCGTCGATTTGCGTGTAGCAGGTATCCGGATTTAGAACTACGGTGTGCCGGATTCCGCCGACAGTGAACACAGAAGCTGATCGATAAATGTTATTCAAAGCGCTCACATCATGCAATTTTCATTTTACGTCGTATTGGTTCGGTGTACGCGTACGGGCGCGTGCACGCTGGCCTTTCAGGCCAGCTTTTACTCGGTCAAGTATCCTGTTGATGTTGGACAATGAAAGTAGGAATAATTTTCAATGGACTGAGATACAGTAGCTGGATTCGGAGCGATCTATTATCAACGAAAGATACATGGATTTGACAGGTAACGGAACGCTGCCCGAGAAGAATACCGGGCTATCTTCCGGGATGATGTCAGACAGTGAACGATCATCGCCGCTGCGAAGAAACTTGAAGCAACACGCTGCGCTGAGCGGCAAGGTTCTTTTGAAATAGACGGCACGAGGCTGTAATACAAATTTTATAGTAATTTGCCGAACGCAGAAACACTGAACTAGTAATCATTTAATTTATAATTTTTAAATCCTAACAATTGTAACGTTTAAATAGTATTTTTAAGTAGACTACGCGAGGCTGGAATATAAATTTTATAGTAATTTGTCGACCGCAGAAACACTATGGTAGTTACCCTTTTAATTATAATTTTCAAACCATAATAACAATGACGGTTAAACAGTATTTTTAAATAGACAACACGCGAGGCTGGAATCTGAATTTTACAGAAATTTATCAAAAATAGAAATACTGTATTGCTTATCATTTAAATTGAAATTATAAAATCGTCTTTTTTAAATATTTATGACGAATATAGTTTATTTATAAATCCTAACAATTGTAACGTTTAAATAGTATTTTTAAGTAGACTACGCGAGGCTGGAATATAAATTTTATAGTAATTTGTCGACCGCAGAAACACTATAGTAGTTACTCTTTTAATTATAATTTTCAAACCATAAAAACAATAACGGTTAAACAGTATTTTTAAATAGACAACACGCGAGGCTGGAATCTGAATTTTACAGAAATTTATCAAAAATAGAAATACTGTATTGCTCATCATTTAAATTGAAATTATAAAATCGTCTTTTTTAAATAATTATGACGAATATAGTTTATTTACTCGAATTACCAAGTGAACAATATTTTAGCTAATACTTTCACTAAAACATAGCTTTCAAAAATTATTTATTCGAGTAGTTCTTTTACTAGAATTAAATTCCAAAAATCAACTAAATAATAGTTTTATTAGAATAAACTTTTAAAAATAAAATTTGAGTAATTCTTTTGTACTAGTTTAAAATTCTTTAAATACTTCACTTACTAACCCCCTCTATACTAAAATAAAATTGTAAAAGTTACTTGAATAATTCTCTTTCACTAGAATAGAACCACAAAAAAATGATTCGAGTAATTCTTTCAGCAGAATTTTTGAAATTCTGCCCATTTCCGTGATCGGGCAAGTTAAGGTTTTTTTTTTAACGATCGCTTGAATTGCACGTTTTTGCAGATAACGATTGACCCCGGGTGAACAAGCGAAACAAGGATTTACGGGTGGAGGGTTCAACACATACGGAAACGTACGTACAGGCGTCATCCGGCAGATCCTCCCCGATAATCTCCTGGTACGCGCAACAGGTATCCGGTGGATCTTTGCTGCGCTCCGGTTTTGCCATCATCGCGAGCTACGATCAGCTCGCTCCTCGCGAGTCGATTAACTGTTCTCTAATTTCCGGCGTTAATCTGCTCCGTTGATTTTCCACTTATTAAGGCGACCAATTAAACCGTTTCAAGCCGATCGACATCCGAACGTATATTTCAAAGTAACCCGACGCCAATTACGAACGAGCCACGAAAAAGTTCTGCTTTATAATCACATGAATTTCTTTCACTGAAAGAATCCCAAAAAAACTAGCTTTCTAAAATCTCACTCAGTGTGATCGGAGTAAGCAAATATTTAATTTCGCATTCATGATTTTTTAAACAAAAAAGAATTACTATACTTTCTATACTAACTGTTACTACGATTTTAAATGACTATACTACATCACAAACAAATTTCAACATCTTTTTTAAGATAATAATCTTATGACAAGTTACTGTATAATAATACTTGGAGCGATTCATTATTTCACAATTGAAATTGCTACTGTTATTAACAGATTTATAATGATATTTTTAAATATTTTGAAATAATCACCGGTAATCAATGTATTGATATATTATACATTGCAAATGCAAGGTACATACGATGTCACTTTAACAATAAATCCATCGAGCACTAACAGTGACTGGCATGCGTTGTTTTATAAAAATTACAAAATAAATTTACTTAAATTTCACGAAATTTTTATTCATTATTACGTGCTTCAGTAAAAAAAATTAATCGAATCATTTACCATTGTAAGATCTATATAATTTTACTGGTTTGAGGATAAAAACATGAAACCGATCGTTCAAGCTGTGCCAGGTTTAATATTAAATGTGTAGAGAGAGAGATATGCCAATGTTATGGGAAAGAAGTTTCCTTAAAGTTTTTGTTAACGTGTTGTCTATTCAGTATCTGTCACGGAACACCGCCTACGAGATATTTTGTAAAAGCAGACTTGTCCTTCACACGAATAAATTCAGCCTTAATGAATGTAAGTATAGTAGGCGTTTGGAATAAAATTAACACATTCATTGTCCGAGTATGAGCCCGAACTAGCATAAGAACAATGACTTTCTGGAGAGCACCAAGGAACAATCCTAATTCAATCTTTTCGCTCTAAACCTACCTATTCACACAGTTTTAAAAAATTACTGACAGCAACAATGACTAAATTATCAATGAAGATATAGAAGGTGTTGCAAATCAAATGATGGAATAATATGAAAATTATTCTATATACAAGAATTAGTGAAAAAGATGAATAGAATTTTTTATTCGAGACCTGAATTGCAAAAGTGTTTTCATATTCAACTTCTTCAAACGTGATACTTTAAACGAAAACACTGTGTTCTCTGTTTCAATTCGTTCTTACTTACATGATCTATAAACAAATCCGTTAACGACACCAATATCAGAAAGTATTCGGACACTTTTTTGTTGATATTACTTTTAAACGATGGTGACGATATCGTCGAAAAAGACAAGTGAGATTTATTAGTGTTAATTACATTTCTACACAGCGAAAATTAAGTGCACGCGGAAGCGATGTGACTGATCCAGTTTTAGTCGACTTTATCTTCCGTTAGTTCTTTCGCCGCATAGCAATGTATTTCACACGTGCATTCGCGATTAGGATACATAGTCATACACCTGTATAATCGACAAAAACATTATTACATCATTTGACAAAAAGAATTTTACGCAATACGTTCGGTTAATTTCTAATAACATTCCGAATAGTATAGCTTTTCAATAAAATGTTATTAAATTTGAGAATCGTTAAATTATCGTAGCAATAATACGCTATATTTAAATTTCAAAATGTCCGACAACATGATTAACAAACTGCAGCTCATTCCTACGCATTTATGCGCATAATTTTTAAATACATTAAGCCGTGCATATTTTCACAAACTAATAACGCCTGAATTTTGATTATTCAAAGAAATTCGTCCATTAATCTTATTCTTATAAAATAATCTATAACAGTAAAAATTTGCATAAAGATCCGCATATTCTAGTAATTATGTTTTCAATTGATAAAATTGACGTATGCACCAATCTAAACGACTCGTTTTCAAAATTCAGTTACATACTCCGATCACCTGTATAGTGGATTTCAAGTTTAGGGCGTCACTGTGCTATATCGAAATCGTGTGACAGGAGGGTTGAGTGTAGCAAGCGGGAATGACAAATCAGTTGACAAAAGGGGGGGTCATGGTCGACAAATCTGACGGATTTTATATTAACCCTTTGCGCTCGGAGCTATTTTAACTAGAAAATTAAACATCTCTACCGATTTAGGATATTTCCATTCCTTACGATTTTATAAATTTTATGGATGTGAAATTGATGTAACATCTCCTCCATTACTTAAATTTTTAGTGATTTATTAGATACCAAGATATTTAATAATCTAAGTTGTATTTTGAATAATGATAGAGCAAGTTTCAGTGGTGACTCCGAGTCGCCACTGGAGTAATAAGAGATAAAATTTTTCTTAAAAACACACCTGTCACGCTAGAGTTCTCTCTTGAAAAGGAAGGAAGGACTTAAAAACCACTTGGCAACGCGAACCGACTGTTTCGAAACGTCAAAGAGCGCGTGGCTGCGAGAACCGAGCGGAAGGTGAACCACCGACGTTCCTCGCGAGAGGTAAACGAGCTACTGAGCACACGCGGCAATCATCTCGGTCTCGGACAATCCTCCCGCAATCATGACGACGGGGACGAGAACGGCCGAGCACCGGTTCGTGCGACTCCGTCGGCTGTTGCTTCTTATAAGGTGAGACTCGGCGACGTACCCGATGCACCGGTGCGGACCACGTCCACCCACACGCAACCCGAACAACGTTCGGATAACCGATCGCGATCGATGCATCCAACGAATCGAAAACGCTGTTCCGTGTTCATCCTCCACGGTCCGATAATCTGTTCGCTTCGAGCAAGACGTTCAAAATAATAGGTCGTAACATGAAATCGTTCGGTTGTCTTCAATCTCTACTTTTCATTTATTAACATTAACATCATAGTTCAATCCTTTGCACTCGGAACCATTTAAACTCGAAAATTAAACATTCCTCGCGTCATAGATTATTCCATGATTTTTTTTTTCATTTTATGTATATATATGCTTAAATGTTTAGTAGTTGATTAGATGCCAATATATTCGACAACGTTAATATTTCGAATAATGGTGCAACAATTTTGAGTGCTAAGGAATAATTCTAATAAATCAAATACTTGGATTACATACAAAATATGTACTTCTATTAATGTGTTAAAAACTGTTCGGTTATCAACACCGATTAAAATTAATGCTGAGTTTACGCACCGCTAAAAGTGACGATTTTACGTTACGAGTAATGTACAAAATTTTATAAAGATGAAAATAACAAGAATGTGTCTGTCCAAATTTGTAGTCATTGTTTAAATAATTTGTAACCAAAATTTATTGAATACTTTATGGATGCATCTTCATAATTTAGATAATTTTATATTTAAAATGTTAAGACTTTTCGTTTCGAGTTCGATGTGAGACCAGCTGAAACGAAATGTTATGTCGAGTCGAGAAGTTTCCCTCTCACTGCCAGTACCGGATTATTCACGTAACATTAAAATTTTAACCAAGATTGATTGATTAATGTGTACGATTAAAAAAGGTAATCATTGATAAATGGACGATTGAATCAATCGATCGATGAAGTTAATCGTCAATCGTTGATTAAAAAAATAAATCATTGAAAAATCAAAGATTAATTTAATCAATTGTTGAAGTTAATCGCCACACGGTCTATCCATAAATTGTAATAAGTAGGCACATAGAGATCGTGTTATAGACCAAATGACAGTATACCTAAACTCAGTTTACATTTTTTTCAATATGCATACAGTTTTGATTCCCTATTTCATTTCGAAATTTCAGCAGTTAATCATTAATCAATTACCCGATTGACGAGACTTTACAATTGAAAAAAATGTAATCGTTAACCGCAATTAAAAACTAAAGTTTATTTGTTAATTGTGCCGAACAAATTGAAAATTGTTGCCGAACTCTGGTGGGGACACAAGTCTTAATCTGACGACTCTGCATCGAACTTACCAAGCACTAAAATCGATAGCTGTTGTCATATCAAAATTACAATGTAGAATTTTATTAGGTTCCTCATGATTCAATTGTAATAGATGTTTAGGATATTTATTCTGACGTTCTCTGTGAATTAAGTTTTACAATTTCAGTAATTGTGGAATAAAAGAACGACAAGTTTATTATTAAAATACTATAGGAAAAGAAAAGACAAAAGTAGATGCTGATAAAGTTTAGTTCACTGAATATCTTTTAAGTTTGATAAATAAAGTGGAAATATTTATGATTGATGTGGCAATAAAAGTATTAACATTACACAACCATTATAGATATTTAAATGGTATATTATCCAGCCCCTTTGAAGTTTTAAAACGTTATAACAATTAACAAAATAATGCCAAGTATTATCATTCCTCGTTAGTCCTTTATGAACTTGGATTATAAAGTAAAACAAGAAACCATTTCGTGGTTCAGGTACATGTCAATTGATTTTGCTTCAAAATACAGCAAAGGCGACAAGGGATGTCATCTTCTTCTTATTTGTGTGTTCATTTGGCATTATTATATTTCACATCATTATCATATTTCATTATTGTATTACGATTATTCTTTTATTCATTGTCAGTATATTCATCAGCTATTATGTAAAACATCATAATGCTGCGGACAGAAATAATGTTCAGCCTCGTGTGATCTCGATCCATTTCATGCGGATTGCAATTAGCTATACAAAAAATACAGCGTTTAGGATACATTGTTGCGTGCTTGTGTGTCGCTTGACGTCTACTTGTCATAATAATTAAGGCAATAAATTCGGTGTGCATAGCCAGCAACTTTGGAAAATAATCATGCTACATACAGACAAACGTTGCAAAGAAGCCATTAAAGTTGATTTGAAATGTGAAGTACTAGCATTCGAGCGTTCTGTGTTGACTATAATCAAACAGTGTTAATGTAACAATTAAAATCAAAATGAATGAGTTCAATTCAATAATGATTTTATTATTACCATTTACAAACAACAAGTAAAATATTGATGCAAGAAAATAGTAGATTTATTTTGCAATTCTTCCTTAATTTAACACTGAACCTACCAATACCGGTCAAAATGATCGGTTTCAGGATTTTTATTCTACAATTAGAAAAATAATAAAACTGATTTCATAAGAAACGATATAGTAGTGGACGTATTACAATAGGAGCCGCTCAAAGTCTAAATAAAATCAATCGTGTCATTTTTATAAGGAGTATGTATCAGTTACTTTTAAGGCTCGGTAGGTTTAGTGTTAATGGAACGTTCAATTAAACTTAATTGATTCGATCAATAATGTTTAAAAAGATAACTATCAAAATTCTAATAAGTACGCTGAAATGCTACGAGAGCTCGGTAAAGTAATAATAACATCGAAACTAAATAACACTTACTATAGGTAAAAAAAAAAGAAAAACAAGAGAATAATTAGTACGAAGCCACAACAAAGCAGTATTTATTATATAATAATTACAATGAACGTATACAAATGTCAACTAAAAATGAAAATACTCTAAAGGTCCGTTACAATCGTAACCGTATCGTAGCAATAAAGCAAATATAACAAGAAGGGTGTTAATTAAAATATAAACGTCTATACAAGTCATATAAACGTCTGGCGATAAAAAAGATGTAATATTAATGTAGTATAAATCTTAGTATACAGAGGATATACATACATTTTCACTTCACTCACGCGAATTTTCTGAGTTGTTGCATTTCCTCCGAAGACAATCGTAAATCTGCTTAACACTGTTCAAACCTTTATAGCTTATAACTTTAAACCACTTCGGAATCAATTTGACACGTCACATAATGTCAAATTGCACGAGTAACCGTTCAACATTTAGTCAAGGACATAAGGTTCCAGTCAAGTGAACATTTATATGCAAAAAAATTCAGTACACAGCATGCAGATGATCAGTTCACAATTCAGGCAAATTTAAACATGCACTTGCGTGTATATTTATTATGCGCAAGCTATAACCATATATTAAGGATTCAAACTCCTCAGGGTCCTGGACGAGTGCATTCATATTTGACAATCTCAGTACAGAACTGTTGCGCTTATAAAAATGTAAATATTAAATAGATAGCTGTTGATTGTTAAAACTTATACCATGTAAAAAAAATTGAAAAGAAATATGAATTATATCATTCCAAAGATGTACAAGTCTTAAGAATATTCATCATGTATAATTGCAAATATAGATGCACGTGATATGCTAATACCCAACGTATCAGTCTTTAAAAGGTAATATAGAAAAATATGTACAATCTCGTTATTGTTGATTTTGAAGTAGGTCCTATGTATTAACCGAACACGGTTTTATAGTAATTATCATCTCTAAGCATATTAAAAAACGTATGTTGTTTCAATGTACAAATTAATCAACTTGTTAACCGGGTAATTACGATTGTTTATAAGAATATAAGGAAATAGAGGCAATCAAGTTGCAACTGTTCACCAAATTTGTCAATCGTTATACATATACTTAAGTAAAATAATTTCTAAATGATTTTGCATACCTTCAACCCGTAAAACTTCGTATTGCAACGGATTTACGAAAATCGATAGTTCTAAAATTACAGATATTTAAAAACTAATTGTAATTTACACAATACGATTAATATTATTTTATAATTACTACATGACATAAGTGAACGTATAGTTACAATTAGTAAGAAATGTAAAGATTAATCGAAGAGTGCCAATACAAAATGACGAGAATATTCGTCAACCCGGTTAACAAGTTAACTTGCAAATGAAGTCTGTTCAAAGTACAAGATAATCTCATATTTGGAAGACGCCATTTCACGTAGAATTTAATGTCAGAATTTATGAGATGGATTTTGGTCAAAGTGAAATAAGGTTGCGTATTAGTGGAGAATTTTCAGAATCCGTTCGCTCTCTGTTCCGAGATAAAGTCGATTTATTTAAACTATTAAAGAATGATCAGGCGAGGGGTGGATTCAAATCATATTTTCCACTCCGATGTATCCTTTCATATGAGTGCTCAAAGACGGAGTCGAAGAGTTTGGCTTTTGAAAAAGTTAAGAAAGAAGCAAGAAAACGAGTCCGCTCAGTGCAGTGACCAAAACAGCGGTCATGTACGACAGCGATATAGATAGTGATCGACGGTCATTTTGATTCTTGTACTTACCACGAATTTGTTTCCCGTATTTTTCGCTTCGGAATGAATTGCACACCGACTCCATTAGCGCGTGAAGACACCTCAGATTTTCTCTGCACGCGTACTCAACTTCCGTCTAAAACACAATGGGATAAGTCAGTTTTGTGCCATTTCAAAATTATTATACGGATATTTACATTGGATGGATTGAAAAGTTTTGCCTATTCTTAACCCTTTCAGTACCGATCAACGATATATAAGTAATTAACATAGTACATATATAATATTAAGATTATTAGACTATCTAATTGTAATAGAATCCTCTAATAATATTAGGATTTTATTCTAATATACTATTATACAAGGTGATCGATAACGGGATGTACAACCGAAAAGGGGATGATTCTAGCCCACCCTTCTTCCGAATGCTCCGCCAGTTACCTTGTATATTATTATTAGGCTGTAGATTTTTTGCACTTATCAGGGGGTGCGGGCACCTGAAATTTCGGGTGTTTTATGATTCTTCAGTTCACTCTTTCATTTTTACTGATAGGTTCAGAATGATTTTTATATTTTTAGTGTAATCCGTAATCAAAAAAATATTTTAGAATACATTATGTGTAATAATAGTATTTTATTCTATATTCGTGTGCAGGAAGCATAATTGTTCTATTTCTTCCGATACGAGGTTTGTTCTCGTGGCTGTGACAATATTTCAATATAGGTAGTCGTTTATAATTGCAATTTCCACCATTTCCAATACTGCAAACTTTCGGGACCCCGACGTGACCCCAAACAAATTTCCCGACCCAATCCGAACCCGAAATTTTGAGTACTCGCACACCCCTAGTAACATGTTTATAACAAACATGAGCAGATCAAATCAGGAGCAACGAAAAATAGCAAAAACATTTAAAGGATTTAAAAATACTGTGCTATTAGTTTTGACTTGTTAAAATTCGGAGAAAAAATAATTTCTGTGTAGCTCCGATATATTACAATGTTGAAAAGTAGTTTATACAAAAATTCATATTATTATATTAAGATCTCAGAACCTCATTTTAATATTATTATTTATGGATTCCTCTTCGGTATTATAAACTTTTTCCAGCTGAAGTTCGATATACTGCGGTCAACACTAAAAGGGTTAAGCCTGTTTGAAGAACGGTTTAGTTTATTCAGGTTAATCTTATTAAAATTTTTATTGGACAACTTTCTGTCATCTTCAATTCTACTCTTTTGCTTATTTATTTTATTAGAAATATAATAACGTAGGAAAATGAGTGCAATTTTTTATCAATCCAATAGTAATTAAAACAATTAAAACAGTGGTCCAACGGACAAGTTACGAATTGACGTATACAAATCTATGAATTATAGAAAGATGCGAAAACAAGCAACTTCTTTAGAAATTCAAAGAAAAATATATAAAATATTTAAATGTGTATTGCAAACATTAAAACTAGAACCATAAAACCGTATAACATGTTAAAAATTAAAGTTACCTTCTGTTCTTTATACATACATTGTAATATTTACATTATAAAAAAGCCATGTTACAATAAAGATTGAAAAAAAAGATGATAATATATGATGAAATATCCTGTACAGTACATTCAGTGTAATAATTTAATATTATTTACAGGACATTTTTGTTACCTGAAATAGTTTGTTTATATTTTATATATTAGAGATAAAAAGTACATGAGTTGATAACTAAAAATTTCTTTTTTTAATTCAAATGATGACTCTTAGAAAAATTGAAAGGTTTTCATCACATCTCCAATAACACTATATCTCCATTATTGATCAAAATATTTTAATGAAACCTCCAGAAATAACAGAATTACATATTTTTGAACATGTAATGTAATAACTAGACTGTGAATTTTTGTGAATACATTACTTGTAAGATACAGAAGCTGTCTACATTAACATTTACTTATTTCCTTAATCATTTTAACGAGTCGAAGGTAATATAACAATATTTTCAATATCTTTTGAATGTAATAGATGCATGAAATCCACAGTCTTGTAATAACAAATACCCAAAACAATGTAACTTTATTTGTTATAAAATTCTTAACACTAAACCTATCGAGCTTAAAACATATAAAAGTGAACACTTTATAAAATTAAGAAGATTGAATATATTTAAACTTTATACGGTTTTCATTATACTATGTGCTTAAGTAAAGAAGTTAATTCAGTAATTTCCTATGAAAGCGTTTTTATAATTTCGATAACTGTAGATCAGAAAACCGGTCAATTGGACCGTAGTAGGTTTAGTGTTGAATACGTAACCTCTTATATCAAATTATGCTATCTAAAAGTTAAATACCACAACCATATTCTTCACCCACAAACATGCAAAAAGCAGAATTTTTTCTGGCACATACCTGAGCGAAAGCAACACGTAAATATCCATGTGCCAAGCTAGAGACGTCTAAACACCAACTTGTGTGTTTAGCTCTGCGATTTGTAGACAGTGTCGCGATGACACACGTGGCGAAGACACGAGTAAAGCAGAAGCAGTGGTAAACATGCAAGCGAAGGTTGTTACAGACAGTCTGTCCGAAGCGTACTTGTACCGTTAAAAGTGAATATTCCACGATCGTTGGCGCAGTTATAATTCGAACCGGATAGTGATCGTTACAGTCTCGTCAACGCAATGCATGTATACTCTCTTATTTTATAATGGATAACTACAATTTTCATCAATGGACTTACAATTTCAAATATATGCAGGTAAGTTGCCGCAAACGATAAAATAATATTCGTTAATTTATAATACTTTTATCCTGCAAAGTTCTGCAATAAGAGTGTACACGGGAATTGAAATTTTTGGATAGTATTAGAACAATCGGTTTTGATATCAGCACTTTTATTTATGTTGTACACCATCATGCCAGCAAGTCTGGATAAATATTCTTTAAAAATTCATACATCAATCTTATCTAAATACTCTGTACACAGATACGAGCAGTTTCGACAAATCAGCACGCTATATACGCAGTTTACTTACAGAGGTGGTTTCCAAGTCAAACAACGGTCGTCGTTTAAAAGCAAAAGAAACAAAAACTGAAGAGCCATGGTAGCAGTTAAGGAAGGAGAACAGGACTGGATTATTATGACAACGGAAACACACGGGTATTCGAAGAAATATGGATGTTTCAGCATCGAGGCGTACTCAAAATACTGATTTCGTAGTTGACGATAAAAGCGAGAAGCAGTCAATGCAAGCTACACAGACCTCGGAAGCTGCGTACGATTGGCGATTCTCGACTAAAAAATAGGTGTTTCATGCCATCGTGCAAACGTACGCAGCTTCTGCGAATAAAACAGCTCGCAGACTGTCCAATTCTTGTCAACGCGCCACCGAGTAGGCCGTACACTTTCTCTATCCGAAAGAAGAGGAACGAAAACATCGTTGAGAATATACGTACGCAATCCTCGGGTATTGTTCCGCTCGATCTTATGTACAGATTCTCGGCGAGCGCTAATTGGGATTGTGATTTTTCCACCACATTCCGTACGTCCTCCACATCGCTCTCGCTGTCCTCGGAGCTATCAATGGTTTCCTGTAACATATCCAATACATATCTTTTATTACTTTACTCTGTTTTAGATTTTTTGACGTAGTATAATACTAAATGTATAATGTCGTATAAAAACAAATTCGTGTATTAACGACCTTCAAAAGTAAAGTGGAAACCTAGAAGGGAACTGTTATTCTGTAAACCCTTTTATTTTACTGTGTATACCGTATGTAGTATGTACAAACATAAAAACAAGTGGATAAAATATACACGATTGAACTGTTAATATTGTTGAACTTATTTGGTACATCTCAAAAGCGATATTCTTTATAAGGTAACTTTATAATAGCAAACGTGACTTGTTACATTTCTATAAATGCATAAAATGCTGTTTGAAATAGTCTCTATACATCGTGAATTATTTTTAAGTGTATGAAACATTTAGTGGAGTCATTTTATTCATGATATAAATTTTATTGTTTTTGATAAATTGTTGATAATTTTTGATAAAAATTTCATTTTATTCAGTTTTCTTCAACCTTTGTTAGTAACCTTGTTTTAGAAGAGCAGCTAAATTTAAATGAAGTGAAACACTGGGTTGTGATATGATCATTGTATGTTAAACTAACGATGTTTTCGTGGACTCAGTTCCAGTGGTGCTCAGAGCGTATTTGATCAGAAACGAGCTATTTAAGAATTGTTTATCATTTTTATCTACCATGTATTAACATCAAGATAAATAATTGTTCTTCTGCAAACGAAGTGGTTTCACCGTTATACGATACGTCCGTGAATAATCATTATTTTGAAAATCATTTATACCGAGATATTGGGCCTTATAAAACAAATTTGACAACTATATTAATGTTCAGAGAAATATAAATAGTTTTCAATCTTAAATACTGTCAAAGCTTACTGATGCTGTTACAAATGACTCTTAAAAAGGAAATGTTAGTTGAATCCTACATCCCGGTTGGAAACGTATTTAAATATTGGGTTGGCAAGAAAGTAATTTCGGTATTTTAAGGTGAAATAAAACCCAATTTTTTGGGAAAATATTGAAGTTTTATGAGCGCAGAATTATAAAGCTACCAGAAAGATAAAAAAAGATCATCGAACAAAATGGAAAATATACTACTAATTAAAGTTCATTGCTTGAATAGAAAAATTAGGCTTTATTTCACCTAAAAATACCAAAATTACTTTCTTGACAACCCAATAGTTTTCCAAGATATTTACAAAGGAAAATAGCAAACGCACAACATAATATTGTTGAATTCACAGCTACGTGTGATTTATGTGCATCGTCAAATCGTGCCAAATGTATTCGACTACAAAGGAACATCTACTGTGACGGCAATGCCCGTAATTACATCGTTTACTCTCGTTAAGAGATGATCAACGTAGAGACGCATTCGCCTCACAGAACTCTTCATAAGGAAGATGGAGAAATTCAACTAGCAAATACATCCCATCAAAGAAGTTGTCTATCTAAATCACTACCGTTATCATTTTATTTAAAACGTTAATATCATTCAATCAATTAATACGTTCACCAAGACTAGAACAAAACTAAGAGAAAGCCAAATTGTATAAAACGTGTTAATGAAATATAGTTTAAAAAGGTCATGCAACAAGGTAATAACTCGGTATCAGGTTACAAGATAACAATGAATTTATTATCAATATTAAACCGCTCTCTTGTTCACACAATTGGATCAAAGCATCATTTGCTGCAGAGAAATTACAGTCTGTCCGCAGCAATGTACAAACGACATTTTGATCAACATTTTTATTTTTATATAAGTGGAACACTATAACACAAAAAAAAATTACTACAACTAAGTTGATACGTGTACGACTTCGATATGCATAGTATCGAGATGACAGCAATTGATCTTACAGATACAATTATGCACCAGAACGTAAAAGGAACTGAACATAACTCTGTCCAGTGGCAGCCATAATTATTATTAGAACAGACTACCGTTACAACACTACTTCTACTCAGGTGTGACAACAATACTGATGTCGAACAAAGATACAATGAAATTGATTGTGCAACACGATGTAAGATTAAATAGTATGTACCAAATAAAGATATACTGTGTGCGAATGTATCCATCTGTATTATTTACAAAATAAGCGAATAATTATGCGTGAATGTATCTATAAAATGTGTTATCTACGAAATAGGAGAGGAGCGTGATCGTGTGTAGATCTATCTATCACAGAAAGAACACGGACACTTGATCGAAAAAGAAGAAGAGAATGGAACGTACATTGTGTATACGACTTCTAGGCAGTGGAGAACTAGCGGGAACTGCGCTCATACTGGAAGCACAATCGGACTGACTATCGAGGAAGTTTCTGTAATCGTCTCCAAAATCCAACAATCTTCGAGCTGTTTCTACATCTGGCGCTTCGCTGTATGGCTCGCTCATATACTTCTCCTAGCAAAAACAGATCAACAAATAATATTAGCAAATTATTCATAGCCATAACAATTGAACAGAGTACTTAATCAACCGTAAAAGAAAGCAATTTCAGCAATTTAGTAACATACTAATATAGTAGTTAACACTACACTTACAGGTATCTATACAAACTAAAAATGGTTTGCATTAATTGCAAGACAGAGTCACATAGAAATTGCTTTCTTCTAGCAATGCACTAGTGGCAGTCTAATACTAGACGGCAGATATTTCTACAAAATAAAAATTGTTTGCGTCAATTGCAAGAAAGACTCTCATAGAAATTGCATTCCTCTAGCAATGCATTAATATAGTTACCTCTAGACTGCACACATTTATACAAAATAAAACTTGCATGCATCAATTACATGAAAGAAGAGTCAAATAGAAATTCCTATCTCTTTCTAATGATTTGAATAAGTTGAGACTAATACATTAATATTCTTTTACAGCTCAAGACTCCTTCAATATTAAAAATTGATATTCTCTTTGAAACTCGTCTTTCCAAATAAAGTAATCAATTTTGATATAACATGCATCTATTGAAAAATGAAATCCCTGACAAAAATGTAAAGTTGCACAGTACTGTCTATGTTCTAACGACGCTGAGTACCAAGCAGCCTGCACGAGTACTCGGCGGATCAGCTATTACAGCCGAGAAAACTTTCTCATAAGCCGACGTTTAGAAGAGTTTGCCTGCATAGGATGCGAGAGACAGTACAGAAACTTTACCTGATAATTATCCCAAGCTTGCTCGGAGAACGAGTTGTTCCCTAGACTGTTCATCTCGACGTCGCTGTCGACGTTCAGTTGATGATTAGGCAGTCCCTTCTTGCTGAGAACGGTGTCGAGCAGGTTATCGTCGTACGGGAAGCAGCCGCGCGTGCAATTACGTTGCTCCTCGCCCTCGGTTTCGGACGTGGAAGCCACCGAAGTACAGCAGGGTAACCTGAACGGCGGCGTGGGGTCACTGACTATCATCCTCTCGGCAGAGAGTTGCTGGTGGGCGGTGCACCCCGAAAACGATCCTGATTTCACTAGCATCGTCAAACGGCCGTGGCAATCTCTCGAGATCGTACGCATCGACCGACTTCCGCTCATCTTCCGGGCCGAGCGTTGCTGGTTTGACGAGCTACCGTCGCTTCCGGCCGAATTGTTCACGTTCACACCCTCCGAACTCGACTCGCTTTTGCGACCCTGCGTTGGCAGAAAATACACGTAAACCACCTAAGTCAACGGCAACTAAACACTTCTAGTCAACTTGTTTAATCCTCATACGATCACCAAAAATAGTCGCATATAAAAGTTTGGAATAATATTTCATCTATTTATATTCTACACTATAAAACAACAAATTATGTTTCGTTTATAGAGTCACGCTTTAAAGAAATACATCTCGCAACACAAAGAGAAAAATATTTTACAGTACATCAGAATTGATGAATTTTCACCCTGAGAAACGTATGAGGATTAATAAACTATGAGAATGCAGCGTCACATATGTGTGACAGCTGAATAAAACTTCCAGTCTGGTAAAAAATAGCGAAACTAGCGAACAACTACCACATTGTGTGTCCTTCTGCAATCGTTCTCTAGACTTTTCTATATTTTTGTTGAAAATATACAATCGCATACGTGGTCAATCACTTTCTGTAGTTTCCTATCAGGAAAACGTGGTAGAAGCATCACGTCTACACCACAAGCATGATAGAGTAACCTTATAAACATAGAGTAGTGACTGGACTAGTGAAAGACATCAATGCCAGCACGAAAGTGCCTTCCGATTAATATTTAATACTGCGTAAATCAAACTTTTCTTCAATCATATCCACTTTCCAACTATTTAGATCTGGACATTTTCCGAACTTTCATAATCTGTTAACTTCACAATTAACCTGTCTGAGACTTATCAAAAAACTCTGCAATGACTACGGCTATTGAAAATATTGTGTTATATTTTATCGAGCAGCACTAAGTATAATAAAAATTTACGGAAGCATTTTTTCCGGTAAGGAATCCCAAAGAACAGTACAGAAGGCATTAGTAAGGATGCTCCGCGACGGAAATCCGACCCAGCTTATAAGTTCAATCAATACAACAGTCTTTTTAAAGAACAGATTTGAAGACCATCAGCATGATGGGGTGGATAACTATTACGACTATTGACGTAGCTCGGATTTCTTCTATTTGAACACCGGCTATAGAACGTCACGCACCCGTACCAAAAACAGATACGTCTGAAAACTAGATTGATCAACTATTTTCGTTGTAATAGAAGATAGAAATCTCATTCTCATCAGTTTCCATAAAGAATTGACTAGAATTAAAATGTCGATACACCTGAACCGTATCTAACATGAACTCTGCTTACATTTCTTAGAGTGGCTGATTACGGTAGACGATTTTTTGAAATTTGTCTATTTTTTATTGGATATCCTGATGTTCCCAAGATATATTTTCCAGATTATTCTGCGTCTCAATTCTCAAATATTCATAACATTGAGCCTTCAATTACTTTATATTACGAATGTTCAATATTCCTTGTATAATCGTAATGATTAGACTGCGAATTTTTATGCAAAATAAAAATTGTCTGTAGCAACAGCAAGACACAGTAGCTACATAGACATTTATTTCTCTTTCCAATAATTTTACTCAGCTGGAAGTGATACAGCAAGATTTTTAGATTCCTTAAATGTTTTACAGTTTTGTATTTCATCAAATCGTTTTTGTCGTGATCTAGTAATGAAAATAAATAAAGACTGCGGATTGTTGTGCAAAATAAAAGTGGTCTGCAGTAATATCAAAACAATGTAGTTAGAAAAACACATTTCTTTTTCCAGAATTTTACTCAGCTTGAAGTGATACAGTAAGACTTTTAGTTTCCTTAAATGTTTTACAGTTTTGTATTTCGTCAAATCATTTTTGTCATGGTCTAGTAATGATAATAAATAAAATAATATTTGTTTAAGCGGTTCAGGTATTTCAGCTTATACAAAAATGGTAAATGTAGAATATGCTTTAACCTAATTCGCCGTTCCATTGGACAGCGAAAAGGTTAAATGCGAGAACATGGTTCTTACCAGAGTCTTCTTGCGCAGTCTGCTCTTCTTCCGACGCAACGAGCTGTTTCGAACCACACGGCCGTCATGGCAAATGATCGATTCCTCCAGCAGTGTAGATGTTGAGTTATTGAATGATTTGCGTGATCCCCTATAATCAGAAATACAAGACCGAAAGGGTTAAGAGAAGGCTAAAGCTAGTGTTTCAGAGAAAGCAGAGATTTGCGGTAATACGGTTTCGATCGCGTGCATCAATAAAATCAAACAGGTAGATTTGAGGTAGATTCAATATAAGGATATCGGTGGTTGTCACAGAGTTTTACTGAGCAGGAAATTGAACCTTTCTTTCTTCTCCGACTCGAATGAAAACTAAATATATTGAATGCAATTATCTCAACAAATTAATCACTATGTTCAATTTTTAATTTCGCAAACTACGTACAGCATTTTATAAACGTACTTTAGAAGTCTTTCAACAAATAATACATTAATTAATTATTTCATGTCGACATGTAGCATACGCCCTGCTGTTACTGGCAATTATAAAAAAAATTATTTAATTTCTTGCTTTTTGAAACAATGAAGACACGTGTAGTTCAAATTATGCGTTAAAAATCTTGTTGAAATTACTATAATATGATCGTTTTCATAGAACATTTGTATAGAAATAATGCATTCGTGAAATAAATATCGTAGTTGGCATTAATATGCAATACGTAGTATAATAGGGTCAAATCCCGCTTAAGTCAGCCGAGAAGCAAGTGGAGCACACGTCGAAACCTACTAAGAAACGTGTCTTCCGAGACGCCAGACACATTCATCATCATTTTGAAACTTGAATCGTCTTAATCTGCTTAATAGTTCTAGAGTAACACGCGTCTCCTCCGATCTATTCCTTCTTATCGTTATGTATTAAAGCAAAGATTTAATTGACTAGAAGGCCAACGGATACAATGGAACGTTTAGTGTAATATTTTTAACATTCTCATCAATAAATGATCTACATGGAGTTTGTTCAATAAATTATCTTGTTTGAACATACATTAGGCAATCGAAACCTCTAAAAATCTGAATAAATACAATCTCGAGATTTTCTAATCTGGTGTTAAATATCCAAACTTCAAACCGCTCGAACAACTCAAAGATTTCACTGACTTATTTCAAACTTCTTTGAGAGTCCACGACTATAAAAAACCTATTACAGTATTATCTCCGTAACTGTCAAAATTCTATCCCCACTACTGAGGGGTATCCGTCTTGGAACTAGTGTTGTTACTTTTCCGAAGCTTCGACTCTTCGAAGGTTCGAATGATTCAAAGGGAACTTTGAATCAGTGAATGAAGAGAACTTCGAAATTTCTAAGTTTCGAAGCTTCGATTCTCATCACCTACGAAGTTTCTGAAATCGAAGTTTCGAAGCTTCAAAATCATCGACCTTCCAAGGAAAGTAATAGTCCTACTTGGAACCAGTCAACGAGCGAGACAGAGAGCGATTGAGTACTTATCAGTGAAACTCAAACTAACGCAATCGAAGCAAAAGATTACAACTTTTATAATTGTCAATTTTCTTATGAAACTTTTACCATCGTGTTCGTCTCCTCCTTCTAATTAAAATGATACCAAAACACGAAACAGTTACGATCATAATTGCGTGATAGGTGATTCAAGTTTCAGGTGTGAAAGAGAAGCAGAGAATTTTGTTGTCATTTTCAATCGCAATCCTTCACTACATTCTGCACAGTACAAAGAATGTTGCAACTCTGTTCCTGGGCAAACTCGACGATACGACAGTTACGAAAATAGTAATGCAGCCTGAATCGTGAGTCTGCAGAAGAAATACAATTGAATGTACTCACGTGGCATCTAGGGACACGGATTTGGTCGGCGGTGTGGTAATCAGCTGATGCAGCGCGGTTTCGGAGATGGAGAACTGCGAGATGGACTCGTTGGTTTGGTTTAAACTGGAGGTGTTGCCAATCTGCGAGATGCAAGAAACGCTCCACGGTCTGGGGCCGTTCGCCTTTTGTTTGGACCGCATCACTACCTTCGGCGTGCTGGAGTCCAGCATCGGATGAGACTCGTTCACCGGCGTCTTGTCCGGGTCGTCGAAGATCTCTTGCGACACCGACTGCGTCGTGTAACCGAGTGCACGCTCGAAACGCCGATAAGTAGCCACGCTACTCTGCAGATCCTCCGACGAGACCGACTGCCTCTCCCCGTCGGACTCCTCCGTCGTGTACTCGCCGCTGGCATCGCAGCTATCCAACGGCTGTAATTCACGCTGATTACAATTGTTGCGAAACCTTATAATTCCCCCTAGCCCTCGTTACAAATGGCGCGCGTGATCGTGCGCCAACGACTCGGAACTTAAACGTTCCGCATTACACCATTACCGCGTCCCGGTCTTCACTTTTGCAACGCTGGTAGCCGCCTCGGTTTATTGCATTCTCTACCTTCGATTTTATCGAGCATTCGCCACGCGTGCCTTCGCGTCTCTTAGGATACGTTTTATATCGGAGCTACGATGAAAGCTGCGGCCAATTTCTTTCTTTAATGTGTCTATAGTGATACTACTTCAGTCTTTTAACCCTTTGCACTCGGAGCTAGTTTAACTCGAAAATCAAACGTTTCTTCTGACCTAGAATATTTCCACTATCTACGATTATTTCAATTTTGTAGATATGAAATTGATATAAATACCTCATACAATACTTGAATGTTTAGTAATTGAATATCTAATAATGTGAACAATATTTTAAATAATAGTACAGCAATTTTTAGTGACGTCTCTCGAGTGTTCAGGGTTGACTTATTTAGGCATGGATTAATTCAATCAGAATTTAATGAAAGTTTCATTATACAGACGATTATGATTGTGATAGTGATGAAGATTTCAAACGGTATTTACTGAATAGTAATGTTATTTATTTCTTTCAAATAGAAATTAAATTTGACGTGTCTGTTCTTAATATTTCAGCATTGAAGTCAATATAGACATACGATGAAAATCAGTTTTCTTGTTACTAGAAAACTTTTAAGACGATTAGGTTTTACCCATTGTAGTTGTACAGAATATAATACGGCAAGGGGTTAAAGATGTTCGAAAATCATCAAAAGAATATAAAAAAAAATACAAATTCTAAAGGATGAGACGCTTCGCTTATTTACCACAGCCCCAACATAAATGTATCCTTGAATTTCATAAAACGATAATGAGAAGCATTTACTATTTCGCGTGATCAGTTAGAAAAGACGGAACGTCTCACTTGATTGATGCAATTTAGCAATCGTCGACAGCCGAACGAGAGAGCGATGCAAAAGGCTATTGGCACTGGATTATAATTAACGTTCTTTGATACATGTTAGAGTTCTTAATGCATTCAATGTATTCTACGTTTTGTCATTAAACCCTTTGAGGACGAACGTCCACATATTGACATAAGAGCATGCATCTGATTCCTAAAGTAGTAAGAGTATAATTTAATTATATACATTTTACTTATGATCTTGAAACATACAATACTGTTTCGAGGAATATATTGCTGGTATATTGCTAGGATTTAAAAAATCCTCAAAGGGTTAAAATGTATATATGCAAAATGCACACTTTTTGTTTCTGGATGTTATAAAAGATTTGATTTGTTCTGCTTTTATTAGAAGAATTATGTTTTTAAGCTGTGACCGTATTCGACAAAACGGAATGTGTTGATTCAATGTGTAAAGTAAAACTAGGTGAATTATTATCCTAGAAACTGAAATGATTATCAATGGTGACAAATGTTATGACTTCCACCGTTGCGTGAGGGACGAAAATCATAGTATATCTCACCGTGTTATTAGTCTGACGTTAGTAGAAGTTCTCACGTCTCCTAGTAGTAAGATAACTCGCTCGTTTTCACACTGCACGCGATGAATGAAAGCGAAACATGCATGTTACCCAAACGAAACATCACTTCTGTTTCTAAGTGAATTAACATCTCACCTGTGTTTACTGTTACAGATTTCTCGTTGATTTTTTACTATTTCGTATCATATTTTTAGCTATTTCGATGTAGTAAGATTGTTTTTAGAATTGTCGTTTTCGAAAGTTGCAGGATTTTTATATGATTTATTCCATTTTGTTTAGAATAAAGTACCAAAAGAATGCTTGAGACTTTAAGAAATGAATAGAGACATATAATATTTAAAAATGCTGAATTATTCAAATCATAGTGAAACTAATGGAATGCAAGGCTAAGTGTCGTTTTTCTTCGCCACATAATTGCTTGCATTATAACTAGACAGCGGATTCTATGCACTTATGGCTAAAATGGGTTGCTGTAACTTAAAACAGTGAAAACATTAGAAGAATTTAAAACTACTGTAATATTGTTTTCAACCTATTAAACATATTAAGAAAAAAAATAAATGTCTATTTCTAAAGATGCGCTGTCTAATTAGAACGCAGCATTTCTTCCATCATTTCATTTTTTTTTATCAAGAAATTCTAATCCATTGCAATTGTCAAAGTTTCTTCTGTTATTTAAATCATTCTTTTGTCCAAACTACAATATGACGTTTAATATTTCAAATATTAGCTTTTTAAGTTTGACAAAGACCCGACAAAGCCGTAGATTTTTTACAGTTTCGATTAACTCATCAGACATAAGCAAAATAAATATCTGTCTACACGGCTTTCGAATAAATCATCCCAACATATCTTGGACTTATCAAACTGTCAGATAGCCGCTGCAACATACGCCTTCAACAGCGTCTACGAGATAATCTACCACATTATTTATTCCTAACAGTAAAATAGCGATGCCGAATGACGTTGCTCGCAGCTGAACGTATGTTACACGTTATCCTCGCAAGATTTCAGTCGAAACAAAAAGCGTTTATACGTTGAAAAGGATGAGTTGCCGGAACCGGGATGGACGGATGACCTTTTTCGATCCATCGTAAGATTGGAATATACTAAAGTTCAACCACCCATTTCGGTTCCACCTATCCCCGAAGCACAATAGCCCAAGTAATTATGACCCACCTGCAAAGTGGACAATCGTCCTTCGTGGTTGCGTACAGAGTTCAGCTTCAACCACTCCTTGATCCGTGCGTACTTCGCGCGATGATTGTTCGTTATACCCTTGTCGTCGAGAATGAGCGGGGGGAACGTCTTGGTAACGCCGGCCCGTCTCTCATCCCCGACCAATTTCTCGACCTCCTTAATGAGCCTCTGGATGCGCGTCTTGTCGTTTCGCGTCTCGTCGTCGCTGTCCTTCTCGCGCTGGGACGACGCGTCGGTTTCGTTTGAAGTCTCGTCGACGCACTCCATCGCGACCTCTTTGACGGGCTTCACGGTCGTTTTCGCGGTTTCTTCGCAGTGTTCCGTGTTCTTCGGTGTCTCACCGAAGTCCAGACGCACTAACACGTTCGTTTCACGGTGCTCCGAGACGTTGCCCGCGGTCGCCGGAGTCGTGTACGTCCACTCCTCCTCGGACGAATCCTCCGCGACGATCGCCGGCTCCTCGTTCTGCTCCGAGTCGGTGTCCAAGTGACGGAAGTAGAAGGTCGCACAGTTCTTCGACTTCCTGTCGGTTCTGATAAAAGATTACGGGTCAGCGATGCTCCACATTCGAACTCGACTACACGCGACGATCATAATTCGGTCGCGAATCTTTGTACAGGGTACACCTAATGATGAATCTGAATCACTTCGAATCGCTTCGATTTAATATTTACGACAAAAAAATCACTTGCTACATAATTCGAAGCTTAGAACTCGTGAAACTCTTGAACGTCTTGAAAGTCCTAGTTGTCTATAAAATCTTGAGAGCATTCAAACTTTCGAAGGTTAGTAAGAATTGAAACTCTTGAAATGTTACATTTATCAAGAAACAATGATTACATCATGTCAGCATTGGGATGAATTGCTATGAACGTACCAATATTATAATATTATGAAACCTTGAAGATCACGCAGTTCCTGTATTAAGATTATCAAGACTTTCAACATTTTCAAGACTTCAAGACTTTTAAGAGTTTCAAGAATTTCTGATTTCGAATAAATATCGAATTCATTCGAAACTCTATGATGATTGATTTGTTTGAAAACTAGCAAGACAAAGTATTGTATGCCCATCACTAGGTACACCTAACTTGAGTATTCTGTATGAAGGAGGTCTAGCAGAAGTGTGCGAGGAATCGAAAATGTCGGGACTCGATGGCGAGGATGGGTCGGGTTCTCCAATATATCGGAATTCCTGAAAATAATCCCGGAAATTGCCGAGAACCCGTCCCGATCCCCAATAATAATTTTCGGATACTCGCAAACCTCTATTATCTACTAGAAACGTGTATATTATGTGAAGATAATAAACTTGTTAACAGAATACAATTATATTCCAATTGTTTTCAATTAACTGAGGCAATTAGTACATAAAATGAAGTTTTGCTTTATCACGAAACTTGGATAAAGATTCGCAATGTGGTGACAATACAATCTTATACAAGTCTACCAAATAAATTTATAGTAAACATGTAAAGGAAACAGTAGAAAAGTAATCAGTGTAACCTCAATGTAAGCTACAAATTTAATAAATTATAAAATTAGAGATTGATTAGTCGATTGAGAAGAAAAATCAATTTGCAAGTATCAACATTATTAATTTTGTCCTCCTTAAATTTCATCAGCCAGTTTCGAATTTCTCCTCCAAAATAGAAACATTATTTGTTAATTCAGATAAGTGATCAATTACAGTGCTCGCGGTTACAGAGAAGATTTGTCAAAAGATATGAGAGGTTACTCATTTGGAATTTTCTCTTCATTTCTCTCGAACTAAATGGGTTAACTTCAACCAATCATGAAGTCGCTGCTGACCGCTTTAGCATCTACAGACCGGAATCATATCAGATCAGGAGACTTATCTAGGCAGGTACATGTTCTGAGAGTACAAGCAGACGAGGAAGAAACAACTAGTCTGAGTAGGTTATGAAAACACGTTTGAATATCAAGATTTCTTGAAGGATCTTGACATCAGATGTTCCATAAATTCAGTTTCAGGAACTGATGTGGACATCAATGTGAGCAGAAAGCTGGACGATTATGCAGCGCGTGGCATGCTTTAAATTAAATCATTTAATTGAAGAGAAATGATGGAGCAACTCCAGAAGAACCGTCACCACGGCTTTTATTTTAAGCAAATGGACTTCAAGATTCGTCCCTGTAATTTTTGTTCTTAATTGCTGTGTATAATTCATTCTGTAAATAAATGAAAACGTTTCGTTTTTCGTGGATCATCTGTGTATAACCCAGAAATATGTTCTGTTGAGTTAGTAACAATTTCTAGTCTAAACAAAATACATTCTAATAATTAAACATTGTAATCAAATTCTAATTTTTAAATTATCACTTTGAAAGTGACAACGTGTATTTTCTTTTAATTCTCATTTTACTTAACTAGACCTAATTTAAATAAACCACCTGGTTAGAAGAATTGATAAATAAGTAAGACCAAAGGGATTCAGAACGTAATTTTATAATACATATAAAAATTAGCTTATTATGCTGTTTTTACTTGTTTTCGTTTTAAAAATTTAGGTAGAGTTAATAACCGAATATAAATCTTTGTTCTTTCTTCTTGATGTTCAGATGTATTGATTAATTTTATTCGAGATTTGTGTAAGATAATGAAAGTGTTTCGTTAAAATTGCAGGACTTGTAAAGTGTTCTGCCGTAGGAAAAGTTTGGAAAACGCTGCTTTATGGTTTTATTGTATGGCGAACTGCGGCGGTGGAAAGAAAGTGACACGAAAACGCCCGGGCACAGAAAGTGTTACAATAAAAGTATAAACGAGGTGGCTCGTAAATGTAGTAAGTCTAGAGAAAGCATAAATGTGATCGAATAATTGAAAGAAACAGTACCGCACGATGTTCAAAAAGGAGCCGTCAAAAATGTACTTATTCGAACACAAAAAGAAAGCTAATTATTATGTATCGTGTACCTGCTACAAAGATATCGAGGTCGCGAAAAAGAATCGTTTCAAATTTGCCACATTGTATCACTGGGCTGCTGTTTGGATTGATACTTGTCAAAGAGAAAACACTATAATTCCAGCATGTAATTTCGCAGCTACACGTTATTTCAAAAACATCGCCGTTCAGGCTTTTAAAAATGCTGGGCTTATTTCAAGCAAACGATAAATGAACCAGAGACAATTATTAAACGATCCAATTCACCTTCAAAAACAAGAAATCCACGAAGTACAGTTTGTTAAAAGTACAGTCAAGTTTTGATCCAAGTCGCAGTTCAAATAACATCGTGTTTAGTGTCATTTTAATAAGAAAAATACTACAAACAAGTTGGTAAAAGTCCCATGAAAAAATAATGAAAAATAAAGAAGTTTTGTAATTAGATTAATAGTGGTTCACACCGATATACCCGATCCCGTATCGAATTACGCGGCACGTTTACACTTACAGTGGAGGAGACAGTCGAACTGACTAAGATCATACAGCTTCGTCCAGTTTAGATCAAGACTTTACTGTATTACCGGCAAGAAGGTGCACAAAACGAGTTTATACGATTTAAATAAAAGATACTACCGTCCGATACACCTATCTGGGGAAGAGAAAAAAACGAAACTGGCGAGCAATGATTTTCCCTCCAATACGTCAACACATTCTCGAGATAAGGATGTTGGATAAGGCGGCTTACGTGTTGAAAGAGGCGACCTCCTCAGTCTTTCTACGACGTTTCACTGGTTCGTTGCTGGCAAGACAGCCGTTCGATTGTTCCACGGTCCTGGGATTGCCGTCGATTTGATCGCAACTTTCCGCGATTGCCGTCGAATCTGTCATCGGTACGGTATCGGGTGTTGGTGGCATGTCGTCCTCGTCGTCCTCGCTGACCGCGTCTTCCTCTATGTCACCTTCTTCCCCCTGATCACCCAAAGTGGATGCGATTCGTTCAACAGGTCCTCGGTAGCTCTCCACGTCGTCGGACCTCGTGTCTAGCGCACACAGCTGACATAATTCATCCTGAAACCACAAAACACACCGTGAAGATAACATCTTCTTTCACCGTCACCTAGCGATCAGCAAAAATCTCGACTAGCCTCCGTTCAACGTCGAAAGGTTGAAATTGAAACGTCCACCAGGCCATACTTCGCCGGAATTATTAATTGAAAACTATTTACCGGCACGTGAAAGATCGACTGTATCGAATACTATTTTTAGCGGATTGTATCGGATCCACCTGATATCGGGGCAAAACATCGTCGTGCACGTCTACATCTCTCAATCGCGACTAACTGCCCGCGGCCGGTCGACCGATCATCGTGATAATTTTCCACGATAAGAAGTTAATTATCGGTCGACCCGCTAACTGGAGCGCTAACGCAAAACACTGGATTGATTCTATTGAAATATGGATGATCGGAATGTGCCTCCCCGGCAAACATGCGCAACCTTGACAAAAAAATCCCATTAACTACGCCGATACAATTTTTCTACCCTTTCTTGCGCGTCGACGAACTAACCCTTGCTTCACGGCTTTCACAACAGCTTCCAGCAGACCCTACTACTTCGTTAATAATCTTCTGTAAGAAATGGAAACTCTGCGTTCACTTTGAGCGTGCGTTTACTGCGAAGGTTAGACATTCATGGCTGCAGAATATTTCATTTTCGTTCGGGAGAAATACAATTGTTTTATGTTCATCGAAATCTTTTTGAAGCTTCATCATTCTAATCTTATTCTCATCTGGTAATTCTGGGTTCAAACTTTAATAAACTGAGACCGACTTTATCGTTGTACCATTTTTTTTTTTTTAACGATACGATCACAGTTTGAATATCGACAGAAATTTAATGTTAAAATACTTTATGGATTTATAATATTTCACGGGATAAAACGGCTCGATATTGTCGAGGTAATGGATGAAAATAATGAAACGTAATAACTTTCCGTCACGCAGGCGTGTAACTGGTTTTCCGCAGGTCGGAAATAAAAGTGTTCGAAAAAGATATCGCTTCTGCCAGCGCGCCGTGATACGTGCATACAAAACATATGTACACGGGTTGATGCAACGCAGGCACGTTCCTTAACATCACGTACGTGTAATTACGCGTCAATTTCAATTTTTATTTTATTTCGCCCGGCGAATATTTCAGAAGGTAAAAGGCCCCGCACGCCGCGTGTATACTTTCTCCAGGTTCGAGTTCTCATTCCGCTTGAGCAGAGCAACGCGCGCATCGGCGAGAAAGATTTTTCGAGCTTCCCCCGATAAAAAAGGAGTAACAGAAAAAAGCAACGAGGGAGTACCGTTTCTTCGTGCCATTCACGTCGCTGCTCTCGACACTCGTGGCACGATAACGACTGAAACGACGTCCAATCGATTTTCTTCGCACAAAGGTGAAATTTCATGGCGGGAGAAGGGCCTGCACGTCGATACAATGTCGTCGATTTACACACAACATTATTATCGTCGCCTTGATAATAATTTGATCATCGCATCTTCTCGTCTTTTACCACTTTCTTATCCCCCGGCTCATTTTTTCCCGCTTCGCCAGTGGAATTTCGTAGCCCGCTAACCGGTGAAACTAAAGTGTGGTCTGTATATACTATGTCATCTTACAATAACTTTCCATTTTCTTATTTGTACAAGATATTACGGTTTGTGGCCCACATAACAGGATTTTCAAACACACAAATTACAGCAAAATAATTTACGAGCTTGAAAGAGGGTCAAAAAATTATCACATTATTTGTTATAATTTAATAATATCTAATTTCAATAATAAATACCAAGAAAATGTCGTAGTTTTTTTAACCTTTCAATTGGGAATGAGGAGTTAATTCGTCATTCGTGTGTGTTACTATCATTGTCTTTTGGATTCTGTAAATAATTCTTTCGCTTCGTGTCATAATATCCGTATTTATGTTGATTGTGGCAAAATTTTTATTATGTACAAGCATGGGAAAATATTTCCACATCAATAGACATCTAATTGGCTACATGAAATTAATCGGGATTTACTACCTGATAATGCGTAAAGAATGTTAAGAATCAAAATTATTTCGTACCTTATTTTCAAGATAGATATCGAAAGAGAATGATCATGATTCATAAATACATTATTCCTAAAAATAAGTGTCGGAAATAAACGGTTATATAAGATACAAGCCATTATATTGCTAAGAGATTCAGTCTTCCAAGGGTTAACGTGCCATAAATAATTAATGAAAACTACACTAAGCTCGCGTGCAGTGCACCAAAACTTTTTTCGCTTTAATTACAACGACGTTCGTAATTAACGAAGCTAATAGGAAATTGAATTTCGAAGTAGCACAGAGTTACCGAAATTGAAACAGAAAAATAATTTCGTGAATGTATTTTACGAAAAATCCACTATAGCTGTAGCGTGGCAAGTAAAGCTGTCTCAAATATCAAATCAGTAGATGCAAGATGACTAATTAAAATACAGATTACATCTGATTGTTAAAAATTCTAGAAACATGCTTCTAACACACGTGATCACTATAGATACCTCAGCAGACAAACTGAAGTACATAAATCTCGACTCTAACATACGTGGGCATTTCCATACATCACTATTAAACGTTGTTCTTGCCAAGGGTAATTGAAACGTGGATTTCCAGAAACGACGAATTAAAATGGCATGCCCGTAAATCAATTTCATGGTGTAACAAAGAGACGGAACTATAGGAACGCCGTTTAAGTTCCAGTCGACGTGCTGTAATAATATTGCCATTGCTCGCGAACGATAGATCATTCGTGCAGGTAACCCGTGTGACGAATAACGCTATACAATACGCGATAATCGTACCACACGGCCTACTAGATATAAGTCAATGGTCACCACATTGGTCTAACGAACATGTGAACTATAGCAAAAATGGAATTTCATTTTCTTGCGATATAGTGACTTCAAATATATACGTGGGAGACTGCTTTGAATAATTTTATTTAATCAAAAAATAAGGATGATGTAGAGATTCCACAAATAAGAAAACACAATTGATCTTCTGTACAACCCTTCAATAAAAACCAACGATTTTAATCACTTCTATAAGTCGAAAATATTTTAATAATCTTAATGTCTTCACAGTTTAATATTTCACTTAATCATTCGTGCCACAAATGCGTAAAATCCGCAGTCTATTTATAAAGAAAATTAACAGAGATCTTCAACTGAGCATTCTAAAGACGACTATGAAAGTCAACAAAGAACTGGATTGCAATATACGCAGAGAACGTATGAAGAGTGCATAGATCTGAAGACTATCGTGACAAGATAACTAGGAAAAGCTACAGATTAACGCGGTCAATAGAAATACGAGTGTTCAATTTGCAAATGACTATGTATTCAATGAAAGTGAGTGGTGAGATACTGTTATTTTCCCGGATGAAAGTGATTTTAGCATTTATGACGGTGAAGGAAGGGTGAGAGTGTGGCGGAAAAGAAAGGAAAAACCTAATCCCAAACGTTTGAAACGGATCGGTGATGTTGGGGAGATTGTATTTATGCTTACAAAACGAAATGAAAAAAAGAATGAAAATTCAAATACATTATAGCAGGGGTTCTCAAGCTTTTTAAATGTTGTACCACATTAAATCAGAATCAAAAAATGTTCTACCATAAAAGCATTTCCCGATTAAAAATCTGTACATCCTAAATAGAATATATACAACCGTCCCTCAATTTACGTGGCACTTTTTTACGTAGCAAATTTACCTCAATTAATGGATACATATTATCACATTTTTATTTTCCTATAAGTTTTGAAATTCAAAGCTTCATACAGTCAGTATCGTGTGATCGGTTGACGGAACGCGTGACGCGGAAAGAAACTTTGTTGCGTTAGGCTCGCACAAGGCGTTGTCGTTGGCCGCTGAGCCGTAGTCCAGAAGCGAACAATGTAACTACGAACGTTGAGAGGACAACATTGTTACTATACCGTTTAGATCTATAATTTATATTTTGTACTTTTACCAGCTCTTATTTCCAATAGTTTTATACTATTATACTGCCAGATTCAATTTACACGATTTTTATTCGCGTAAATTGAGGGACGGGTGTATTTATAATCAAAGAATGATCAAACTATTTTGTGTAAAAATTGAACTTTTAATTAAATATTAAATTGAACTTTAATCACTTCAGATATACAGAAGAAAGATTTATTGTTCAATTACGTTTACTACCTTACATCGTAAACTTTCTTTAAAGGCAGATTAATTCCGCTTTATTTACTAATTAGTAATAAAAGATTTAATTCCTCGTCGAAAATTAATTACCAAAGGGTTAAGAAAGAGATTCCGAAGCTATATTACCACAATCCTTTCACATTTATGGAATTTAACCAAGCTACGGTTGAGTTCGGTTTTTTTCAGACACCCTGTATGTATTAACCTAAGGGCCACTAACACAAGCAAGAATCCTGAAGTTTTCTCTGAAGTCGGTAAGGCGAACCGAAACACCGGTCCTACGAAAGTGTACAATATATTCGAGGCGCACAGGTCTGGACGATCACTTTTGTTCCTGGAAAGAAACAATGGCCACTAATAAGGATCAAGCCCCGTTCCCATATCCAGGTACTCGTTCGCCAGCCCGAATCCGCACGGTTAGGAGATTTTGCGGATGATCTACATCCTGAGAAATTACTTTTGGATCCTGAACGATTCCACAAAGATAAATACGAATGGAATTCACAAACATTGTACTAATATTAAGTTACTACTCGACATTAATACTAAGTCGTTTAACTAATAAACCGTTACACGCAGTAGAACAAATGGTGGAGTGTGTAATCCAACCCCTTCAAAATGAAAGCTTGCTTTGTATACTCATGATTAATTACAGTAGAACCTTGTATAGCGCGATTAAAAGATCGTTTAAAAAAATTATATATCAACTATTAAGTTTAGAACATTCGTATACGTATATTCACGGTACAAACGGTAGGTCATGCTATTTATAAAATCAATACTGTTCGTAAGATTTCGGAAAATATGAACCCGAGCTGACCTCTGCCTACACTGACTTGTGTTCCTCTTCAAATACAATAACTTTTTAGGGCTAAACTGACAGGGTTAGGTGGGACAACCTGTATACAATCTTTTTAAACAGTTTGTTATTACATACATAATACATTAATGTATATCTCAATAACAAAATAATAGATTGCTAGAAAAAAGAATCCCACATAGACTGAAATGCTTAATGTGAGCTCTCTATAATTTAATGAATTACCGTTTTGAATTATCCATACCCCTTTCTAAATAGAACTGCTGGATATTTGTTTTCTTTCTTTCGTAGATAAATTGATTCATTCCATCATTTACAGTTGAAAGCTAATTATTTGGCAAGATATCTACTATTTTACTTACAATTTTTATGTATCATTCCACGATAAGAAGAACGCTAATTATACGTTCGCGAGGCAACTACAGTTACTTTAATTCAGACCTTGGAAGCATAGTCGTTCGAACGAAAATTGAAATCAAAGTTTCGTTTATTACTGTCGAAATGATTAGCCGGGAAAACATTGGTATCAAGAAATCCTTGAACTCTTGAATTCGAATTTTGTTATTTTTTTCTTTCTAAAATACACTTGTTTCAATCGTTCAACTCACGACGAAGGAAAAACGACATAAATCGTGGGATGCGTTGACAGCGAAACCGATTTTTCAGCTATGAAACAGAAAGTGCACGGGAGAAAGTGAAGTTATGAAGAATTTAACGCGAGCGACTTTCTTACACCTAAATATTAAAATCGAGCGCGAAAAGGATAAAAACACGAATAAATATAAATAAATTGGAGGACACGGCCATTAAATCGAATCAACGTATCAACGTTTATACGATCATTTACCAGTTCTATAGTTTTCGGTTTACACCGCAAAAACCCGAGTCATAAAATCGGCGTGAAACGATCTCGAACTTGATCGGACGATCCGACTCGAATGCGATCATCAAAAGTTTAAAAGTGAAAGAACAGTTTTAAAACGGACTGAAGAATCATGTTTCACTGTGTCGAAGTCTAGCATGTTCTCGAACAAGATGAAAAAAGGCACCGATCAAAAGCAACGGACCAGCACTGATGCGATCGGGTATACCGAATTTTGATCGATCGATCGATCGATCGCCTACACGTGGACGCAACGCGTGCACCAAAGTATGCGCGACACTTCCTGCGAGCTCAAAACGAAACAATAGGAGACAGCTAATAAGGTTCAACTTCCACTGACAGTTGTCCATCTTTGCGATCAGGTGATTGTATCGTCTTCTTAACTTAACGGTAATCACACGTTTTCTCGATTCTTTAATCTCAGTAGCTTTCGAATAGTTCGGACAGTTCGTGGATTATTCAACACTAAACTTATTATGATCACGTGAACGGTTCTTTGTTTCACAATTATGGAAATTATAAGAACGCTCCTACGGGAAATGATCAGATAAATTCGATGATTTTATGCATTTATTATAAGTAAAAACAATTTCTAATTCTTCTGAATTTAGAACTATTGTTATACTATTGTCAAATGTGTAAACATTGAAGAAAAGATATCAATTTATAGCAATCAAGGTATAAAATTTTTAATTTTCACAAAGATCCGCTGACTCATCATTATTTATTAATTAATAATGTCAGATAATATGTTTGTATACACGATATAGCGTAAAACGACATTTGCTAATATCTGCAAAAACACAGTAACTTTATTTAAACATGGAAAAACCATTTTATTTAAATTTTAAACTTTAAAGAAATAATAATCGAGATATTTTAAATATTAGAGATAATTAGAGATGTTATTTATACGTTTCGTACTAAATGTCACAAATATTTTAACGCAAAAACTTTTCACGAACTCGGAATTTAACACAGTCCTACTCTTTTCTACATTTTCAAGAAGGTACTCTCAAGAATTCAGATATGTAAACAAGAAATCTTTCACGGTTTTTCTTTAAAAATGTTTAACAGATAAGATATAATTAAATATCACTGTCTTCAAATTTATAAAACCGATCAGATTTTCCACGCGCATACAAAACTCTGTTTATTTTCTAAAGTCACTTTCAAATTGTATTCCCGTAGCTTATTGTTTCCACGATGGCATTAGTGGTTAGAAGCGTTGCGTTAACCGAAAAACAAATTCAAAATGATGGTCGTAAAAAACTCGGTCGTCAAAGTACGTCTGTCCACAATGTATTAAACAAACACCTATCTCTCGAATCCTGCCACAGTTAAACATCACAAAGGAAGCCAGAAAATCACGAACCAACACATTGCTGAGAAGACGCGAATTGGCGTCTTTCATTTGAACCATTAACACTAAGCCTACCGAGCCTTAAAAGTAACTGGCACATGTCCGTTATAAAAATGAAAAGATTAGTTTCATTTAGATTTTATGTGACTCCTATTGTAATACGCGCTGTATTAAATTTTTTTTTATACGATTCATTTTGATTATTTCAACAATTGGTAGTGGTAGGTTTAGTGTTAAATACAAAGGTGGTGTAAGTGAATATTTATCTGTTTGGTTTAACACCACAATTACAGATTTAATCGTCAATATAATTAGAATAAATTCAATATAATTTTAGATCACCGTAACCTCCTTCGATATTATTGCGATTTATAGGATTTTCACTTAATTCCTTATTATCCAATGATTATTTTCACTTGCACCATTTAGAAATTAAACGATTCATTTGTCGTCATTATTTATTTTATGTGTACCATCAACAACGTGTTGGTGAATTTTCACCCGAATTCAAACAAATTCGATCGCGGCAGAAGCAAACACCGGATGCACGAACCCAAACATCCACAGATTCCAAAGGAACAGCATAAATCCTAAGAGGTTCTTCTGATCAGTGATCACGTTAGTCGTGGCGGAGAGCACAAGTACACCATTGTTCGACGAGAGGAGCGTTTTGGAACCGTTGCGATACCGGTTTCGCGTCACAACACTGGAGGCACGAGAGGAGACAAAGAAAAGTGATTTCTTTCACCGGAATTATACGCACCTCGAAGTAAGATCCTTCGCCGATGGATCGATTCTCGGAAGACGCGTCGGTGTCGGATAGATCCCCTCTGGCTGCGGCTGAATCGTCCGAGTGCCTCGACGATCTCGTGGATCTCGTGGCTCTGTGGCGTTTCGAGCGTTCAGAGCGCGTCGAGCGGGCCGACTGACCCGGGGATTCCCTTCCAGAACCTCGCGAGTGTCTGCGGCTGAGTCGAGGCTGCTTCGTGACTGGCTCCTCGTCGCTGTCGCTACTGCACCGGTAAGGCACTACGTTCTGAAACACACCAAATCGCCGAATAACTTTATCTGATAATCCTTTCCACGCCAGTCGGTCAGCGGCGTAGACTGCCGACATCAAATAGGTAAATCGGGTTCGCCACGCCACGCCATGACATGACATGCTACGATCATGGTTCGTTGGGCTAGCCACAACGAGTAACATACATAATTAAACCAACCAAATCTTTAAAAAATCATTACCTGTATACTTATTAACCCATTGAACTATACTCAATATGTATATCAATAGTACCCTTTAAGGGGGCAACGTAGCTTCGAATATTACTAGAATCTTACTAGAAAATCAGGGTAAAAACAGTGTTTGCGGGAAACAATTGTTTGTCCTTATACGAGCATCTTACGAGCTGTGTGAGGGCTCATTTAATAGAGGAAGGTTGATCGTAGGACGCTCTGGTCATGAGGTACATAAGTCAGAAAAACCGTTTTGTATTAGAAAAATACAGGGGAACCTGAGGGTGGTTGTCTCGATTTTTCCCTCTACTTTGGACGCTCATATTATTGAATATAAATATAATCTCGTTAAATTATGAGCTGAGCGCCCTACGATCAACCTTCCTCTGTAGAATGAGCCCTCACACAGCTCGTAACATGCTCGTATAAGGACAATCAATTGTTTCGAGCAAACACTGTTTTTACCCTTAAATCTAGTAATATTCAGGGGTTACGTTACCCCCTTAAATTGAAATATTGGAGTGGAAAGAAAGTTCGTAGCGTTCTCAAAGTAAGAATCAAAGATAAGATTAAGATATTTATTCATAGGTTTATTGAATACCATGATAAGTCACCTAAAAAATAGCAAAAAGTAATAGAACAGAATGGAAATATGTTATTGAATAAATATCTGAATTATAGCTTTCAATTTTAATTTACAAACGCTACGAACTTTCGTTCATATCCAATAGTATTCTAATTTGTTGTTGTCGACATGAGGCGATTGAAGAATTCATTGACATACAATGAATATAAACTTTCTTGTTTGTTTAAGAAATTATGAACAAATAACTTCTAATCACTGTAACCGTAACATAAATCGTAGTGCAAGATTTCAAAGATTTCAAAAAGCGGATGTTAATATTTTAATTTTATTAGGTTGTTTATTATTATTTTATTAGGTTTCATATGAAATGTCCGATTATTAACAGTTTTTCATATAAATTAATGCACCAGGATTTTTCAATGGACCTATCTATGACTGCCATGAAATACAACAGAAATCGAAAAACTGTACTAAGTATTTCCGACCTAATCATTTGGATATTCGATTTTGAAATGAATCGATTTTTTTTTAGTTCAGAATCGATGTTCAAAATCAAGGGGAAGCACGGGAGAGTTCAAGATTAAAAGTGGACGATCAAAGAACTGATTGTAATAAATGATGATTAATGAATACTTAAATTTGTTAAGAGATATGATTGGAGTGGAATCAAAACACAGCCTAGTGAAATAGGTAACTGGAAAAACTTTGTTATATTGTAAAACAACTTGATGTGGTAAATCGGTTCTAAAGTGCCATAAGCAATCTTCAATCTCATAAATAAATTTTTTAAAATACCATGCATAATAAAACAAATAGGTATACAATATTGGTGAATTAGAACGTAAATTATCTAATAATGTTACTACTGTGTTTGCATTTTATTATGGCAGACGTGAGGTATATAATATTGGCGAATTAGAACGTAAATTATCTAACAATATTACTACTGTGTTTGTATTTTATTACGGCAGGTGTGAGAGTTACTACTCTCTACGACCAAGTTAATAACCTCGTTTCTTTATAGTTCCTATATTCCATTCAATCTTAATATTATGCCAGCAATATGACCCTCAACTTTTGTCTGTACCAGACAATTCTATTTTTAAATTTAGAATGAAGCTATGCGCAACACGTTGTTACAATTTATCAAAATTCGAGGCCAAGATTTTTGCTGGCAGAAATGAAAACAAAACGTAAATTTTCGGCGGTCGCTGGAAACTCGAAAAGAAGGAGGAAGCAGAGATTCCGCGCGATATCGTAGAAAGAAAGGAAGGAAGGTTCCGGCTGGACCGATGCCAAAGTAAAATTAGTTGAATCAAGAATAAGAATGGAGACGGCTAAAAATCTGAATGTACGTATTTGCTTGACTAATTCTCCCTGCGGCTAGCCTTGTAACTACGTCTTTCTAACTCGCGAAGCAACGGCGAGGCACTAAAGGTACCTATTGCTGTCATTAAAGTGAATTTATTGTTCGACCTGCTTTAATTCCTACTTCTTGGAACAGCAAATTGATTTACCTTTCGACTCTTTCTGTTGGAATAGCAAAATTAGTACCGACTTATTTCCATGTGTAAGTAAGTAACGCTTTGTAATGGTATTGTAAACATCTTCACAGCCATTCCTTCTGAATAAACGAACTATAAAGGTGAGACAAAGCACAACTCTCACTGTAGGCTACAGTATACAGTACACGAAACATCCACAAAGTGTTTTAAGTTGTGATTAGATTATGGATTTTTTATGCAAATTAAAAATTATCTATATCAGTTCTAAAGAGAATTTTATAATGTCGCTAATGTATTTTGTCGCTACGTATAATAATAATAATTTGGTGCCCTACCCTGTATATAAAGTATAGTTCTATGAAAATATTAATTCATACACATCCATATTCGTATACCTTTTAAAAAAGAATAACTTTTTCAAAATTAGAGTTTTGAAAACCCAACAGTTTCTTTGAGACGTTAGAAAGATTAGTTTACTAGCTAATGTGTAACTAATTTTTTAAAATTATTGGTCTCAATTGCGAAAGAAAAAGTAAAGGTCACGATTTTTTAAATCGTTTATCTGTACCTGTAGTGAAAATTTAGAAGGTGTCTTTGTTACGTTTAAAGTTGTATCGAAATCTAAGATTGTTATAAAATATAATTGATCGAATATAAGCAAAAATTGTAGGAATATACGATTTCAATGAATCGCGAACCCTAAAGTCAAAGATTTTTACATCTTACAATGCCCATAGTTTTCTTATGCGTCAACAAATTTCAATTCACTATTAGACAGCGGGTTTTATGCATTTAGGACAAAAATGAGTAAGTGTAATGTAAAACAGTAATAGTATTAGAAGAATTTAAATATACATATATTGTTATATTATTTTCAATCTATTAAAAATATTAAGAAAGAAAATAATTCTCTAATTTACTCCAGTTTGTTGCAATTCAGATAGACAACTTTTATTTTGCATAAAGATCCGCCGTCTATTCATTATATTTCTTAAAATTTAATTCAACATTGTACGTCATTGTTTATGAAACATTCGTGTTATACTATATTCTACCATCACTTCAGTGCTTGCTGTCCTCGATAAAAAGTATTTCAACTAAGAAATACAAATATTTGCAAATCTTATATCTCACAACTGTGTTACATGTTTCATTCGAAGCAGTACTTTAGTATTAGTTTCAAATGAAACATATGTAACAGTTGTGAGAAATAGTATTTGCAAATATCTGTACATATTTCTTAGTTGAAATATTTTTTATCCAGGTCTGAGTGCTTGTTGATTATTCTTCTCGGTCCATTAAATTTGGATGTTCATTGAAAATTGCATTTTGCATGTTGCAAAGGTAAATGCTCGAGGGTTCTCAGTCTGGTTATATCAATCTTTCGCGTGTCGGTAATTAAATCGGAAGTAAAAGCGGGCATCGCGGAAAAGCAGGTCGAGTCAATTTCCGCAGGAGAGCTGGAGGATTGAAGACAATCGCAAGTGCACGGGGCCCGGTTTAATTGAAGCCTGGATGATCAAACCCACGTTTAAATCGGCGATAAATGTCCGGAGACTCGTGCAGATAAGACGGCCCGGAGCTACGCCATTGGACGATCCACGGCGTGGGCAAACGACACACAACGTGACCAACCAAAGATGCTCGATGGACAAGACTGATATAGTGGTATAGTATAGCAGAGGAGTATGTATATGCGCGAGTATATCGGGCGACGAATAAATGTAAGATTAATGGCCGATTTCACCGTGGCTCGACTAAATTTAGAAACGGCGATTTATAGGATTAACTCTACACTTTGAATAGAGAAATTACTGCCACATCAATGGTCCCCCTTGCACGTTAATTAGACACACCGTACTTTTCTGACGGATTTCATCTCTATGCCCATCAGACGTTCATGCGATCCGGCTGATTGAAATCGTTATCCGCGTTATGGTACCCGGTGAATAACGGATTCGATAAACAGAGACTAATAATTGCACTGCGGAGCTTTGGGAAGAATTTAAATTGTCTAATTGCAACGAACTGTAGGAAAATATAAATTCATTTCTGTTCCTGATAGATTCTATAAAATAATATCACAGTATTTTTTAACTTGTTTTTACTGGTCCGTGTTACTACATAATATACTACATAATACTACATAATATTTACTACATAAACATTCATTTATGGTTGTTTACCATCTTCCCCGTAGTTACCTTTTAGAAATTCATTCTATATCGTTCAAGAGTTAGCAGTTTTGCTGTAATACAACATATTCACAAGTCCGATCATCGAAAGATATTTACAGTTGATTTAAAATGATTTTATATGATCGCGCTTGACTCGTTTAAACTTAGAATGATTTTTACGGCTTAGGTTTGTTTAGCACAGCTTTTGTCGTCCTATTGGAACACAAGATGTAAACGTGCTTAGAAACGCAGAATACAATAAGAGCCTTGCATCATACAAGCTTCGACCAGTTGATCTTCTTAGAGGGTTAATTTAATTGCTACTCAAAGCCGGGTGAAAGCTGTAGCTGTGAAGCAAAGAGATAACAATCGGTAAGTTTGCTTAAATCAGTTTAAACCAACCGGTACCATTTGCAAACAACGGCAATCTGCATTTAATTCTAAAACTTTCTACGATTCACGGAACCAGAATATTCTGGCGATTGTGAAATTTGTTAATGCTTCGCTCTTTCAAAACCTTATTTCTTAAATACTATCGTCAAACAATTCAAGTCTTTAACACTGTAATTATTCACATTCTCAATGTGGAAATTATTTCTATTAACGGTAATGGCAAGTGCAATAATAAATCTCGCCATAAATAAAGAAAATATTAAAATGAATATGTTTGTTTTATATATATTTGTTATTAGTAATTAGTATTATATCTTCGTTATTAGTAAACAGCGGATTATATGCGTTTATGACAAAACTTTTCACCCTATTTTAAAGATATTGAGAAAAAAAATAAAGGGCCTAGCAAACTAAGAATGGTCCAGCGGCCCCGACCACAATTTTTATTGATATTGTGTGGAAAACAATGGTTTTAGGTTGAAAGATAATCCCCTAAAATTTTATTTCGCTAATCCTTTATACAACGATAATATGAGGGTAAATACCCTTGACTGTATCATTTTTTTTTCTCGGTTGTTAATTAAGATAATAAGCAGTTATAGGCCGAAAATCATGAAAATTTTTACCACTTTTGATCGTTCATAATTCGTAAACCAAATTAATCAATTTCAATGAAATTTTCAGGCTATATATAATTTGTACGAGTTTACACAGCACATGTTTTAAATTTTCGTTATTGGCCCAGCTACAAAAGTTGTAAAAATCAATCTTCCCTATTGTTTGTCACAATTCCGATCAAATGCATTTTTTCAACATATTTATTAGACGTCATTTACTAAATTAATCCTTCTAACCTTACAGAGAAATTGAAGTCATGTTTGGTATATTAAAAAAAAGAATTATTCTAATTTAAAGTGTGTGATCAGTTACGTGCGTAACTGTATGTCCATATTAATAAATTTGTATTCTTAGAAAAGTGAATTTTGAAAATTTAACAACGTTGTGATACATTTTTGTTCACCTCAGACTGATTTATTCAAATAAAAATAAATTTTAAAAAAATACCACGTTTTTCAAAACGAACTAAACAGTATAAAATACAAACAGACAGACAGACGCACAGACAAGAAAGCGAGCTAATAAAAACGTGGTAAAATACTCTTAGAGACATTAAAAGTTGGTAGATATTTTTATGCAATCATTGATGAAAACAGAGCCGTACGTAAATACGAGTTTCCTTTCCCATAAACTTTGAAAGAAGAAATTAGCCACTGACGTCTTAGAGCTAATATTTAACAAATGTTAAGAGAAGTAGACTAATCAAGAACTTTCTAAATAATTCCTTATATTTTTATCATGATCCATGTCAAAATATATGTGCAATACCACTTAATTGCAGTGAGGCGTCGAGATTCTTTGAGAAATTATGCTTTCGATAATTTCTCCGGACCACACGATGGAGAAACGTCGAATTAACCCTGCCTACTTGTACCCCTCAATCATTACTTTAGGTCATCTTGCGGAAAATTCAATTCACCGAGGAGGAAATGTACTCACTCGATGTAAATGTTAGAATAGGATTATCTTGTCCCCGATTCCACAAAATGAACAATAACCTTCAAGCAAAATGCTTTATGTCAGACGAAAGTGCGAATACGTGCGAATCTAGCCGCAGATCTTGACATTTGCGAGGAACAAAACAGAATACATCAACCGTACGTCGACAGTTTACAGTTTACAATTAGCTGGAAAGTTTCTAAAGCGTGTGAATGTGACTTTGTAGGTTTAGATGAAAAACCCAATAACAATGTATTCACAAAAGTGTTTGCAAACTAAATATCGAATTTTGGAAAAAACTGTTTACATTTAACCTGCGGTAATTTCACAAAAAATACAATGGTATAGAAATAAATTTAGACTCGTTTTAAAGCTTGAAACTGTTCCTACCGATGAAGATTGATAATTTTCTATACTCGCATTGAACAAAGAAATTGGATAGCAAGAGAATACGAAGTGATAAATTAACTTCATCAATTTTACGTAGGAATTTGCTAATAGTAAAAATTAGGAATGTAATTTTTTTAAAATTCTTATGTTCCCCAATAATATGTGCCAACATTAATAAAATGGATAAAATTATTTCAGTTGAAAGAAAATCACTTTCCAATCGTTTATCACCCGCAAAATAATATTTCCACTAATTATGTAAGCAACTATGTGGATATTCTTGGCAAGGAAATAAAGAGATATCGATAAAGAACACGTACATTGCAGCTGCGGATACGCAACTATTTCAGCTGTTACTATTAGTTTCTCAACTTTGCAGCCGTATTTTCAGACATAGATATATTCACAGAATTTTTATGCAAAATGCTTCAACGAATTATCAACAAGATCGATAAAATTAAAAAGAAATTAATAATATTAATATCCCTGTGAAATTTTTACACTAGACCCAGCTAGTAATTAAATTTATGATATACACTTTTCCCACAGTACGCTGAAACAACGTCACGATACACACGAGCCTGTGAACCGGATGATTGTTCAGTTATTAACATCCACATGAGAACAATTAACGCGTTCACCACCGACATCACATATTTGTGACAATTTCGATTCTCGTGCTTTGTGCTAACTGATTTTCTGCCAATTGCTATTTAAAATTGCAACGCACAACGCGATAGGTATCGAGAGATCAATTTTTCTGTATACTCCCTGTTCAATTTTTTAAATATTTCATAGTGACAGCTAACAGCGGAGGTACCAAATAAATATGCCGATGTAAAAAATTACTAAATACATATGTTTACTTGCGTATATATTATGATTAGACAAGAATAAGTAAGTGCAATTCAAAACAGTAAAAACATTAGAAGAATTTAAAAATACTGTTACATTATTTTCAACCTAATAAACATATTAAGAGAAACAATGAATTTCTATTTTACCCCAGTTTTTTGTAATCCAAGTGGAAAATTTTTATCTTGTATAAAGATCCGCTGTCTAATTATGATAAAAATCATGCGAATCTTAGAAATAGTTGTGTAAAGGAGATATTAGTCGAGGTTCACACCGACATACCATTTACACTCTGTATCAATAAACTATGTTGCATGATCTATTATCAGAGTTTAGGTAAAACCATCTTGCAACAACATAGACAGCGATCGGACATATTACAGTACGTATGAAAAGAAGAAATTCACACAATAGCGTTGGTTTGAAAAATTTTCCGACAAACAAGAGAACCAGAAAAAAATTGAAAAGTATTCTAACTAACACGAATTTTGATTCACAGTTATCAAAGACAAAACACCAAGAAATAAACACAGTCTTCTATACGAGATTCTATGGGTTGCAAAGAATGAAGAAAACTACACGTCGGTTATTAGAACACGGTTGTGATTACTTCTTTGCACTTTCTATTACAAAAATACGGGTAGAGTTGCATTACTAGATGACCCGATACATGGCCAAACACACAGGACGAGTTAGCTAGTCGCTCTCAGTCAGCAGTTTGAAAAGCGAATCGGGTCCACAAGCCTGATAACGAATCTCGCAGCATAGATCACACGAAATGGAACAGGACGACGACATCGGAAATTTATCAGAGAGGAAAACCGGGCGTAGGAAGTGGAGAGCCGGCTCTGTTTGGAGCAGATTCGATCGCAATATACTTATGCAATGGTCGCCGAGCGTGCCGCTCGAGTTTCTCGGAATCATTTCCAGGCCGATGGTCCGCTACGCCCGTAAATAAAGTTCAGGCCGATCAACGGGGTAGAACGGCCGATTCGAAGGTGTTGTACCGAAGGAAAAGTAAATTACTCACTCGCATGTTTCGGCTCGATCAAGGCAATTACACACGGACAACCAGCAGAACCAAGTGGAGAGTCGATTTATCGATGGCGGTGTCGGCACACTGAGACACTTTGGACACTTGGTGCACTAGGACACCTCGCAAGCTGAACCGACTGTTTCGAATCGCGTTGGCACCGAAACTGAGGCGGGACGGGAAACCGAGCGACTATTTAACCTGCCGGATGCAAGTTACCTGAACCTGGTCAAAGTCAAATGACCTGGCTACGAGTCGCTTGGACAAAGGCTCTCTCTCCCCTATCCCTTCTAACGACGCTGACCTAGGGGTAAGAAAGGAAGACCGGAGAACCGCGTAGGGGTTAATTTTAGAAGGCTTTTGGGGAGGGAGTGAGTTTCCAAGCCCATTGATTGGGAAATGTTAGAAATCAACCCCCTCCTTCTGAGCGACCTGGATCATTTGTATCTGTAACGAAAGTCCACCCTTGACTCTGACTTTAAGTAGGCAAACACATTTTTCTAGAATTGCAAGGGTGCGGGATTCGTGTTCTAATTTCTCGATAATATAGAACTCTTTAATTATTACCTTCTTTAACCGTACACATTAATCAATCAATCTTGATTAGAATTTTAATCGATTAATGCCCAACTTTGTCATGTAGTTATGAAAATGGCAATAAATATGTAGTGTAAATTACGCCTCGTAATCGAAAAAATATGACTTTTCAGGAAGATAGCGCCCTAGATCGATCTTTTATCTAGCATGTTTTACTATATACTGAAAAACCCCGCGTAGGAATTATCGAGAAATGAGAACGCGAATCCCGCACCCTTGCAATCGTGGAAACGAGTCTACCGCCTTAAATCAGAGTAACTATAAATGGACGATACGATCTCAATTTTTCTACTCTATTCGCTAGCGTGCGGTATTTTTGTTTTTTTTTTCCTTAGGAACCTCTATGTCACCGCCAGATATTCTTCAGCCAAACCTTCTTGTATTAAAAGTTTGTGTTTTACAGAATAATATAAAAAACAATTAAATTTTGTAAAACTTATACTTCATCTAATTATGATTAGTACACTGCGGATCTTTATACAAAATAAAAATTGTCTGCATCGATTACAAGCCAAAGGAACCATATAAAAATTTCGTTCTTTTAATTACCGTATTAAACTGAAACTAGTACATACACCGATATACTTAAATTTTTTTTAATATGTCCACATAAATGCACGAAATCCGCAGTTTAATCATTAGATTTAATTATGATCAATTAAGAGTTGTCAACGCCTGTCACGTGCAAGTCTCTTCTTTTTTCGCATGCTGACAGAACATGAATGGAACGACATGCGAGTTGGAATCTAGAAGAGAAAAGTTCGATGGCTCTTGAAGCAAAAACTACATGTGCCGAGTTCATCGCGGGACTCGCTTTGCGCGTCTTTCGTAAAAATCTTGCTGGCCTCGTGGAACGCGTCACTTGCTTGAACAAACATCCTCCGGATGGCCGTCGCGGTTCGACCGTGAACTACACCTTGTTCGCAGGTATTTAGAACCTCCACTTTCGCCTTTCCGTGTCGGGAATTTCCTCGAGAAAGGGACGTGAGACTATCGGTGTCAAAAGTTGAGCGAGAAGAAATAAACGGTGACTCGCACGAGCCCTTGCGGAAATGGTACCGTCGACAAAGAACGCATTTTTGGTCGACAAACGTTTCTATCTGATCAAATTTCGAGCATTAATTGTCACAGTGGGCAGCCATTTAAGAGGGTATTCTATTGGGTTGTAAAATGAAGATATTTATTCATAAATTTATTCAATAATATATTTTCAGTTCTTTTAGTTTTTGCCACTTTTGAGGAAAATTATCAATAACAAATATATTAAATTATATAGGTATATATATATATATATTATATATAATAATATATATTTATATACTATTGAGAGTAAATCTATAAATAAATATCTTTATAATTTTAATTTAAAAACACATTAAATTTAAGCATTTTTTCTAGCAAAACTATTAAACCTTTTTTTATTGCGATTTTACACAAGTATTCATTGGTATGGGGAGAATACGAGTGTTTATTAATCAATATGATTGTAGGTCCAAAACAGAAGAAATGAAAAATCTTGTTTGTTTACTAAATTGCGGAATTTTTAAGTTACCGATTTTTCGTCATATTTTTCGGGCTTTAACACGATGAAAGAGTTTACTGTTATTCAAATTCTTGGCTCGTGAGATAACATGGTTTCCGATAAGGATTCTCGAAAGACAAAAGAAACTTTTAGAGCAAGTAGGAATAATATAAATCGCAAGTTTTCAATGAAATCTATTGTCAGAGGATAAGGGTTTATTTGAGTTTATGATGCCTGAAGCTCCGCCTATCGTAAACCCACGATTAGAAATATAGGTACTGCTTAGGACAGATCCGGCAATTTAAAGGTTTAAAGACCTTTTCACCTGGGCATAGGTGTTTCCACCAGCGACCAGAAAAACCTCCACCAGTAATCGGTTGTAGTACCGATACCCCATTTAGACGTGCCGTACCATAAACAGTGCAGGTTTTGAAAAAGAATTTACGGTCGAATCTCGTATTTTATCGATGTAGCTCGACGTCAAGTAAAAGGTATACACTAGACCAGACTATGGAAACAGTCCATGAATTTATTTTTGTTGTAATTTTCTGTTGATTGGACAAATGTTTCAAGCTATACTTATTGTATAAACTAAAATTTCAACACCTATTTTATTTCTTATTTTTGTATTCTGGAACATGTATCATGTCCATAATATACGAATTAAGATTATTAATTGAAATAATCTGTTTGTCGAAACATATGAGAAATAATTATTTTATTTGTACACTACATATTTACTTTTATTTGCTGAATATTTCTCGTTGACAAATCGAATTAAATGTGTTTAAATACAGGAAAAAGACAAATCTTATTATACCTTCTTACATCAGACTTTCGTTATTTCATTCGAATGATTTATATTCATTGCAACATACCAGAAAGCTTTGAGATTAATGTATCTCAATTTTATAAAAAGCAAAACTGTGTTTTCTAAATTAGTTTTAAAGTAAAAATAATAAATTGGTTTTATATAGTAATTTATATTATTCTAACTCTAAATTATTATTTTTTATCTTGTCTTCAATAAAATACGTCAACACTTGATGTAGGCTTCCATAACAATAAAATAATTGGATAGAATAAAAATCACAACATTAATTCAATATCCCTTAAACTATCTACAATTATTCGAATTAAATTAATTTTGAAAGAGCTACATATCTATAAATTCTACTAATTAAATATTTGAATATTTTTAAATTTTTATACAAAAGAAATACTATGTAATATTGGCTACTTTATATTCGAGGTGAATAATACATGATATTTTAATTTTAATAACCTCTATTGCAAAAGGTAGAAACTTCCAATATTTCTAAATTGGTTTTCTTCGACAGCGCCTTAAAGTAGATCACTGCACCGTAATACTACGAGTTTAGAAGACGATTTTATAACCTTCGATTGAACTGAACGTATGCAATGGATGCAAAAAATTAGTCTTATAAGAAGTAGCTATTAGCTATTAGTCTATTGGAAGTAGCTTAGTCTTTATCATACTGATTCACGATAAAGTGCACTGGGAAGGTTAAGAGAGGCCAACCACTTTGGGATGAAGAGATTTAAATTTCAGCCAGAAATACCATCTTGCTGAAAGTCTATAATATTACCCAAATCCAGCGATACTCTGCACAAAGGGTTTCTATATAAAATCCGTTCGACACTTATTTAATTACTCCGACCACCACGGTTTCTATAATTGCTAGGAACAAGATAAACCGGTAAATTTCGAAAGGTACGCGTTTATGGTCAAAGATTACCCTCTTGCCTGTCAACCGAAAAAAAAAAAAATGAAAATGGTTGAAAGATAACGGTTCATTATGCTGGAGTACGGCAATTACTAGTTGGCCATTGATCGGTCAACAATGAAAGTCGGCCTTGTTTTGTTACAATGGGCTACCTGCCGCAAACCACCATGAGCCTTTCAACCTTCTAAGAATGGATGGCACAGGTATGATCTTAGAACTGTGCTGCTGACAACGACCGTCGCATTGTAATTGTGAAACCGAGCTCGTTAGACAATGATTTTCCAGGGTGCTTGCCGCGTTACCTTTAAGGTACAAGGTCGCCGCAAATGAAAACTGTTCCGAAGTTCTATAATAATCTAGGTGGCCAAAGTTATTGCCCGCCTCTCTACACCAAATTGAGGCTGTTACATTCTTCCGAAGGTCGAAGATTTCGAAGCTTCAAAGCTTCGATTTCAGGAACTTCGTAGATGATTAGAATCGAAGTTTCGAAGCTTCGATTTGTTTGATTCGTTCGATTCGTTCACAGTTAACGGATAAGAGGCGAAAAAAGTTGAATCTGCGAGAATATAGAAGCTCATTACCACGTTTTTTTTTCTAAAGTAAATTTCGGACGAAATCGGCGACATAATCAAAGAACTTTCGATGCAAATGAAATAGAGCGATAAAAATGTTTTAAAAGTTAAGTTTTGTGGAATATGGGAAAAATAAGGAGATTATGGTACAAATTTAACCTTGAAAAATAAAAATTTTAATTTTTAACAATAATTCGACTTTTTGCAAATTTAGGAGGTCGTAGACAAATTTTGAAAAAGAAATTTGTTTATTGGAAAAATCACGATTTGCTTGAAATTGTGCAAATTTAACGAATTTTATCAAGGTTAAAAACCGTTCGTACCATAATCTCCCTATTTTCCCATATTCTACAAAGTTTCAGCTTTAATTTAAAAAAAATTTCATCCCTATCTCATTTCTATCGAAAGTTCTTTGATTTTGTCGCCGATATCGTCCGAATTGCCCACTGTGGGGCGTAGTCTTCGAAAACCGCTTCAAAAACTTCGAAGTTCCCTTCGTTCCTTTGAATCTTCGAAGGGTCGAAGTTTCGGAAAAGTAACAGCCCTACACCAAACAGTTTACAAGTGATTTAGAAGACACAGTCCGCTGAATCACCCCGTAAACAGAGAAGGAACACACATGAAACGTGAATCGGAGTTTCAGATTCCGTGAACGTCCGATGCTCGTTGAATCTTTTCAACACTTCTGCCCGGAGAAACTTTCTATAAGGAGGAAATCGTGTTAGTATCGTTGCAAATGTTCCAATATGTAAATAAAATTGTTGTAGATTACGGCGCGGACGTGGCAAGCCAGAATCCGTGGTAGCTATCGTTAGACTTGCAAATAAGTAACCGCGGGAGAGTTTAAGCACTGCAATTTAATATCTCCGTGTTTCCCTGGAAAGGGAGGTTAAGTATGTAGACGTGTACGAATAGATGTGTGTCGTTACATGTACAACCCTACACCTCAAGTTTTCACTTCGGTACGGACAAAAACGAAAGGGACCACTGGAAAAATTTCGGAATTCCAGTGAAACCATTGCGCATACGTATACGTACTGCATTTTATTGTGCTCGAACTGTAATTCGTGCTCGGTCGGCTGTTTCTTTGAACCGTGTATTATACCCGTTGACTGCTCGTTGTAACTGCATATCCGTTAAATAACTTTAAGAACGCATTTAGAGTAAATAGATAACCAGGATTACCTCGGCCTTCAACGTTTCTAGAATTTTTTCTACATACAATTTTGTTTTCATTTAATAAGTAACTCGAACTGAAATTCAAATTTCCTATTCAAATGTATGGTATTTTTCTTGTCTGATTTATTAACAAAACCAGTGAAAAACGGATAGCTGAACGGCGGAATTTATAAATTACCGATTTTCTGTATATTTTTGGGCGTTAGCACAATAAAAGAAATAAGAATAATTGACTAATATTCAAATTGTTAGTTCATGTTATAACAGCGTATGTGGTAAAGATTCTCGGTGTGTTTCTAATAAAGTCTATTCTTAGAATAAGGGTTGGACTGGGTATTTTTTGTAAATAACTCGGTCCTTGAAGTTGACATTTCCTATCCAAATTCATTTTTCTTAAAGCGTTTCCACTTCTTTATTTAAAAAAAAAAACAGTGGAAAATAGAAAGCTGCTTTTCTAGTGGCCATTTTCTAAAATAATCTATAGTGGAAAGATTGCATATTCTAAGCACGAATAACGTGCACGAACGCGCAAAATAAAATAACATGACAATTGCAATGAAATCCGATAAATGTTTCACATGTAGAATAGCAATATCCATTTAATATTCTCGATATAAGAATGAATGTAGTTTCAATTCCCATTTTTCCAACCAGATCACGGAGGCATCCGCGCAAATGTTCGCCGTAGAAAAATATTAGAAACTTGCATTTTACTGTTAAGTATATTGCCGTGTTAATGCATCGCAAGAGGTTATTAAGTCACTAGACTGGCCGAATAAATTGTTTTATCCTGTAGCTCATAAAGTAGTCCATTAAAAGAGATGCGCGTACAGACATTCGCAGTTCATTAGCAAGCTTGCTACCTTTTTATTTATGCTCTAGATAGAAATGAAATTGTTGGCGATTTTCTCTTATCAAAATGTATAAAGCGCGTGCGAGAGCTATCAAGTTTTCTTGAAAATTTTTTCTTCGAAAGAGCACGACACAAATTCCTTACACTTCTCTGTTAGCATTCTGGTACACCTAGCTTATTGTCCTGATTACGATATGGTTTCTCACACTTCCGTTTGCTGAACCTTGCACAACCTGAATCATGGTCGATTTTCTTTTCGTATATTAACTTTTCAACTACGATTGATTCCTAATAATGTTGATCTGTTCCACTTAATCTTGTTTATTTACTGATTCATGATACAGAAGGTCTTTCCATTTAAAGAAATCAAAGTGACCTGATAGTCTCCAAAACGTTTTCGAGCACAAAAAAGTGTTGACATGATTTTTTCATATTGTTACAAGTAATGGAAATATTCAAGGTGGACGAAATTATTACCCCACCCTGTGAATTCACAAAAATCTTTAAATAACCAGCAGACTGCAGCTTTTTGGGCAAAAAAAAGCTTTTCCGCATCCTTTCTAATTTCTTTGATGTTCAGAGTTGATCTCACTTTTCTTATAAATACATAGAGCATCCTAACATTTTTCAAAAATATAAGTCCACGGACTGCAAAGATAACAGTTGCAGGTCAATTTTGAAGAATTATGGCAAAATAATTCTTTCCATTCTCCGTACCAGAGTTGGGCATTAATCGATTAAAATGTTAACAAAGATTGATTGATTAATATGTACGGTTTAAAAAGTAATCATTGAAAAATTGATTGATTGATTCAATCGATTCATGAAGTTAATCGTCAATAGTTGATTAAAAAAAGAAACTGATTTAATCAATTGTTAAAATTAATTGCCACACTGTCTATCCATAAAATGTAATAAGGAGGGAGAGAGATACAGAGAACGGAGATGGAGAATTGATAGAAATATATCTCAACAAAAACTCAGTTTACATTTTTTTCAGTATACACACAGTTTTGATTCCGTATTTCATTTCGAAATTTCAGCAGTTAATCATTAATCAATTATCCGATTGACGATTGCAATTGAATAGAATGTAATTGTTAACCGCAATTCACGACTAAAGTAGGAGTTTAATTGTTAATTGCGATTAACGATTGAAGTAGAAACTTAATCGTCAAACGTTGATTAAATATTTGCCCAACTCTGCTGCGTACCTTTCCTTCTGTCATCGAAGTCGCAGACGACCAAAGATGAGGCCAACATTATGTCTCGATGACACGCTAACGCTCATGATACCCGCTCGTAAAGCTCGCGACGGCGTATCGTAAATTGTCGGTACGTAATTAACGATGGAAAGAATTGATAATCTACCTCGTAAATCGACAAGAAATTAAGGGACTGCATCAGTACAGTTCTTGAAAGATTGCACGCGAAATCCGTGCATACTAAGGACGTTCGGAAAGAAACATTAAAAAATTTAATATTTCATTTTTAAAAAATCGTTTTCGAAGCATTATCTTTGAGTATAAATTTTGTAAAATGTGTGTAGAAGGATTTCTTAGAATCGTAAAATGAACGTGGTTTCTCGAAATTATTTTACCAAGTTCTAGTTGGCCAATTAGCTTGAAATTTTTAGAAAATCTTCAACAAATACCCTATAATTACAAGAACCAAAATTTGTAAAATCCTTCAATGTTTTCTTATTTTTTTTTTATAGAGATTTTTAATTTCTTTTGGCTCTGATAGCTAGATTCATAGTAATCAATAGACTGCGGATGTTTATGCATTTTTCTATATTTTTAGACAAATTTTAAGAAAGTGGTACCAAATAGGATACTATCTCCATTGGTAACAACATTTGAAGGTCCAAAATAAATAACAATCCAAAGGTCCAAAATAAAAAAAAAATTAGAAACCATAAATGCATAAAGATCCGCAGTCTACTGATCAATAAACAAGTTCATTCTTTCGTTTGAAATCAGTGGAAAGAGCGGAATTATGGAAACAGTCAACCCATGCTCTGTAAAAACAATCTTGATTATTTTTTTTCCGGAAAAATCGCACACGTACTTCAAATACCACTAAATACGTTTGTGCAAAATTCTAATATAGATGGATCAAAAGTTTCCGTGAAAAGAATTCCTAAAAATCGCTGGAAAACCGAGCTGGAAACTAGGATAGCGCCTGAAACAAATTATAGACGTGTTTGTACGATAGCTAAACGACGAGATAAATTAACGATGAATGAGTCCGGCGAGATGGAACCCATTGAGAAATCAACGACAGCTGAAAATGATTGCCGCAGATCGGTATCGCTGGGAATATCGTAGAACTGGTCGCGCGACACGTATTCGGGCCGCGCAAAACAAATATCGAAAAGGAAACCGAGTGCCGTGTTACGGGACATGGTCTGTTTCGTCTAAACTCTAAACACCACCGGTCGGACTTTCACGAAACAAAGTTACACTTTCGCGGATTATTAATGCCGGGGATCAAGGGAAAGAGAGGAAAAAGAACCGCGGCTCGGAAATTAGCAGCCCCGTGTACGCGCGAGCGCTTCGCTTGATCATCCTTTCTATCCTTTAATAGTACGCACGTCCGCGACCTGTTCGCGCAAGAATTATCATCCAGAGAAAATTAATGATTTACGAGCTTGCTTCGCGCGCGTAAACACGGTGAAAATGTTTTCCACAGCATGTCGCTTGCACACTTTCGATTATCGTTGATTTTCCGCGCGATGTGAAGAAGACGTTCGACACAAGCGTTTTGATTGATTTGTGATTGTCGCGATATGCTAATTTGTGAAATTGTGGATGAATCAGAAACTATCGCAACTGGTACAAGACAGGTAAATAATATGGAAAATATTGTGAAATTAATGTACTGTTAACTGGGACAACATCGATGAATCCAATTTATATGTATATTTAACTATTTGTATAACATGCAATTGTGAATAATTTATTGGATAAACTTTCAGTTGAGTTGAGAAGGATTCGAACTCGAACCCTCCGGAGCATCGAGCAGAACCCCTAACACCGTGACCATACAACATACTTAAACTTTCAGTTAATATTATAATTTTTATTCATAAAAGATAATGGATAATTAACAACATGTATGCGTGAAAAATACAAGTGACCGGTCAACAATGCATTCATACATTCTCCAGCCGTGCCTTTCTGCGTGACCTTCCATCAGCACTACGTAAACCATGAATGATCAGTACTATGATATAAGGCGAGACTCGAGAAATTGCGAATACCTAAGGCAAAACTGGAATAAAATGAAATACTGAAGAGGTAACAATTTCTTTATTGCCTATGTTCGCAAAACAAGTGTATCTATTTTGTATTATACTTTATAGAAAGTATACTGACATTGAAATAAGTTTGGTTCTGTACTTTTTTTAATTTAATTTTTTCTAAAAATTGCCTTGAGACGACAAAAAGTTGCATCTATTTTGACCTCGAACAGTGTATGTATCTATGTGTGTTTACTTTCCTGCATTTGTAAATTGACAAGCCTGCATTAGTGATGGCATGAGCTGTCAGGTGCCAACAAAAATGATTGTTTATCTTCATCCTGTTAGATAATATTTGCATTCGAAATTACCTTGTATCCGCGTTTCTCCCGCTCTTCTCAGACAGTGAACATTTTAGCATAGTAAATATTTTTTTAAAATAATTCTAATAATTCACTCGATGTTAATTATTAATCATTTTCTATTTTGTTAATTGGTTACATCGTAAATGTATTTTCTTGAGTTCATTTTGCAGTACATGTATGCCATTATTGTTTATTGTTGGGGTATGTATATTTATCGAAATATACAATTTGCAAATACATTCTCGTTTACTAAAGTAAATTAAGTAGAACTTCGTTTTTCCTAACAATCTTTTAATGATTGTGTGAACAATTTGTGAAACTAGAAAAGACTGTATTAAATATAAAAGTTAATTTAGCATTTTCAATATCGGTTTTAATAGCATATTTAATGTAACAATTCCTTTGTTGTTCATATTTAAAGACAAGTAGTCGGTGTATATACATACTGTAATAATCAGTTCGAATGAAATTTGAAATTAAAATCAACTTTTCACAAAAAAGATAAAACAGTAGATGCTTGTAATTTTCATCCATTTGCCCCTGTACTACATAATTGAAAGTATTGACTATAGAGAGACTATACGTTCCTTAATATTAACAAATTTTATTAAATACCAAACAATGTTACTTCTTTAATCTAAACTATTTTTAACCTGCATTTTGTTTGTGAATTTTCACCATATTTTTCCTTATTCAGAGTGAAAATGGTTAAAACATCAAAAACTATAGCGATGCAATTAATTTTGCGCTTAAATTCACAGAATTATTATCTTTGCATTACATTGTTTTTTAGTTACAGTGCGAACTCAGAAGGCGGACGAGGGCAGAATTGGGGAAAATTTTATTTATGTAAATATTTTGAATAAAGTGGGTATAGAACAAAGATGATAGATTATAGTTCAAGTCTTGAGAATTAACGTCGATGAATATTTTCAGTTTAGTGAACATATTTCTCGAAAAGTCCCAGGAAACATGTAGCGGTTGCGCGCGCAGGTAAGCCGCTCAGGTTCGAGGCTCAGTTCGTGTAGGATTAATTCAATTCACAGCAGAATGAAGAGCCTACAATGGAAGCAACTTAGGAGCCAGTGACTCGACCAGCTACGCTTGAATCCTCTAAATGAGCACCGAGGAGGGTAGCTAATCTTCGGTCGTTGAAATTTTCCGCGGGGATAACTCAAACTCGAAGGCCCAACACGGTGTGCACTCTCGATTATGTCCGTGCGTGGTTACATATCGCCGCAGCATCTCGTTTTCTGCAGTGAAACTCCCACTAAATATTCCACTTTCATGTATCCCGTAAGCTACACGAGCCGTTGAGCATCGAACAAAATGAGGTAATTTTCTTCGCGATCGCCTCGCGATCGTGGAACAAACAACGACCCCGTGGAAACAGTAAAAGAAAAACCGCGTTCAGCTAATCGTAACACACATACGGATCGGACGATTATGAGCCAATTAACAGATCAACTGATCGCTTCATTAGATCCTGGGCAGCCGCCATCAACGTATTCGAAGCGTAATCACCTCTCGATTAAACCCGAACCAATTAGTCGGACGACTGATTCTATTAAAGGTACACTCCGATAATACGTATTAAATATTATTGTCGGCGGCATGCCATAACTTCTTACTTTGGAATTGCACTATCCTGTTTACTCCACGGGCGGATATCGCGTGATTGGAGCGGTAATAAATAATAATGAGACGGTGCAATTATAAATGTACCTGTGGAGACAGTAAGCTTCGAATTCCACTTTTGTTCTTTTCGAAATCATTCTGAGTTACGTAAAAACTTACTAAGAATGTTTAGGGGATGAAAGCACTATAAAGTTTTCAATGAAATCGTCGGTAAAGATTTATTTTTATCGCGACTCAATTAACCAAAATTAATTGAAGCGCCAAAACTGTTTGTACAAGTTATTTTTTCTTAAGTTTTCATTTCTATTTTTTTGACCGCAGCCCACCCTCGTTGCAAACGAAAACTAGAAAGAGCTGAAATGCAAACATTAAAATACATTTTCATTGGAACTAGAATTTCTAACCACTTTCTAACATCCGGAATTTCTATAAATTATGAAAAATAAAATACAGGTTTTAGATAGATGTTATGAAATAACAAATTGTGAAACTCAATGTTTACCGTTAATAAAACCAAAAATCCTAATTCCGTCAGGCATGGGGGCAGCAAAAGGTTTCAAGTAACAGTAAAAGTCATAATTGTAGGCTGGTGATTTTATTACTTCGTCGCGTTTACGATTGCCAAGAGTTTCCGGAACCATTATGTTCGAACCGAAGGAAACTATGAACAGGTTTTGTCACATTAGTTGACGATCGGTAAGGCCTGCAGTTAAACGACTAGCTCCACTAATTGTCGTGTCGTAAAATTATAATGTATTGAAGCAAGTATAGCCACCTTGCCAAGTGGTTGTTCAAGTATTAATCTTGCACACCCTCATCACGCCCTCAGGATTACCGTCATAATCCGGGACGGTTTTATGATTTCAAATCTCTGTTGACTATTTTTCTATTGTTGTTTAAAATGTCTGTTCTACATTTGTTTTAAAACTGTCATTGTTGCTCGACGAGGTCTATGTATCCTCTTCTCGCATTAATGATTTATAATTTAATTTGCCACCCTTAACCCTCATCCGTCCCTCATTTCACGAACTGAATCTGTCCCTCGGTGTCAAATTGACACAGTGCCACAAAATAAAAAATATTTCAATGTTTTTCTAGTTAAATTGATGAGTTAACATTTACATCTTAGTTTTTTCTGTTGTGTTCTGCATTAAAAAAATAAAACTCGCACGAAGTTTCAGGAAAATTTATCTACAAATAACAGAAAAGTATAACTTATATCGAGAATACTGTGTCAACTTGACACGAGGGACGGATGAGGGTTAACGATGTTTCCATTTGAATCGATTCCCTCTAAAATATTACTACAGATCGATTTAAACGAGAACTAACTAAATACGCGAAAGCAGAAATGTAATTTGGCTATAGACAATTATCGAGTTTTTTTTTTTATTAAGCTATGAAACCCCACATGGGATTATTAGCAGCATGCACATGGCTGTGCATGCTAACATTACAAGGACATCTTATAAACTAGAATTGAACAATATAATGAACATTTTTTAGTACAATATTAACATTAGAGATATAAGCAGTGGGAATTCAGGAATGTATGTATATAAAATAGGGGGCAAAGAGTGGGTCCGCACAAAAAGGAATCTATTATTGTATAAGGTGGAAAGTATCCCTTGCTGCAAAGTACAATTATCGAGTTGCTGAGGTAAGATAGGAATATAAAAGGTATACATATAATAACCTTAGCAAAGAGTTGAAAGCGACGTTAAAAAAATATAAAAAAAAGATAGGAATATATAACTCGGGGTGTACTTCTGATTTGAACAGAGCTGATTTTGCAAGCAGAAATATAATTTACCAGCAGACTTTACAGCCTTGATTTTTATAGTCTGCGCTACTTCTCCCGAAAAGTCTGTCGGCGTCGCGCGTCAACTTACTACCGAATCACATGTCAGCTCCGCCACTCAGAACGAGATACGAGGCGAAAGCTTCTCGCTGCCTGGCCATTTCCGGGCAAAGAAAGTTCCTGGCCCCTTTTCGAAAGTTTTATGGCCCGTGGTGCATACAGGGTGTGTCGGAAATTTCACCGCGACAAGGAATACGAACCCTTTGCACTCGACTGTGACCTCTCTGAGGCAACACTGAAAATTACTATACTATAATTAAAATGAATTCCTACATTAACCTCTTGCCGTACTGTTTTCTTTACAGTTACAGTAATTAAACCGTCTTTATCCCCAAACAAGTCGTAGAACGGAAAAGAAAATTTATATTTCTTGTATGGTTACATTTATTTTAATGTTTAAATATTAATTACAAACATATCAAATTCTATTTCATCTAAAAAGAAATGCGTAACGTTCATATTTGTGAGACATTGTTAAAATCTGCATGACAGGTCTGGCTTGTTCAAGGGGTTAATAAATTCCTAAATGTCAAAGTGTAACAATACACTTAATTTTGTTAAGAGAAGATAAGAATGGTCATACGTAACGAAAATATTGTTCCCAGTTCGAGTAGAAAGGAATTAAAGGATTCAGTACTGAGGTATTAGTTTGGTGGCACAATCATTCCTAAAGATTGTTAACAATTCTTATTTGTTCACCACCGCGGATCATTAATTAATATATTACTATTACAACAAGGTTAATGAACCATTGATACAAGCGGAAAAAGTCACGTGAAAAGTATTTGATTGGGCATACAACAAGTATAAAAGTTGAAGTACACTTTGGAAGGTGGTGAGTGTTTATGAAATTGTATAAAATCATATGTATCAGTGATTATGGAAATAATTTTTTCACTTGATTTGATGACAAAACATTTTACCATGTTAATATGTGCTCATATTTATTTTAAACTAAATTAATTCAATGTAATTTTTACGATATTATGAAAAATGAACCGTTAAATATTGCTTGTTACTTCAATATTATGTGGAATCCATTTAGTGTTAATATCCTTTTTTTTTAACCCTCAGTCAACGAAAGATTTTCATAGCTTTATAATTAGTAAATACTTAGGACCGTTCACAGCTCTAATTAATAATTTTTTAAAATTTACTTTTCATGATATCTCGTGTAGACACATTAGTATTCCGATATCCACAATGAAACAGCTATTCAGTAAGTTTAATTGCCACAAATTGAGTACTTAATTGATAATAAGACGAAATAGACTCCGGCACAGTATACGGAGTTATAAAACGGTTAAATATCGCGAAAAAAGAAACACACACACACACACACACACACACACACACACACATATATATATATATATATATATGTGTATATGACTTAGACTACTTTGGGACTTTATTCGAATCAAGGGGAAAGAGTTACCCTCTCTCTGGATAGGACTTTTCTGTACAAAAAGTTCTAAAATAATTTCAAACCATTGAGAGCTGTTGGAGGATCTTATTGTTAGCTACAAAACATTTAGCAACGCCAAGAGTTTGAAAATGTGCCTGGAACTGATTAATACGAGAGAAAATAAAATTGACAAGTTTATGCTATCAAAAAGTGTGAAGTATCATATAGTATCTATTCACTTATCATTGAAGTTCTTTGTACCGTAAATTCAAGGAAAGCGTAGGACTGTATGAAGTGTTTATGTGAACAATAACATTAGCATAGGCGAGCAAAATTCCAACTCGATTACACTTTATATTAATTTTCTTAACACTAAACCTACCACTGTCAGTTAAATGACCGGTTTCATATTTTTTATTTCACAATTATAGAAACTACGAAGTTGGTTACATGAAAATTGATTCGATAGATTTCTTTCTCACGCACATATTGCAATAAAAATTGCACAGAATCTAAATAAACAGAGCCCTGTAATTTTGATAAAGCTGAGGCATTTTAGTCGCCTGTAGTACTCGGTGGGTACCGAAATAACCTTAGCATAGGGTTGAAAGCGACGATAAATAAACATAAGGAGATGCCGCGTCCGAGTGTCGGATATTTGTTATTAATATTATCAATTACGTTATACACATTTTGTAATATGCGATATTGGATTGTTCTGATACGACGTGCGATAACGAAAAGATGTGTGTGATCTCAGACGGAGATTTAGACGGGATAACTTAATTAATTATATTCGTTATATTGTAAATTAATTGTTAAATTATTTCGTGTTTACGAACGTATTATTCTTCTGACGACTTTAATCCTACATAAATATTAAAAAATAGTACTCGGTGGATTTAGTGTTAAATGTTTTACAGTTTTGTCGGGGGACGCATGCTCAATATCCTCATTATACCTAGCCAGCTTGGCGGCGCGGTTCTCGGCGCGAAGTGAAACCGCGCGCGGAGCTTTGCAAGCAGCGGCGCGGCCGATTATTACTCACGTTAATCGAAGTTTATTGCGCGGGATCGTTTTACCTTGCAAACACGGTCCGCCGATATGAATGGCCGTGCGGCTGGAAGCGTTCGTACCGGGCCGGCCCGCTGGAAATCCCGGGAAAAAAGCCCTCGCGAGGCAAACGGACACCGATATCGTGTGTATACACAGCCGAACCCCGTTGCCGGATGCGATTCGTCGTCCCAATAATTAACGATTTCCCTCGCTAAGCTGACACTTTTTCTTGCATAATAAATCCAGTACATCTCACCGGACAACACTGCTCGCTCGACGGAGACGCTAAAAAACCGGGGACAACGTTCTCGTGCTTACACGATACGGTCTTGTCGAGATCGGATGCTGGCTGGTTCCGATACAGTTCGTGCGATCGTTTCCGTGCGCCGCGCCGGATAGAAATCTCCGAACGTTTCGATTTACGCTCGCACCGGATAAATCGTCGGCGCGGTGTTTCTTATGAACCACTTTTTGACCTCCGGATTTTCACCGGCAATATGTAGCATCGTGGAACGTCACTCGTTAGATTTGCTCTCTTGTCCGATCGTTAGAAGAAAGTTAACCCTTCGAGCGCCGAACAACGATATATCGTTATTGGCTAGCGAGAAGCGTCGATATGTTGTTGCGCATGTCTTGACACGTGACTGAACGCTTAGCATTTCTACAAAAGTTTTGCGATTCTTTTTTCTAATCTTATCTACTTCGACTAGGCTCTGTATTTTTCTTTTAGGTGATTTCTCAATCAGGATTAATGGTACAAGTGCATAAAGTACGAAATGTAATCTTGGATTCAATCCTCAGATTCGCCAGATTAAGACTTGTGACGCCACGTTCACGTGACGCGTTTCGTCATGTCACAATGTCACGTGACTAATTCGGTACTGGCAGAGAGAGGGGAACTTTTCCCCCTCAATTCGAGTGACTTGAAAACATAATTTTGTGTGTTTGATGTACTCCTATTACGTTCATTATGATTATTTAACAATTCAATAACCGTAACATTTTTCAATATGTATAAGATTATTATACATTGTATGTAAGTGAATTATAGTTGTGGTATGTGATGTTTCCACACGGAAAGTAAGATCTCGATGAATTCCTGCATTTGACAATAATTAGTCCATAAAATTTGTATAATAACAATGAATTAGGTTCACTGTAAAACTTTCATAGTTTTCCAGTTTCTTATTTTACGAAATAAGAACTCGAAGTAAGAAAATTGTTATATGTATAATGGATATTTGGTCCCCTCAGGGTTTCAAATCCCGTTCCACACTTCTCACCTTTACCAACACTCTCCCTATCGCCTATTCCAGCGGGACCTACTGTTCATTACTGTGGGTTACCGAACTACCTTAAGAAAATTGTTTGTTACCGTATACTATTTTGTTGTTTAAGAATATCCTTATTAAGAAAAGACAGCAATATTCACGTCCATAATTATTAAAAATTATGTAGGAATTTATAGAGTAATTATTAAAAATTAAATACAAGTTAGTAGAGTAATTATTTTTAAACTATAAGAATTAATGGAGCACTTATTTTCAAAGTCTAGAAATGAAAATTAAGAATTAATAGAGCAAAGAAAAATTAATAGAGCATTTATTTTGAAACTTCAAGAATTAATGTGCCATCTATGCTCAAATTATCCTAAAATTTGCATTGTATTATACTTTAATGTAATATTCGATATGTAATAGATCTTAAACACGTCATTTGGCAATGTCCAAAATATGAAGGACGTGATACATCAGCTCTTTTTCGTCACAAGTACTGTCTTCCGACTTGTATAAGATACTTCCTATGTGGTCCAGATATTAAAGGCCTGTTAATTATTTTCGATTTTATTAAGCGATGTGCAATGAAAATTAAATTTCATTGAATTAATGCAGCCAAGTTGAAGCATTACAAGCTAATTTTAAATTAAGTTAAGTTAATGGGCGCATTAAGCCATTATGTAATACGTTAATAGATTCATGTACTGTATATTCTATATAAACCATACTTGGTTTAAAGCTTTAAATAAATAATAATTGTATATGTAATATACATATATGTATGTAATATTGTATATAATAATCTGTGCACAATAGTTAATATGTTAAAAGAGAAATATGATCGTAACTCTAATACGTTAATAATAATACTTCTCTAATATTATAATAAATAAATCTTTATCCAGCTGTACGTTGCGTATCAGGAAGCTGAACAAACGCATAAATAAGTGCATTCCAACTCGAGCTGTTCTCACCAGTCTCACTTTTCCGCATTTATTCCTCTTTCACTTGTACTGATACTTTCTTCGGAATACTCGATCATAGCGATAGAGGCGTTGCTGTTCAATCAATTTCTGCATGTAGGTCAATAAAGTCCTGATTGCTTCGAAATTACAGAATGCACTCGGGCTGGGATACGCGAGATCGTTGCATATCGAAGCCGAATGCATGTCACGCGTCCGACGAGAGCCCCGGTGTGTACGCGTTTCCCGGTATCTAATCGGTGAAACCCGCTATCGATGATCACCGACGTCTGTCATATGAATGCGTTACGATAAAGAAACGCCTATGCACGATGAGAACCGGCACGCAGCTAGCTCGCGGCGTCATCTGAATGCCGATCGTGACCAACCGGAGTATGCGACGCGACGAAGGCAGATACGTACCAATCTACTCGCGGTTGGAAATAAAACACCGGCGAATCGCGTGCTGCACCGTTAAATTAATAAATTTTTATAGGCAACACTCGACGAGGCGAGTGGACTTTCACGCGAACGTGAATGCGCCAGGGCGATCAGGCATCAAAAGAGACGCGCCACGATCTCTCCGCGTTAATGGCCTAACCGAGAGTATCAAATCCCGGGAAATGATCGTTTCGCAGTATTTACCCTTCGTGGACCGGGATTTTTGGAAATACAAGTAGTACTCGTTCGAATTTGCAAAATCTGCAACTTCAGCCTTATGCAGCCAATCGGGTACCCATTTACTGCATTTCTTTCAACAACTTGTTAATGTTTCTCCAAAAATATTACTAAATTTCTCTGTATGTCTATTCTTTACTCGCTAATATATTGATTTATGGTCTTAAAATGAGAAGTTGTGCAAATATGTTTAATATAAAAAGTTTAAAATAATCTATACATTTTGGTTGGCTACATTAGGGTTAAAGAGCCTACACCTAAAGGGTATTACACAAGGGCTACCTATCTAAAAGTACTTGAACCAAATTAAAAAGGATCATTCGATAGGGTTAGGGCATTGAAGACAATCATGCAGAGTCTCCAGATGAGGGGAGGGAGCAGGAATTGTGGGCAAAAAGTACGTGATCGAGGGGTGGGGAATAGCGTCGCGGAAGGAGAAGATAGAGCGTGGACACAAGTTTTCATCTAGCGACTCTGCAACCATGTTGTGTTTAACTCTGTATCTCGACCGGGAGAGTCGGGTAACATGGGAAAGATTAGCCTATTTTACATATACGAAAATTCTGAAAAAATGCTAACAGATGTCAAGTACCCATATACATATACTGTGATTAATTCGAAAAGACATAGAAATGTGAATCGCTGGATCAAGCATTGAAACCAGATTGTACAGTAGGACCTTGAATCAGATACAAGCTTTTGCAAACAGCTCAGTTGAGAGGTTAATCGACGATGGAGAAAATGGAAATCATGAAGAAAGTTGTAATTATTTGGACTTACCTTGTTGCTTATTCGTGATACAAGTGTTTCGATGTGACATTGCCATTCCAAGGCACGTAGAAACAGCAGATGCCAACGACGTTCCAGAGATCTTACGATTCGCAAAGCCTGCGGCGGTTCCCACTCCTCTCGTTCGTTCTCTCGCTCCTGTTGTTTCTCTACTTCTTGTTGTTTCTCCACGTCTTGTTGTTTCTCCTCTTCTTGTTGTTTCTCCAGCTCTTGTTGCTTCTCCAGTTCTTGTTGTTTCTCCAATTGTTGTGCGTACACCTTGTCGCCCAGCTTGACCACCGAACTGACGATTCGACCGTGCGCCTCTATGTCCTGTTGGAGTACCTGTAATCATTCATAATACAAAGCTTGGTTATTACGTGTTTCTGAATAATAAACAAAGTAAGATATTTAGCACGTTGACAAGTACGTCGATTAAGTACGAGAGACATTATTCTTCGACTAGGTTCAGAAATTCATTTTTATTGTGATGTATTTGAATAAATAGTATTTTATTAGGACTTGTACAATCGGGAAGGATAATCATTAGACAGCAGATTTTGTGCATTTATGACACAGAGTAAGTGTAAATTAATAGCAAAAGCATTAGAAGAATTTTAAATGTACTGTTATATTATTTCATACACATATTAAGAAAGAAAATAAATGTCTATTTCATTCTAGGTTGTTGCAATTCAGGCAAAAAATGTTTATTTTGCTTACAGATCCCGAGGTCTAGTAATCATACGATTCAATTTAGCCCGAATAGAGCTTTTTGTTAGAGTTTTATTGTTACCTAAATAATAAAAGATTCGATGAAGCCACGACACAATACTGTGCTATTAAAAGATCGAGGTCATTCGACATTCAGTCGTATTCACAATGAGCTGTTCTCAAAAAAAAGGCAAACATTGAACAAGAACGTCCGTCATCTGCCTGACATAATCATCAATCAAGATCCCCGTTTCAAAATTGCTTTTATGGAAAGTGGACCGTGAAAAATTGAGTGAGATATGTGAGCAGAAAATATTAATAATGCCCAACATTGCAAGTCGAAAGTTAAAATGAGTCGAACATGCATATGATAATATATATTGACTTCCTATTAATAGATTATAATTATTATATATTTAAATTATCTAAACTGTATCGTTATTTTCATTTTATTATTTTACGTTCAGGAATAATACCAAAATGATATTCTTTAGAATTTTTATGAAAATGATCTTGTTCAATAAAAGTGTTCTGGAAACGAATATTTAACAATTGTATAATAAAAATGCCGTGAAAATAAGTTTTTTAAAGCATAGTTTCACGAGAGAAACACACAGGCGCTTTGAACTGTGAATTATTTACACAAATGTTACAAAATTTATTCAAAATATAAAACCAGTCATTTAGTACTGTATTATTACAGCTAAAATAATATTCAGTGCTTATTACAATAACTGAAAATTTCTGTCATTTCTGTCATATGTTATAACTAAACTGCGGATTTTATGCATTTATAAAAAAAAGTTTAAGAATTTAAATACACTACTATAGTGTATTTAAATTCTTAAATATATTCAACAAGAAATTAAATATTTATTTCACCCCAGCTTGTTGCAATTTAGTCAGAAAATTTTTATTTTGCATAAAAATCCCCAGAGTAGTTATAACTTTCAAAAAAGTTTTTGTATCTGCATTATAATATGAGAATTTTAGCGTGAAATTTAAAAAGTGCCAAAACTCTTTTCATCCTTGGAATTCAAAAGGACCGAAGAGCATTTCACTGTCCTTTATTGCATTCTGGTTTAAGAGTAAGATGACGTTAAATATCGCATCTGTATTCTATTATCAATTGAAAATCGCGGAGGATGAAAAATCGAGCGCAAAGTTATAAGCGCGCGGCCATTCGAAAGTAGCCGGAAGCTTAAATGAAGCTCGATTTATGGTCTTTAAATTACGTTTTGACTGAGTACCGTTATCGAGGATGATCGCCGAAAGTCTTCTTTCACGTTGGCCAGCGGATGATTAAGTTGTGCCTTTAGAAGGAAGACGGCGCGGCGCGAGGATGCACGATTAAAGGGTACATTAAACTTCGCGGCCGTAGAAACGGCGCCCGAGAAATTAATGATTCCTCGGAACTTCGATAAAAAAAAAACAACAATGATTACTCCCGCAATACCTCGGCTGCCTTTTACCGGAAATCCTACGGCAAGACTCGGAATCGTTGTAGTAAACGTGACGCATGCTAAAGGATAATCGTCCAAGGACGATACACGGTGGATCCAAAAATTATTTCGTAATTATATTTTCTAAACTAAAAAATAGTACAACAATGAACCTATACCATAATTGTACAGCCAAAAGTCTAGACTCATTTTAAAGCTTGAAATTTCTACTTTCACGTCCCCCCTTATTGGTTTAAAAAATATTTTCATCTATTATAGCGTTGATGATTTAATCTACCATAGATCTGAAGATTAAAGCTTCTATTTTACAAGAAGGCACAAGTCTTGTGTTACATTAAAGTTGGCAGTGCAATTTTCATTGATAGTTCGATAAAATGGCCAGAAAAGATCGCAGAACAATTTTCAAGGACTCGTTAGTCAGAGAAACCACAATCTTCAAATCTGTGGTAAAATCATTCACGAGAAAAATTCTTGAACAGCGTTACAAGCCATTGCATTTGTATCATCTTCGAGTAAAATCATGTCTTTAGTTTCTCATCTGTTACAACGTGCAAACGAATCTCAACAGGAGATGATCGATGCATTGTGAAAGTAGGATCTTCAAGCTTTAAAATGAGTGTAGTCTTATGGATGTACTGTTTTTTTTTCACAATTATTCAAGAATTGAAGATTCAGTAATCAAATACTTTTTACGTAATACTTGTTACGTTTACATGTTAGTTTGGGAATATTATTTCGTCGGTAGGTTTTCGCCGTGTGCCATTTCAAGAGGAAATTCATTTATCTAGAATGACGGAACAAGTTGTTAGTTGAAATACGCGCGCATACCCGTTATGGCATCTTTACTACGTCTATTGCAGTGACTTCACAGAACGCGAGTATAGAATGTCGAACAAGTGATTGGACATTGTCGAGATGCCAACTGCAATTTTTGACGTGTGTGCACTCCAAGTTGGGGTCGTGACATGGTGGGTTGTGTGCTACATACATGGCCCAGAAATCAGGATTACTGAATTAGTGTACAGAGTAGAGCAGTAGCTTTGTGCTCGTTGAATGATTTCGTCTAATAACGTGAAGAAATGCTCTACACAAAATTTGCATGAGGCTGGATATAACATAACTTGAATTTCTTTGTGTAGGTACAGAGAAAATTTCAAAGTCATCTCCATTGTGCAAGAGAAATATCTTCTCATCAGTGCATCGACTTTATGCATTTGTGACGTATGCAAATTTATAGAAGAAAGCGTCTATACTAAGCGCAATTAAAAGTTTGTTCTATTATCACTTGAAGAAATCTAGTGGACAAGAGAAAGTTTTGAAACGATAACTGAAAATAGGAATTTTCATAAATATCTGATTAACGATTAATATCGTCAAATGCCGTGGTAAAATATATTATAGCTGACCCCATGGTTTTTATATTTTTCTGTTTAGTCTATTGAATGTTTTACAATAGTACAAACAACATTTATATATTCTATTAGTTTCCATTTGATAAAAGAGAATTTAATTGTAAACATTAACATCTCCGTAATTAAAGAAGATGATCGGAAATAAAACTGTAATACGATATTAATGTTTAATATTTCTAGACAAAGTATATGTAATGTGGCCAAAGTTATTGCGCCACCGTGTATATCGAACTCGTAATTGTGTGCACATCGAGTGCAATATCAACCGTAACTGAACCCTGCGCTTTAGATCGACTTATCAGTTTTACCATGAATAATTTATATCATGTTAATACGATCTGAGATCAGAGAAAGACAATATTTGCACTAACAGAATGATAGAGCGTTCTACAGAGGGTTCCCGCATTGTGCATGCCACTTCAGACGCGCTCAATGCCATGGAAGCCACCTCAGACTCAAATGGTACTCTACGAACCTCTTTTTATCCCGTATGACACAAGCCTTATAAGGCCTACATCATTCATGCGGACTAACACTGGCTCATATGACACGCTGAAGAGCGCTTTAAATTCGTACAACTCAATAAGACAACTTCAAAAGCTCATGAGACACGGTAGAACCTATAGTAACTCGTACAGCAGAGTACATAGATGGATAAGAGCAAATCAATACTCCCGAAGTCATCGTAGACTCATACGTTATATCCGAGTTTTATGCAAAAATAAAAATGATCTCTATTAGTGTCCTCATACAGAAGCTACAATTTATTTATATTTTTAATCGTTTGAACATGGTAGCTACCAACATTTGTTACAATTAGTGTTGAAATATTTTATCGAATATAAGATACCACTTTTATGAAATAATATATATATAGATAAAGCAATCTCATAGAAAAACTCATGAACTCTCTGAATATTATGTTGTGCACTATGACTTGAAGCAACAAGTGTGTGAAATAAATTTTACTTCAATTAAACCGAGAGTTAATAATACGCTGGAAATATATATCACAAGTGGTTATGGCGATCTCTATCGCATAGTCACTCTGATATGGTTTGATATGATGAATCGAAGGTAGTCCGGATCACTTTATACACAACTCAAATAATTCCATAGTGCTTCGCGAGTAGTACACGCGACGCATAATGCTCACTTAGTATATAGACCATGTAATCAAGTGTCATGTTTTGAATCATGTGCGATACGTGATCGGAGTACCTGCCGACGCATAACATCAGACGCAACAAAGTTCCGAATATTAATATAATACGTCTCTTATATCGATCGTATTATTGTTACTAACAACAGTTTAATGTTCTCGGCGCTACGGTTCGATCAATTACTACTGAGAAATCAAAGAACAATTTTGCAGATTATCAAATCTATCAGAACATCAAACAAAAAAAAACGTCGATGATTATTTGATAATCTGCAAAATTGTTCTTTGATTTCTCAGTAGTAATTGATCGAACCGTAGCGCCGAGAACATTAAACTTTTGTTATTAATATAATACACCAGGAATCTAATCAGCGAAATCGTTTGTTATCAGTGCAGTATTTCTGGTACCGAGTTCTACGGTTCTAACCTTTTCGGTTCCACAATGAAAAACTGTTTTAACACTAAACTTATCGAGCCTTAAAAGTAACTGATACATGTTCCCTTATAAAAATGACAAAATTGATTTTATTCAACATTTGTGCAGCTCCTATTGTAATACGTGCTCCACTAAAGATATTAATACGATCATTTCGTATGAAATTATGTTGATTATATCAATAATCGTAAAATAAAAAATCTGGAACCGGCCATTTGACCAGTGATGGTAGGTTTAGTGTTAAAAAAAACTCTACATATGTATTTCATGTGGTAGTAAATATACAGTAAATCTAGAAAATTTTTTTTAGAAAGATAGTATACTTACTGCCACAGAAGGTACACGTATACAGTCTGATCAAACAATATTTTTATCGCGTTATACGGGAGCCTACTGTAATCAATTGAATCATAGCCGATTAACACGTTCGCCACCAGCATTTGTTTTGTCAATTGGCATGTGACAAATGAAAATCTTTATCCCCCCACTCCACTTTAATTCAAATGACGTCATTAGCCCGTAACTTTGCCTTCGCTCATAATCGCCAAAACATGTGTCCACACTCTACTTTCCCCTTCTACGAAGTTATTTCCCCATGCTTTCGTCACAGCCCGGTCACGTGACGCGTTCCGTCTTTGTCTTGCACGAGTCACAATATCACGTGATGAATACTTATTTCCAGTCAGTTCCTCTGATCTGAATCTGCTCTCATCTATGCCCGCTACAAGGCTTGCTGAATAGCACCGGTATAAACGATCAGACTTACTAATAATTAGTTAGAAGATACCAAAGTTTTTACGTTACATTATAATTAAGTTTATTTAAGTACAAATAACTCTAGATATTGCCACTAATTTTGTGACAACCATTTTTAAGCAAATTAATAGCTCTGGCCACCGATTTGAATTTAGCAGAAGATTTGATTCTCTTATTTAGCCCTCGGACAACGGACGATTTTTATAGCTATAAATTGGTAATGCTTAGGATAAGGCAATGCTTAAATTTTTAAAACTTTAGTTTTGATGATATCTCATGTAGATATGTTACTCTGTCCGATATCCTCAATGGAACAGCTGTTCAGTTAGTTTAATTGTCACAAATCGAGTACTTAAATGACAATTTGGATATTCCCGGTGAAAAGTGACTCCGTCACAGCACTTGGAGGGTTAATGTAAAGTTAATTTGACTATCTTTACGTAAACAGCGAGGTTGTGGGCGACAAATATCCGTGACAGTAGTAGCGAACGCGTTGAACGATGCACCGCAAATATAATACATGTGAATACACTGCAAAAACAGACTATCGCCAATTGTTCTGAACGATCTGCATCGGATTTTTCTCTCACAATGAACTTGTTCGGTCGCAATTCTCTTTCCCCTTCTTAGTCCCTGATTCCCATTAGCGAAACAATGATTACTTCTATTCTTAGACCGAACGGCAAGCGTGGCCGAACTGCCTAACCGTTCGAGCATGATTTATTATCAAAAACACATGAGCGCGCCGCGGCGCGGCGGAGTTGTTTCCCAGATAAATGAGCGGTTCCCGGAGAGCATTTCTTTGAGTGTTGCACACTATCTCGCCGGCCGTATCGATCCAGGTGTTACGAGCTGCGATATTAATGGCACCAAAGCCGTGAAACCCAATACGAAACGACCATGCTTTTACTCATTTTTCAAGCTGCGAGTGCACGGCGGCGCGGCGGCCGCCGCGCTTCCTCCTTTCGATGAACAGACCAGGTGAAATTCATCAATCGCTCGCGCTCGAGCGCGGGTAATCAGCGACGAACAAAAAAACGCATCTATCTCGAAAGGAACACGGCGACGCAGGAGAGCACGGCGGGAACAACGCGGTTCTCCGCGGTGGTTTCTTGTAACGGCAGGAGGAACACACAGACTGGTAGACATGATTCCCGGTAAGAAGGAAGTATGAAGCAGGATTATGATTTTCCTGCCTAGAGCGGGATTGAAGCGCGCGATAAGAACCGGCAGGCAACGCGCCAGCCAGCGGTCTTTCTTTCTTTTTGCTCCTACTCTGCTTTCCTTCTCCCGTGCATAATCATCGTTTGCACATAATCAGCCGTCGGTTTTGCTTAAATTAACGACGCGTACTTCGCGCACAGTCTCGGTGCCGTTACGTCGTACCATTTTTCTGGGGAAACCGATCCCGCAGCAGTTTCACGGATAAGTACAGGGTGTCAAGAATGTGATGCTCATGCGCGCCACCGCCGCTAATTGGACAATTATTACTACCCCCCGGTCTAGAATGTTGTTTCGGACGAGGAATGTTTATAATTTTCTTGGAAATCAATGTGTTGTATTTGGCAAGGGCGCACAGTGGGCAATTCCAACGAAATTGGCGGCAAAATCGAAGAACTTTTAATAGAAATGAGATAGAGCGATGAAATTTTTTTTTAAATTAAAGATTTGTAAAATATGGAAAAAATAGGGATATTATGGTACGAGCGGTTTTTAACCTGTGATGTATAGCATGTTCAAAAAATAATTTGTTCCGCGCGTGGTATTGGAAAAACCATGATTTTCATGAAATTGTGAAAGTTTAATGAATTTTATCAAGGTTAAAAAAAAAGTTCCTACCATAATCTCCCTATTTTTCCAATATACTACAAAGTTTCAGCTTCAATTTAACACTAGAAAGATTGAAACTTAGTGTATACCTATATTGCCCAAAAGCAGTCAAAATGACTGCATTGTGAAAGAATAACTAATGTGTAAAGAGATTTGTTTAAAATTAATTTTTAATATTTTTTATATTATTTACAGTTATATAACAAGTTATTAGTAAATATTAACAATAAAAAAATTTTGTTAGAACAAGTATCACTGCATAAAGATTCGAATCACAAGTACTACTTTAGCTTATTGAGCAACTGCAACTTATCAAGTATACGCCCAAATCGACAATTTATCATGTACTTGTATGTTATCATGTGACGGTAATCGAAAAAAATAATGAAAACTGTTATTTCAATACAGAGCCGAACTGGTCATATAAGAAATTTACTCAATTCAATAATAAGAGTCATTTGATTATTGAAAATTTCCGAAGCAGTCCAAATGACTGCTTTTGGATAATATAGGTATAACACATATATACATATATACCGGAAATGAAGGAGGGGGGAGGTAACTACAATTATTAATAAACGCATTTACATGTTGTACAAAAAGTCACAAAATTCTAAGAAATTGTGTCATTATATACATAATTGTTTTTCTAATTGAAATTAAAAAGCAGTCAAAATGACTTCCTTGGGCAATCTAGTGTTAAAAATAATTTCATCGCTCTGTCTCATTTCTATCGAAAGTTCTTTGATTTTGCCGCCGATTTCGTCCGAATTGCCCACTGTGGTGCGTGAAAGGGTCGAAAGCAGGAACTTGGAATCAGCATGATTTTAATATCGGTAATACGCTAATGGGGCTGTACTATAGTAATTCTCCATTTGCTTCCAAAGCATAGTGCAGCTGCAATCGACTGGAAATGGTTATCGCAACATCGTATTTTTGTGTAACAAACAGGGTGGTACTTTGATTTAAATAACTATTATTATTCGTAGTGGTTCACGTAGAATCGAATGGTATTAAGAGGGCACACAGTGTTTTTGTAGGTGGACGCGTAGAGGTCATATGAAGGTCATTAACTTTATTCAGATGGAAACATATATTTTTATTGCATCACTTAATGCATCTGGATATTCGTCACAAAAATGTGTGAACCTACTTACGCGAAGGAATAATTTTTTAAAAGAGATATGAGAGGTTGAATGTGACGATGGTTTATATCATAATAAAGATTTTTTCACATAAGTAGGTTAACACTTTCTTGCGAAGAATATCAAGGTGCATTAAGTGGTGCAATAAAAATTATGTTTCCAATTTTAAAAATAGTTAATGACCTTCATACGTTCTCTACGCGGTCCACCTATAAAAGAAAGTCCGAATAATAAATTAAAGAATGAACTCGTTAACCCTTTACTGCATGATTTTCTAATTGGGATGAAAAAATTGAAAGCAGGTCAGTTTTCGTGTTTCATTTAAGGGAAAAATATTAAAAAAAAAAATTAAAACAACATTTTCAGAGAAATAAATGAACATAGTAAAAAAACATATTCTTAGTTTACTATATACCAGATTTGTTAACTGGATCAAATATGATGCACTATGCAGCGAAGGTTTAATTGTCCAAATGTGTAGCCGGTTTTATTATAATATACAGCGAAAGAAATAAATTTGTTTTATTTAAAAATATTGGAACCCGTCATTTTGATGGGTCCTGTAAAACTGTAAACTGAAGAACCATGGGAGACCAGCTGATAAGAAGCTACACAGGCAAGGCGATCGGTAGTTTTCATTTGTTAATGCCAACACGTGTTGCTATCTCTTGACTTCGTAACCCAGTCTCTCCGACATCCGTACCCCTACGCTGTCCTAACTATCTAGGTCATTGACGATAGTGTTCCTTGCCAATGGGGCACCTTTGTCGACAGGTCTCTTAGGGCATTTCAACACTGTAAATCTAATAGAAAGTCCTGTCGGAATTGATAACTAGCCTGTGGGATTTGATGCAAAATGTTGTTCGCATCAACTTCAAGATGAAGGAACTGTACCCGCATTTAGTTGGTTTATTAATAATGTTAACGAGCTGGAAATATGTAATACAATAATATTTTTCAATATTCTAAATAACTTTATCCTGTTCACTGTTCTGAAGGTGTTCTCCAGTATGCGATTTAGAGGATGATTGCAAAAAATAAGAACTGGATAATTGCAACAACTAGATAAAATTTTATTAAGAATAGTAAACAACGGAGTTGAGCCTGCGATTACTAAACATTTCTTAGGAATATAGGCTTTTGTTATAATTCATTATAACCATTTGCATTTTATTCTGAAGAAACTCAGTAAACAAAACATTCGAGAACGTTCTTTATTATCAACTTATTACAACTGTTAAGAAAATGAAGTTATTGTTATACTTGCTTACTGTTCCTTACAATTAATCTAGAAAACTTAGATTTTACATGAAAATGTGGGAAGTACTGTATTTTCACCACTTTTAATCGCGTATAACTAGACAGTGGACTTTATGCATTTATGACAAACATGAGTAGATATCATTTAAAACAGTAAAAACATTTGAAGAATCTAAAAATGCGATTATATTATTTTCAACGCATTAAACATATTAAAAGACAAAATAAATTTATATTGCATTTCAGGTAGAAAATTTTGATTATGCGTAAAGATTCGCTGCCTATTTATAACTAATTAAAAATGTGGGAAATACGGTATTTTAATAAACCGGTCAATCAATTTCTATGAAATTTTCAACATGCGCATAATTTATATCAATCTACGAATCACTTTGTTTAAATTTTCGTTACAAGCCCAAATAAGAAGCCTCAGTGTGAAGCAGAGAAGTGTGTGCGATCAATTATGGGATTGGCTGTAGCTCAATTGTGTATCGAGCTGAAGTGTTGCAGGCAATCAACCCTATCGCGGATGACCATTACCTTCTCGACACCCTGTACTCGTGAGAGAGCCGGCGCTCGTGGCGATCCAGCCGATCGATTAGAAATTCATTCCGAGCGACAGGCGTAGCTCGGAAAAGCTTGTAATTTCGATCGATCGATGGGTTCCGATAATAAGAAACAACCGCGAAATCCACGACACGGTCGCAATCAGCCGGTCGCAGCACCGCCGGTCCGATGATTTACAAGCCGCGTTTTCCCTTTTCCGTCGACGCAGATTAAGATCGTTATCCCCCGAGATTTCTTCGGCTGGAAATAAATCACGGTTCAGGGCATCGCGGAACACTGATAGCGGACACCCGTGTGTACGCTCCGGTGCAAAGGTTAAGCACACGCGTACAAAAGAAACGTTAAAAGCCTTTATTGCTTCCGCGAAGCAAGTCAAGCATTTCGACGCAGCCGTGCTCATTACGCCGCGACGTGGGCTCTCCGCTCGAATGTCATACCGGCGCGCGGCGCAACGCCAACCTAGGGATTCGTTCTTTTTCGAAACGCGAGGAGCCCGGTGCTAAGTTACTCTTAGGCTTTTACAGGATTTCAGGGAACATTCCGCGCAGAGGATGACGAGATGCGAATCAAACAAGAATGCCGAGAACTGACGCTATCCTCCGCCAGTTAATTCTCGGACGCTAGCATTAATGAGTAGTGGATTTTATGCATTTACGACGAAAATATAGTAGACGTCGTTTGAAACAGTGGAAACTGTAGAGGAATTTAAAGATACTGTTATACCATTTGCAACATATTAAATATATTATCCTCTCGTATGCTGTGTTATGCGCAGACCTGGGTCAAACATATTTCAACTAAGAAATACAAACATATGCAGAAACTATTTTTCACAACTGTTACATAGCTTTCATTTGAAACTATTACTAAATTACTGTTTCAAATGAAACATATGTAACACAGTTGTGAGAAGTAGTATTTGTAAATATTTGTATTTCTTCGTTGAAATATTTTTTACCCAGGTCTGGTTATTCGTGATTGCTAGACAACGCATTATGGGACAAACCGATGAAATCTGTGTCAAAATTAAAGAACTTTCGATAGAAATGAGATAGAGCTATGAAATTTTTTTAAATGAAAGCTGAAACTTTCCGGAATATGGGATAATTATGGAGATTATGGTACAAATGTTTTTTAACCTTGCAAAAAAATAGACATTTTTAAAAATAATTCGACTTTTTGCAAAATCCTGAGGGCATAGACAAATTTTGAAAAAAATCTACGGGACATAATGTATGATGCATGTGAAAAAAATTAGTTCCGCGCGTGGTATTGGAAAAATCAGAATTTTCTTGAAATTGTGCAAGTTTAACGAATTTTTTCAAGGTTAAGAAACGTTCGTACCACAATCTCCATAATTATCGTATATCCTGCAAAGTTTCAGCTTTAATTTAAAAAAAATTTCATCACTCTATCTCGTTTCTATCGAAAGTTCTTTGGTTTTGACACAGATTTCACCGGTTTGTACCATAGTGCGACGCATGGGCATCCTCATCCGAAATACGACGAAAACCTGTCCTGAGTCATCGTCTTATGTCGGAATAAAACTGTATCAGCGAAATGTTGGTGTGACTCAGAAATGACTCTGACATAGGCTTAGAACTTGCAAGAGTCTGATATTAACACTTTACCTACCAAAAGCCTATTAATAGGACTTTCAATAATTGTGCTGTACCAAAAAAAAGCACAGAAATTTTCTTTTACATTACAATCTTAAATGAAACTATTAGATGACGATATTGAGGGTGACTTGTTAGTTCACAATGAAAATTCCTGTTGCTATTGAAGGTTACATTGAAAAGTGTCTAGTCGTGTACCATAGATTTTCCAAAATTATGCAATAATCACCGGTCGGTAATGAATCAAGAAAGAAAATTTTCTATTTCTTTTCAATTTGTTACAATTTCGAGGTAATTAATTTTTATTTTACGTTCGTAACGTTAAAGAATTATTTTAATTATTCGATCATTTTGGACCAGCAGCTTAACGATATATGAACAACTCCGCAGTTTAAAAATGCACAAAACTAAACAGGTCTTTTACATTTTTGTTATAAGTTGTATTAATCTTGTGTGACTTGGTTATGCGTGAAATAGTACAAGTGTATTTAAATGCACGTCAAATAGGGATCTCTAAGGTTAATGAACTGTATCTATATAAATAAAAATCAAATGCTGTTCGTTGGTAAGCGCATCACTTGAGAACTACTGGACCGATTTGGCTAAGAAAAATTGGAAAAGTTGCCCGGAGAAATGTAAAATACGGAAAAAACTAAAAGTGCTTTTTGAATCATATTTCAATACAACAAAAAAAAAACGAACGTCGCAGCTTTTAATCAATATTTCAATAGGTATTTACATTATCGACGTCTGTTTACAAATTTATAGATTTGGACAGGACAACGTCTGTCGGGTCAGCTTGGAAGAAATAAAAGACGAGTGTCTTTGACTACAAGAACGTACACTAAGTGACGATAAAACGCAACAATCCAAAACTGATCACAGAATTCGAGTGGTATAGTAAAAACCGTCATCAGAAGAGTAGCCACAAAAATGGCTATGTCGAAGACTGCGAACTACAGTGGGGCGAAACGATCCAATGAATTTGTTTAAAAATTTGTCAAAAAATTATAAAACATTAAACAATATGGACTAATTGGAAATCTCTGTTTTCGGCTTTTTTTTCATTTATGGAAACAGATCTTAAAAGTGTTTAGCAGCTTCGGTCTGGCAGTAATCGTTTTGGTAAGGTATAATATTGAACTAACTTTTCCGCGCGATTCATTCTTGGAAATTCCAAAAGTTGATATTTAAACTTAAATTGCAGCCAAGATTGTCCGAAGTTGCCCGAGATTTTTTACACAAAGTTACTTCAATATAACACCTTACCGATACAAGTAGTGCCATATCGAAGCTCCTTAACACTTTTAAGTGTTCTAAACAACTTTATTGAAAAATTATTTGTGCCAGTTAATAGTTTCAAGCATGCGTAATAACCCCTATAAATTGCAGATCTGTAAGTATTCAATTATAGACGCAATAATTAAGTAACTATGGCATTGAAAACTGGTGAATTTCCAAGAGAGAAAAATAGGTCATTTGCCATGCCTATATCTCTGTGAAAAATTATTTTTTTAAAAATCTGACTTTGGCACATTATACATTCACTATTTGGTAATACAAAAATAATATTTTCCTTTTTAAAATCGAAAATTTATAAAACCAATTTTTGACCACCTCGGCACCACTGTGCGAACTGAACTCGTTGAATCACCCTGTATATTCGCGACCATATCTCCGGCTGGCGAAGCCGAGTAGCTGAAATCCGCGAGGAACAAAAGGTGTTGTGCGTTGCCTCCGTAGCCCGCATTAGCCCACTTTCTCCGATAGATTGCGTACGATTACATGCGATTGTTCTACATATCTGTTAGCACCGAGCAATTGCTACTCGCGATCGGCACCGCGTTACTTTCGACCACCGCCACCGCGTTTCCTCGGGACACTTTGCTCGTTTTTTCTGTCCACCGCGGAAAGACGTTCCGCACGCGAGAACAATGGATCCGGTTCGCTAAAAAGGGATCCCGGCTTTATCTGATACCGAAGATCGACATCGAGATAGGCGTAATTGGTGTTTCATGGTCAGCCGACCCAACGAAGATCCCGAGAGACCGATACGATCTGTGAAGTAGGTATGAGAAGTCAAGCGAAGTATCCACACGAACGAACGTATATAATCTTCGGAGAGAACGGAAGAGAGGATTATTTTTAATTGTACTTGATTCCGATGATTTTGTCAGCCCCGTCAATTTCGATTCGTCATCGATGATAAGGACTATCTGTACTTTGAGGAATCGATATAATGAATGTGTCAATAAGTAGAAAAATCGTCTAGCAAAACAGCTAAAAACGAAAATTGATCTTATTTTGTGTTGCGTCGATTTATATCAAGCTGCTTTACAATGTAGTGTGAAATTGAATTGGTTATTCGGATTGGTAGGTAGTTTTCTCACTGAACAGGATTGATCACAAAAGTGAATTATGGATTTATTTATGACAAAAATGAGTAGTGAACACACGAAACCGTAAAAGCGTTAAGAATTTAAACATCAATTATTTTTAACCAATTGAACCTAGTACCAAGGGAAATCAATTTCTATTTTATTCCCGTTTGTTGCAATTGAGGTAAAAAAATGTTTATTTTGCACAAAGATGCGCAGTCTACCCACCACTTATGTCAGGCCCGGACAACTTTTTCCCCGCTGTCGCTTCACGACTCCCACTACAAGCGTACCGGTTCCTCCACTACCCCACTACCGGTTCTCTCCAACATCCTCCTACACTCCCCAGGAGTTTGGTAGGGAGGACTCAAAGGAAGGGAGAGGAGTCAGTTGCCCAGGCCTAACATATGTATATCAGAAATGGATTATGCATTTTATGCATTTGTGGATGTATTTGATAGTCCAATTAATGAACTTTTTAACAATGTATAGTAAGATTTTTAGAATATAGAATATATAAAATATACAATATAATATAGAATATATAAAATATACAATATGATATAGAATATACAATATAGAATATATAAAATATACAATATAATATAAAATATACAATATAAAATATATAAAATATACAATATAATATAGAATATACAATATAAAATAAAGAATAATGAAACTAAAATAGTGAATAATATAATCAAATAATGAAAATAAAATAATGAACAATATAATCGATTAATGAAAATAGAATGTTCTGTAAGTTCATTTATGTAAATCTGTACGCACACGAGTAACAAAATAATCATCGAAAATACGTGTACCTTGGACACAGATATTTTGCTTCTTCGCGAAGATTAGAATTGCAGCCTACCCGTGTATGACTGTACGAAAGAATGTAAATAATCCAGTCTATATATAATTCTTATTTATGTTCACGATAAGTGTCCGTTGATGGACAATATTCGATAAAGCGTTATCAATGTTAAGATCGACAATCGTACGTGCCGTGTATAACGATTCCTTAAAAGAGTCACCTTCATGACTGTGATCAATTGAATTACTTAATGAATGCATCTCTTTATGCAAAATAAAAAATGTTTGCATCGATTGCAAGAGATGAGAACCAAATAGAAGTCTCTTTCTTCTTTTGACCAGGCTATTAAGCTGAAACTAATACATTGGTATTAAATTGCACGTACCCATTTTTGTCACAAATGCAGAAAAGCCGTAGTTATATACTTAGCAATGACACTACGGGCACACGGAGCGACTGCATGTGCATATTTGACTTGTACTTGAAAATCCTGTAAATAATTACTCAGAGATGTTTCCGTTCGCGAACTACTATTGCAGGAATTCACATCCGCGTTTCTCTGTAAACAGTGCAGTCTTTGTTTCCGTATACTCGAATTTTTCTCCCAATTTTAAATAGTTCCGTGAGTGAAGAAGAATGTCTTAGAACAGGATACATAAAAGTTAGAGCAGGTGTGGTTTCGGATGAATTAGGTTCGGAATAGTTATTTCAAGTACAGAAAGTACTTTCTAAGTTTTCCTTCACATATATAAAATTATACATGTTTTATAAAATTGTATCTTTGCATTAATTTGCACTTAAGAAGCCTGTAAAAGAAATGAAATCATAAGGTGGGATACATTAACAAATACAAATCTTTTCCAAACTTGAACTACGATTTTAATGAAACAAATAATGGTTCCTAATATGGAACGGTTCTAAAATGGGTTACATTCACTACATGCATACAGGGTGTCACAAAAATGTCGTATTTCCTTGAAAGGAGAGGTTCCTGAGGTCATTTGAAGTATCTTTTTCCTTCGTGGCTTTGTCACGGAATTATTAACGAACAACATGGACCAATCAACAGCCAAAATCTGTTCAGAGCTACGCTCTGATTGGTTCTTGTTTCCTTTTTTTTTGTTAATAACTCCTTAACAAAGCCGCGGGGAACATTTTTAAGACTTCCTGTATTTAATTAGGTATTCGAACGATTTTTAACTACCGGTATTTTATGCATTTACGAGAGTAATTGCGAGGTGAAATATAAAACAGTAGCAATGTCAGCAAAAATACCACAGACATGTTATTTTCAATTAAAATTTATACGAGTACACTTTTATTGAATTGTGTTCAATATTTGCCCTCAATTAAAGTAGAAAATGTTTATCTTGCACGACGATCGCCAGTCTATTAAACTCGTTTAAATGTTTAAGAGTTTCGAGTAAAATCATTTGTTACTAGAATTTCTAAGTGAGGTGGTTATACTGCTTTCGAAGATGAAAATCAATTAAAATTTCTAGCTGGTTGCCTCTATTCCGTTCTTTACGAGGAAGTTCGCCGCACCCAGCACCACCTCTCAGGAACGTTGTATCGTTTCACCCTTCTGCGATTTCAAAGCGCAATAAAATCGCATGATTATTGCGTCGAAACCGCGGTAGCTGAATGGCCGGGCTCAAACAGAGCAAACGTTATCCGCGCATTTCGCGAAATCAATGTTCCACAACCGAGGAATCTGGTCCGTAGCAGCGGCCGAGTTATGCAAAGTGCGATCGAACTCGCTAAAGACACCGGAAAATCTGTTGGCTGTGTTGCATAGATCGATTCTCCTTCACATACTTAAAATTTCATTAAGATCCGCCGATATCTTAATGGAAATCTGCCAGGAGGGAAAAGTATCCGGCGAGTTTCCTGGCGAACTACTTTAAAACACCGAAAACATAAGAGCATAAAATTTGCAGGAAATTGGCTTATTAATCGGTAGTAAAAATCGAGAATCGCGAGAAATGGACGGCAGCCATGATTGGCGCAACGCAGTATGTTCCGCCGAGCAAATTATCGGTACACGCATCGAAAAATGTTCCTGCTTCTTTTGTAACTTTTTTGATCTGAGTACGACGCTTCGATCGTTCCATCTCTCGTTACGCTGCTTTTATAGTAGAAAGTTCCAACACGTACCGATACATCATAGAACAATGCTGCGCGCTGTTCCTGACATCGAGTACTCGGGAACGTTTATTTCCTGCCGCGCGCGCGGTATCGCGATTATTCGATTTTACGGATCCTTTTTCTTTCGGCCTTCCCCCTGGCGAAATCTCGCATAAACATTATCAGATTCCAACGGCAATCGGAAGTACAAACGGCGCTTGACCTAATAATCTAACTACATTGTGAGGTTTACGAGGTTGACCGCGAAAATATTTTCCACCGTTAACGTCTTCCTTTCACATATATCTCGCATTATCTCGCTCTCCTCGGGATCGTATCTTCGCGGGCTGGAACTTTCTTGGGGCTTTGTCCGTGAAAGTCGAAAGAATTATACAACGCACGTACTGTCCGAATAAGATGATGCTGAATGTAGAGAAAATTTCCGAGTTTCGAATACTCTTGCCGGGGAATTGCACATTCAATAAAGTCTCTTTGGGTTATTAATCATCCGCGCAGGGGGCAAATGATTTCTATTTTAACGCGTCAGACGTCAGGTTAGATTAATATCGGACAATCGTAGTAGGTATACGTCGGGTTTCAAAATAAAACCTGTATTCTCATTATTCTTCTTGTAAAACGTGCAAATGTACATGTGTATTTCACATGAAAAATATATTTAGTTCTACTCATTTCTATATATATATTTTTTATATATTTACACCAACATTTGCTTTATTATTAACAGTAAGACAAATAGAATGTCCAGCAAACACGATGAAACTAAATTTTTGTATAAATACATGATTTGAAAGATAATATAAAAAAGAGTAACATTTTAGGAAAGTACCGATTATATTAATTTCCGGAAGCCATCGCTGATAGGTTGCGAAAAAGTTTTACCAACTGAAGCCGAGTGAATGAAACGGTTCGCAAAGATAAAAGTAATAATCTACTGTATATTTAACAAGAAATGTTTATTGAGATCATAAGACTTTATCCGAGGCTTGTTTTTATCAAGCGGTTTGGAAATGTGAATTTGCAACAACATTTGCAATCTGTGAATTCATACAAATCGCCGGTCTATTACGAAGTCATTAAAGATATACACTAACGCGGTTCGTCGATCAAACATACTTAGTTTTGATGAAGTGTATGTATGTCGAAGCACTCGATTCTATGTGGAATAGTTCGATGCATGACAGGAGAATGCATGCTTTGCTACGTTCAAACTTTGCAGTTGGAAAGTGTTTAGTCATACTATGAATACACGATTGTTTCCCCAATCGATTATAAATCGCCGCTTCAAAATATCCTTGACATATTCATTGATGTACGATTGCGAAACGCACGTTGCACGCAATTTGTTTCCTATGGTTGCCGGCGTTCTTCCATCCCCTGGTTCTCAGTACAGAACTACATTTCTTTATGAATTCCGCGAAAATGATTACCCTAGCCGCGGGACCGTAGGCGATTTTACGCGTACAGTCGCTCGCAAAACTATTGCACATTGTACAGCGTTTCAAATATTGAACGTACCAATAGTTTTTCCGAAACTAAACTGCTCAGTCCGTTGCTCAACAAATTGCTACAATGACCTATATGGTGCAAGTTGTGTACATCTTTTTTAATTTTAACAAGGTGAACAATTTTGGAGGTGTAGTTTGAATACTATAAAGTCGCCAATATCCCGAAAGGGTTGTGTTTATCTAAAACAAAATATATTTTCATATTGAATTGTGTAATTCGTCAAAGAATACGTTCAAATATGTACTACGACCTTCAAATGACCTTGAACTCTGAAGATGAAGGTCAAACTTAAATTTGGTTTGTGAGGAGAATGCAGGCTTCGAAAGTATATAGCGTTTTCGAAGAAAAAATGATCCTGTAGATTCTTGTCCATTACATCATGAAAATAGATCTTTGAATAAAATGAACGATGGTTACGAAACTAGATTTTTTAAAAAAGTATTGCAGTTTAAATACACAAATATTGGGTTGTTCGGAAAGTCTCCGCTGATTTTCAATTATTTTTATTAAGCTTTATTATTATACATTTTCTGAAAGGTGGCGCTTTGGCCAATATTTGTATCTATTCACAATGAACATAGGTTCAGTCGTTTTTGTTTGGCGTCAATGGAAACACGGAGGATGAAAAAATGCATTTTCGTTATTTAATGCTTGTTTACTACAGAGAAAGTTCAAGTTTCAAAAAGACCGAACATTGCGCCAATGGTTTATAAAATTCAGAGAGGGTGAATTTAACCTTGAAGACCTAATCAAGGCATTGACACTAATCAATATACTGCAGATCTTTATGCATTTCTGAAGAAATTAGTTGGGTGAAATATAAAACAGTTATAGATTAGAAAAATTTAAGAATATTGTAGTGTTGTTTTTAACGTAACAAAGTCGTTAAAGAATGAAATCAATTTTTATTTTATTCCTGCTGTTTACAATCGATGCAGAATATTTTTATTTTGCATGAAGATCCGCAGTCGACTAATCAACGTATTACCACTCGTAAAAATGTTTTTCAGCGATAAACCAGGGACGTTGTATTAGAGTGAGATAACGAACCTCCCAAAAGATGGTGAACCGTTGTCAAACACAATGGTGCATATATTATTAAATAAACTTGATTGTTCGCACAATTTCTTTTGTTTACAATTTTCTCCAAAAATCAGCAGAAACTTGCCGAACAACCAAATACAATGACAATATTCGGTCACTCTTAAAAAGACGATAACTTTTTTAATATTGTGCTATACGATTTGAACTTTTTTGAGAAGCTAGAGCAATTAGTTTGCTACAGGATGTGAAAAAAACATTTTTGATACAATTATCACACAAAATATAATTGACACAGATCTACAAAACGTAGTTTTTAAATTGTGAATATAGGCCCTTTTTTCTACAATACCGATCAATTGCAATTTTTAACAAAATGTTGTTTCACATCCTGTAGCAAACTAATTGCTCTAGCTTCCTAAATAAGTTCAAATCATACAGTACAATATTTAAAAGGTTATCGTCTGTTTAAGAGTGTCCGAATATTAGTGGGGGTCATTGTATATCGGACTTGTTACTTTCAACTTTCCCGCGAAAATACTCGCGATCTTTCAGTTTCAATTATTACACAAAATATAATTGACACACATCTACAAAACGTAGTTTTTAAATTGTCAATATAGGCCCTTTTTTCTACAATTCCGATCAATTGCAATTTTTGACAAAATGTATTTTCACATCCTGTAGCAAACTAATTGCTCTAGTTTCCTAAATAAGTTCAAATCGTATAGTACAATATTTAAAAAGTTATCGTCTTTTTAAGAGTGTCCGAATATTAGTGGGGGTCACTGTATATCGGACTTGTTACTTTGAACTTTTCCGCGAAAATACTCGCGATCTTTCAGTTTCGATGCAAACTTTGTTGCGCGCGCTGTAGACCAAGAATAACAACTATTTCCCGAGAGTAACACGATCGAGTAGGAGCAAAAGCGAGCAATCCGTGGCGGTGCGGCATAATGATAATTTCCCTGCAATAAGGTTCGCCCCGGTTTGTCTGAAACGTCCAGCGACAATCTCGTCTCCGGTGCAGTGTCCGGTAGTATCCAAGTAGGCCAGGATCACTATAAAATTTCAATCGTACTATCGGTCATATCGCGATCGTACCCGTCGAGTAAAAGTGATTGATACACCTGGCCGATGACGAACGGGGTTCGGGGCTCGTTTAATTTACATGACATTTCACGGGGCTCGGCTTATGATACGTGACAGTGGATCGAGTGTCGCGTTATGCAAAACACGCTATTTAACGTCGTCTGGTATCTGGGAGAAACCCGAGAGACCGTTTCTCTGATTACTACTTATATGTATACCCGTTCCTCCCGGCAACATTAACGATCCGTTAAAAAGTGTAACGCAGCGGACTACAATGCACGAATAACTTATTCGGAATAAGTGTGTCGAAGTGTTGTCCGAGAGATGTAGATCGAAAACCCTTGAATCGAATAACGCATTAACCTCTCGAAGGTTGGAATAAATTTGCCCGTGATTCATGCTGTATGCATTAAGTTGTTGAGTAACAAGTTCGTTCACATTGCGCGTATACTTCGCCGCACACATTTGCCAGATGATTATCGTACACTGGTAATGAATTGTTCATGAGACGTAATACAGTCGTAGAAATTTCGTTTTTTTTTTCGTTGACCCTTAATAATCGGAAAAATTAATTAATTTAAGAAAGCAAGAACTGAGAAATTACGTTCATGATATTATTATTGTTTTAAAGCTTAAGTTTAATTAAATTATTAATATTTATAGAAATAAATAAATTGGTATTTTTTACAAATAATTCCGTCATCCAGATATCAATCACATTTTTGCAATTACGTTGTTATTGTTTTCTGATTCAGTAGAATTTAAACGGAACAGCATTGATTTTGTTCTACGTTCCACGGGATGCAATAGACTTCGGATGCATAAAATTGAATAGGATTCGAATAGAAATTGACTGAGTTGGATCGAGTACAATTGATTAGGATACAAATGAATAGAAACGGCGACGACTGAATAAAATTGCATAAAAGTGAAAACCGTTATCATTCCCGATTACATACAGAATTGAATACAATCGAGCACAATTGAATAGAATTGGATCGAGGTGAATGGACATGTTAATATGTTCAAAATAATGTAACTACTTGATCGATTGATTTACTTGTCAATCGTATCGGACTTGTAATCATCCATAACTAAATATAGTTATATTGCCAAGCTATAAACTATCTTAAACGTTTTATAATACGTAACATAGAATCAATGAATCGCTACAATATATCTATTTACGATCTAACGTTCGACCATTAACTACAGTTTTTCCTTGTTGCAAATAAATGAAATATTTCAATCAATATAATACCAGACTTAAAATACATGTATGTCGACATAATCGTAAAATCCTCGTGGCAACTGTACGCACCGCAGAAACCGAGTCAATATCTCAAGCATTAACTATAAAATTAATCCCATAACCCCGCGAAAATATACAATCTCGATTGCACCAGACCACTTTCTAACAGTTGCAAACATTTTACGTTGCGATAGAGTATTATTTACGACTAGAACCTCTATTGGATGGCGCAATCATGGGGAATAATGTTGCGTTTACGATCTCCAGCCCATAGAGCTACATATACAACGAAATTTCTATACGGACGATAAACCATGGAAACGGATTACGCAATTCACAAAAGGAGCATAGGATCGTAAAGAGTACGTTTGCGTGATCCACTGTCAGGCATGGCGCGCCTTCTGCTATGCGAAACCGTAAATTGTTCGTGTGTCTGTCACGAGCAACCGGACTGATTCTCAATCGAATCCTCTTGAACCACTGAGACCGAAGACTGACTCATTATGCTCTTATTCAGATAAATTAATATTGGGTGACGAAGATTCAAGAGCATGAGATTCAAGTGGCCTTTGATAATCTTTGTACGACGGACATTGCGTTCAATGTGATGGCTGTTTACGCTAATTCTGATCAAATGGTGTGTATGTTACGCTAAATGTAATTAACTAATGATTATGTATAATTGCCGGCTGTTATACCTATATAATCATCACTAACCTTGGTAAATGTGACAAATAGACATTATGCATTTATAGTAAAATTGAGAAGATGAAATTCAAAATTGTTGAAAAATTTTAAAGATTGACGATGTCAATATATGATTTCTCCTCTATTAAAATCAATAAGGGAAGAAATAACATTCCATTTAGTTTCTATTTCATGCAGTCGATGCAGACAATTTTCATTTTGCGTAAAGATCCGCAGTCTCGTGATAAATTTGTTGGAATTTATGTATGAAACAAAAATAATCTACTATTACTTAGTAGGTTATACTATTGCTTTACTTTCGAGAAGGCTCGAATGATACATTGTATCAATGCGGTCCACGTTATGGGACCCTCAACCTTACAATGTTTCAGAGATCGTCATTCGTTTTTCAGAATGATTCTCACTCGCGTTCTAAATCTTGTAGAGTATAGACGTGCCTCTCTACGTAGCTTCAAATATATAAAGTTGAATAAATTACATTTATAGTTTATATAGTCTTATAATTTATTTGTTTATACCCATATTCCAATAAAATTATCGAATATTTATCTAATTAACCGGCGAGTTTATATAATTCCCAACTCGTAATGGCGAATGCGATAAAAGTAAATAGGAGCTTTCTTAAAATTCGTATAGAATAAGTTATAGAGAAAGAGGGAGTGTGTGTGTGTGTGTGTGTGTGTGTGTGTGTGTGTGCGTGTGTGCGCGCAATAGGGTTAGAATAGTAAGAGATAGTGATAGATTGTAAGGCAAAACGATAGTAAGCCGACCAAGGCTAACAGCGGCGGTTTATTACAACAAAATGTTTTATTTTGTTTTATACAATCTAAGTTATTCCAAATTTGGTATTTTTAATTGTAAATAATAAAATATTGTTATTTGCAGCCTCTCGCGCCACAGTGTCCAACAAAAAACTATCCTTCTAACTAATAACTACCTAAAAAACTGCGCTGTATTCTACTGGCTTAATTAGTGAAGATATTTATCATATTCGCCATTACGAGTTGGGAATTATATAAACTCGCCGATTAATTTGATAAATATTCAATAATCTACCACATTTATTAAATTTCGTGGTGATTATATTATAATAATCGGCAATTATACATAATTGCCGGACTAATCACATTTACTGTAATATAATATACATAAATCTACGAGAAAAATGTAGTTATTTTTGCACATTTAAGATTAAGAGGTAAGCGCATGTCTTTGGAGTTTTTCATCGGGACAACCGATAATCGATATCGTCCCAGCTGATACGTAATCAGAAAGTTCTACGGCCGGGTGTGTGCGAGCACGAAAGAAAAATCGACGATTGACAAGTGGGATACACGGTGATAAAACGCCGTGCGACGAAATGGGTCAGGCAAAACTAAAAGTTGCCGGCAGGCTCTTCGGATCTCGCCGCTGAATAAGACCATCCGCGAGAAAGTTATCGGTCCGGGGAGAAACGATGGCAAAAAGATTAAGATTTGAAAAATTATCAGAGATCCTAAGCGTCGTTGGAAAGTCGGGGAACATGCCTTTGGTTCTATTGATACGGACAATGTTTCGCTGTTCAGTGGGACACATAGGTGCTGTAATTCGAAGCCACGAATCCTCGGAAACTCAGTCAGCGCTATTAATTTAATCCAGTAGTTTTTAACCTTTTTGAAGTGAAGGAATACTTTCGATTATATGAAAAATTTGCGGAACACAAAAATTAATGGCAAAAACATCCCGCGTAGAAACAAATATATTTTAGAAGATATATTATTTAAATATTGAACAATTGCAAAAAGCACGCGGAACGCTGGTTAAGAATCAGTAATTCAATCCTTCGTTATTTCCATGAATATTTTCATTGAATTTGTTAAGGATAAACCGACAATTTTCAGTCTGCTTTATTGTGCATGGAAGGTTTGCAAATGTACTCTTATAAATATATAATACCGAGCTGTTGCGATTGCAACTATATCAGCTTCATCAAAATCTTCAACTACCTATTTACAGAAACAAAATAAAGATTGTGAATTAATGATTTTACGGTTTTTCGGATGTTAAGAAAAAAGAATAGTCGAACCTCTTTGATTCTATCAAAATTGTCGGCGTAAAACATTGGAGACAAACAAATCGCTGCAAAATATACAACACATGGTAGAAAACGTATGCAATATGCAAAATAATATTTGCATATTGAAATATGTATTTACATAAACACCCGCAGTCTATTTATTATAATAACGTTGCTTTATTGCAGAGATGATTTGTACACCTCAGTGAAAAGAAATATGTTAGGTTTTCAGAAAGGTTTAAAATAGTAAAAAGATTTAAAACATTGCGAACATCAATACATCATCTTCAGCCTATTAAAATTATTAAAAGAAGAAAGGTATTTAAATATTGCTCCAAATTAACTTTTATTTTACACAAAAATCCGTAGTACATATAGCCACTAATACGCAAAGGACAAAGTTACTTCGAATAACCTCAGGAATCACCCCTTTCGAGGAAGTCCAACATGTTTGGAACTATCCTGTACAATTAGATATTTATTTTCAAGGGAATCTAAAATGAATGATATCCTTAATATTCGTATTAACGAACTACTAACGAATACATATTTTATTTCATTTTAATTCGTTCTTTCTAATCGATACGTGGTCGAACTTTGCCTCCATAATTCGAACATTTTAAACGAAATATGACAACTTTCGTCTTACAATTCGATTTATATATATGTACAATAAATAATTCGCGTGAGAAACTAGTTGTATACGAGTTAATTATGAGCTTTCGAATATTCTACGAACTCTTACTAAAAAGTCTCGTTAAAAACCTGCACAACTCGAAGATTTGAGCTGTATCGTTGGAATTGCGGAGGCTTGGCAGTAATGGTCGGAGAACTAAAAAGCGAGGCTGCTATTATTATTATTTAATAGCGCAACACATCGGGCATTATCTTTTAATAACGTAATCCTCGAAGAGAACGAGGAACGCGGAGAAAAAGAGAAGTGTTCTTGTGCAACAACGTATTATAAAGCAATTTCGCTTGATTGCAAAGTTTAATCTGATCGGGGAGGAATGGACGCGTGTCGCTTGGCGTGGCGATGGCGCATGGCGTGGCGGCCAATAATTTCATTCATATCGGGGACTACCGTTCACGATATGTACTCGTCTCCATGTGTATCACGTGCGGAGAGCACGTTTTGTTTTCGCTGAAAATATGTACACGGGATTCGCGAGCCTAACAGCGGCAACAGCATGAAAGTCAATAACTGTCGAACGATATCTGTAGCCCGGCTACCGGAGTAGCGATCCGCCAGCGGTTTCAGCGGAACCGTAATCTCGGAGTGGATTCAACCGTGAATTATGTACTACTTTACTTCGGCCAGGCCTAGGATAAGAACGCCACTGTCCTCGGCTCAAACACATGCTCGCGACACCACACTTCTATTGCACCAACTTTCTCGTAGATGATCGGTGGACTTGTGCTCTTTGCCGAGTTTAGGCGCATCCTATTCGCTAGTTTTTTTTTTCGTTTCCGCTTTAGGTCGCGACCTAATACCAGAAACCAACCTGGAAACGAGGCCTCGCCCGAGTGGGTGCACTGCCGGTCCAAGTTTGCAACGCCCTGGTGCATTTTCAACAGTTCCCTTTCGATAAACACGTGGGGAAGTGAGCGACGAGGTGTAATTAACATATAAGCTAGGTCATAATTAGACTGACAAATAAAAATTGTCTGCATCGATTGCAAGGGATAGAAACTAAATAAGGCAGAACATAGACAGAGTATACCATAATTTACCAGAATATTCCACAATATACCACAATATGGCAGAATATGCTAGAATATAGCAGAATATAACAGAATATACCTTAATGTACCAGAATATCCAAGAATCTACCAGATTTTAGCAGAGTATAGCAGATCATAGCAGAATATCCCACAGTATACCATAATTTACCAGAACATACCAGAATAAGCCATAATATCCCAGAATCTACCAGATTATAGCAGACTATTGCAGAATAGAGCAGAGTTCACCTAAAAATCCCAAAATCTAACAAGATTATGACAGAATATAGTAGAACATAACAGAATATATAAGAGAATACCATAATTTACCAGAATATACCAGAATATAGCACAATAGACTAAATAGACTGCCATTGTCTCCCTTAATAATTTCTATAGAAATCATATATTGGCATCTTCAATTTTCAAAATTTTCCTACAATTTTGTATTTCATCTACTCGATTTTCTTATACATGTATAAAGATCTGTAGTCTGATTTTAATACAGCCAAATCGATTAACCAGATTTCAAGACTTCTTGCATTTTACTGGTAAAACTGATAGAACAGGTTTTAATATTGTATAGAAGAGCTACGGAATAACGCAAACGGAAGTGTGGCGAAAATGAAATAATAATTATATGAATGTTGAAGAAGAACGACAAATACGCTGTGCGCAAATATTTAAAAAAATTGTTCCCCGAAAAAGGGTGCTGATTGAAACTTCTGTGAATTTCATTAAAAATACTGGATTGATGCCTAACTATATACTATAAACTTCTATTTATAATAAAAGGTCTAACCGGATTATGATAGCCAAAAATATTTGTCGGACCTACGAAAAGTTTTAGTCCTATATCACCTCTGCAAAGATAATTACGGGGAGCAAAAAAAAACCTACCTTTTGCTCCATTGTCCCCCATTTAATCGCATCTAAACACTCGATATATGTAGCATGTAGAACCACATATTCGTGAATACTTCCGATTCTGTTAGATAGGTTGAGAAACGCTGTTAATTAATAATTAACACCGTGCCTTATGCTTTGTTTCATAGCTACCAGAATCAGAACTATTTTATTGTCAATAATGTTCTGTATGGAAATGGAGTTTATATTTATTATGGACGTGTATTTAATCTACGGACTGAAAGAAATGAATAAGATAAATATTTATTAGATTCTATTCGACGTCTTCGAATTATTATATTGCAGGAATTCAAAAAACATCATACCGAAAATAATAAGCCATGTTCTTTTCATGAGATGAACCAGTGAAACGTACCCGGAAGGGGGTTACACGTGCTTTCACCGACGCGGTAATTTTTCATCCACAAAAGAAATTCGCAAATTACCAAAGAGATGGAAAATGATCGACGAAAACAATGGCCGATACATTGATTACGGTGCATGTGTGTTTACAAATGGAACGATCTTTTTGTAATGCGCTCTCGGGATCACGATCTCTGCCGTAAGTGCATAAAATTTGCAGCCCAGTAATGACTAATCGGTCGTACGAAGGCGCACGGAATTGCCATTCGGCAACAAAGAGTCGAAAGACGTTAATCTCGGACGTTATATTCGCAACTCAGGTTTTCGCTGTGTGGGCGAGGAACACATCCACGCACGAGCCACGCTATAATCGTGACCCGAGCGATTTGAATGGGGAGCCGGGGCCGATTACCTTGGAAGCGTGTTTCAACATGTTATCAAGAAACTCGCAGCCCGTTCTTTAAAACCTGGCCGACGCGTTGTGTTCGTATTCGGTCACCGCACGAAGAATTATGGATACAAATAAGGACAAATTCACTTCGCCAAAAAAAAATTAATTCACCTCGTCATAGTAACGTTACCAATAGATTGTGAATCTTGATGCATTTATGAAAAAATTAGTTGGGTGAAATATAAAACAGTGCAAGATTATAAAAATTTAAGAACATTGTTATATTGTTTTTAACCCTCCCGGCCATGGCGTTCTCATATAAGGACATACTAAATAAATGCTTGGTGTATCTAAATTCGGTAAATTGTATTGTTTGTAAACGTTGTCCTTATATTGTCAGAACGCGTTACACCCCGCTTGGGGTTACCTCCTTCGAGATATTTTATACAACTGAAAAATCATAATTTGATTCGTAGAACTGTTTAGTAAACCCATGATTTTTTTCCAGGAATATATAATTTGTGACCGAAAGGGTTAATGTAATAAACTCATTAAGGGATTTAAATCAACGTTTGTTTTACTTCTGCTTCGTAAAGATGTGCAACCTAGTTACCAGATATCATACATCTATCTAGAGTGATCTCTGCAATGAATGAACACGTACGTTGCATGTAGTTGAAATTAGTTACAGTTTCCTTCGATATAAGACTATGGCTGGGGACGGCTTTCGACGTATTGCAGATGAGTGTACTTATTCGGCTTGATATTGTTCTTGAGTGGGCTTTGAATGAACAAGGACATCTTATGGTGGTCATAAATCTTCTCTAGGTGGACGTGCCTCCTAAATATTAACGGCATCAAATGACCTTGAATGACCTTGAAAGACGAAAGTGTTACAAGCCAGTGAATTCGTCCTGAGCTCACCTAAACAAACACATTCAGTTCCGTACGAAAAACAGAGGTTACCTTGAAATCTCGGAAGCAAGTCCACCCAAACAAGATTTGTGACCTCCATAAGATACCTGTCTCGAAACAGAGTAAGTTTTACTGGAAAGATTTTTTACAACGAGCTACAGTTGGAGAAATAATTCCGTACGAAACTTCAAATGGGACACCCTGTACAGACAATTTATTCTCAGAACGAATTAGCCGGGTTATTCTAGAATTATCCGAATTTTCCTAGGAAATAAGCATCGCTTCCGATCTGCGTCACCCACTCTCGTTGCATGAAATGCGTTCGCAATACGATTCCAATGTGGGCGCCAGAACCGCTACTTTGCCGATTTGCTCGCGGACCGATTATCATTATCATCAGCTCGTGCGTCTCCTCGTGCGCCTCGCATATACGCCAGTCATACGTACGCCAATTGAACCCCTTAATCGCCGGTTACGCGTTACGAGAACATGTCGTGAAAATTTACATTAACGATCCAAGAATAGGTTGAACGACCTGACATGACGCGTGTGTGCGACAATTCTTGTCGTTTATAGCCAAATGACATACGTTTGGATCTAGAAATTATCAATATTTGAACTATGATAATGTTGTTAGAAAAAATAGTGTAATAATAAATTTCGACTGATGTTAAAACTGGAAGCCTCTACTCTTCCAGAACATTGTTAATTTTTTTTTCTAAAATATTTGTATTGAGAACACGTTCATGGTCCACAATGCTACGAATTGAATTGTCTGCAGAAGCATCAACACATTTTTTTCCTGAATGAATTTACTATCGATTTAAAGATTGAATCTTACCCTTCGCAACGACTGCTTGAAACTTAATCTACGATTTTTTAAAAGTTGTTTTTAGGAAACAAAAACTAGGACCTAGTTTGATCGTGTTCACCGTTTATTCAGAGCTCAATAAATCGACTAGTAAAATCGTAGATGAAGTTTTAACAACTCGTCGTAAAGAGGAAGCTTGAATCTTTAAATCTACAGTGCTTTCAGTCACAAGAAAATTTTTTCTATGTTTCTACAGACGTGTCTACGATGTATTTGTAACATTTTGGACAAAAAAGAATCTTCAGTTTCGCAGTCGCTGTACCCTTCAAGGATATCTTGGATGGAACTGAACTATGGCTTGCAATGATAGAAGCTTCAAGCTTTGAAATGAGACCAGGTATATTTTTGTACCATTCTTTTTCACGAAATTATCATTGTTTAAATATCGATAATTTCTCGATCATGGAGAATTTAGTGTTCAAATACTTATTGGACTCGAAACGGAAGAAAGGGGAATTATGTATGAGAATTGTAACCCTGAGGGGAATCAAAAATAAAATTATATATACTTATTGGACTCGCTGTAAGTCCAGGTGCCAAAATTCATTTGTGAATCACTTGAAAGAAAGAACTAGCCGCGGGAATTTCGCGCATGTAGTCGCAGGAAACTGGAAATCCGTATTCATGTGGTAATACCGTGCGATATGATCGTAAGACTTTCTCTTCCTCCTTATCGACGAATGTCAGCGTCGACACCACTCATACACCGAGGTCACGCAGGGTCTTCGACATGATGATTTCTGCCCAAAAGAGCATTGCTACCTGCGATGGTTGTTCGATACTCTCTCGTAACAGTTTCCAGGCACATCAATCACATCCGAGTTTCGAATAACAGGAAGAGAAGATACATGGGAATCTCAGAAATTTTCAGATTCATTTCGAAGAATTAATAGCGTTAATAAACGTTGGAATTTTAAACTGAAGATCGTGAAAGTTTTTATAGTTCTGAAGGTCTTTGAAAATACACTGGCGGAATTAATTCTGGACACTTCGAATAAAAATATTCTTTATTTCCTGCTTGTACAGAAAATGTATATTCTGCTATAATAAATTGATGCCGTGATATTTTTATTGTAATCTATAATGTTTGTACTTAATACTTTCACATTATTTGGTTCGTAAATGTTTTAAAATTTAAGTTTATAAAAATTTAAACTGTGTTGTTATATTTGTTTTTGCGCCTGGCAACGCGAAACGTCGCATGCTGAGAAATAGCCAATTCCAGGATAGTTTTATTAATTTCATTAATAATTTTCATAAATATAGAACATTTTTTGATGTTATTAATTAGAATAGCGTGGGTTCATTGTAACAACCAATCAGAAACGCCTTGAAGGTCTTTATAAACATTTTCTATAATTGTTTTAGTCAGGCATTGTGTTTTCAGAAGTGTGGACCTTAGTAAAGTTTTTAAAAGTGTGAATAACAAATTAAAGAGCTTCCAATACTTTGAAACGTGTTGAAATTGTATTGCAATTGGTTTTTTTACTAATTTTTTTTTATACAAGCGACGCCTTAAAATTAGAAAAAATGGTTAGAATATGAAATATAAATGATTGTATATTAAATAATTTGCACAGTGCGACGGGTACCCACCCATCCAGGTAAAAGCCCAAAGCACCTAGGGGTGCAGGTAGCGAACACGCTGGCAACAAGGAGTCCTTAAACTAGAGTTTACCTGAGCGATCACTCTTCCAGTGACACTCAGAGTGTCAAGTTTGTAGAGTTCATTAATAAATCGTATTCTTGGCGGACAGCTTCACCATCAATAGTTGCTATTTAAACGCCCACGCCAGTCATCCTTTCTCTTAACATATATTTATATATATAGCTAATATTCTATTTTCCTACAGAATAAATGCGAAATTTAAGTAAAAATTTTAAAGTGTCCAGAATTAATTCCACTAGTGTACTGATATTAAATGTGAAATTAAATATATACAGATATATACAGTTAATTCATACAAATTATACAGGGCACAATTCAAAACGTTTAGGTTCATTCTACGTGTATATTACTAATTGCATAAACTTGCAACGTGATTTATATTCCTGCATTTCACCTTCCAAAAACATGAGAGACATTTGCATTGTGTGTAATATTTAGGGATTAAAATATGATGATTCGGACAATTTCGCAGAAAATAATTGTAGTAAGGCCAGTAACTAAAAAAAGAACCAAGAAGACAAAAAGTGCCAACCATAGAGCGTGGATTCTCGGAACTGCGTTGCGTTGGGAGTACGAACGTAGTTCACAGACACTGCTAATGAAGTTACTAACCCCTGTGCTAATATTAAAGAAGCGCTTCCTGCGTTCGGGTGCGGTTCTCCATTAAATAGAATAAAAGGTGAAGATAATTCGCAGCTAAGAAGACAATCTCATTTTTTGATATTTAGTAATAATGGGGGAATTAATATGAATTAGTTATTAGTAATGCACAATACATTCAAACAATTACTAACATTTTTACAATATTCCAAAATTTAAATTTGTTTAATTTTTCCTTACCTTATAAACCTTCTATTGTAGTTTCGAAGTTTATATAACTCAAACTCTCATCTTTTAGAACTCAACTATCTTGGCATGAACTGTACAATTTCATCGACAAGATTAAATTATTTTATAATCGTAAGATTTATTATAAAAATATAAATATATTTTTTAATTCTTATTTATGTGGTACAAAATTTAAAAAGTTTGAGAACCCCTATAGTGAAACTAGAATTTTCAGGAAAACTAATTTCGTTTAAAGAACTGTCATCAGCAACCTTGAACAATGAATTATAGATGACGATGATCACTGTGACAACTTTGTAAAGTAATATGTAATCTACTATTACGCATGCTCAGTAATCCCGAGGTGTAACAACTTTTATTTTCACGGTAGCGTATGTAACATCCAATTTTAAGTTGCATACAAGTCACAAGAGAAGCGGAGTGCATTGGCAATGCGATAAGAGCAGCATAACACCGGAAATGGACAATTTATATTGTCTTTCGCCCCAATGGTATCGACATTCAATAATAATGTTTTTTTTCCCTGGGGGCAACGACCCACATTGTGCTTTGCGCAATACTCGTTTTATTGATTTATCGATTCATGCGAGGGTGAAACGGATAAGGTTTACTGGCGCTTATGAATAGGGTGATTCGTTGGAAGATCGATAAATAACGTCCTGGAACGAGATCTTCCCTACGATAGGCATATACAGTGGATCCAAAAAGTATTTGACTACTAAATTTTCGATTTTGGAAATATTCTCTATATTTAACCTGTGGTAATTTCGTACCAAACAATACTACAAAAATAAATTTGGATATTAGGAAAATGAAGATCCACGTTTCTTCAAAAATGCGGTAAATCGAGACCTCTGTAAAAACATTCGAAAATCCTTTTCTGTTTTCAACCTGAAGATCGTACGTTCATATTTTTTCAAATCCTTAATCCAAAACATGTTGTTCTTGTGAATGTTGATTATTGGTAACCAAAATAAAATACCAGAAAAATATTTACTCGCAATGGAAATATTACAAATATTTGTATATAACTGGCATTCATTTAAATAAATATTAATTTCCTCTCGAAGAGTTTCCTAGAAACATTTTAAAAATTGTTATTTTGGACATTTGCTTCTTGGGATTACTATAAGATCAAATATATTTAAAAAAAAAACAGAGTGCAATTGTTTACTTCAACCCAGAGTTGGGCAGTATTTAAATACAAAAATATTTAAATCCGGATTCGAATAAAAGATACGTATCTATTATTCGTGATCTAATCAAAATTTAATTCCACTTCGCAAACCATCATTCACTAAATCGTCGATACCTACTGAAGGAAGAAACGAGCTGGTTCGTTAAACGCAAATCGATCGTCGAGCTAATTTCTACTCGGATCCGCTTTCCATTTCCGCGAACGCGGCTCGGCTGCGAAAAGCCTCGGTAAACGGAAGAGCGCCACGCTCCGCGGTAATTCCGTCAAAATAGGTCGTAACGATTTTGATTAAGTTTCACCCATTTGTGCAATTGCAGTATCCGGCCGGCGGACCGTGACTACGATTTATCCGAGAACTCGTTCGCTTTCTAAGTTTATCGATAGGGCCGTTTTACGAGGGGGACCGAGTGCTCGTCGATCCCGTCGAGGAAATCGTGACCGGCAACGGATATCTCGCACCGATCCGCGGAAAATTGAGACGGATCTGAAACGGTATCCCGATAATCGTAGGCGTGGCTCTCTCTTTTGCTTACAGCCATTCAAATCCGAACGAACGAACCCGCTCGATCGTTGAAATTGTTTCGGCGAATGGCACGAACGTCCGCGGGTTCGGCCAATTTACTTTGCTCCTACCTGTGCCGAGTCCGACCATCCATCATTCGATTTTTAGCTTATTGCAGAATCACTTACAAGCTACACGATTGATACGATGATATTCTTGCAGGAGAACTTCGGCAAACCGACAATTTTGATTTATTCGAAATGATTATAGTTATGTTGCGATTAATAAGAATAAATTTAGGGAGCTACTGGGCCTGTGCAATAATTATTTAATATGTAACTATTCAATTGTATTATCTCAGTATGATTCTATTTGTACAAATATTAAATTTGGAATTTAATTGAATCATCGAATTTTTAAAATACATCTCGAAGGTCTGTTTAAGGGTTGAATGCAATATATCCTCCCTTAAAATATAAAAACTTATTTTTTCTTTGAATATCACGCCATATGCTATTTTTGATATTATCTTTTAATAATACTTACATAGAATCACAATGGAAAAGGCTCGTCTAGTTACATAAAAAATCGTGAAATTCTTGTTATTGTAATGATAAATCAATGCAAGGACGTCCTCGTCTTAAAAATCCAGAAAATATTTTTAAAAGTTATCTGGTAAGTAGCAACCAGTAGAAAATTAATAAAACATAATTAGCACAGTGCTTGATGATGATCGAACACTTCCTTGAATCAGTGATTCCTATTCTGTACTTCATAAAGTAAGAAGAAACTTAGATAACGGTGATTATCGGCGTGTTTCCTTTCAACATTAACGAGCCTATTTCCTGCGTCCGTAAAGTCGGCTTGGTACGATCGAATATACTTTTTGCCAGGGATATAGTATACTAAATTTCTATTCTATCTTCTCGTCGCGTCGCGCAACTCTCGCCTTCGCCTTACGTGCTACGAGATCATTGATCACAATGCTCGTAAAGTCTCTTCTATTTCATGTCGCCCGGCCTTATAGAGTTCTCCATAATAGACGACGGTGGACAAGTACGCTTTGTCGGGGACCTTGTATCTTCCTGCGATCATTAGTCCGAGTGAAATACTATTGCATACTGGTTTTACAAGGCGTTTTGCATGAGCGTTTCTTTATCGCGCCCAGCTTTGTCCGGATGAAAGCGAGTGGAGGTGAGAATATGTGGCGCATTCAAATTGGGTGGAGACAAATCACGGTAGCACCGGTTTCTTTGAACTGATCGGATCGTTTCTGTAAATTGTGCACTCGCGATCGCGGCTACACCTTCGAGATAAAGGTGTTTCACTAGGCGCGCTATAATTTATTCAAAGATTTTCGATGTTTACGCCATGGTAAATCAAATCTTGTCGATTATTCCACACCATATCTCTATATATAAAAATGATATCCTGACTTATTCACCTATCAACGCCCAGGCTAAACCCTTGGACCTAAAAAAGCTGAAATTTTGCACAGAGGTTTCCTTTATGATCTATACAAGGGATATGAAAGGATATTTCGAAATTCAACCCCTAAGGAGGTGAAAAGGGGTTGCAACGTTTGTACGAGAAACATTTTAATTGTGGGCGGATTTGCTTGATACTTGGTCTTAATGCTCTTTGATATAATTAATCAAACACCTATTTCGGCATTTAAAAAATTCAACTCCTAAGGGGGTGAGAAGGGGTTGCAACGTTTGTACGAGAAACATTTTAATTGTGGGCGGATTTGCTTCATACTTGGTCTTAATGCTCTTTGATATAATTAATCAAACACCTATTTCGACATTTTAAAAAATTCAACCCCTAAGGGGGTGAGAAGGGGTTGCAACGTTTATACGAGGAATATTTTATTTGTGGTCGGATTTGCTTGATACTTGGTCTTAATGCTCTTTGATATAATTAATCAAACACCTATTTCGGCATTTTAAAAAATTCAAACCCTAAGGGGGTGAAAACGGGTTGCACGTTTGTATAAGAAATATTTTATTTCGTAGTATATAAAGAGGTACTATAAGTATAAACCAAATAGCCTTAACCCTTAGATACGTGGTGGTTTTCCAAGAATCAACTCCTTATAAATTAAATTCAAACTTACATTCGACAAATGGGGTAAAATGGTGCGAATAAGCGTAAAAATCGGTATGGGTGTCGTTATTGAGGTTTAGGGACGTTAATTACGAAAATGGCATGAATTTTAAAATGTAAAATGGGAACGTGACATAAAATTAAAACTCTATAGGGGTGAATGGAGGGTTTAAATGTTTTATGGAGAAACAATATCAATTTTCGAGGGCATTAAATAGTTTCCTGTGCGAGCGAAGCCGCGGGGAAAAGTTAGTTCATCATAAAACAATTCATCCACCCTTTGAAACAGAAAAATCAATCCATCTCAATATTTAAGTTTAACATAACAATTGAAAGATTTAAGTTTGACCATTTTCGGAGCTTAAGATCATTTGAAATTTATGTCACTCTACTTACACTTGAATGTATTCTTTTATTAGCTACTCGATGCAGCACGAAAAATGTAGGTGGCTTATTTAAAACAGAAACATCGATGATCTCGAAAACTACGAGCAAAACACATTTCAAAAATCGCTATAAATGCACAGCAGTTCGGTGATAAAAAATATAACCGTAGAAAATCTCTAATATACCAACTATAAATTTCTCGTTCGGTTGTCCCGTTCGACCGTAGACCCATCTTTCGCAGCGGAAGAATCCGACGTAATTACAAACTGTTTCGAGCAACGCTTGGCAAACCGTACTATTTCATCGTGATTTCCACGATCCACAGCAATTAAATTTACCACGCAAAATTACCGCACTCGATGAAACAGACCTCGACCGATTAAGTAGGATCGATACCGCGGATCCGCGAGGTAACAGTACCCGGGGGCTCGCAGTTTTTCGTCACGGTGTAATTCGGTCGTCGTTTCCCTCGGCGCGGAGGCTGGAGGAAAACTTAACGACGGTGGAACGATCTTTCAGGAACCTAATAGATCAGCATTGACCGTATTCATAGAGTCTGCAGCGGCAGCGGAGCATAAATCTAGGTAGACCGATCATAAACCGTCAAGAAGTAGCCGGGGCCGTTTACTGTAAAATATAGTAGGAACGCCGAGGAGCTTCGCCTCTTTATCTCACCACGGAGTCGAATCATAGTAAATTCTACCTCGGGAAACGATATCCGAGCGTCGGCATCGAATACAATGTGCAGCGATTTATGGATTGCGATTAATGGCGAGTTAATTTCGCGAGAATGACCTGCAATTCTGGTAGTACAGTACCTTCCGAGGATATTTCATCGCTGAACTGCGGTTTCACGGATTCGCGGTACACGTTGAAAAATATTATAACGAATATGTTGCGTCGCTCGTAACTATTTTAGTGACGTGACCTAAACGCTTGAGAGATAAAATCGTTTTAGATGATGGCTTCTAGAAGAAGTTATTGACACTACCATCCATAAATGTCGGAGGACTTTAGCAAATTTAGATGAATAGAATATTAATATTATTGTACATTTATTTATGTCTTTGACCGTCCTTGCATATTTCAAACTTTAGGCAGTTGGGTTTACGTTGTGTCTTTTGTATCTTAATAGTTTGCTCTGCAATCCTTAATATGATGTTTGCTTTTCATTTTATTATCAAGTACAACTCCGTTATTTCTTAACTCGTCATTATTTAGCACAGGGCTTCCGTAGAAATTCAGAATGGAGATGTTGTTAGGATAATAGACATTTGTTGGTAACGTTTGCCAGTAATATTACACAATATTGTTCGTTAATAATAATAATACCTTAATGTTATCGGCGCACTGGTTCGATCAATTGTTATTTAAAACACTGTTTGCAAATTACCACATTAATTTCAACGTTTCGATCTTACTTTAGATCATTTTCAAGAAATAAGTGCGTCTGTGAATTATTAAACGTTGTTATATTTTACTGAATGTTAATCAAGAATGAGGAAAACTATCTAAACTAAGATTGAAATGTTGAAATTAAATTGTGGTAATTTCCAAATATGGTTTTAAATAACATAAATGTATTAGTTATTAATAACGATCGACATAAGGAAACATTTATTGTTCGTTAATATTCGTAACGAGACACTCTACGATAAAAAGAGAGAACAAAGCGTAATCTAAAGTCATCTAAAAATGGAATATTATTTTTTGAAATGTTTCGTCTATAGTCCATAAGCATTATTGGCAGTAGTAAACCAGAAAGGGTGAAGTAAAATCGAGCGCACACAGAAATATTTCTCGAAAGCTGTTAATAATTTGTTGAAAAATGGCTTGTTCGTGGTAGTCCGTGAAATCGTGTCGAGTGTGATCGTTTCGCGAAGGAGTGTCGTTTACCACGACGAATTTTTCCTGCGAACGCATTTCAGTCGAATTTAATACTTCCTGGAGATCATATCGGCCAATACTTTAACCGTTCTACTTTCGATAACATCGGAAACACAATACGTTCTAATTCCTGGCCACGAGGCTCGTTTATAGGCTGTAAAACTGGCCACGTTCTTCTAGGAGAGTACTATTAACGGCACAGTTTTTGCGTCCCAGCCGGACAAAGTCACGAAACTCCCGTAGCGGTTTTGTTCCGTATTAGGAGGCGTTCTCGATGTCCTTTGTGACCGCACTCACGGATCTAGCCCGAAATACGGTTCGACGTGTAATTTACCTTCTTAGCGGTATTACTAAAAAAGAGAGCACCATTACACGTTCGATTTCTTAATAGAAAATACCTCACGAAATTAACCCTTTTACGAAATAATTTCACGGGACATGATCGAAAATAGTTTAGTACTTTCATTTTGAAAAGGAAAAGCCGAGAAATCGAAATAATTGTACGTCTTATTCAAATGCTTATTCAAATAATTCTGTTCAGGCTTATACGGTTTATCCAAGATTAAAGGACCAGTTCTGCATTCGACAATTAATGAAATTATACAAATTATGAATTTTATTATTCAAGTATCTATTAGAATAATAAAGTAACAATTTATTACAATAATTACAATAAGAATCTAACAATCTATTAGAATAATAAGTAGTACGTGGAATGGATGTATTTATAACACGAGATGGTATGTACAATTCAAAACAGGAAAAACATTAATAATGTGTTTAAGGATACCAACTTATTAAAATGATTAAAGAAAGAAATGTTCTTTTGTGTGGCTCTTGCCTCTTGCAATTTTTATTTGAATAAAATAATACGTGGATATTGCATAATAGATTTTGAAATTAGTTTGTTTAATACTCTACAAATTCTTGTGAATATCTAAAGTGAATCATACTGAATTTTTTATAATATTTTTGATGATTTTATTTAACTTTTAAATGTACAGAGATCCATACATTTAATTCTATTTTAATATCGAAGAGAGTATATAGTTATAAGGAGACTTTATAGAACACTAAAATACAACAGAAGATTGAATACAAATTGTACATTGATCTTGTGTTCTATTCTAGTAATCCAAGTTTATCGTTGAGTGTATAAATGCATCTACATACTCAAATTGTATATAAAAATGAGGTTCTGTCACTTTTTTAAAAATTCGATTTTGTTATAATAACGAGATTATCTATGGCAGACAATGCTTGCTACAAATACTAATTGGTAGACAACGGATTATATGCATTTCTAACAAAAATGAATAGGTATAATTTAAAATAATAAAGACATTAAAAGAATTTAAAAATAGTGTTATATTATTTTGAACCCATTAAACATATTAAAAATAAAATAATTATCTATTTTGCTGTAGTTTGTAGCAATGCAGGTAGAAAATCTTTATTTTACACAAAGATCCGCTATCTAATGATGAATTCTAATCTCACTCGACTTACAAGCTCAATAAAACTATACCACAGATTGTAAGCTATAAACTTGCTATAAGATAGAAATATACAAATAATTGTACAGCATTGCCACTGACCTTTGACGTCGAAGCAACGTTAAAACTTCAATGAAACGAAACGTAATGAAATAAATAACAAATGAGCAACTAAATGAATCACACCAATAAATCTTAATTGAGCAGCCGCAGAGAACGGTGGAAATCGTCAGCCAGAATGCCGAACGTAATAGACTGTGTGTTTAATAAAAGTCTGGCGAAGACTCCCGAGGCAATGAATCAACGGGTTACACGGGACAATAATTTTCGTTGACAACACCTGCGCATTCCTTGCCGTGCAAAATGCCGCAAAGAGCAAGACGGTGTGATCGGAATCCATTAAAGAGGCGATAAAACGTGTGTTAGAAAAGAATTCCGGCAACATTTTCACCGCGGGCCCGTCCAACGCGGCGTGTAAAAGCTCTCCCCGAATGGGAAATCGTTATCGGCAGTTACATCGCGTGAATTCAGCCGCAATTAAGATTATATAATCCCCGCGGCGTATACGATTCGCGGGAGGTTAAGAGCCAGGACTGGTAGGCAATAATTTAACGAAATGATCGTGCGTCCACGTGCACCGTGGAGGCGAGTAATAACGATTGGCCCTAGCACATCGTAAAGCAATGTGGAAACCTGATGGGATATGTTGGATACGAAAACTATATTCTACATACACGCTCGCTCTCCCGAGAAATTCGTCTCGGAGAAGTAACCGTGAAGTAGCAAACGGGAAATCAATGCAAAACTAATTTTTAGGCCCACTAAAAGCACCAGTAAACCGTAATATCCAACAATAAATAAATAAAGAAAATACAGTGAGCTTTCAAGCGCGTAGCCTGTTCTGGAAATGTTAAAGATTCATTTTTGATTTTGCATATTCAAAAGTTTGTAACCTCAATAAGGTGTTCCTATACAGTATGTAGTATGTTTTGAAAATTCAAGAAAATGAATTAAATGCGAGTGCATCTAATGCTGTCTTTTGTATTTAAAAGTGCAATTTCAAATTCTGTCATTCCAAAAAGATGTCATTCTTGTACGTACCAAACATTGTTAACATATTTTGAAACCATTCTTTACCGGCGACTACTTAATAAAGTTTAGACGTTTATGGTTCATAACTGAGTTTATTAGCACTAAACGTATCACGACCGGTCAAATTGAACGGTTCTAAATTTTTTTATTTCACAATTAATGAAATTATAAAGATGCTTTCATAAGAAATAATTATTTTTATTGGGCATTTTTATGAGGCAACCACGTGCTTGTTACTTTTATACCTGGGTACGTGTAGTGTTAACTGACTTGTTAAAGAATTTGAGAGCATTGCTTATTTTGAACACGAACTAACAATGAACACTCAGGAACGTGATACAATTATTTCTTTCGGGATTATTATTTAAAACGGTCATTGAGAATCATATTAATAGGTGAGAGTAATGTATCAATAAACTAACAATATATTGAATAAGATTGGACGCAATTAATTGTGCGTATAGAGTTATTATACAAGTATATTGAGGATGATGAAGAATATAAAGAAAGAATTAACGGAACAGAGGAAAGAAAATATATTTGACTTGAGTATGTAATAGTTTACTTATGGTTGTTGCCATGGCGTCTCAGTTATTTACTCGCAGATTGTGAAAGCGGCAACACCAATTGTAATTCTGGCTTAATAAATTATACAGTGGTATACGTTCGCTTTGGAGTAAGTCGAACTCTGTATACGTTCTGTTTGAACGCGAAAAATTTTGCTCGGTATACGGCCTCCGTTTGGAATACAATTCGCGCGCTACTTCTTCTCCTACATTGTGAATTTTGATGCGAGTGTACAATATGCCAATAACAATAGGATTGTTCCTTCACGGGAACAGATTAATCATTTGTTTCTTATTAAAATTCGTTTGGCACACGCTCAATGATCTGGAACGGATTAAGCACGTCTACCGAGGCACCACTATATTTTATAGAAGCCTAGGACTATTGAAGATTTGACAGACGCAATAATAGAGGCGTATGAAAGGAAAAGTAAGAGCAAAGTAGAAAGTATGAAGAAAGGGAGAGATTAGAGAAAGAAAGTGAAGTACTGAGGAACTATAAAAACGTTGATAAGCGTGAAAATAATATTACCAGAAGACATTTGAAACACAAATGAAAAATAGAAATGTATACATACGGGAAATAGAAACAAAAATACAAATTAATATCAAATGGTGAAAGTAAACCGGAAATAAAAGCAAAGAAGTGATAAAACTTGTGATGTTTTAATGGGAAGAGGAACAGTCTCATCCTATGCCATATTTGAACTACAGTTACGTGTGCTATTTGTACGTTTTACTGGAGAGATGGGAAACACATACCCCGCGAGCACGCAAACAAACCTGTCGTTTCCCGAGTGGCATGTAATTAAGCAATAAATAGCAATAAAACGAATCTCCTATGTTGCGTCGATCATTATTCATGAGCACACATTGGACTCGTCCCGACGAGCAGCAAGTGTGCGCGGCGCGACCGCTCATAAACACGCGAATGATGCCGTCGCATGACTCATTGACTCGTTTGCCAGGCGGTCCCTGTCATTGACAGGGGAACCCGCGGCAGCGAACGGAGACTGAAAGTCCTAAAATCACTTTCCATCGGATTCGATTCGGGCCGATTTAAAGCACGCCGCGCGGCGGATAAGCATCGCCGCGGCAAACGAGATTTCTCGTGGATTAGCCGTAGATAATAAACGAGTACCGGATAACCGAGTTCCGATCGTTAATCATCGATCCTCCGCGGGCATATCTCCGATCGTTGCCGGACAGGCCACGATCCCCGCGCGTCCGATGCGCGTTTCAATGATGCTGCGCTCGCGTGGGCAGGTCAATTTCATATTGTTTCCGCTAACGTTGCTAAATAGCACCTATATCAATCGCGGCACAGGCTTTTTGCATCATGACCGTATCCGTTGCGAGATTTGCCTCAAAAGGAAAGGGGATTTTTATAGTGCAACGCTGGACAATTTTCTGTTCGAAGAATGTTGCAACGTGCACCAACGGGTAATCTGGCATTCTATTTAAATAACAGTGGGGTACACTATGCCAGGTTAATAACAATTCAGTATTAGAACCACGCACGCAATAATTTCCAATCGAATATTTAACTCCTTATGAAAGATGCACACAAGATAAACCTAAGCATGATCTTCAAATTTAAAATTTGTGTAATCTCTTCATTAATAATTTTATTATTCATTTACTTAATTCATTATATAATTTAATATGAAACAATTTACTTTTATAATTCTACTTTAAAGTATCACGTAATTTGATAAGTCTACTTCCAATGAGGCGTAAATACATCACAATTTTATATTAATATTGGATGTACAATAACCTAATAATATAATAAATACACTAACAAGACCACACTAAACTGATAACAAATTAGTATTGGTAATATACTGTGAGCATAGTAACAAATGGAACAAAGACATCAAGCAAGGTACGAAATACGAGAATAATAGAAAATAATTCATGACTATAGAAATAGCTTGCTGCAGATTAACCAAAGAAAAGAAGCAAAATAATGTAGTAATAGGATTCGAGATACTTATAAGGCAATACGTAATTGCGTATCCGCTTCCACAGTAGGCCCGATGAAAACAAATCTTTTAAAAGTAATCGAATAGGTTAATGCTCACGTTACAGGGATTAATCTCAGCTGCCATTCGATTTACGACAGTTAAATTGCGACAATAGCTGATCAACAGTAGTTAATTATTTCTAAAAGAGGCACACCAAGTTCTACGAATTGAATAATACTTCCCAACAATCTTATTCATTATTTTATAGGATCTTCCATCAAGAAGTATTATTTGAAATTGTAGAAACGATGTTTTTATTACAATTAACAATTCTAACTATGTGTTGAAGAGAAATTCTATAAACTTCACAAATTATTTATGGCAGACACTTCATAGTTTGTACTTGAATGAAAGATATGAAGTACAATAAAAAAAATAAAAAATACTTCTACATATTGAAGTTACAAGTTTACAAAGGTAACAAAAAATCTTAATTTTCAGATTAGTGAATATTGTTTCTTTGTCAATGTCTTTAATGCTTAATCAGATGTGTGACGATCACGATTTTACATTTAGTCTCAAGAAAAACGAATTAATTTGTGCACGTCGTTATTTGCAATTATCATGCGTAATATTCAACGAACGTATAAATCCTTTGTGAAAATGAAGACTCTCCTGTATTTCGTAAAAAGATACATTGCGTTTGATGGAATGTAATAATAATGAAGGCTGTTGCTGCAACAAACGATGGGAGCGAAAGTGTTAATTATTAGACTGCAGATAAAATGCATTCGTGGCAAAACTCAGTAGGCGAAACACAAAACAGTGAAAACATCGGAAGAATTAACAAATACTCCAATTTGGTTTCGTCTAGTTAAAATTTTCAGGAGAATAAATAGATATTCATTCGATTTCAGTTTCATGTAATATATATGCATATAATTTTTATATAAATTTCAATATATGCATCTCATTTTTAATTTACGTAAAAATCGGCGATCTATTAACTATAGACCCTTATATTTGATTTATCGTCGTATCGACATCGACATCCATTTTCCAGATGAATTACTTGTTCAGTGACTTCTTTGTTCTTTTTTTTTCTCGTGCGGTGAGGTATTGTTTCCGCCGACAAGACACACAGTATTTAGTCAACCATAAAGAGGATGGGAATTCTTGACTTCTGAGAAGCCATAATTACGTGACGTACTAAAGACGTGCTAATATGTCCCGTAAGGTTTCGCGAATAACGTTCTTGGCATCTCGACGCTGGATGCATAGTTCACGCCCATCGAGCATAAAATGATTTCGTGAGTGCTCGTAATCCGTGAAAGGAATTTCGAGCACGTGAATTCGCACGCTTGTGACGGCAACATAAAAAGCCTAGGGTCTTCTTCGATTGCATATTACCCTCCACAGAAAAAAAGATGCCGATGTAAAACGATATCGATTGGTCAAAAATGTGGAAGATACAAGTTCCAATTTAACCCTTTGCACTTGGAGCTATTTTGACACCTGAGTTTGGACAGTTTATCACATCTGGAATATTCTCGTTACACATTATGATCTTTTTCATTTTGTTCATAGAAAATCGAGTGTATTTGCTCGTACCACTGTTAACAATTTATTAAATGCAAAGACATTCAGTATTGTAAAAATTGTGAATTATGTAATCCTCAGTGTTGTCTCAGAGGGGACAGTCGATTGCATAGAAATTATAGTATAGAAAATATATACTAAATATCTTCTTTATTTTTAATGGCACAAAAAATATTTATGGCATAATTTAAATGGTATCGAGGAGAAATATCATAGACGAACAATTTTTTTCAGTAAGTTCAAATGTAATCCTAATATTATTCAACAATTTTATCACATTTTTTGGAACTCAAGGTCACATGAAGGTAATGACTTAAGCATATTCAAATGTATTTTTTCAGCCGCTATAAGATTGAGTAAAAAAATATATATTCCCGATAAAAAATAACGATGACCTTGCAAACTATGATAAAATAACCGGACAAAACGTTGTTCTTCTACGATATTCCTCCTTCGATACCATTGAAATTATGCCATAAATATTTTTTGTGCCACTAAAAATAAAGGAAATATTTAGGTGGCCTCCTTCAGCTGAGGCATCCTTTATTCATAATTTTAAAAATATCAACAGTTACGTTCTGTAATATAAATAAATATGTACACAGATTGTTTTTGATATGTAGTCTTCAATATTTAGAATATTATTTAATCGAAGAAGTTTCTGGTCAAATAATAACCAATAACTAGAGTCGCCGGATAAGGGGAAGGACCACGAACTGAGGGTAAAAATTATTATACTTATTAAATCGTAGAAAGGGAAGGTAGAGTGAGGACACAAATCTTAATCTGGCAACTCTGCTAACAACTTGATGGAATCTATCTTACGCAATAAAAGTTAAACAATCTGTGTAATACATTGTAAATTAAAAATTGAACTCTGAACGTAAAATACCTGTTAACTGTTTATGCACTCGTAATGAAAGGATGGCATGTTTTTTCTAATGACGACTGTACTCGTCACGTAAGAAATCAAATTTGTTATTACACTATGAAAAGTGCACAATAATAAGGCTGGCTTAAAAATAATTGAGCACACAAGGTCACGTTCATAAAATGAAGCAAAACAGTCCGTAGTTTTACTGAGAAGATATGCTCTTAAAGCATTGCAGAAAGAAATATATTAACAACGTTCATTCTTTTCTCGAAAGTCTATTTAATGACGGGTATCTAAGCTTTGATTTCCTCTGATTTAATGACTTTATACTGGGTTAATGACGAGTAATATAGATCATTTTACCATAACGTTCTTCACAGATCTGAGTCATGTTCACTTAAAACGTGTGGAAGATTTGTTACTGGATTAAAAGAGTTTCTGAGATCATGTAGTACCTACATGTAATTGGCAATTCGTTAGAACAGAGGTTCGTTGAGCAGGGCATTAATTTGCGAATTTCGAATCTCCTGTTACTTTAAAAATCGTTTGAATCATTTATTTTTTAGAAATCTGACCATTTGAAAAGAACCATAACGAATAAACAGAAAGCATGTATCCAGAGGTTCCTTGAATAAATGGCTGAAGCAAACAGAGTGGTCAGGTGAGGGGAGGGAGCACGAATCGAGGGGAAAAGTTACCCTCTCTCTGCCTGTACCGGACACACGCACGGCAGGGACGAAACGCGTCACGTGACTGTGCCACGGGGTGGGGAGTAGCGTCGTAGAAGGGGAAAGTAGAGTAGGGACACAAATCTTAATCCGGCGACTCCGTCGTCAACGAATAAAATGAAATTCTGCATCAGTGGCTCCTCCTCTGAGACGCTTAAATGCGCATTATGGAATAATGAAGTAATCGTGGAAGCCCTAAAGCCATAGGGGCTTGTCGTCGCGAGCCTGCTGGAAGGTTTAACATCAAGCGACTCTTTCGATGGCTTCCGTTCACTTCAAAAGGATGAACTATGTGACACTGAACGGCTCTTTTTACGAACTTATAACAGTGAACTCCGACGAGCACTTTCAGCCCGTGGGAATCGGGAGACGCGTAACCGTGGGCATCCTGGATTGCATGCACTTTATCCCAGCTTCGAATTAAAATCCCGCTGCAACAAGACGAGACATCCTCTCGACATCCGGCAAAAACTGGTAGAACCGTCCGCGAGCAGAAACGTAATATCGAATCGACGTTTCCTCTGCGTGGCATCACACTGATACCACTCCATTTGTCGCACATGTTCATGGTAAAACCTTTCCTTCATTCCTCCCGATGAACTTTCCGACGATCCTCTCGCGTTCATGCACGAGATCGAAAATAAATTATTATCCGCTGCATTCTTTAGACAAGATGGCGCGCTACCCGTTTACTCAAGGTAGGGGAGCAAAATTGAACCGATGGAACCATCTTTCTCGTGTAACGACAGCAACAACAAGTGATTTTAAAGATTTTATTTTTGGCATATTAACGTGGAACAATCCCTACTTTTATATAAATAAATTTATTAGCAATACTAATTGAGCCTAGTCAAAGAATATGCAGACATACCGTGCAGAAGATAGACAGTTGGATCACGAATTAGGCGACTTACCTGTAACAAGATAAAAATTTGTTAGTTACGATCATTAACATTGTAAAGATTGACGGGTGTTCAATATTTCTTTGGGCATGTATTATAATTGGATTGCTTGTTTTATGTGTTTTTTATGCGAATGTTAAAAATGTTGCTTGTTTCATGCAAATGTAAAATCGTTTAGGAGTATCGGTATATAATTTACATATTATAAGAATTATTTAAGAGAGAAAACTTGATTCCCGTGTCTTACAAATAATTTTTATTTTGCATCAAAATCTGCAGTCTTTAAAATTGTCATTCGTAGTTTTCGTCTTAGATCGAACGGGTTTCAGACAAAAAACTTGATCACTCCTATTTTTTCCACTATCAATTAAAATTTGTAATTTTTCCATTGATACTGAAAAAATGTACATTATTTTTCAAATGTAAATTATGATGAAATAATGTGTTTTAATCGGAAACCTTGAAACAGATTTAACCCTTTAATGCCCAAATTTGTATTTAACGAAAAAAATCAAATTTTAATCATCATTTTACATTTTTTTTTGTTATTTTCGAGTGTTTTAAGAAAAAGGTACTTATAAGTACCGTCAGTAATTAAAAACAAATAAAAAAGTTTATTCTGAAAATTTAAACTAAATAAAATACATCATTTAAAAAAAAAAAACAACAACAAATAAAGGCAAGAGTTTTAAGTATCTTTAGGCACTAAAGGGTTAAAGGAGTTATAATATTCGAGGTTCGTAGTCGAACACCCCGTATATATCACGTATCTAACGTAGACAATTTCCTCGTTACGCAAACGAAAATGTTATATAAAATATTCGAAAATAATGTGTCTATAATTTCGTACAAAAAGATTGCACGCGCGCGAAATTTTATTAGCCAGGGAAACCGTGTCTTTGCGTCACAGACGTGCGGCGTCGAGCAAAGAAACCGCTCGCGAGAAATGCTGTCAGGTTCTCCAGAATTCTATCAGCGTCGCGAATTACCTGGTAGAACCGCGCGAAGTTTCGCCGATAGACCTTGCACTCCGCGGTATGTATTCGTAATATACCGAAATGAAAAAAAGACGGCGTTGATCGACAAAAATTTTCTATTCCCTTTCACTTGCGCTGCGCGGCCGCAACGGAATGACGCAATGGCCACAATGTATCGACGGTTTCCATTATGTATCCTCGCGATCATGCATCGCATAATGCACGTTTCAGGAAAGCCTCGTGGCCTTCCACGAGCCCCATGACTGCACGTTCCATAAATATTCCGCGGATTCGATTTGATCACGACACTCGCAAACTCAATTTTCCGAGGCTTTGCCTATGCTGTCCCGTGTCGGGAATCGAGCATAATTTCCTCTCATGCGATTGCGCTTATTCTTATTCGGGAGTTTGCTAAAGACGCTCAGTGATAATTCAAAAATTCTTGTGTCACGGTGTAGAGATTACACTAGGTCTTTTCGTAAGCTAATACTACATTGAGATTCAAAGCGATGCAACTTATGTCTCACCTCATTTGTTAAATAAATAATAGTCCAGTTCAAATCAGTCTTCAATCAACACTAGATTTATAGAGGACCGAAAGTGATTATTTTCCATTACTTTATAAAAATAACAAGAATGTTTCTTCGAATTTTTAGCCATTCTTTTGATACCGTATACCCGAAGAAGCAAATTTGTTGAATAATCAATCTCTCATGGGCGCATCTTTACAATCTGAACAATCGTAAAATAAAAATATTAAACCTAGTATGAAGAATGAATTTTTATAGTATAGGCAGTCATCTGTTTCTACTAAAAACAATTTATATTTTCAGCTCCCACTAAAGTCGTAATTCACAAGTTACGTTGTCGCATGAAATAATATTCAATATTCCTTATAGTAAAGGAATGTTGTAACTTTTTTGGTATAGTTAGGTGTATGCAAATGTTTGCATTACTATGTTCAGGGGACACTATTATTCAGATGAATTCTGAATTTGAGGGAGCACCAGTTGACGGGAAAAAGTTAGTCCCTCTTTGCCACTACCGGATTAGTCACGTGACGTTGTGACACGTGCACGACTGGTGGCATAAGCGTCGTAGAAGGGGAAGCAAGAGTGGGGACACAATTCTGGCCAGCTATGCGACGCCAGCCTGTAGCGAAACACCGCTTGAAAACTGATTTCATATTTTTAATGCGAGAAGCGAACGCAGAGGTTCATTATTAAACTTGCTCGAGATACGGTGTTATGCGAAATGGGAGAGAGCTTCTTCTCAGTATTTAATATTAAGTCGTAAACTAGGTGTACGAGTTTTTGCAGTAGAGTTTTTATCACGCGAAGAATCTGCAAGACGTTCCTTAGTCCCGTCGTTTTCTAGTACCCGACGACTGCACCTGGATGCATTTCCCAGAGTCATAAACGCAAGGACGTGGTTCACAACCTAATAATTTCCGATAGGAAAAACTATGGTGAGTAACGCGCACTGAATACTTCACGATAGTCGGACTCCTGTAATCACGGATTGTAAAATGCAAATGCTACGGAAAATGTTTCATCATTCAAAGACAGCTGTGCGTAAGTAATTTCAGATAGAATAATTTATAGGAGTGGAGCGCGTTGCCAACTTCGTTTGAGTCCAAAGTTTTACAATTTTACATAGGAAAAACTGTAGTGAGTAACATGTATTGTTATAACAGCTTGACTTCAATTGAAATACAGCTGTGTGCAAATAATTTCAGATAAGAAATATATATAAAAGTATGTTGAATTCGAAGTTTCCCAATTTTAGATAGGGGAAAAAATAGGGTGAGTAACGTGTACAGAATACATTACAACAGCCTGGCTCCTGTAATCACAGATTGTAAAATGCAAATGATGCAGAAAGTGTTTCATAATTCAAAGTACAGTTGTGTGAAAAACCTTTCAGATAAGAAAAATATATATGTATTTCGGCCTACGCTAATCAAACTCGTTGTGAACTGTATTTATAATAGAAAATACAACATGCATGTAAAACGATTTCCAAGCGAGAAAGAGTAGATCGAGCATGATTTATAACTGCACGTTCCATCGAGGAAGAGAGTAGCATTGCACTCATAAATGCACGTAACTGGCTTGAAATTATTGACCGGCCGCACGTCCTCGTATTATTAGAAACTCCAGCAAATGATACACTTCATCGATTCCATCAGATCCCCGGTTTCTATCGCACTTCGTGCAGTAAATCATCGGTTCCGTTACGAATTTTACCTAATCCATACACCACTAAGGTTATGGAATGTTCAAAAAATAGTGTTAGGTATAGTGATCGGGCACAAATAAGCTACGAACTAAATTCTATGCATTTCCTTCGTTCCTTCAATTATTTCAAATACCCTGTTGTAATATACAATTTTGAAGCGGAATTCTCGAGTTTTCTGATACTGGTAGCTGCCAGAGTCACCAGATTAGGGGAAAATGTTACCCTACTCTCTGCTAGTATCGAATCAGTCACGTAGCAGTGTGACACGTAGAGTGGGGAGATGGTAACTACAGAAAAAAAATATACAACTTCTACTTCGTAGAACATACTCAGAATTTGTATAAATTTTGTTGTATTTATAATAGTTTTTAAAAGACCAAATTATAATCAAAAAATTGCTTCATAGCTCTACACACAGAAGTAACATACAAGTTCAAGAACATGAATAAAATTTAAATTGTCAATTTTCAATACTTAATAATATCCAAAGAAAATCGAGTTGATTTTGTGCATGTCGTTGTTTGAAATTATTCGATTGTATTTGATTAGACTGCGGATCTTTATGCATTTATGAAAAAATTGGTTAAATATATAACGGTAGAGGATTAGAAAAATGTCAGAATATTGTGAAGTTGTTTTTAATGTAACAAAGTCATTAAGGGATGAAATCAATTTTTATGTCATTCCAGCTTTTTACAATCGATGCAGAATATTTTTATTTTGCATAAAGATTCGCAGTCTATTCATGATAAATATAATTCAAACAACCTGTAGCGGTATACAGTTTCGAGACTGTTACGCTGTACGGCCGCAAACGGAGTTGTCTAATACCGATAACTGCAGAAGACACAATACGCAGCTCAGACTGAAAAGGAGAAGTTTAATCGCATCCGCTCCCCTACAGCAGGGGAAGCTACCACGAGAATTTACCTCGTTAATGTGCAGCGTATTACGGAGAAAATATGAGAGTTTATTTTTGAATGTTGAACAATTCCAGACAACTTCATGAAAGTTCCTATGTCCAACGTGTTTTAATCGTGTTTGAGCGAGTGGTACCGCGTTAATCTAATTTTGATCTCCCATAACTACCGGGCTGAATGCCGATATGCATTAATCTTTGATCTCTGCACAGTTACATTTTCATACTTTCTTCAAAGCACTCGAGCCAATTATATTCATTATATCAGTACATTAAGAATACATTAACACGTTAGCTCCTAACACTGTAAACTTGAACAGGCTAACATTCTATGAAATGTTTAAACGTGTGCTTTCATAAAATATGAATGAAATTGCAATATACAATTAATCCAATGTAAAATGCACATCACATCTAAATGCATAGTAGAAAAGTAAATTTTATTTAGAAACTGCCTTTTTTAAAGGGCTTGCGATACAATAAAGTAAAGGATGCTAACAAATTTTAATGGTGAATTCTTGTTGCTTTCTTTTAATACAATATGATTACATATATTTGTATGTCCAAAGAAATTAATTTGTTGAATAAGAAAATTGAACAAAATTATTTATGCCATCTAACCTTTTAATCTTCAGTAGATACCTGCTTTTGGAAAATGTAACTATCTAGGTAGAAACAATTTAGAAGACACAAGTGTTGCTTGATATCCTTTTTAATATTACATGTACATTGCAGTGCAAAAGAAAGAAGCACCCGGCCATATTTAATAGAAAAGCGTATCGAATAAGAACACAGTAAGTTTTGAAAAAGGATACCGCTGCTTAATTGAACAGTTCCGAGAATATATGTTATCGAGGATTATCTGATACTTTAAATACAATAAATCAATCATTGTACAATACGATTTTTACATAAAGAAATTGTTTGTCATTATATCGTATAAATTATACCGGGTGCTTCTTTCTTTTGCACAGTATATCCAAAGAAATAATTTTAAATAATTCCTCATCTTCACAATCTCGATAATCCCAAATCTGTGTCTACACAAAATTGTTGGCCATTATTTTCTAAAGCATGCCCAAAGAAGTAAATTTGAATATAATTCCTCGAGTATCTTCGCAATCTCAATAATCCTAAATCAAAAATATCAGAACACCTCATTTTGACGGATCCCGTACACCTAGTGTTAACTATCTTAACAATCGCAGCCAGCAGCGTGTCTGCCGGAGGTAAGAAGCAAACTGTTGCGGGATTGAATGTCTCAATCGATATAGAAAACCCACATCCCAGGCTCCAACAAAGAGGCGCGTCAGTCGAGCGGCGATTAAGGAATATTATCAGGGAGGATCTAGCGCAAGAATCTAGTGCAGCATCGAGCGTGCGATCCGGCGCGAAAGGCGTAGCTCTTGCTTTCTGTACACGATCCTAATAACCGTTGATTACCGCGGGAGAAGAGTAATATTCACGAGGGATTGGGAATGAAACTGCATTTAATGCGTGGATTAACGGTACCCGGGAACGTGGAGGCAGGTGTTTCAGAAAGTTCCCCGGCGCCGAACGGAAAAAGGGAAGTTCGACGCCCACTGTAATCAGATACCATTAGGCAGGTCCGCTCTACTCGCTCACTTTCTGCTTGTTCGTTGCGTTTGTTATTTATTGTTTCCCTCCCGTTTGGACCGAACAAAAAGAGTAGCATTCGACAGAAAAAAAGAGAAAGAAAGATATCACCGGTATCGAGAAAGAAAGAAAGAGAGGTGTACGAGGAGAAAACGAAAGACGGTCGGTAGATCGGGACCAGGGAAAGCCGGTTTTCAAAGGATAGATGGAAAAAGCGATTTTCAACGTTCCGTGATAAGTCGACCGGCAGAAAATGCTTCGTGTGCCGGTAGCCTAGAGACTCGTTCTTTTCGGCGTGTCTATCTGTTTAATGGGACTCGTATTAATTGGATTATTAGTCGGTGTCATGAGAGCGGCCCGCTAATTGATCGATCACCTGATCGACGGGAGTTCGACGGGGTCTGATGAGTAAGTAGAGGAATGGGGTAATTTGTCCTGAGACTCTTCTGACCGTTGCGCTGGTGCTCGGGAGCATGATCGTCTCGCTCGAATGACCGAGGCGCGTGTGATGTCATTGCGAGAGACACACATTTCTAATTCGAGAAACTTGCGGGCCGGTGACGGGCCTCGCCACCGTCCACATTCGTTCCGGCACGCGTAACTGAATTCGTCATTTTGTTCCCGAAAGCAGACACGTGTGTCCACGGCCAACCGTGTCCAACTGCCAAAAAACGGAATAATTCCGCGGGTTCTGCGCGAGGTTTCATTCTCTTCTTGTTCCTGTTGGTTTCTTAGGGTACGGTGGGAGTTATTCGACTCTGACTACAACATTTTCATTGGAAAATCATTTTTAAGTACAGAGAATATTGTTTCGTACCATTTAGATTGTGCGGCCTGGCAGAGTTTTTGTTGATCCGTTCATTATGGTACTCAGTTTCACAGCGAATCAGATAAATAGATTAGGTCTGGATTGAGTCGTATGTTGCTTTAGTAATGTGAGCATAATATGGGTTATCTCCGAATGACAATATTTTTAATCTACATATGGACGAAACTATAGCCGTACCCTTGGATCAAACAACTCCTGTTTCTTAAAAGAATAGATTTTTATTTCATCCTAAAATAAACCCAGATAGCACGGACGTCCATTGGATGTCTGATGTACGTTTAATTTACGTCCATACGTCCATTGGACGTACTTCGGATGTCCGGGTGCTATCTGGGAAAGAAATAATTTTTATACTTAGAAAATTCTGTTTCAGATCTTCATTATGGGCCTGACTCGTTACTATATGAGAAGGGGTTATTAAGATTGAGTTGAATTAAAAGTCTGGCGCGTAAAAAGTGCCAATTTCAATGTTGTTGAATTTGTACCATTTAAGATTATATGTTGCTCTAATAATGTCTGGATAACATTGTTTATTTCCGGATGGCAATAATTTTAATTTACATGTGGATGATACTGTAGTCGTATCATTGGATCAAACAGTGCCTTACTTTTTGAATGCATAAATACAGACATAACACACATCTCTGTTAAACGATAAATTCTTCTCGATCGAAATTAAGACATATAATAAATTTGATGATATCGGCGCCAGGTTCGATCATTTATAGAAAAAAACAACAAATGTGCAATTATTAAATCATGTTCCTAACGTTTCGATCCCGATGTGGATCTTTTTCAAAGAGACATTTTTGGGTATGTTGTATCAAAAGTGGACGAACATTTAAACAAATATTGAGGAGTTACACGACAAACAACTTTAGTCCATGGTGGCAGATATGTAACTTTCTATAAATGATCGAACCTGGCGCCGATATCATCAACTTTATTATGTCTTAATTTCGATCGAGAAGAATTTATCGTTTATCATGGATGGCGAAATAGAGTTACATATCTACCACCATGGACTAAAGTTGTTTTTATTTAATAATTATTAATAATTGATTTAATAATTGCACATTTGTTGTTTTTTCTATAAATGATCAAACCTGGCGCCGATATCATCAAATTTATTATACACATCTCTGTGTTGGTCCTAATACAATAAATAAAATTCCGTCCGCATCCGCCAATGTTCCAGTACTAGCTAGTAGTTAGAAATCGAATTTCGCGTAACCGGAAGTCTTGGAGGTTCCGCTGCTCGGCTGTAGTCAATGCCCTCGAGCACGCAGGAAGAAGAAACTGTTTGCGAGATGAATGCCGCATTGTAAAATTTGTTTTCTAGAAAGTTCCTTCTTGTTTACACTTTTTCGCAACGGGGTAATTAATGCGCCCGACTCCGGAAGCACTTTCGACGAACGTCGGTCAAAAAGTTGGAGGAAAAGCAATAACTGGATCGCATTACCGGCAGGAAAAAGCAAATTGCGTCGGCTCAGGCAAAGGGAAAACAGGCTGAACTGTAGCAGCAACCCGGCAAAATGCAGGAAGCTTTATCATCTAACGAACATAAGCGGCGCGGCGGCGTCCTGCGGCTATTTCCAGAGCCCGACAGTTCAATCGATTACACCGATGAAACGTACCAATCATGAGTACATATTGAGTCAATGCAAATACTGTAATCGAATCGCCTGATTCTGGGCCACGGAGGATATTAATGAAACCAGTTAAGAGAATCGGCCAATACACAGTCGGATAATGGAGTTTGGTTTACCGGAAGCAACAGTATAGAACAGATGGTTCTATTTTCAGATTGGTAATAACAGACCACAGATTTTTCGAAGATTAGATTGCCCGCCTCTGCTTGTATCAATACCGACGTTATGTTTTATCAATTTATGCGTCTGTCTTTTATCATCGTTATGATACCGTTATCGACATACATATACTAGGGTTACCAACCGTCCCGGGTTGGCCAGAATTGTCCTGGAATTGAAGTTGCTATCCAGAATACCGGTTGAATGTCAAATTGTCCCGGAATTTCTAAGAAAGCTATTGGGACAACTAATAACAATGTAATTTTAGATTTAGATTTATTATTATTACTACGTATATAAGAGATCCATCAGGCTCGTATAATAATTAAAATTTTAAGGAATCGTTTAAAAAATAAATTTCGTTGAAAAATTAGGTATGTTATGTTAAGTGATTCCTTAATTGAGAATACTGTGAAATTATATATGTATATATGTGTATATTTCAGTTTTGAGCAATATGTCTCGGAATTGTCTGAGAAAAAGTTGGCAATACTCCACACACCGGCACCACTACAAATATTCCATGTGACATCGAATACTGTGGTGCTCAAGGTGGTTCGGAACCCACCTTAACCCTCATACGTTCCTTAGGGTGAAAATTCACCCATTCAATATTTTCACTTACTGTAAAATTATTGATCCTTTTATGTCTACGTCGTCAGACGTATTTCTTTAAAATGTGACGTTATAAATGAAACATAATGTGTTGATTTAACGTGTAAAATTAAAATGGGTGAATTATTATCCTAGTCTATTTTATGCAGTTATTTTTTAGGAGCGTATGAGGATTAATAAACTGTAGGACTCGTCACGAAATAACCTTAGCAAAGTGTTGAGAGCGACGTAAAATAAATAAGAAAAAAATCCTACACACACGAGATTCAATTACAGGTTTCCACTTCTACCCCACAACTCTCTGCAGAGTTTTATACAAAATTGAAAACGTAGTAAAATGAAACCCATTTTGTGATGAATAAAACTAAACACTTGTCCCTAAAAATTTCTCGCTGGCATCTCCTGATAAACGGTCGGTACATTTTATGTATTATTTTATCATTAATTTCGATAAGCGCGTTCGCCGCAGATCTTCATTACAGTTCGCGTTACGTTGCGTTCATTTAGAGAAATAGAAAATCATAATCCGCGGGGAAAAACTTGTTAACGTCCTCCACTTCAAACCATAAAAACAATAACGGTCGAACACTATCACTTTCACCAAAGCGATCGTTCTGAAATTAACTTCAAACGCATGTACTTGCAGATATGTCCTATGGAAACTAAACGTGGCAATTAAATGATAATTTAGTAAATATCCGCACAAAGTTCTTAATTATTACAAAACACTGGAGGTTTTCATGATTTAATTAGGTTTTTATAACTTTGTATATTATTGTGTACACTTTTAGAAGTTTTCCGTGTGAAACATATGTTTTATTTAATGACGTGTATTGGATACACTATGAGGATCGATAGAGTAGTCGACTGTGCAGCCCTCGATAAACGTATTAGGAATCACCGGGTGTTATTGCTCACTTCCTATCATCAGATTACATTTCTAGCAACGATAATCGATACTTGTTAAATTGCAGCCGTTTAAAGTGTGTAGGAAGAAGTACGGATCATGTAACACACTGGAGAGTAATTACTACTGCATGGAATGACTCGAAAGAGGCGGATACTAAATCGTTTTTGATCATTAGAAATTTTTCTAGGAATATTTTATTGTGGAATTTACTGTGTTAATCCATTACAACTAGATTTTATATAGTTATGACAAAAATTAATAGGTGCAATTTCGAACAGCAAACACATTAGAAGAATTTAAAAACACTATTACCCATTAAATATATTAAGAAAGTTATTGAATTTCCATTGCACTACAGTTTGTTGCAATTCAGGTAGAAAATTTTTATTTTTCATAAAGATCCGTTGTTTAATTCGAACAATGATAATACAGCTGCTTATCATTTTATAATAATTGGTTATTTTATCGTGTTTTATACATTTGCAGATACTATAATTTATAAAAAAATTAGAAGGTAGAATTTAAAACAGTATTAAGATTTCAGAAATTTAAGAAAGCTAACATTTCCAACTTATTAAAATTAATGAAGGAGGAATTCAATTTTTAATTAGCTCAACCGAAGTTATTTTACATTACGACCCACAGTCTACTTATAAGTATTCATATTTCCCCGCAACTATGTAGATTTTCTGAAATTATAAACAAGTTAAATGCATTTTTACATTTGTCTCAAATTCAGTCGCAAACTCATTTGCAAAGACACAAAACAGTACACAACCAAACGTTCGCAAGAAACACTTGGGTTTTCCACGATCGTCGACAAAAAGGGTTTTAACAAAAGCATTGCGTAAGGTGAAAGAGCTGGGCTACAGCTACAATCCATTCGAATCACTTTCAATTCCTCGTATTCTAAATACTGAAACGCAACGGACGGTGCACGAATGTATAGTGCGGTAAAATTCCGAAAACATAGAATAGATTAGACGGTGCACTTTAAAAAGGATTGCTTTACATTGTAGCAACGATTATTTTAGGTAATTGGAAAACTTGTATCGGTGAAAAATTAATTATACGGAATTTTAGTTTTTGATTTATATGGAATTTTATTTTATTTTATATTCAACTAAAATATACAGAATCATGTAGTGACTAGTTTTATTTTAGTACCGTAACATAAGGTTATCAATAATAATAGTAAATATTTCAATGATGGACATCTAATTATTTTTGAAATCTATTTTCAATTTCAATCAGAAATTGAAAAGAATTTCTACACTTGTCAGCAAACTGTGGATCTTCAAAAACATCTTCAAAAAATACTAAAATATAAATTTAGTGTTGCCCTTTTTCTAAGGAAATATGTACCTGACACTTTTAATGATTGGTAGGTTTAGTGCAGAGTTGGGCACTAATCAATTAAAATTTTAACAAAGATTGATTGTGTAATATACGTTTAAAAAAGTAATCATTGAAAAATCGACGATCGATTCAATCGATTGAAGAAGTTAATCGTTGATTAAAAAAGAAATCATCGAAAAATCGGAGACCGATTTAATCAATTGTTAAAGTTAATCGCCACACGGTCTATCAATAAATTGTAATACGGAGGGGGAGAGAGAGTGAGAGAGAGAGAGAGAGAGATGGAGAATTGTCAGAAATATATCTCAACAAAAACTCAGTTTACATTTTTATCAGCATGCATACAGGTTTAATTCCGTATTTCATTTCGAAATTTCAACAGTTAATCAATTACCCGATTGAGGATCACAATTGAAAAGAAAGTAAGCGTTAACCACAATTAACGACTAAACTAGGAGTTTAATTGTTAATTACGATTAAAGATTGAAGTAGAAATTTATTCGTCAATCCTGGATAAAATTTTTGCCCAACTCTGCTACATTCTACGTATCGATAACTGTAAGCATACCGAAGATCGCATACAGTAACCGTTTCTAAGAAATATTATGAAGGTAAACGCAAACATTGCTGTCCTAAGGTGGGACCAAATGATTGTTTTTAAATAATTAGCAAATATTTTTTTTATTTACCAATCCATTCGTTTTTGCATTTCATTTCAAAAAGTATTAACCCTTAACTGGACGCATGTGGTTTCTTTGACCCCGAGTGGTATAAAATAATATATAACTTTTCCAATTTTAAAAACACAATTTCCATACTTCGTGTAATCCTCGAAAATGATGTTTCCTTCGTGTTCAACATGAAATTTGTCTACTTCAAAACTCGGGAGATCTTTTTGTCGTGCCCTCTAGTCTCTAGTTGATTGCGCGAATAATCTTTTTTCTAGTTTCCGGTAGGTTTTCGCGATTAGGTCTCACGGTTGCGCCGCGTGGTCGACGTCCGCGAACGACGAAGAGCACAACGTTGCGGCGCGGTGGGGTGCGGAGATGGGGCTGTTTCAGAAACGGGAGCAAAAAGCCGTGCAGACGCGCGGATGATCAAGGTTTCCCGCCATTTTAACCAACATGTGAGACGAACCGTTCCGCCACACGGAAGAACGGGCAAGCTGCGTGAGGGATACACGCGTGGCCGGCCACCAGACGTTCAACCCACCAGCCACAGAGAAGTATATTTTTGGAATCGCACGGCTGCTCGTCACTCCACGGAACTCCATCCCTCTCCGACGTCAGAATTATTGACCCCTTTACTTCGTAACAAAATGATCTCCCACTACGAAACGCCCGCTACAGTCGTTTGCCTTTCGAATCGGTCTTCACGTTTTCCTTTTTTCCCCTCTACGCTCTCTTGGAATCCGTCGATAGAAAAACGGAATTCTAGGCTCAAACGACGGCGGCACGTTCTTCTCGGAATGATGGATTACGAATTAAACGGTGGCTTTTTCGATTTGTTCTTTCATCGGCAGCCAATGAACCGGTAAGAACCCGGGTTCGTTGAAAATCGGACTTCCTGACGCGGATCAAGTACTGATCGTCGAAGATTGCGACTATCTATGCAGATCTTCAGTTCCGCAGATTATCTCGTAAGTTCAGGATTAAAGGAGAAATCACTTCCTTAAGTAAAAAGTTGTTTCAAACTACAATAGAAACGTTACTAATTTTTGCGAATATCGACGTTTCCGTGTTTTTTGTAAATTTAGATTAGTATTATTAATAATAAATGTTTAATGTTCTCGACGCTACGGTTCGATCAATTATTACTTAGAAAATCAAAAAACAATTTTGCAGATTATCAAATAATCATCGACGTTTCGATTCTAGTTTGAATCCTTTTCAAGATGTATTTGCAATGCGTCTGTAAAAATATATATTTATTGTACAATTTTCAAAATATACTATTAAACTGTTTGCAATTAATAATACAAATTGTTTGTGAATATTGTTCATAAAACTAACTTACTTGTTTTTGATGTGATTTAATACTTTAATTTGGACATTGTGATACACGTGTTGAACGTGTGTCGTCAATGCTTGTTGTCAAGATATAATAATACGATCGATATAAGTGACATAAGTATTATTAATCTTTTGCACTATAATATTGAATCAGACTCGCGATGAAGATTTAGTATCTACTAAATATGTACGTTATTATTTATTGCTTTAAATCAAATAAGGTTTATGTAGCATATACAATACAGGAACAGTTTGGATGCAATACAATATATGTATATGTTAATATCTTACTACCTTATTGAAATTAAATTTTAATTGAATATGTATGTTATCCATTTTCTCTTCAATGATTCCAACGAATCCACGATCTAGTTATGAAATTTCAGCAATAATAGGTATTACAAATGTCTGTATAAATAGTTTTGTAAGAGTTGTTTACTGAAAGTGAAATCAAATAGAAACTAGAAACTATCTAGAAAGATAAGGAGCCTATTTGCAACTACATTCATAGTAATGATTCCAGTAATGCGTACTCCCGGTCGCATAACTGGAAAGTACAAATCAACATTTAAGATTAAAGTTTTTTATGCTTACATGTTGCTGGTTGTTACTTATATTATTCGACAACACGTTTAACAAATTTGAAAGTTTACGATTATATTTTTTGACTGAAGACCCCATAGATACTGATAAGTTCAAAACGAGAAATAAATACTTTCGAGAACATTAATTTCCTAGAAAAAGATTCTAACAGTTCCATAATTACGTACCAGCTAATTATTTTACAATTATTATTTATACTACTATTTCATGTATTCATTAATTTCGTCATTCAAACACGTGTTATAAAAATTTCGAAAAATCTAAATAAAAGCTTAGTAATTTTTATAAAACGACGGAAAAATAGGAACCAGGGAAATATGAATAATTAAAACATTTACTGCCGCGATGGTCATCATTGATTATTGATTTATTTAAAAATGATTGTTATCAAATTAGTGATACTCAAATTAACTAGATCATAGTGTAATCTAGCAAGTAGTACTGATTATAAAACAATTATACTTAACAACAACACAGTTTTATGCTCGGTAAAGAGGTCGTTTACCTTTGCAGTTTACTAAAGCTAAACAAGTCTCTGGAAGCTCTCTAATTTTAGTCATCCAGCCGATAGTGTGTTAATTCTAAAGGGCGGTTGAACACGTTCCTTTTTTTATTTAAACGTAGTTATTTTACCTTCAATTCTCGAAATGTTATTAATAGAGTGCGCATGAACTGGGCCCAACAAAACTTTATTTTAGTCATTTGTCGACTCTCTTAAATTCTTTAAACCCTTCTACTGTCTTATCAGCCATTCACGTTTGGCTACTTTATAATTGCAGTGATTAGAACTTTGTTATCGTTCATAGTTTCTTGGAAAGTAAAAAAAAAAACGTGGCAATGCTACCCTTGCATATATCAATAACCAAAATTATCTACGATATTCAATAATGTTTCTCACCTTATAGCTTCCTAATGCATGTTTTTACGTCTCAAATATACATTAATCTGTGATCATGCAAGAATATAACATCTGCAATAATTTTGCTATTTGTCAACAATCCGAGCAGCGTATGAGGGTTAAGGAAAATTAATATCATATATAAAGGAAGTCCCAAAAATGTCGGAGTACTTTGACAGGGGAAGTAACTCAGTCATATGAAGTGACTTTTTCCTAAGCCAAAAATTTAATCAACGATTGACGAATAAATTTCTACTTTAATCGTGAACCGCAATTAACTATTAAACTTTAGTCGTTAATTACTGTTAACGATTACATTCTTTCCAATTGTAATCGTCGATCGGATAATTCATTAATGATTAACTGCTGAAATTACGGAATGAAATACGGAAATAGGAAATACGTCTCTCTCTCTCTCCTCTTTATTACAATTTATGAATAGTCCATTTGGCGATTAACTCCAACAATTGATGAAATCAGTCTCCGATTTTTCGATGATTTCTTCTTTTAATCAACGGTTGACGATTAACTTCATCAATCGATTGATCAATCGTCCATTATTCAATGATTACCTTTTGTAACGTTCACATTAATCGGTAAATCTTGGTTAAAATGTTAATCGATTAATGCCCAACTCTGGGAAAAGTTTGCTTCAAGTAACCTAATGAACTACCCCTTGCGAGGTTATCCGACATTTTTGGGACACCCTGTAGTGAAAGGGGTTAAACTCGCGATGCGTATCAAATGTTACAACGTTTTTGTTCATTCAGAGTCGTGTGTACAAGCGTGTTTTGGTGAATCGTAGCAGTCGGCGAAACCTGAAGGGGAAAGAAAAGAAATATTGTCAAGGGAGAGGCTGACATCCATTCGAAAATAGCAGGTGTCGTTAATTCTGGATCGCCGCGCAATATTCGGAGCAGCGAACTGTTAAGTCACGTAACTTAATATGCGTTCGTGGCCGAAGTATCCGCACACCCCGGATTGGCTCCACTTTTTGGCACCTGCCGATGACAGGAGTTTGATCCGCCAAAACCGGTACGTTACGCGGCACCGAAACATTTTCCGAGAAAAAACGTCGTATTGTTCGTGCCGAGTAATAACCCCTTGCAAGCTGGTCGCTTTCGCGTAGAACAATTGTTTGCAGGTTTCAGCAACATGTGCTAAAAACGATTATAACGACTCATATGCAATCGTTAAATATAAAAAACGCACGACAATGTTGAACAATTAGATAAAATTTCCTAAACAGTATCTTTTAACACTTCCTTAAATTATTAATAATAAAGTAAAAAAGAATTAAAGCTTATGGTCTCCATTATGCCAGAATTTTTTAAAATTAAATCAAAATGTTATGTAATTACACTGAATGTTTAATTTATGCGAAATAACTTTTTCTTAGTTATGAATTGTTATTCTAATTTAAGAATAACTAAAAAAACAGTAGAAACATCACAAGAGTTGGTTGTTATTAACACTGAATTTATTTAATTTATTTAATTTATATGAAATAACTTTTTCTTAGCTATGCAATATGTTATTCTGATTTAGTGCACTGTAACCTCCTATTAGGTTCCTGTGCTCCTATAATGACTGAAAATAATTTTTATTTTGCATTTATGACTTCTGAAAATTTTCAGAAATGCTATAATATATACAATTCCATAGAATTTAGTACGATTTTTATGTATTTCAGATCTACAAAGGTTACTACCACTGAAAATCAAATTTTATGTGTTTATACTTTCTTAAAATTTGCCTACAAAAATTGAGAATTGCATAAACATTTAGTAATAACCTAAAGTGATCAGTTTCTTATGTTTTCTATGACAAGGGAATTTTTATATTAACCTGACAAACTTTTCTGGGCAATATTGAATTGTGGGATAGTTGTTCAACATATACCTTCAGCCAGATATTATTTTTTCCGTTTACTATATTCACCGCAAAGTATTTCATGTAAAAAATCAATATTTGTGTGAAGTGTAAACTGACAAGCCTCTGAATTACATTATTTACCATGTTCTTATCAGTCACTATCGTAAGTCCAGTAATTTGTTCAATCATGTATTTTTAAGAAAAATGCACAAGACCTTGTAGAAAAAATTTAGATCGACAGGAACATATACACGATTTTGATTTTAATATTGTTGAGATCGAAGAGATAGAGCCGTGATTTAATCGTTCAGGTGTCGACTATTATTTACAGTCATCAATCATTGATTTTTCCGTACAAGTCCTGGTTTCGCAATTAACATGTTCAACGCCACGTGGTTTACTCACACGATACTCGCTGAAAGGTTACAGCTTTTCTGCGGGTCAATGACCGAATGAAATGACGGACAAAAAAGCTAAACGATACGACACTACGTCTGCAAGTGGAGACTTTCTGTTCCAGTTAAAAACCTGTTGAACTGCACGAATTTAGAAAAATCTTTGTAGACTAATTTATAAAAATACCTTAGAAATTTATTAAAGGCACTTTAGTAATAATTTAATAATATATTTGTATCCATTTTATCCTATTTGTAAGTACCTTAGGGCATGATTATTGCAAATGCTTAAAATATCCTTGCACAAACTTTATAATCTGAGGTACGATATTAATTTAATGATCAAAACATACATAGTTATAGAAAGAAATAATGAAATAGCACCAAGTATTTTATATTTAAAAGTTATTATAAAACTGTACTACAAGGAAGTATATTTTGTTTGATAGTTATATTTTCAAAACAGAACAAGCAGTGGAAAATTTCATTATTATTGAACAAGAAAAGATCATTTTTAGAAATGATAACTTATACATTTCCAAGACTAAAAGATCTAACCAGTAAAGTCATTGATAAATTTATAAATATAATATAAACCATTGTTTATAATCTAAACTTGAAAAAAAAATCCAGAATGATAAAAAATTTCTGTTGGTAAATTATTAAATTCGTACACGTATTACTATAAAAGTCACGTCGGACCACGAGTGTATGAAAATCCTGCAATTTCTCAGAGAGCTGATAACGAATGATTTTAATAGCTCGACGCTTTTAATGTAAGCAAACAAGTTTCCTTGATTGTGCACATCGACAAAGTAAAGAGTTTCGAAGAACCAGTATTCCGAACAGAAGCCACCAGTAGTAGGATAAGTTTATTTAATCTGCTAAATGCAGCTTGTCCTCCCACTGATAAGAAAAGGAGACAAACCAGAATTGTGGAAGGACGCGTGCGCGCAGAATATACTTGCAAAGAAAAATCCAGTCGACGATAGAGGGACGAGAACGGTGCAAGGCAAAAGAGGAAATTGTTTGCGCGATAACAGGGACATTCTTCCGTCATCCTAAACGCGACCGGCTTAATTACGTGGCTCGACGGGTACGTCATGTCAAGCTTGCCATTATCGTCTGCCCGCCGGTGCCGATCCCATAAAAATTCGCTAAGATCTACTTTCTCTTTATATGGACAAATCCACTGTGAACTCGCTCGACCTCAAACGACCGACTTCAACGACCGCGAATGTCGTTCGTCCGACCGGAGTCCACGTGGTTGCACAAGGTGTCAGCCGGACCAGCGTGCCACTCACGATCGACGCGCATCTGTCTCTTGATCATGCGATTCCTGCATCTTTAACCCTCATCCGTCCCTCGTGTCAAGTTGACACAGTTCTCCCGAAATAAGTACTATATACTGTTCTGTTATTTGTAGGTACATTTTCCCGAAACTTTCTGTGACTTTTATTTTTTTAATACGGAACACAACCGAAAAACCTAAAGTGTAAATGTTAACTCATCAATTCGACTAAAAAAAGACATCGAAATTTATTTTATTTTGTGTCCAGTGGAGGCCCCAAGCTTTAAAAATTATGGCTCAACTCAAACTCAAGTTAGAAATAGAGTTGCAAGAAAACTCTGATAAACTTAATTTTTCGTAAATAAATTGAATTTTTTGTAAAGACAAACGAATGCTGTGAATTCAGGGCCCTATGGTATCCCAGGCGGCAGTGGAGGCTTTCAAGTGTTAACAATTTCGGGACCTTCAAACTCAAGTTAGAAATAGAAGTTGGATGAAAACTCTTCTACACTTATTAACAAAAAAGAGAAGCAATGAAAATATTTTATACCGTTACACATTAAATAAATTTCTTTAAAATTCGGGGCCCTATGGTATCTCAGGGGCCTTCGCGGCTGCTTAGATTTTGACACCGAGGCACAGATGCAGTTCGTGAAATGAGGGACGGATGAGGGTTAAGATCGAACAAGTTTTGCAGATCCTTGAGAGATTCTGTTTGAGGGGTTAGCAACCCTGAGACTAATTTTCTCATTTGTACTGTCAAAGTACCAACTAAAAATGTATGACCTATTCTTACAACATTTATTAATATTATGTTATTAATTAACTATGAATCCTGCACGATTCAAGGAACAGTGAACGTGTGAACCCGTATGCATTATCTTTTGTTTCAATTCGACACAGTTTTTCTCACACACAGTGAAAGTTGCTATAAATTGTTTCTTTTGAAAGTGATGGGGATTCACTTTTTGAAAAATTTAAATATGCTTTCATGTGAACTTCTAGTTTTCATTTTTTAATATTATAATCTGGGTATTAGAATATTTTTGTTCAAACGAATTGAACGTTTGTAATAAATTGAATTGTATAATTACTTATTTTGAAAGTGGCGTAAGTCGGTAAGTTGTTAACAATTTGCTTTAGGAAAAAGAAATTCTATGTTTGTTATATATTTACATTTATAGATAATCATAGATAACTATAGATTCTTTTTTAGAGAAGAAATAAATAAGTTTCTTTTTATGACAACACCAGTCGACCAGCTTCAACATGGCTTCTGTCTTAATTACACGTGTATCACTTCTTATCCTCAACTACGTCAACGTATTAAGTTATTTACAAATTAAAAAACGTGGTAAAATCAACATGACCCGTACAGGCGACTGGGTTTCTTATTGGTCCATGTGCGTGTTAATGATCGATTTCGAATAATGAATAATAGACAAAAAGAGCTGTCAGTCTACTATTAGTTAACCTGTTGAACAGGTATAGCGAAAAAACCGAAGATTTTTTTGTACAGCTTTGCAATTTCACTGCATATACGCGGTCCCGTACTGAAATTTGCATTATAAAGTCATTTAGATCATATTATAGTGCGCTGCTAGAGGCTGTAATACGGTTGATTACTACCTCAATCGAGTTTCTCTCAAAACAATATTTGCATAATAAACTTAATATTGTTATTAACATTTTTAAATGAAAGTTCAATAAATTCGGTGTGTACCTTTTGCCGAATACTAGAAAATACAGATTTTAAATAACATCACCATTTTTATTAAGAAAAGTATAGTGAAGTAATTGAATATTACTTAAATATCAATTAAAGTTAAGTAATTAATTTACATTCATATAAAATAATAATAATATTTTTGTTTATCCACAAAGAATGCTATTTGAATGTTTTTATTAACTTGTAACTATTATATTGGGTTGGCAAACAAGTTATTTCAGTATTTTAAGGCGAAATAAAACCGAATTGCTTTATTCAAGCGATGAACTTGAATCAATAAAATATTTTTTTATGTATACTTTTTGGCAAGATATCATCGTACAAAAGGGAAAATATCTTATTCATTAAAGTTCATTGCTTGTTCATTGCTTACCTTAAAGTACCGAAATTACTTGCTTTCCAACCCAATATATGTATACAGTATTGAATTGTATGTTTCTAATAACTATATAAATTAAAAACTAGAATAAACTGTAGTACCAATAACTAAGTATTACTACTGCAGTCAAACATACATCAGTTTGCAACAATGTATATATAATCTCAAGTACTTTAATACTTTGACTAGGTTGACAACTAAGTCTCCACATTTTCTCAAACAAAGTCATTTATGTAGTATTTTAATTAATCACAAAATTCAGAGCCTTCCAATGATATACACTTCAAAACGAAACAAAAGGTCGCGAATTTAGTTGCCAACCTAATACTACTTAGATACATAAGATTTACTGCCATGTGTATAAACAGGAAATGCATTTATAATACATTTTTTTAAGAAGTTAATAATGCTAATGGATAGAAACAATCACATGTTTTATGGTAAGCAGCAATAAAATCTGCATATTAAGATAGAAAAATACACAGAAAAAATTATTTTTCTAATATCTTTTCTACTTGTTACACTGCCAACAGGTCAATTTGCATAAACATTCGCTATGATCAAACGGATTTACAATAGGCATTCTCACGAAACAAAACACGTGGTTCTTACACAACCCATGTGTGTACCGCTCATAACCATACTACAGAACAGTATTTATCATCCTTGCTGTAGTTAGCACCTTAAAATGACTGTCACGGTCGCGTGCATTTGTTCTCAAATCTGCTTTCACATTCAATTAGAATATTGAATAGATGTTTTCATACCTTACTGTGCATTGTTGTATTATAGAAGACAGTTTATATGACATTCGTGATTACAATTCTTTACAATTACCTGCGTATATTGTCATCGAAATTTTGATGCATAATTTACAATTAGACTGCGGTTTTTACGTATTTATGGCAAAGACGAATCAAATGCAAAACAATAAAAGCATATAAGGAATGTGTAGATACTGTTCTGTTACTTTTAATTCGCTAAAATTATTATGGAAATAATATATCTGTATCTTGCCACTAATGGAGATAAATAATGCTTTTTATTTTTATCAGTCTATTTATAGTCAATGTTAAGAAACAATTTCTAATTCACGTGTGAAGGTTAAAACGTTTTTATACGTATGAAATACAAACAATGCTTTACGTCATAGCTATACTAGTACGTGATAACCAAGTATGGAACAGATATGCATTCTTTCCTACAGTCTCAGTTTACAGTATGAGTACAGGGTTCCAATGATCAAAGTTCCAGGAAAAGAATGTATATGTATGTATCCAGATCCTTGCTATCTGAACTCATGACTATTAATTTTATCTGTACCTGGACCATGTAATATTACGTTCATAAACAAAATTTTATCCTGTATATATCACATGTTCATAAATAACATTTGACCATGTATATCATGTTCATAAACAAAATTTCGTATACCATCAACATCATGTTTGTAATTGATGTCATAGACAGTGTTCTTTGTATTTTTTAACAGAATGACAAAGACAAGTTTAATTCTAGTCCACCGTTCGTAATAAATATTGTAATACCGTTTCAATTTCTTTAGATTAACACTTTGAATAATTTTTTTTATCAATTAATTCAATACAGCAGCAGTTATGTAAATCATAAACCAACGCTCACCCGCAAGGAGACAATCTAATAATTTGAGTTATTGTGTAAAAGAAGATTTCTAAGCACAATTATTGAAAAGGCTATGGATTCCGTTAGGTAAAGTGTTAAGTAGATGTTCCAATTTGATGACTGCAATACGACTACAAAAATGCTCTGAACAATCGACAAGAGCTGAGCAGAGGTAGCAAAGCGAGCACCCAGTAACAATGGCATTGAACTGAATCCTTACATTCGATTACGTCCCGCATTCGACACAAACGCAGGTGAAGAACGCAGTCGAGTAATAACTCTAGATCAACTAACACGAAGCAGCAACGACCGACAACGCCAGTTCCGAAATGGCAGCGAGTAGGAATAGGAGACTCTCGGCGTTAATATTCTACGGTTTCGAACGACACCCCGTAAAACGTTTCATCGACAGCGGTTCTCTGGAGGGATAGATCGATCCAGACAGACGAGCTCCCGCCGTCTGGCTGCATAATCGCGGATTACCGAGTGCGTTTCGAGCCGACCACAATGAAACGATCGACGGCGCGGACTGTAAAGCCCGAAGGAAATTGCTGGTTGCCATTACACGCGCTCCTAGAAATCGATACATCCTCGATGTAACGAGCAATAGGAGAAGCTATCCGCGACGACGATCTCGCGGAACGCATCTGCTGGCATCGTCTAACATCCTAAGCGGGAAACACGATCCGCGTTCAGCGTCTCGAGTCCGCGAAACGGTTCCAGCTATCAGGAATTCTGGGAAAACGCATTAGCCGGCGCGGAACGGTCGGCCCGATAACCCAGGGAACGGAAATGGTTCGTTTCCACGGTGGTGGAGCAGGAAACGGAGGGGCCGAAGGTGTTTCGTTGGACGGTGTTCTACCTGAGAGCCGTAACAGCGAGCCACCGAAGCGGCATATCGAGTCGACTTTTATTTTCGAGACTACGTAGAGTCTGAATCCGTTCTAGGCACGCGGCTCGTCGCGTACCCAGCATGTCCCGAATCTTCCGATCAGGCCCGCGCGTGCTTTCTTTGTACGCAAATATAACAATGGAACGGTACACCGGGGAGAGAAGAGTAGTCACACGTGAAACGAAACGGCAACGCTGTCCCGAGGACACTACCTCTGATCCTGGTGAAACGGTGTCCTGGAAGTTGGAAGGGGTGAAAAAAGGTACGTTACCAAAATGTATATCCACTCCAAGAGCGTCCGATCGGCTGACGGTCCAGGTGGGAGCACGTGGTAATTAATCACAAGAACGGGTCGGACTGGTTGCTCGACCAGCGACGACTACGGTGTGGAGAATCTGCTGGTCCCGGGGCGTCTAACCCGCGTACGAACAGGAAGAATCAACAGGATCAATCAAACCACCAACCGGCATCGTGTGCCGCACCACGACCTTACACCACCGCAGAACTTCGAAGAACTCCTTCCACGCCGGCACATATCTGTACGCGGTGTGTTGCTCGGCTTTTACTCGCGTGTCGCGCCGGTTAGATCGAGAACCAGCAGCACCAGCAGCACCAGCAGCCGCCTCTTCTTCTCGCTGGCACGCTCGACGAAGAAGCACGCCGATGCATCGGACAAACACGGCGGAGGGAGACGACGATCCTCGGGTTCGATGTCGGGGGCTCTCTCGGCAGAGAAACCGCGTCGTCGAATGGACGAAGAGAGCAACCAGGCAGGAAAGAAAGAAAGGAAGAAACCAGAGATAGCCAGAGAAGGCGGATAGGACTCAAGTAGTAGGCAGACGACGGTAGTGTGTTGCATAGACGAGGGAACAAACCGAAGAGAAGGGGAACTCGACGAGAGAGAGAGAGAGAAAGATAGGAGGGGAGCGAATAAAGAAACGACCGGGGCACAGTTGGACCGGAGAAGATGATGGCATGAGCGTGCCACAAGGGGAGAAAAGATCGAGAAAAAGTGTTCTCGGCCGGCTGACCCAGAGCTCCAGAACGGTGTGGGATATCAAGGATGAGCTCTCGTGTTTTTGGGACGTGCTGCCATAGGCGATCCAGAAGAAGAAGCGGAGGAGGTGGCCCCTTGTTTCTCAATAGCTCGGCCAGGAGAGTAGATTCAAGGCCGGAGCAATGAAGAAGGCACCGAAAGAGAGGAGGACGGGATTACTTGGAACAAGGTGCGCGCCACTGCGTCCGTCCACCGACGGCGACCGTGGAACGGCGAACTCTGTCGGTTCGTGCAGCCGGCAGCCAGCTGGTACGCTCCAACACGCTACGAAGCCTGTCGTTCGCGGCCGAACGGCCGCCTTCGGCAAAGATCGGCTTCAAACAAAACTACAAACTTTGTTCGCTGCCCCTTTGCCCGACCGTCCCCTCGCCGGGGCTCTGTCCAGCGCCTCCTGTTGCTCTGCCTCGCTCTGCCTCGCTCTGCCTCGTACATACTCGCCGAGCACAGAGCCAAGTCCGAAGACGCGATCCGCGCCTTTGCCTTTCTTCCTCCTCTTCCTGCTGGCTCCTTCTTCCTGTCCTCGCAGGAGCAGCAGGACGCTTCTCGATTTTCTTGTCGGCGTGCACACTTTTCTCTGCCGCTTTCTTGCTGCCGTTGTTTGCACCCTGAATTGTCCTTTCACGCGTCACGCTCGCTGACCGCCGATTTATTCGGTACTCCACGATCAACTGACTCCCCGAGAATCGTGTTTAACACGTTTATGGCTGTGAGGAACGGTAGAGTTTTCTAGCTGGCGAACGCTTCGAACGATCGAACATAAACGTAGCTACAGTGAGGAGCAATGTTGAACCAAATCGTTAAGGTATATGTACCTGATCTCGGCACCTCACGGTAGGCCGCTTTTTGTGGCCAAAACTATTCTAGCGTTATTTCAATATTTAATATTATCTTATTATAGATTGTTGGATTCGTCTTGATACTAGTTGGAATATTATGATGTTAAAAATATATGTTAATACTTAAGAAATTGAGGTAACCTTCATTTTCTTTTTATAAAAAAAAATGTTTTCTTAAATTTCTTATATTGAAGTTTGTAGAAAAATGAATACCTATCAATTTTCGTTGGAAACATTTTCTTGTCAGATCATCGGAAATATTTTCAAAATCGTGTTAACAATGCTCACAGTGTATATTACGGTCCAGAAATCGCGAAAAAGTAACCAAAACTTAATTCTTCATAAGAATTATATGAAATCTAGTATTGAGAGGTTTTCGGGGTCTCTGATTACGAATCTGAAGTTACAAAATTCGAAATTCAACATTCAAAATGGCGGATCCCATTTGGTATATTAAAATACACGCTTGTTAAAATACACGTAGAATTATGTTTACGTGTTCTTATTTGAGAGAAAAATTTTTTTTGTTGAAATTTGGTAGCTGAAAAACGTAATTTCGACCACAAGAAGCGGTCTCCGGGACCAGTGTGCACCTACGTGGTAGTCAGCCTACTTGAAAATAAGTTGCTTATACAGTCTTTATTTAAAATAACATTGATGATGTTCACGGTCACTTTTGACCACTTAGATTGGGTACAAAGAGAACATATTCAGAACGCAAAAAAAGTAATTATACTTCATTATTGCACAGTCTTTGCATAAACCCCGATGTACTATAGTGTGTCTCTTTTACGTTTTTATGCAATAAGACAATGGGCTAAAACGAGTGTGTAAGATAGTGCAATACTTCATCAAATGTTACAATACTTATTTTACAACACTATTATTTATAACACTATTTTTTCCCTATTTGTAGTGCAATCAGATAATAATAATTCTAATTTTATTTAATAGTCATTTTTGACCACGGAGACCTTTAACATAACAATTTGTATTTATCAAAACAGTATTTTAGGAAACTTTTTTTTACAATGACTTCAAAAATAAAAATAAGCCTATGTTCTATCATTTGAAGTAAAATGTCTATAAAAAAACCCCTTACTTTTAAGAATCAAAGTGAAGTCAAGTGTTCCGCCTAGTATTTTATATAAAACTAGTACAAATAATAGTCCTGGAATTTGATTACAAGTAGATGCAAAAAGCACGTAGCTTCGCTATTGTTGGTAGCAGAGGTTATTCTTGTAACCCTTGCCCTACAATCTCGTGTCAGACTCGTGATGAAGATTCTGAACAGAGTCGAATAAATATATGTATGTTATTAATTTCCTTTAAACCAAGATAAAGTTCTATTTTGATTTAGTTAATTTATATTTATTGGAGAACACGTAGGCATACAATAAATATAAATTCTCTCCTTTTTTAGTTAATTACGAAGTACAAAGAAAATTCTAATCACTAAAACCGTAAAATAAATCGTAGGACAAAGGGTCTTCTTCAGTTTAAATGAATGCTGTCTTTACATAAATAATGACTTTCTGGAAGAATGACGTCATTGAGTCCCTTCCTGTTTCTTACTGTGTAAAGACAAGTGACCAAATGCAGTCAATGTATGCACTCACCGTCTATGGGTGTCTATGGACAGTGCAGAGAGTGTACAGAGAAGTTTTTTCACTCGATTCCCATACAATCGATATACAGTGACTCACGTGATTGTTCGAACACCCTCTAAGGCCTTAACGTATGATTTTTGTCGCAACTACAATGACTTGTGCAACTTTGTTGCACTTTGAAAACAATTTTGCATTTAAGTCTACGTTTACTTCATTGCTGGAATATCGATCGCAAAAGAAGAGAGTTTTATTTCGATTTGAAAGAAAAGAATAACAGTCAGCAAATCTTGTTTGAAATATTCGTCACGAATCTGACTCGATATGGCAAGTTTATGCAACATTGTATCCAATGTTATGCATTATTGTGTATTATTTGATCCACTAAAAAGGTTATTCTGTTTTAGGATATTTAGACAAGAACATGAGTACCTATTTAAATAAAAATATATCAAACTTATAACGCGAACGATTTTCAAAAATAATACTCGCTCACGAACTTGTCAGAAAACTAAGCAACCTCAAGTTAATGATACAAAAATGGAATGTAGTAATTATACAATTTTTCGACCAACAAGAATATAATTTTAGATTCAATAGAATTATAGATTTCCTTATTCAATCATTCAGTGACACATTGTAAAATAATGTAGACTTATACCTTCACTTACCAAACTATTAATTGGACTATATTTCTCGCCTTTAAAATCATGAATTAACCCTTATCACTCGAATGGTGTCTCTGAGAGAGAGAGAGAGAGAGAGAGAGAGAGAGAGAGAGAGACGCCACTAAAAATTGCTGTATGATTATTAAAAATATTGTTTACATTATTAAATATATCGGTATCTAAACAATTACTAAACATTTAAATATTACATGGAGTATGACACCAATTTCATATCCACAAAATTTAAAAAATCATAGAGAATGGAAATAATTTAGCTACGAAGAAATGTTTAATTTTCGAGTTACAATAGCTCCGAGTGCAAAGGGTTAATAATATATCCGGGGAGGTATCACGTGACTGGACTTCAACTCACTATACCAGCAAGTTCTGTTTTCAATTTGCTGTATTGGGGCTTGGGAGATTTGGGGTTTCGATAAGATGTAAGGGAATTTCCAGAACCAAGGGTCCGGACTCCCCACGTGCACGAGTTTTGTTCTCGATCTGTTGTATTAGAGTTTCTAAAGGCTGAGATTCGGGGAGAGGATAAAGTTGAATGTCCGGGGATGTCGAAATAATAAGATCATTTCTCTTTGTATATTTTTTGTTATGCACGAACGATCCCCTTTTCCCCTTATTCGTTTTGATCAGGTTCACGATTAGCCTTAATTATAGCCTGCGAATGTTTATGCGAATCTTCATTTTCATTAATAAATTTCTAAACAGAAGTCCTTTATCCAAAGGTTTTTACCAGCAATTAATACGATAAGATGTAAGTAACTTTAAACCTACTGTGACATGCCTATGTTAACAATAATGTACTTGTAACTGGACTCTGGATTTTATATGTTTAGGATAAATACGAGTTGGTGCAATTTGAAACGTTAGAAGGATTAAAAGAAAAGAGAAACTTCTATATGGCTGTTGTTTCTTGCAATTGATATACTAACAATTTTCATACAAAAACAATGTTCAAAGAAGATGATTTATAAATACATTGCAGGAATAACCGTATTATATGATTGAGATAAATAGTTATAGATGAAAGCCAATACAATTTTGAAAAATGGTATACGAGCAGTGTTGACATAGAGTTACATTATCTGGTGAAGACAGAGTACCTTTAGTCTGAATAATAATTATCTGTGAAAAAGGCCCATTACTAACCGAGATGGAAACGTAACGGAAATCCCGTTCAGCAGTAAAACACGTGGGTGGTTCTGTTACGATGCCGGATTATAAATATAGGAGCTGGTGCTGTCAGGAATTTAGTATTCATTGCTAAGATTTTCAATCACTACGAGTATTTACACATACTAAAACTTTAAAATGTAGAACAAGTTTGTTACATTTTTTACGTTTAATTAATTTGCATCATTTGGTCGTGTGATTGCATTATTCGGGAGCATAAAGCTACGCATGTAGCTATTTTCATAAAGCTGTGACAGCTGCCGAATAATGTAAATTACGCCTCGTAAACGTAAAAAGGACTTTTGAGAGCAATTGCAGCCTAGATTGATCTTCTATCTAGCGCTTTTTACTACTGAAAATCCCCATCTTTGCATTATCGAGAAATGAGAAGGCGTATCTCGCACCCTTCCAATCCTGGAAAGAAGACTACCCCCTTCACCCTCATACGTTCCTCAGGATGATAATTCACCCATTTACTATTTTTACATACTATAAAATGATTGGTCCCTCTTTATCTGTGTTGTGAGACGTATTTCTCTAAAATGGGACGTGATAAATGAAGTAAAGTTTATTAGTTTAAAGTGTGAAGCAAAAATGGGTGAGAAAGTATCACAGAATCTTTTATGTAACTATTTCTGAGGAGCGTAAGTGGATGCAACGACACGACACCCCATACTCACTCATGATCCCCATTCGGTTCGGGACCGTGAATGTGCCCCTGAGGGACCTTTGATCAAAAGAATACCAATTTTTAAAAATCAGAAATATACATTTTTAAAACATTGAAGACTGAAAGTTCCAATGGCAATTCCAATTGCAATATTACAAATAATATAATTGTTGGTCTCATAAAAAATCCTGCTCTTCTGTATTAAATAATTAAATTGTTAACTGGAATAACATTAGATGATATAAATTGTATATTTTACAGGAGAGCAGGATTTGATGGTAGAACGTTAAAAGATAAAATAGATTTTAATGAAATCTTACAATCAACGTTACGATTAAAAATTCAATCAACGATTGGCGAATAAATTCCTACTTCAATCTTTAATCGCAATTAACAATTAAACTCTTACTTTAGTCGTTAATTGTGGTTAACGATTACATTTTATTTAATTGTAATCGTCAATCGGATAATTGATTAATGATTAACTGTTGAAATGTCGAAATGGAATACGGAATCAAAACTGTATGTATACTGAAAAAAATGTAAATTGAGATTTTGTTGAGATATATTTCTGATAATTCTTAATTTCCGCTCTCTGTCTCTCACTGCCTCCGTATTACAATTTATGGATAAACCGTGTGGTGATTAACTTCAACAATTGATTTAATCATTCTCCGATTTTTCGATAATTTTTTTCTTTAATCAACGATTGAAGATTAACTTCATAAACCGATTGAATCAATCAATCGATTTTTCAATGATTACCTTTTTTATAGTACACATTAATCAATCAATCTTGGTTAAAATTTCCAATGATTAATGCCCAACTCTATGGAGGCTCAGTATTCGGTGGAGGGAGTAGTTGGCAAACTTTAGTCGACCATAAATAAACAATGATATTCAAGTCAGGGCTTCTTACCTGATGGAAACTTTTAGCCCCACCCTGCCCTACTGTCATTTCGAGAAAAATTCATGAAATTTATGCAGTGTTCACACGAGACTACCTCCTTAAAAGCAAGAGATGACTAACAGTTTCAGATAGTAGTGAGCAACCCCTGAGAATTCTATTCGATAAGGCGTTAAATGTATTCGGAACGCCTGCGAAGTGTTACGTAAGTTTTCTTAGAAGCTTCGTTGAGTTGCACGAAGCGTAGGTCGAGAAGAGAAACGTGTGATGGAGAAGTTTTTGATAGACCGATAAGAGACGGTTTGTATACGGAAGAAGGGGCGATAATGGGGTAAACGCGCGATCGTTAAGGAAATTGCGAGCTGTCGTGGAATAAAACGGCTGTTGCTAAAGCCTGATTATACTGTAACTGATGGAGAGGTTGCAAAAGAAGCTTCGATCTGGAAAAAAGCGCATCTGGTATAGCCTACGGTTCCTTCTTTTTTATCGTTTAATGGTGTGATATCGATGGCGTTATATCACTGCCTCTGCTGTAAGCCGATACGTGTTCCCATAAGTAATTGCACCCAAAGTAACCACGTCAACATCTAATCATGTCTACAATGTTGAACCGACTGTTGAAACCTTGCTGCTTCTAGTAGCTGTTTTGCAGTGAGTATTTTTGTAATGGTGGTCGTTATGGATATTGCACAGAATTTATTGGGTTGTGAGGAAAGCTTAAACAAACAACAAAGTGTTGTGCAATAATTCTCATAGCACTCTCGATTAATATCGTTAATACCGTTCAGCATGATACATATAGTATGTTTAACATAAAAATTTTAGTTTTGGTTTCTGTTTAAATTAATAAACATTAATCAAAGAATATATCTTATTTAAACACATAGCAAGTGTTGTCGTCATGAAGATCTAAGGAGATTAATGATACAAATAGAAATACCGATGCTATTCATTCAGAAAGAAGCTTGCCCCACAGATTTCAAAACTAAATAGTTATCGGTATATTATTGATGTATCGATAACAATTGTAAAAATTGATAAATATAGTTTACCGATAATCATATCGTTAAATGCATTTCTATTTCCCAAACGCTGTTCTCCTTGTGTCCGAAACTTTCATCGTTCGCTACACAAGTAAATATAATTAGAATTATATGATATTTGGTACCATTTTTGTTAGCAAAATGCCACGAATGTGTTGGACAACGTCCCATCAAAAAATAGTGAAAAATAAGGAAGTTTTATTGTTGGGTTAGTAGTGGTTCTCACCAATAAATCCGATCTCTCGAGCTCTTGGCTTCTTGCGGGGTATACTCAGCAGTACTGGGTTTACATTTATTTATTTACATTTATCGAGAAAACACTGTATGATAATTTAGATGTACAATTATACGGTATTTCAAAAATTTCTTTGGAAATGTAGATACCAGACGAAAAATCCACCCCTAGGTGATAACACACATCCCTAGGTGATAACACTAGATAAAAGTGCTTGCGTATACGCAAGTATTTAATACACCTTTTACAACTGATATTTGTACGTTTCTGTATCAACAAAAATACGAGATTACAAGGTTCGCCATAAAGCAAGCCAACAACTTGGATATTATCAGAATGTGCATAACCAGAGTCTGTAGGAATGTCGAATACCTTGAAAGTGTACAATCTCACGAGATAGTAAATTTTAGAATGTTTCTTTCTTCAATTAAAGATTATGCTTTGATTTAAATTAAAACATATATAATAGGGGTTGATTAAATTAATTTAGTACTTCCCAAACGATTACAAAGGTATGACTGCAAGTAACAAATTATTCTACTTTCAGTACGTATTTTAGTACGTATTGAAGTAGATAGTACGTATACAAGTTTCGAAACTTATTTAATATTTTTTTTATCAAAAATCTTATAAAACACTCACAAATATAAATTCTGTGGAGATTTTAAACATTCATAGTATAAAAGACCATGCAAAATACAATGCAATAAAAACCATACCGAACAGTAGTATAGAATGAGTGTTCTTTTCCACTGGATAATTAATTAAGTTAATAAGATCCAACTTCATTAAAATCGTAAATTAGTTCGTGAAAATGTAAATTCACAGAAACATTCGCAATTTCAAGATTCCTAGGTACTTCCTCATCTTTATGAATATTAAAATTCTACATTTAGTGCTGTAGGTTTGTTACTGATGAACCAGGTTCCCGAGCAATCATCCTAATCTGAAAACAATGCTAGACGGTGATTATTTCTTCCGCAACAGGCCGACATTGTTGCAGCTTAATTACCACCAATCACCTCAGCACTGTAATGTCCCTGAATAGTGAGTTAGTTTAGGTTATTTTTATGTAAGTTATATATACATTTTATTCAGTAAACGCTCAAGATTCATATCTTAGAGCTCCCCACAATTAATAAATCTCATACACATAGATAAAAAAATACCAGTTTTGAAAAAATATTTCACTTTAATTTTACAAGAAATATAATTTTAAAATTAATGAAATTGTAACCTGTAATAGACACCTCTTCATGGAAACATTGTAAATTCGCTGCGTTTTGATAATGATTGTCAATTGAAGGTGTTTTATTATAGGTCGTTGAATTGATTTCTTCAAGGACCACATATTACACTAACAAAAAAGATGGCATTTCGAAAACTCAAGGTGACGTTGACATCTCAGAAAATACAAGGCCTTAAAAAATCTAAATGTGTTGCCTGTCATTTTCAATCATTTTTTGATAAAGTCAATATTTTAGTAGATAATTTTTATTAACCGCCCAGTATACAAGCGATCATTACAGGTAGTGGAAATTTGTACAGCATGAATTGCAATGCCGACATTAAAGTTAACTTAAATAATGCGACGATGATTATAGAATACAAGAATTAAAGTGACTTGCAACACTATTTATCATTCGATGAAATTGTTTCTCAGACGAAGTCGTTTTCTCACGTAAGATGAAATATTACTTTCTGTGTAATATCATAGTGACCAAGAGATGGACGTGACGAAGAGAGTCGTGGCGGATGCAACCATCACAGTGAATCGTACTAATTAAGGAAGTAGACACGCTATGGTGAATGTAGCACGTCGCGTCGATAAAAGGATAGCGGCGCGCTAATACTGCGCCTAATTGCTTAAGAAGGTCCATTGTTACGTATTAGTTATATCCCTGCAAATTAAGTGAACTATAAAATGCGTACGAATCTCGGGAGAATTTAAACACGATAATCTAATTATTGGTGTAAACGACAAGTGAACCAATCGATTTACAAAGGCAAAATTTTTGTAATCGATTCATTCGTGGGAAATTTATTAATAATGCAAGTTATCATCACGTGGGAACAATATGTTCAAATTAGATAGGTGAAGTAGATAATACAGTGTGATCAAATATTGACTAATAAATAATAAATAACTGAATTCCTTGTTTGGTGAAACTCATTCGCGAAAAAAATTCACTTTCCTACTTAAGATAGTCAATTATGAAAATGTTAATTAACTGAAAATATACGTTGCATAAGTCACTAAACATACTCAAATGAACAAAGATTATTTGTATTTATATATCCTCTATTAAAATTATATATTCTTAACATAAAATTAGAATAGTGAAATATAAGTGATGTGGATTTTAAACGTTTACGACAAAAATGAGTAGATGACATTTCAAACGGTAAAAAGATTAAAAGTTTTTAAGAATACAAATAGATTATATCTAATTGTTTAAAACTACTGTTACAGAAGAAAAGACATTTTTATTTCACATGCAGATCTGCAAGCTAATTAAAAATCATATGCACTTCCCTAATTGCCTACAGTTTATGTACTGGAACCAAAATATATTTGGAAGCATTCATTTCAATTTTACAATATTTATTATGTCATAGAGATTTCAAAATGTATTTCATATATTGCAATTATCAGAGGCAAGCTTACATCGTGAATTCATTTAACAATATTCCTTCAGAACAATTCGAGACTTGACTTTCCGTTTCGCGCAGCAGTAAAATATACAAGTGCTGGTTATGATTTAAATCACCCACGGATGCATTCAATTCTGAAACGAAATTATTTGCCGGGAGGGAAAGTTCTGTTCCAAGAAGTTCTAAGCTTTTCCTAGATGGCAGTGCTTCTCTCCATGAGCAAACTTGTTTCGTGCGAAAGTTCGACACAATACAATCGACTGTCGTAAGTCAGAAATAAAATCCCGCAATACAGCCAGACGTAATATTGATGTAAGTGATTGCTGTAAAAGTAGTCGCAGAAGAACGAACGTGGGAAGCGGTACCCGGAAATGATTAAGGAACAATAATGTGACGTTGCAAATGTGACGAAACGGGCTGCTGCTATAATAATAAAATGCGCAGACAAATTATACTGTAAAACTTAAATGAAATACTATAAGAAGGTCCACTTAAATTCCGTTATAGTTTTCAATGTACTGAAATGTAAGCTTTCCGAAATTGATCGACGACTAATAAATTATAAATATAGTGCCGAACCTTCAAGCAAAATATAAATTGTACGTTAGATAAAAAATTGTATATTTATATAATTTAGGTATTGTATCCTGATGAAACATGTGTGTCATGTATATGATTATATGCGAGAAAGCATAAAATGTACAGAAATAAATAGCTGTGATGCAAGACGATATAGTACATGAATAATAATAAATAGACTGCGGATTTTTATGCATTTATGAAGAAATTGGCTGGGAGAGATATGAAACAGCAAACGATTAGAAAAATTCAAGAATATTGTAATATACTTTTTAGTGCAATAATGTCGTTAAGAGATGAAATCAATTTTTATTTTACTCCTGCTTCTCGCAATCACTGCAGAACATTTTTTTTTTGCATAAAGATCCGCAGTCGTTTTTGTCACACATGCATATAATACCCGCACTCTAATAATAATAATAATATAAAACTATATTCTCCTAAGACATTTCTTATTGAATTTAATAAAGGACAATTCTCGTTCGAAGCGACTCGCTCGATTCCAGATCCGCAGACCGATTCTCGGATGCATCATACGAACCCGTTCCGATTTTTCCTTCCCGGTAACGGTCGAGGAGTAGCTACTATTTCCATCCGCGCAAAGAAAGCAAAAACCGCGGCCGAAGATCAACAATCTCACGGGCGGCCTCGCCGATAAACAAACGCTCCCCGGGGGCGTAGAACAATGCGCAATCTGCGCTCCATCAGCGCAGCGCATCCGTTGGAGAAACTTCCGAGAGCAATGCGCGGCGCGCTGCGCTTGGTTCGCTCGCTAGCGAGCTAACGAGAGGACCCGACCGCTCAGAACGAAATCAATTTCAATCAATCTAACGAGCCATGTGTAAAATTGCGAGCGGCGATCCTGCGGGACCAGACTCCGCTCGGCTCCGCTCGGCTCCGCGCGTTCTGACGTGCTGCAGCTAGGAGCAAAACGGCGGACGATATGAAAACAGGTTGTGCATTGAATACGCGGCGCTGCGCCTTGTTCTACACCGCCTAGCAAGATCCCGCGTCTTGTCGTTAACCTGCCTGCGGTAATAAATCAACTCGCAATAGGAAGCCGGAGACGTTCAACAGTTAAATAGTTACGTGTTAACATAATCGTACATTCGAGAGCGTAATAAAAGGGGAGTAACGAGCGCGGGCCGGGCCGGTCCGAGCGGTGTTTCATTCCACGGAGAACACGTATGACTGAATAAGTAAAGTTAAATTTCATTGAATTAAAATTTAAGTTGGCTTTTGGTGTCATATTATGCGTAGGAACATGGTCAACGAACCTTAAACAATCACTAGAAACGTATTAATCCGCATGTGAAGAAAGATGGTTACACTGCGTATCCTCATGCAAAATAAAAATTTTAGAAGTCGTTTTGGAAAGATGGAGAATAAAGTAAGAGTTGTGATATTATCATTCTAAGAACCGAGATTATTCGACGTATTAATTATCATTAAAAAAATTGGTTGGACCAAGGATTAGACGAAGGTGTTCTACCCCCTTCATTTGCCTGCAGTAATAAATCAACTCGCAATAGGAAGCTGATGATGTTCAACAGTTAAATAGTCACGCGTTAACATAATCGTACATTCGAGAGCATAATAAAAGAGGAGTAGCAAGCGCGGGCCGGGCCGGTCCGAGCGGTGTTTCATTCCACGGAGAACACGTATGACTGAATAAGTAAAGTTAAATTTCATTGAATTAAAATTTAAATTGGCTTTGGTGTCATATTATGCGTAGGAAAAAGGTCAACGAACCTTAAACAATCACTAGAAACGTATTTATCCGCATGTGAAGAAAGATGGTTAGAACTGCGGATCCTCATGCAAAATAAAAATTTTAGAAGTCTTTATGAAAAGATGGAGAATAAAGTTAAAAGTTGTGATATTATCATTGTAAGAACCGAAAATTTTCCACTTATTAATTATCATAAAATAAATTGGTTGGACCAAGGGTTAGACGAAGGTGGTCTACCCCCTTCATTTATCTGCAGTAATAAATCAACTTGCAATAGGAAGCTGAAGATGTTCAACAGTTAAATAGTGACGCGTTAACATAATCGTATATTCGAGAGCATAATAAAAGAGGAGTAGCGAGCGTGGACAGGTCGGGCCGGTCCAAGCGGTGTTTGCTTCCACGGAGAACACGTATGACTGAATAAGTAAAGTTAATTGAATTAAAATTTAAGTTGGCTTTGGTGTCATATTATGCGTAGAAACAAGGGCAACGAATCTTAAACAATCACTAGAAACGTATTAATCCGCATGTGAAGAAAGATGGGTCTACTAGGACCCAGAATCGCAAGTAGACTGTGGATCCTCAAGCAAAATAAAAATTTTAGAAGTCGTTTTGAAAAGATGGAGAATAAAGTAAGAGTTGTGATATTATCATTGTAAGAACTGAGATTTTTCCACGTATTAACATAGAAAAAAATTGATTGGACCAAGGGTTAAACGAAGGTGGTCTACCTTCTTCATTTGCCTGCAGTAATAAATCAACTCGCAATAGGAAGCTGAAGATGTTCAACAGTTAAATAGTCACGCGTTAACATAATCGTACATTCGAGAGAATAGTAAAAGAGGAGTAGTGTGCGTGGACAGGTCGGGCCGGTCCAAGCGGTGTTTGCTTCTACGAAGAACACGCATGACTGAATAAGTAAAGTTAATTGAATTAAAATTTAAGTTGGCTTAGGTGTCATATTATGCGTAGGAACAAGGTCAACGAACCTTAAACAATCACTAGAAACGTATCAATCCGCATGTGAAGAAAGATGGGTCTACTAGGACCCAGAGTCGCAAGTAGACTGCGGATCCTCATGCAAAATAAAAATTTTAGAAGTCGTTTTGAAAAGATGGAGAATAAAGTAAGAGTTGTGATATTATCATTGTAAGAACTGAGATTTTTCCACGTATTAATTAACATAGAAAAAAAACCACGCGCGGTGGAAGTGAACCTTCTTGCAGTCTAGTAATGTTTAGAAGCATATTAAGATTGGAAATGTTAAAAAAAAAACAAGATCAGGAACAAATTTTGATCGTTCATTATGTTTGAAGTGAAACTTTTTCTATGATTTTTTTTGTATTAGTTGTTCCTGATCTTGTTTTTTGTATTAGTTGTTCCTGATCTTGTTTTTTTTTTTTGTATTGGTTGTTCCTGATCTTGTTTTTTTTTTAACATTTCCAATCTTAATATGCTTCTAAACATTACTAGACTGCAAGAAGGTTCACTTCCACCGCGCGTGGTTTTCCACACGTATATTTTTTTTTTCTTTACACTTTTCTCTACACTTTCGGCTCCTGTTTGTAAGAAATAAGTTTTCATGAAAATTACGTTAGCACAACCCTGTATATGTATTCAGTTTGATTGAAAATGTGGGATTCTACTTAGATTTTGGTAAACACACATTAGTATAATAATACTTTGTAAACACCGCACTGAGTTTCTTCTGCGCGACTAATTTTGTTTTTAAATGAAAATATATTTATTCATTTTGATTGAAAACGTGGATTCTACTTAGATTTTGGTAAACACACATCAGTATAATATAATAATAATATAATAGAACTGCGATCCATATTCTACGATACAGAGCTCCGCTCTTTATACAAGACTTTTTGTTGTCGCCATAAGTAGGGTGTCTCGGTTTATGTTTACCACTGTCGCTTCCCATATTATGTTTATATTTATCACGTACACTTCAGAATCATACGTTCAGGAATGTATAATCCAATTCGTTAGCCACTGTGTTCTCCGGATCTGTCTCCGTTGGATTTTTACCTTTGGAGATATGTTCAATCCATTGTACACGACAGAACAATGAATAATGTTCAATAACTTTGGAATCACATAACAAATGCATGTAATAGCATAAAAAGAGATGCTGTAATGATGGCAACAATGAGAAATGTAATACAAAGAGCGGTGCTCTGTATCGTAGAAAAATGAATTGCAGTTCCAACATCTGATGTAACTTGATTTTTTTTTGTAAGAAATAAGTTTTTATGAAAGTTACGTTAGCACAACCCTGTATATGTATTCAGTTTAATAGAAAACGTGGGATTCTACTTAGATTTTGGTAAACACACATCAGTATAATAATACTTTGTAAACACCACACTGAGCTTCTTCTGCGCGACTAATTTTGTTTTTAAATGAAAATATATTTATTCATTTTGATTGAAAACGTGGATTCTACTTAGATTTTGGTAAACACACATTAGTATTTTTATTTTATTTTTGATTTTACTTCAACTCGCCCGTAAGACGGCGCAGTCTAAATATCTCTCTATGTCTGTAGTCGTAACATAACCATGAATTTGTAACCTTTTCGTTTGATCCTAGTACCGAGCATTTTATTCGTTGCGATATATTCCAAAATGTTCGCTATCATTCTAAAGATCATTGGTTGTCCCCAATCGGTGGACCGGGGTTCGAATCCCGTCGGGGTAAGAAATTTTTCTTCTCCGTTCATTCTCAGTTTAAATTTTCGCGCCCCACTTTCCACTTCCGTGACATCGAAACGTCACATATCCGTGACATCGAAACGTCACATCCGTTACTTTAGAAAATTGTTACCCTCAGCAAAGAAGTTTCACTTCAAAAATTGATTGGACCAAGGGTTAAACGAAGGTGGTCTACCCTCTTCATTTGCCTGCAGTAATAAATCAACTCGCAATAGGAAGCTGAAGATGTTCAACAGTTAAATAGTCACGCGTTAACATAATCGTACATTCGAGAGCGTAATAAAAGAGGAGTAGCGAGCGTGGACAGGTCGGGCCGGGCCGGACCGGGCTGAGTGGAGCTGAGCAAGTTTCCACGGAGCACGCAAGCAAACGGAGCCGACACAGCAGAATGCGCAATTAATTATCGAAGTCTGGTCAAATTACGTCTCGACTTAGATTTCGAGATAAACGTGCGGAGGGGTAGTAACTCGCTGTCGATGATAATTTCGTTCCTTTTGGAGAAGCTGGAAGGCCGAAGACTGGACGGTAATGCGAGCCGATCGTCCCGTGCTTAAAGACCTCCTACCGGAGATGTCATTTAGATTGTCGGAAAGTCCTTTGGTTTCTCTATTCGTGGTTCGATGACGAGTTACGGAATCCTCGTGGAGAATGCACTGGCAAATTGTTCGAAAAAAAAGATAATATACCCAGGCAAATGACAGCAGTTGGACGGGAACGCTGCCGACGACGGAGAGTTTGGAAGGAAGTCGTTGATCAACCCTTGTGTCAATAATCGGATATCCACTTTCACCTTGCGGATAAAAGTTTCTTTTATCCTGCTGCTGAACGTGTGGCTAGTATTTTTAGACCGAGGCATTTGAACTGTTCGCGGGTCACAACGATCAATCATCTTCGGAGCTTTTGTGCATTAACTTAACTTTTTATCGGAAATAAATTTTCTTAAGAGTTGATAGACTGCAGATTTTATGAAAACTTGAAAGACATTAGAATTTAAAGATATTGTATATTATTACCGGTCTCGTATTATTTTCGACTTCAGTTTCCTACAATAACCGACTTGAACAGTTTTGTATAAAAATCCGCAGTCTAATAGTAATAATCAGGCTTAAAATTTACAGTTGGTACACAATTTCAGAAGTACTTCTAGAATTTCAGAATTTCAGAAGTTACAATAATAAATACGGATTGTAGATATTCCTGTTATGAATATTTAATCATCAAAGTAAATATCAATCTATAACGATCTGATTAGCCAACCCAACAGTAATAAGAATGGACAAACCATTTTATACCCACATCTTTCAGATAATTAATCTCAATTTAGAAAAAGCACTGATGAACGAAAGAAAATTTCCTACGATTTCATTGAACATTAATTTTCCGAATAGATTAATTGCACCAGACTTTTCGGTCGGTAATCAATTAATTGCGATTACACGATTACAACACCTACGTAGTATAAGCTACATGTAACAATATTGTACTTGCTAAATGAATCACTCGGTTTAAAGCAATAATAAATGAGTAAATAATTAACAACCATGTAATCGCTGTAATCCGACAACCGTGACACCATTAATATGTTAATCGAGATTATTAACGATCGCAAGGAATGAATCCGTCAATAAATGAACAATTACGTGTAAGGGTAATTATTAATCGTTGATTAGATTAAATTCAGCCGAACTGCTTGACAGACGGAACAGGTTGGTTGTGTGGTGCTGTTGGCGAGCCAATCATGAGGAAGTAAAAACCGATCTGAAACCCGTTTGCGTAATACTAGTACGGCCGAATCGAAAAATGGATCTGTACCTGTTATCTTCGGTCGCCGAGGGGACACATGGGAGAATTATACCGATAACGCGGCCGTGTCTACCGTCTGGTACCCTTTTACGGCGTTCAATACCACAATATATAACGGGTCAATGACAACTTGTCAGGCCGCTTATCAAGCTGCATCACGATAATATGCGATACCGGGTACGATCTTGATCGTTCAACGTATACCTGCGGGACTGGTAAAGGTCAATGCGTTTTCGGTGTTCTCTGGGTCGGTGTCTCGATTCAGACTTCGTTTATCTACCACTTTCTTCGAAATGAAATATTAACCGGCTCTACAAGATTTATCGTGTCCAATTGTTTGTTTTACTTGTTGATTTTTAAATCTTTCTTTTGGCTCGGCCATTTTCACCGCTCGGTCTTGTTTCATTTAATTTCTCGTTCTCATTAATCTTTCGTTCGTGTCAAGCTGTACTAAATTTTAACACTAGAACTACCGAGCTCCAAATACGACTGTATACTATACGAATTTATTCGTTATTGCGAATAAACTGACTTTATTCGAAATTTTTATTCTCTTTGTCATTCGAATGAAATTTCATTCGAATAACGCCCAACTCTGCTGTATAGGGTGGTCGGTAAATAAAAAGGGTGTGATTCTATATAAAAAATAAATTGAAAGTGTAGAATCTTTTGTACGAGGTTGAGCAAGGTGAATTTTTCGAGGTGAAGCTGAATTTTTTCAAAAATTGTGTTTGCTATGTATCCTTCATAATTATTCCACTGCGGTGCTTTATATGTTCAAGGGATTTGCAAATTTTTAAACTGCAAAATATAAGGTACCGTTTAGATGAAGAAGTTGATTCTCCAAAAAGAATCTTATGCGAGGATGAATAGTGTAATTGCAATCACCGTGGATGATCATTTTAAAAGAATGAGACGAAAGCAACAATTGTGATTAATAATTAATATTGTATTTTCCTTTATTAAAAATATCAGATATCTTCTGAAGTTATAATTTATAAAGAATTGGAGCAAAGAAGTGATCAATGCATCGACGATTAACAATACATGTGAGTTATCGTTTTGCATTGAAAGTTAGTATTGAAAAATGACTTGGTACTTGTACTACTTGAAATTTTTGACATTTCATGTTATCGTTTAGATAAAACTCCTTTCGATATTCTCTATCAAGATAAACGAAGTGAAAGAACATTCGAAGTGTTCGAACCTAAATAAAAATAATTGCAATGAGTTACAAATTCCGCGAAGCAACATAATTTTTGACAGGAGACCTTCCTATAGTTTGTGAACAAATATGAAATGAAATAAGGTCAGTAAAACGTGCTTCTTTTATTGGTGAAAAATAGCAAACAACCCGACTGGAAACCGTTACCACTTTTTTGTAGAAAATCCAATTTCAAGTATGCTAACTAAAACCGTTCGTCGGCGTTTTTTCAAACGTAAAAAACGTTCTAATTAAACAGGACAGTTATAATTATAGACGTGGGCGAAGCAGAGTATATCCGCTCTTGAACGTGTTAAGAAATAATTGCAGATATCATACATACATCACCGTAATACAAGCCTTTAATACCATTCATTCGATTATGCTATCTGTAACGATTACATACATTAATAACAAAGTCGGCATTGTTTAAGGATCATTCAGTACTAATAATAAGCAGCTGATAAAGCTTACTTTTTAATTGAGTATTACATATAACAATATTTGAATTGCACACACAAAAGAGAAATAATGCACTGAAATATGTTATCATGTTTGCTTTACTTTTGTAACTCAAAAATGATTATATTAATCAATGAAAAAGTAAGCTTTATCAGGTTCTATAACCACAGCGTTTGTTTTCTTAGAAAGCCACGCGTGACACATAAAATTGCACCAAAAATCACTGTGATCACGACTAGGGTTAGGCAAGGCCATTGTGACTCAAATTTCAAGGGACCTCGAGCTCGATGTGTCTAAAAATGAACGATAAACGTGGCCAAGCCTACGGTACTGAAAACCGAGTAGATGTTAATCTGCTGGAACGTATACGGCTCACAGTGGGCTGGTATAAAATAGATGGAATTCATTTGAAAATTCGTTTTCTCATTTAACACTTTCCTTTTCGTTTGCTACCATCTTAGCCACTATATAATCTTTTCGTCCTGCTTTCCACTCGCTATCAGAGTCGCCAGATCAGGGGAATCGACTATAATGCAGGGGAAAATGTTCTCCCTCTCTCTGCCAGTACCGGATTAGTCACGTGACCTTGTGATAATGCGTGACAAAGACGAAATGCGTCCCGTGATCCAGCCATGGCAGAAGCGTGGGGGAACAGAGTCATAGAAGGGGAAGACAGTGATATTTCTATCAATTAAAAAAAGGGGTGTTCTTATAAGTACCTACAATATTTATTCCATTTGTTAATAAACTTCAAAGAAGCAGTAGTTAAGAAGTGTTCATAATAATCACTGTATCAACAGAGACATGAATTTTGTCCACCTTTCTGCAATTCTTGCAGCGGCAGAAATTCGCGAAGCGAAAAACTCGATCACAATAATCTTTGTCCTTTCGTTCCCTTCCTGCGCCGACAGCTAAATACCTTTCTCTTCCGCGTCCGGGTATCGTAAAAATCTCGTTACAGAGCCAGGTGTCACGGGGTGCTCGGTTGTTCGGCCGATAAAACTGCCGGACAATTTCCCCAATTTTATCAAAGCGACGCCGACGCGTACTCTCGAGCCACACAACAGAGGAAAAAAAGAAGGATCTCCGGTGCCAGTTATCCAACACTTTCCCGTCGAAAACTTTCTTGCGTGGTCGCCAGGCCGGTTAACATTTAGCAAGAGAACATCGACGGGGAAATAACAAAACGCGGAAGAGACATTATACATATAGAACTATTCAGCGCTGTGTTTCGTAGAATCGATCGCCGAAGGGACAACATTAGCCGTTCCCAACGAACGAAACGATCGGGAACCGATCTCTATGGTAAATCAGGATGATTGATCGAACGTGGACCGGACTTCCATGTAAACGGTGCATAATGATGTCTATCTTGGAAACCAATGTATCCTTGCCAGCCAGTCACTTTCACGTGAGCCACGGATGCGACCTGGCCGAAACCTTCTGGATCCTAGTTGGTGTAGCGCACTTGAATAGAAGGTTACGGTGCCTTCTACACTCCGGGGCAAAAAGATCGCGCACATTCGCGTGATTTTAGCTCACTTCCACGTCGCAATTGAAATCCGTTTCTGCTAGGAATGTCCGATTGCAGAATACAAATGTCATAAAGCATTTTAATTAACACTAGAAAGACTAAAACTTAGTATATAGCTTTATTGCCCAAAAACAGTCAAAATGACTGCATTGTGAAAGAATAACTAATGTGTAAAGAAATTTGTTTGAAATTAATTTTTAATATTTTTTATATTATTTACAGTTATATAACAAGTTATTAGTAAATATTACCAATAAAAAAGATTTGTTAGAACAACTTATTAGAACAAGTATCACTGCATAAAGATTCGAATAACATGTACTACTTTAGCTTATTGAGCAACTGCAACTTATCAAGTATACGCTCAAATCGACAATTTATCATGTACTTGTATGTTATCATATGATGGTAATCGAAAAAATGAAAACTGTTATTTCAATACAGAGCCGAACTGGTCATATAAGAAATTTACTCAATTCAATAATAAGAGTCATTTGATTATTTAAAATTTCCCAAGCAGTCAAAATGACTGCTTTTGGGTAATATAGGTATAACGCATATACATATACATATATACCGGAAATGAAGGAGGGGGGAGGTAACTACAATTATTAATAAACGCATTTATATGTTGTACAAAAAGTCACAAAATTCTAAGAAATTGTGTCATTATATACATAATTGTTTTTCTAATTGAAATTAAAAAGCAGTCAAAATGACTTCCTTGGGCAATCTAGTGTTAAATCATATTAGTATAATCTACTGGTTTTTTATACAGCGAGTCCCAAAAATGTCGGAGAATTTTGACAGGGGTGATTCCTTAAGTCATTTGAAGTAACTCTTTCCGTAGCGAAAATTTCCACTTCGGCTTTGTTAACGCTTTTCCCACCGGAGGCCCATTAATAGAGTAGACTCCTTTTTCCACGTTTGCAAGAGTGCGGGATTCGCGTTTGAATTTCTCGATAATACAAAAATGAGGTTTTTTAGTAGTCGAAAACGCCAGATAAAAGATCAATCTAGGGCGCCGTCGCCCTCTAAAGTCCTATTTGTTTGTTTACGAGTCGTAATTTGCATTATTTTCATAGCTGCATGCTGTCGATTAATATAAAATACGCTTCGTAAATGAAAAAATAATGCGATAGAACTCTAGATCGATCTTTTATATAACGTTTTTAACTACTGAGAAACCCCATTTTTGTATTATCGAGAAATGAGAACGCGAATCCCGCACCCTTGCAATCCTGGAAACGGGTCTACCGCCTTAATAGAATTTATTATATCTTTAATGTATTATATATTAATAAGTATATAATACATTATATACTTAATAAATGGAAGAGTGAACGTATTAACAACAGCTTCGTGTGATGCATTGTTTGTCGATGGTAGTAACAATTCAAAAATGGCGACGACAAAAGTGGTGAACAAAAATTATATTTTTATCGCGATACAACGGAAAAACATGTTGATTACAATGAAAGTCAGACATTTAATATGCAACAATCTAATAAAAATTGCTATATCATTATTCCAAATATTGTTTACATTTTGAATTTATTCATATAGAATGGAAATATTTTAACTCGGAAGAAATGTTTGGTTTTTCAATTGAAATAGTTCCAAAAAGGGCTTGTAGTGACCCTTGAGTAAAGAAAGGGCCATAAATTAAATCGTGCATATAACAATAAATGATCTGTAAATTTGTTGCATTCAGATTGAATACATGGGCTACTCTTGAGGCGAGTTGTCAGTAACTTTTTGACACACCTTGTATACGTATCTCGTAGGTAGAAGCGCGGGTGGCGCGGCAACCTCGAGCGTCCTTTCGGCGATGCTTTATTTTATTTTGACCCAGGCCTGCCAGAGCAGCGAGAGCCATTTTGCTTGGTTCTCGAATGAACCAAAGGAATATTAGGTTACCGCAAAAGTCCTGTTTCCGACGTTAAATATGAGACAGGACTCGAATTTTTAACGGGATTACACGCTTCAAATAAATAATCACAGTTGCATTCAAGCAAATCATACAAATGCAGATTCTACAGGTTCTTACGTATCAATATAATTTTCAGAATTTAATTATTACGACTCAAAACAGCGAGAAATTTTATACATATAATCGTGCATTTTATGATAATGCAATCCTTTATATCTGCAAGCTTTTGGTAGTGAAACCTACTGGTCATCAGCGTCACTCTTAGTACTAATTATTATTTACTGCTTTCATGTTTTTGTATTCAATACACTTCTTCATTTTTCATCTTATAATATGAAACGGAGCACTTTTGTATAATTTACATAATTTTATATAATTACACATCATTTAGTAGACAATAATGGTTTGGTTTACACTATTACATGATGGTGATTATTAGTAGGTCAAGTTTAAAATGGTGGGTAGCTATCATTGTCAACATATTAACGTTATCAATGAAAGAAATTTCTATTTAGTTCCTGTATTTTGCAAATGATGTACCCAATTGTTATTTTGCATAAAAATCCGAAGTCTATTGATTATATGGACACTATTCAGAAAACAAAATTATATAATGTTATTGAAAGGATTCATATAAGCCCAAGAATCTCCTGTAATAATTATGAATTTATTAACTCTTGACTTTGATAAATCTTTCTCTCTAAAAATGATTGCAACAGGAGAAATTAAAAATTGCGAAGTTACTCGTAGTATGTGCAACAAATCAAGTTAAACGTTTCATTCAAATAGAACAAATGATGTAGGATTGTTTAGGAAGTAACCCAAGATGAATATCGTTAAATTCCACGCTTTCATTCCCGCCAACGTTTCCTATTCAACCATCAATTTGCAATTCATAACGCAGCGATTCTTCCTTCTGAAAGGGGAACTAATTAACCATTGGTTGATTATTCATTACCGTATACCATCAGCCTATTTCTAATACGTGATTAAATGTAATTTCATCTGTTTAACTGCATGTGCAATCTATTGAACGATGTTTGAATTACTCTGATTAGAACTTGCGTATTTATTTTACACACAATTGTGTATCTCATTGACAATAAACAAAGTGCTTTAACGATCGACGGAGGTACTAAAGAAATACATAAATACAGTTGATCGAAAATGTATTTAAACACTACATGTTCCTTTTTTAAAAAATTCTCGATGTTTAATTAGTACGACCATTTTCTACGAAATTATTACACTTTAAATATAGGTCATTTGACGAGAATAGGGTATTTATTATTTTATTATTGCTTTAAACCAAGTGGTTTGTGTCCAAGTACTTCTTATAAAATACAAATAAAATTTATCGAAATAAAAAGAGTTCAAAATATTCAAGTAGCAAAAAAGCAGTATAAAGCAAAAGGTGTTGTATTGTTAAAAGAAAAACAAAAATTAAAATCATTATTTCTTTCTGTATTGTTTGTACCATAAGTTCCGGCTGTGGAATACGCTATACTTTGTAGATGAATTAATAAACCATTCAAAATATAAATGAACATTACATGTAGTAAATCAACTGACAAAGATACAAATCTCCATTGAATTAATAATTAAGATTAGAGGTTTTAGAAATGTTTTGAACAGATGAAACCGCTTCATACAAGATTTATGATGTTCGCGTCGGAACCAGAAATATCAAACAATTTGCGTGGAGATAAAAATACCACTTTCTAACAGACTTTTCAACAGTTTCTTGTAGGAACGGAACAGCGACGCGGAACCACCGTAGGCGATAGAATAAAACATAACGCTGACGCGGACACGTCACTGCAACCGCGCACGGGGCATTGAAAAGCGCGAAAGATTCAAATTATAACCCGTGCCTCAGACAAATGTGAAATGTTGCCGAGATGTTACAACAGTAGGTCGTAGATAGTTACGTCGCGGCAGAAAGAATAGGTGCTTCTCGAAAAAGAAAAAAAGCGAAGTGCGAGGTGTGGAGAAGAAGAGAAACGCTTTCTACTCGATATTGTGCTTTCCGCGAGTCAATCCGCCTCGAATTTATCGTCGCTCAAACGAGATTATCGCTGTCATTCACATCGTGCTTGTCGAAATTTATCATTTTATTCAGACCGTACATAAGAAGAGAGAGATGAAATCATCAATTTTCAAACATTTAACACGCATAAGGGAAAGTTACCTAAACGCCAGATTGCGTAAACTAACGTTGGACACTTACGTTTCGCTAAATAATTAAACCATAAAAAGGTTTAACCCGTGAAAAGTATATAGAAAAATTCAGTATCAAGAAAAATAATCAATCTCACAAAATGAAGAAAACTAATAATAATCGAAATTAAATAATTCCATCAAACGTAGCTGCTAAAGAAACCTTCTATGACCGTGTAGGTCATTATATCGTATACGAATGAATTCGTTTGGAAAACATAAAATTGAAGATCATTTTTAAAACATAGAAGAGCACCTTCATTTCTAAAAAAACAATGCAGTTTAAAAAAATTATATATAGACACCATTACATTGCTTGCGAAAAACAGTATAACTTTCTCCTCATTCATTTGTTCCTAATGTTTACTATTTACAAGAAAAACGCTGGCGTGTAAGTACACCTAGATTTGTACAAAAATTAAATCAACGATTGACGATTAAATTTCTACTTCAATCGTTAATCACAATTAACAATTGAACTCCTACTTTAGTTGTTAATTCCGGTTAACGATTACATTCTTTTTAATTGTAATTATCAATCGGTTAATTGATTAATGATTAACTGCTGAAATTTCGAAATGAAATACGGAATCAAAAGTGTATGCATACTGAAAAAAATGTAAACTGAAATTTTGTTGAGATATATTTCTGATAATTCTTAATTTCCGCTCTCTGTCTCTCACTCTGCCTTCGTATTACAATTTATGGATAGACCGTGTGGTGATTAACGTCAACAATTGATTAAATCAGTTTCCAATTTTTCGATAATTTCTTTTTTTAATCAACGATTAACGATTAACTTGATCAATCGATTGAATCAATCGTCGTGTTTCGATGATTACTTTTTTCATCGTACACATTAATCAATCAATATTGGTCAAAATTTTAATCGATGAATGCCCAATTCTGAGTACACCCTGTATATTCATGAAGACTGGTGTTTCGACTCTACCTTCCCCTTCTTACGAAGTTATCCCCCCCACCCCGCCCTGTCACGTGACTAATACTGGCAGAGAGAGAAAGGATGTATTTAAGAAAACCTATTATGCGGCCGTTGCTTGGAGAACTTATTTATTTTTTCAACATTTGATTGATCTGAGATAGAACTTTGTATAAAATTTATCTAGTTTATTAACGAGCCAGTCTCGCGGTTGTTGACTTTTTACATAATTCTCAAAACGAACTATTGTCCGTCGCGTGAGAATAAACCGTTATCGCGGTCTCGATTCCCACTCGCCACTAATTAATCAACGACAGAGCGTTAATTGCACGGTTGAAATGAACTTCGCGTTAAAGGAAACACGCCGCGTTCATTGTTTCCACGCTAGTTTAGCACCGTGACCAAGTTCGGCGATATGATTTTGAAAAAATCACGTTTATCGGAATGTTCTCGTATGCTTAGGCTCACCTTTCACTGTACCCATTCTATAAATTATATTCGGCTCGTGCATATCGAACTACCGGTCTCGTGTGTTTAACCCTTTCCTGTCGTATGCACAGGCAGACACGACATTGAATTTTATTCCTTTTACAACCCATTTTACAGGCTACATTATATTTATTTATAATGTCACAATCATATCGAATTACATTGTATGTATGGACTCGTGACTTACATTGTACGTGCTCGTGACATGCAGTCTGTTTTACAGACTGATGTTATATTTATTTATGAGTCTCGGAAATAGGTTGTTATAGGAATAGAATTGTGCATGTACACTCTAAGAATCTCTCATAATGTTATGAATAATTTAGTGATTCGTGAAGACTGAATAAAATGATACTAATGCAAAATCTAGAATAAAGAAGAAAAAAACATTTTAAATCAAGATTTAAAATTATTTTAGATTTATTACATTAATATTCTAGAAGTTGCTAATATGCTCATTTGAAAGTGACAAGGGGTAATCATATTATTAGTTTGATGAAAAAGTCTCAAGTTTATACTTGCAAGCTATAAATTGCTATAAACATTTGTTTTACATAGCTTGACAATATTTTTTTAAAGATTTGTGGACAAATGTAACCACCTAAATTCCTCTTTTATTTCTGTTAGCATAACAAATATGTTTAACGCAATGTAAATGGTATGACAAGCTGAATGCTGTGCAGATGTAATTTTCTTCTTGAGGTCATTTTTGCACATTCTAATTGACACTAAAACGTATTCAGAGATATTAACACTAAGCCTACCACTAATCCTGCCGGTCAAATGACCGATTTCATATCTTTCATTTTACAATTACTGAAATGATTTAGTTGCTTACATGGAAATTGATTCAATAAATTTCTTTATTCAAGCACGTATCGTACTAAAAATTGCACAAAATTTAAATAAATAGAGCCTTCTCATTTTTTTAAGCCAAAACATTTTAATCGCTTCCAGTACTCGGTAGGTTAATTTTTTACTAACATGGTCTTGAAGTGTCCTCCACCTGCGGTACATTGCATTCAAAACTTAGGCTACATTTAGGTGGACCACCCTGTATACAATATTATCCGGAAAGATCTATGTAAATATCCATTATACATAATACATATGAAATGATCAGCGGTGAACAGGAGCCAAGTTCTTCGGAGAAGAGACCGAAAGGTCTGGATCGGTCTGCATTATAATAATGTAACTCTAACAGGAAACCAGCAGTGTGTCTCTCGAACAGCAGCCTGTACACTGTTCGCAGCACAGTTTATTATAGCCTCAAATTGTTTCAATTGGTCTTACATGCGGGACTGACTCTTCAACAAATTCCTCTCCGCAACCATTGTTCCCCTCATGAGTCACACTTATCTTTTAACTGCCTCCGTCGAGAAGTACCTGACTTAACTTTCACTCGGCCGTAAGACAACGGGGGGATAATATCTTTTCATAACGTTGATAAACACACGCCTCTGCGCCTATAAGTGTGTCTCATCGGTATATATCGGGGGATCTCTTTGTCGGTGAGATCGTATATTGTTTAGATCGGGATCGGATTCACGCGCGGTACGGAAACAGCCGATCGCTGAGAACGGAGATCCATCGAGTCATGCGAGAGAAACGCGTTCTCTCACGCAAACGTACGCCCCCTTTCGTACCGAACAACCGATTTCCTAGCGGGCCACGGATAGATCGATCCACGGTTCGTCATAGAATGATTGGTGAAAAACTTATCGAGCCCAGAGACTCATTTTACGAGCACTCGTGTGTCGAAACAGTGTCAGGCTCGATTGAGCAATGGAGGTTGGAGTCCTCCAACTCGACCATTCTAAAGCTTATCGAAAGACTGTCGATCTTTGTGCTAAATGAACATTTTCTGCATCAGTTGCACGAACCGGAAGTGCCATAAAAATTCACTTCAATCTTTAACCTCTTGACAACATTTTCGTTCTCTCGTCATTTTAGAAGGTGCATCAACGTTTCAGGCTACGAGCGTTTGCTTGGTGATTGAATTCTTTACCAGGTAAAGATCTTTTACATATGGGTTATACTAATCTTGTTTCACAATTAATACGATTACAACTTTTTTGTCCTGAATCATTTCCTGGAGGAAGAATAAGCTTTGTATTTATTGTCCAAATTTTCCTTAATGCTTAACCTTTAACTACCCGCGCGGTGTATTCTGTACACCACATGTATCACTGTGTGACTGAGTATGTACATATATCATTGTATTGGGACAAAGAAAATACATCGTTTTAATGAATATCCCTAGTAGCACAAAAATATTGGATATATATTTTTTTCGAATATTGGAAAAATATGTTTTGAGCCACACTTTTTCATATTACATAAATATTAGATCTAATATTGTATACATGTTCAAGAAATGTAAATTGAATGTTTAGAAAAAATAAGCTAAATATTCAGAGAATATAAAATAGATATTTAAAAAATATAAGCTACATATTCAGAGAATATAAACTAGATATTTAAAAAATATAAGCTAAATATTCAGAGAATATAAACTAGATATTTAAAAAATATAAAGTAAATATTAAAGAAAATGTGAATATAACATCTGAAATTATATTTAGAAAAAAATATTTTTCTCGTAACATGAAATAGATATTTCCTGCATATTCAAAAAAAAATATTTGGTACTTAATGTCAAATAAATATTGTATGTATATTCGAATATTAAAAACAGATTGAATATCTGTTTAATATTATATGAATGTGTATACAATATTTTGTGCTGCTAGGGATGCTATTTATTAGGAATATGACCATAAATGAATATAATAATTGATAATAAACAAAGAGAAACTTGTGAAATTGATTTTACATGGTATATTTTTTACACCAGTGCGGGTAGTTAAGGGTTAAATATTGATAACAGACGGGTAGAATTTTATTTTGAGTTAAAACATATAAGTAACGTTCATGTTTTGGGCCTGACACCTATACCATTTAAATTTTCGAAATGCAATCTTATTTTTCATCACAATCGAAAATGAAACGTGGCAAATAGTATTTTTGTCATTTGAGACGGAGAACACGGAATTATTTTCATCGTGGACTTGTATTATTGCGGGGGAAGTGGCAGGAAAGTTGTAGCTAGCAATTATTTTGAATAAAATACAATTTACCGTCTTTCTATTGGGATGTTGCATATGAAATGTCCGATTTTAGAATGTAACACGCTATAATCCTTGTCATTTTTATAGGCAACCATGTGCCTGTTACTTTTATAGCTCGGTACGTTTAGTGTTAATATCCTACGTTCAATTTCAAGTTAAATGTATAATTTTATTTTTAAATAAAGTTTATTTCAACGCCGATCAACACAACTGTCGTGTATTCGTTTTATATGTTTGAAAAAATAACTTATTAACGATAGCATTATATGATTTTTCGTCAAAATTCGGTGATTAATTATCTTACTAGTCGTTGATGGTAAAAAAGAAATACAAAATTAAGATAACAATCTTATTGTTATTGAAACGTTGAATTTTTTCATGTAATATTTTGTAAATTTGCTTATGGTCTCCAATTGATCGAACCAGTGCGCCAATAATATTAATTGTAGTTTTGAACAATTGTCGATCAAGATACAGAGAACTGCTATAACAATCTTCTAATTGAAAAACGTGAATGACAGCAAAATCTTATTTTTACTGTAATCCAACCAAAAACTTGAAATTTTCAGATAATATACATTGGATACAAAATTGCATTTGTTTAATATCACTGCTAAAAAAAAATCGGACATTTCATATGCCACAACCTAATGAAACAAGCGTGTCTGTCTGAAAACGAACCGGAACACCCAATATAACGGTGATATCCGAGTTGAGCGAAGTTATTGGAACACCTCGTACAGCAGACAGAGATAAACGCAGAGATCTCGAGCGAGCTGGATCGTCGCCGATCGTCCCGAATCGATGTAAGTACAGGGAGGCAGCACGACAAAATCGTTACATTCACGTTGCTAATCAAGCAGGTCACGGGGCGAGGAGCACCGGTTACTATCTCGGCGAGGCAGTGAATGACAATGTAGATCGTGGAAAGTCACGAGTCACGACTCCAACTTTCCCCCTGTATTCGTGGTGTCCCGCTACCAAAGCGAAATGCATTTTGAATTCAGCATTTCATTGTTAGACAAGTCCGAGTGAAAGCGTGACGAAACTGGTATCTAATGAAGTATAATGCTTGCCGATGACCACACTTCTCTCTCTCTTTCTCTGTTCGGTACATACAACGTGTGAATACATTGTATCGATGCAAACGGCACCCACGTGGCGACGCAACGGGATGTGTTTAGCCGGGCCTGACTGGCAAAAGGGGTTGTTTCCTAAATTATATGCGGCGTGCCGCTTGTTTGGTCATCGCCATAAACGGCAGCTGATGAGCAAGTCGTTGCGCATGGTCTGCAGGCTTATGTTTACGTAAAAGCCACGATCGACTCGCTTGTAAACACGTTTGCACTGAGGGACAGGACGCAGTGACTCAGAAATTTGCTCGCGTATGGCGGTAATAATTGTTCTCCGCAGAATAAATATAATGACTTTGTACGACGCTGCTGGTGGGACGTATACTTTCCTGCTACGACTATCAACGCGTGCCGAGCAATTTTGCTGGACTCATTCAGGGTACTTGATGATTTAACTCTAATAGTGACCATTTTATAATAATATTTTACAGAAATTTTTACAATTTTGATAATCGTAAATTAAAAATGGAACTCGTTATTTTCATGAGTCCCGCAAACCTAGTATTAACACTAAACCTACCACGGTTAAATTGACCGGTTTTATATACCATAGTTATTGAAATTATAAAAACGCTTTTATACGAAATGACTGAATTGTCTTCTTTATTTAACCACGTATTATAATGAAAACCGTACAAAGTTGAAGTAAATCCAATCTTCTCCCTTCTATACGGTGTTTCATTTTTATATGTTTTGGGCTTGGTAAGATTAGTGTTAAAGGCGGATATACTAGGTCGTCCCAAAAATTCTTTTCGCAATATGTGAGCTCAATGTTAAGCTTCAACATGAGAAATAGTTATAATTTTGATTGCTTAATCAAAAATGTTAAACTTACTCTTGGACCTTTCTGCCAACTACAAAGTTGAGGACACTAATGGTCATCCGCAGATTTATTCATCAATTTTATTAAACATATTTCTGGAGATATTTCTTGTAGATTGGTCTTTCTGATTTTCTTAATATCATCATTTAATTTGACAGAAATTGAATAATCGAATGACGATTCTGATGGTTCGGGTCAAGATAGATCTGGGCTCCACTGTCGAAGGATCAGGCATTGAAGTAAATGTGGATATCCAACTGAATTAAATTTTCTGCTTTTCCGGCAAACTAACAATGGCAAAAAAATTAAAAACCAGAGCAACTGGTTGTACAGAAAATCGAACAGCAGGGGGGTTAAACAAAACAGAAATTACGAATTTGTAAGACCACTTCCTTATCTGAAGGCCTATTAGATTATTGTGTTACGATAATATCTGATAAAATTCGAATGAATTTGATTAATGTCACGAACGTCACGACTCAGTCGCTCGGATAGCAACTCGTATCGGTTCTCACTTGCGCTCGACCACATCGAAGCGTGTTGAAAACGAAAAGGTCGATTGGTCTTGTAACTTTTTCCCGTTGCAACACAATGGATTATCGCGGCGAACAATGCGAGCCGCACGCGACCATTCATTCTGCAACGGACGAGGACAGAAATATCGAAGGAGTAGCTCGACTACCGTTATTATCGGTGCACGACGATTATTTTAATGCGATATATTATATAACAGGTCCGTGATTCCCACTGACTTTACGTGTCTGTAGGCGATCACCAGCGATACCGTGACGAAGCCAATTAAACTCTGACCTACCGTCCCGATCTTCCGGATGCGAATGACAATCTTCCCGCAAAAATGAGTAAGCGACACTTCCCTGAACCGATTTATCATTCCCACTATTCGTAAGTGGGAAAAATGCATTCACACTACGGTATGCATAGTATTCAAATGATTCTCAGCCGTGCCAGCCATATGTGGCCAGGCTACGAGTATCAGCTATACATATATATCGTGTACAATAGCTAAAACAATGCCTGTTGTCGGTGACATGGAAGTCACCAAGTCACGTTCGCTTGTCGAGACATCGATTGTCTTTGATACAATTAGCACATACGTCCCTCTATTCGTACCTTCGGCTGCTGTCACTTCACCGAAATTATTACAGAACAACCAAATACTTGCAGTAGACAGAATTAATCAATTCAGTGGCATATTTTGTTATGTTCAGTATTCTAATTTATGATAAAAGTCGTTTTTTTTACGGAACAACTTAACCCTTATATGTTTCTCAGGGTGAAAGTTCACCCATTCAATATTTTCAAATACTGTAAAATTATTCATCCTCTTATGTCTACGTCGTGAGATGTATTTCTTTAAAATGTGGCTGCTATAAATGAAACGTAATGTGTTGATTTAACGTGTAAAATAAAAATGGGTGAATTGTTATCCTAGTCTCTTTTATGCGGCTATTTTTGAGGGGCGTATGACGGTTAAAAGACAATGACTATTTATATTTGAATGAATGTTTTAACATATATATGTTTTGTAAAAGATTTCTGAAAATCCACTGACTAATACATGTACAGTGATTCCTACTTTCTCTCACGAATTTATCTCCACCCTTATTATTTTAAAAAGTACTGTTCTATGAAAATAGATATACTAGCACAAAATACGTCGCATAAACAACGTAGTAACAATTCAAATATTCGATAAAATACATTTCTTAATTTAACAAGACTATTAGAAATAAACAAACAAACAAAAGAAACAAATTTATATTTCACTTGAGTATTACGTAATCGTTGCGGAAAATAGTTATTTGCACAAGGATCCGCAGTCTATAATTATTTTATTGACACGGATTCGATATGAATCTTCGTTGTTATTACAAAAATATAGCCGAAAGAAAGCGGCGGAACTTTCCAATAAATCCAGCAGATCCTGTTTCTCAGCTTTCAGGTGCAGAGGTACGCCTACTAATTCCATGACACTAATTTAGAAGCGTTCTATGTACCACGGTTGGCCCCAGAGACCCGTGTTACACCGAACACTTACGACCTGCTTCGGTCTGTCACTACACAGGCCTCGTCTAATTTACAACTTCACTGTTTCGCCATTGATGTACCGACCGACTGTCTGGGTTAGTTAAATCCCGGTAGCACTGACAGTTTGGCTGGGAACCGTGTTTACGGAACCGAGCACAGTTCATCAAACATCACGGTTCCACGGATCGGTTTGCTCATTTCGCTTTCAATTTCACCCTCGTTACGCACCGATGCGAGAAAGTTCTGCCGAAGATCCCCGTGCCGAGTGTTTGCTGCGGGGTCATCGATTTTTTGACGCGTCGATACCTCGACGTCGATCGCGGAATTGAATTTACGAGCCACTAAGAAGGTGCAACTCCAGGTGTGGCCATCTACGATTTCAATAACGCTCCGTGGGATCGACGAGTTATGTCTGTAATATACATGACCATAACTGTAACCTTGGACCACGAATCAAGTTAGGATGTAAGCATCCTCGCGTAATTTCTAATTACGTCGAACGTTACGATGCTGGAAACCGGATTACCTGTCACTACTATTCTTAACAACTCACTCGCAGACCAATTTAATAGTGAAAGTGAAAATGTACAAGGTGTATAAAAAGTAATGGTCATCCGTTCTAGAGGTGAATCTACACCTCTGGATCGGGGGACATTTGTGAGAGAAATTTACCACAAAATTGTTAGCAAAGTTGGTTTTTACATCAACACCTTCTACTCGTCGAGAAGAGATAAAGTTTGAAAGGAGCCACATGTTGCAAACAAATAGTTATTGAGATATAAGCTTTTAAAGTTCTTGGAAAATTTGATTGGGTAGAATGATATGTATAGACAAAAGCCAACTACAACTGTCCTCACGACTCACAGTGCGGTACCCTGTGGACAAAAATCTAAAAATTCATTGTCCAATATCCACTGGACTTTATGTTGAAATTATGTTTTAACATCTAAATTATCATGTTTATCAATCGAAAATTCAAATAATTCAGTAGGCGATTAGTTAGAAGCGGTTTTTTCTCAAGAAAATCCTATATCAAGCAATTTATTGATTCAAGGCGTCACTTACTTTCATGGTATCAGGAAAAAGAATTTTATGAAATATGTCCTATAGGATATGGTAGCTTAAAGTACAGCTAATGTGACTGAAATTTCAAAATTTGTAAGTCTCTTATATGGAGTATACTAGTAAATAATACAGTTGAAATAATGTTTCTCACCTTTTTCTCCTTTTAATAGAGATATTTCAAGAAGTGTTCAAAACATCCTGTAGTTTTTGGTTTTTCGTAATTAGTAGACATTATACTTCAATTTCCTACAAGTTTTTCCTGCTACAAACTGCTACACTCACAGTTATTCACCATTAACCCTCGGCGAATGCTACTCTTCTACTCGGCTATGAATACTTGTTTTTTTTCTCGATATTTATTTATCTATTTTCTACACGTAATATATGCACTATATGTTCATATTTCAGTTTTACATTATACATAAAACATGCCTCTTATTGTTTCTTTCAAATCTGTGTAGTGTAAAACATGGAAAATTCTAAAATAGTATTCGAAATCGTTGATTAGTGCATTTAAAACAATTCCGAACAAAAAAATATAAATTATTGCTACGCTATACGAATTTTTTTATTTTTGTCCTAAATTCCTATCAAAGTATCGCACTGTGCGACTGTGTCGATTAGATAGAACATGATCGCGTGCGTGCCTAGAGACAAACGAAATCTAAAGGGACATTCGTCGCTAGGCCCGTATGATGTCACCGTTTTCCTGCCCATTCGGATCATAATTATTATAAATTGTCTTCTGCGTGGAAATTTTATTTATACTAGCATCTAATATGTAATTGTCTGCATCAATTGCAAGAGATATCTTTCTTTTGTACGATAATTTTTTGTACCCTGAATACATTGATATTCTTACATTCTTTTTAACATTTTTGCTATATTGAATTTCATCTTAATTTTATCATTAGACGGCGGATTTTATGCATTTATGACAAAAATGCATAAGTGTAATTTAAAAGGGTAAAAACATTTTAAGAATTTTAAAATAATGTTATATTATTTTGAATCTATTAAATTTCACTGTTTGCTGAAATTCTGATAGAATATTTTTATTTAGCACAGAGATTATAAATGTACAAAATCAGCAGCCTACCGATAATACTAATTTTTTATATAATTGATTATGCAAAGACAGATTTTTGCAATGATCGTGACCCAATTATAATGCAATTGTTAACACCTTAAACCAGGAGAAATGATTGAAAGTATACTTTGCACAAACATCTTTCAGAGTATGTACCACTTTCAGTTGCATCGTCACATTTATTTATGACGTCCGACCGATTGAATAGATTGTATTCATAAATAATAAAAGAAATGTTCAGCACTTATTTTCTGCATTTCTATGAACGCTTCTTTACGTTCCCATGAAAATATCGCAAAATCGGATTAATGCTGTGTTATATAATTGAATGGAATGGGGCTGCATCATTTATCTTTAAGGCAATCATCGAGGTCTCAGTTACGATGTAATGTGTTCAATGTTACGGGTACAAAAAATGCCGTTATGTTGAAGGAAATGACTGGCTGCTACGTTTGCAACCGAAAGAGGAGCGACGACCTCTCGAACTGAACTGTTGCCGGAGAACTGTTCCTGTCTGCGGATTATTGACACCTTTGTGACAATGACTTTGTGTCCGGGAGTCTTCGGGAAAGTAGGGAAGTTGGTGGTAATAACAGTAATTATGGATATTAAATATTACTATGCAATAATGTCAAAATTCAGTACTGACGGGTTAATGACTTGTAGCCAGATGAAAAAAATTGAACAAAATTAATTACTCTTTAGTCGGCTACAAATGCAATACAAAACAATTTAAAAAAGAAATTTATTCATAAAAAATAGTCAGCTTCATCACGAAAACATGTTGATTTCACATTCTGAGTTCAAGGTCGTGTCAAGGTCATCGTATACTAGGCTCATGCACTAGAAAAACATGTAGTGCTATTTCAAAAAATGAAGATGACCTATAATTTTCATAAATATATATTTAAAAAATTTTTTTCTAATGCATTTTGTAATCGACTAGAAACTAATTAATTTTTAATACCAGAACTTATATGGGACACCCTGTGTACACCATTTCGAAATAACAAGTCAATATTAGACTTGTTCCCACGTAAGGAAACGATTGATACCATTTGTTTCGTAAAAGTCTCGTGTCTGTGTGTGTGTGTGTGTGCGTGCGTGCGCAGGAAACGTGATATACCGTCGAAGTTAAATAAATTTATGTCGAACACTGTTCTTTGTTAGTTCAGCCTGCTTGTGTATGTGACGGGCGTGAACGTTAAAGGGCTAATAAAACTTCAGAATGTGGAAAAGACAAACGACCGGCTGGAAAAAGCACAAGACATACTAATGAATTTTCATTAAAGCCCATAGGCCATTTAATTCTCTCATCGGACATACGATCGTAAACTAATTCCCGATGAACGGTACCGCGTATTTCGCGAGACCAGAGATTAATAACACTCCTGGGAAACGTAATCGACGTTCAACACTTCGTTTTTCGTGTGGCTTGACAGCGCGCCACGAAATTCCCGGCAAAAAGTGTTAATCTACTTTGGAAAGCGGCTAGATCGGATCGCGCGGCACTTTTTAAAAACGATTATGGGCTGCAAGAAGCACTGATCTAACGTTAATCAAAGCCGAGAATTTCACCCGAGATAAAATGTGGCAGGTCGGGAGATTTGCATAATAATGTGTATGGGAACGGTGGTTGTCAATTACGCCACGTGATGCAGCGAGTCTATTAATTATATCGAGTCGAACGGCCCACGGTGAAATTGCCCGCCACGAAAATCGTTCGCGGTCCAACGGCAGGCAGTCGGTTCGCAAACTATACCGGGTGATTAAGCTGTGTGTGTCACCTAAACATATGTAGCGGACAAAAGTTTAAGACGACCATCTTTTCAGTAGATTATCGCATTTTATTAGAGATACTAAACGTCAAACAATTCTCAATTGTTCTTCACCCTCATGCGCTCCTCAAAAATAGCTGCATTAAAGAGACTAGGATAACAATTCATCCATTTTTATTTTATACTAGCTGACCCAACAGACGTTGTCCTGTCTAAATTTCAATAAAATTGCTTATAAACTAATTTCAGTTTCAATCTTGAAATTCGATTCGTCTATATCAATGTTTTTCTCATTGGGAACCAATAATGCGCAGGCAAACATGTCAACTTGCTACTTGTACCGTTTTAAAAATTATGATTTTTTCAGCTTGTACGAATTTTCCGACTTGCCTTTATAATTGTCTCGAATTATTTACCCTGAAAACTTCTCCAGGACCATAACGAAGAAAACAAAAAAAGAAGATTGAGTTCATACAAAATCCTATAGAAAAAAGCACTTTCAGTTTTCCCGAATTTTCCATTTTCCCGGGCAACTTTTTCAATTTTTCTTTCCCTAAAAACCTTATTTGGACTATTACGAACATTTTTTTTTTATATAATAAATTTCGATCGAGAAGAATTTATTGTTTATTTTTTTTAATTACCCAAACCGTTCCAGCCGTTCTCAAGTGATGCTCTTACCAATGAACAGCATTTAATTTTTATTTATATAGATAAATAAAAGATAGAACATGTTAAATCAACATATTATGTTTCATTTATAGCGTCACTATCTAAAGAATTACACCTCACGACGTAGACATAGAAAGATGAATAATTTTACAGTATGTGAAAATATTGAATGGGTAAATTTTCACCCTGAGGAACGTATGAGGGTTAACATTTACACATATATTCGCACTCTATCTACGATCAACCTAGACTATTAGGGTTTCTTAAACTTATGTAGTCTGAGGCCCCCTCTTAAACAACATTTTTTTTGCGGACCCCAACCTGACCCTAGGCATTTTATTTACTTTCGTTATTTGAATAAAAGCGAAAAGTTGGGGTATGTAGAGATAGTGTAAAAATTGTTTCCCGGACCCCCGTTAAAAGCTACGCAAACCCCCAGTCAAAACATAAGCAGTGTTTGACAGAATACGCAGAGAACTTTCAATGCTGTATTCGCTGCGGACATTAATTCAAAACTTATTTATGAAAAAGGTATTTATGTTAAAATAAATAACAATAATTTCTTCAAAAGTTAATATTTTATGGGGTAATCGTTATTTTGAATGGCTGCAGCACATCTTTGAGGCATAGAACAATTAACTTTACACATGGTTCTATTGAAATGTTGTTCCACTCTGTTTCAATTGCAATGTAAAGGTCACTCAATTTTTTTAGATTTATATTTGTGTACGATCTTTTTAACAATGTTCCACAAGTTCTCAATCGGATTGAGATCCGGTGATTGTAATGGCCATGGTAAAACAGTCATATTTTCTTCTATAAAGTATTGCTCCACGATTTTACAGGTATGTTTGGCATCATTATCCTGCTGGAAGATGAAATTGTCTCCCATATATTCACGTGTATATTATCATGGTTTCCTTCATAATGTCCAGATATTGAAACCTTTCCATAATGCCATTAATTTTTCGAATTGGTTCTGGACCCTTTCGCGAGAACGATGCCCACACCATTACACAACCACCACTGTGCTTGAATGTTCCTACGGTGCAATTTGGATTAAGATCTTCACCTTTGCGACGTCTGATGTATCAAATTCCGTCAGAAGGTACTCTATTGAACTTCGACGCTTAAGAGCAATTGGGAACTATTAGACGTTTAGCATCTCTAATAAAATGCGATAATCTACAGAAAAGATAGTCGTCTTGAACTTTTGTCCGCTACTGTATGTAAACTATGTAGTATCAGAAAATGGTTGCAATGAAAACTGTATGGCTTCAAGTATAAAGTACCATCTAGCAATTGGGTTCTTTCTTTACTGCTTTCTTATCGACATATACATAATTGTCACCTCGAATTTTTTAATTGTCAGGAGTAAATTTGAATGTTGTGGTTAAAGAAGGAATTGAGACCCGAACAAAAAACTATAAGGGTACATGTCGTGAAAAACTAATAGTTACTTACATGCTATTTATAAATGATTTTTCATACCAGTAGTGCTCAAAATGTTGTCCATTGCAACTAACACGATAAGTTTAATAAAAAAAAAAGCCAAGGAGATGAAAAATAATTATTACATTCTCTGCTACTCTCGAAACTTTCGTTTCAACCATTTTCTCATCTGCTAAATAGTTCACATGTGATTTAGGTGGCGCAGTTAGCTGAATCACCCTGTATATGTGTACAACGTAAATCAGGAGACCGGCATTCCACATACGATCAGAGAAATCGCGTAAAACGGGAAAAATTGTTGCCTGCGGCCCGCAACGCGGAAAATCCAACGCGATAAACACAAGCAGGCTTATCTGCCGCCGCGAAACAGTAGTCGAATAAAAGCGAAAGAAAACCTACGGTAGCATGACGTGCCGCAATTTATTTTACTCTATTTATCGCGCGGCGCGATTAAATACCTCCTGCAATAATAATCATGTAACCATTAAAATTTCATCTGCGAATTCAATAAAATAAACGCACCATAAATCTTTATGGTAATAGCCTTGCTCATTGAAGAAAGTATTTTCTACGTTTTCCTTATTCATTCATTGGATTTTATTCGAAGTCTGTTACGAAAGTCTGCCTTCTAAACTTTCCATATTAAAGAATATAAGGATTTCACGTATACTGTAGGTACCCATTAATTTATTAATTACGTTTAAACAAATCGTAAAGAGGATATATGATTGATATGTTTGTGTACTATAATTTTCTATACTGTACTTACGGTTTTCAATTTAAGTGTATTTATATTTCCTTACTCTGTCGAAAACGTTATAATTCTTTCGGAATGCGTTTCATTTTGAAATACTAAATAAGTTAATGTTGATGGAATGTCCGTTATAATATTGAAATCAGAGTCGTCAGATGAGGAGAGGGAGCATGAGGGGAAAAAGTTACCCTCTCTCTGCCAGTAACGGATTAGTCACGTGACATTGTTACAAGAGACGACACGCGTAACCTGTCGTGAACATAACGTAATTGCATCGTAAAAGGGGAAGGTAGAGTAGGGACACGAGTCTTAATCTCGAGACTCCGATGGAAATAATAGTTTTGTATTAAAAGAATACAAATTTTTGTTGTTATAATTAATTTATCTGTAAAAATAGAAATTCTAATCCCTTCCAACTGCGCATACAAACTCAGAAAACTTTCAGAAATAATTGCGAAAATATCAAAAGGAATGTTAATTGAACACTAGAACGTTAATAGTGAATTACATTTAATCGTCACGTGTCATAAACTTAGACATTATGAAATTCGATCTGTGAAGCGATAAAGTTCCTTTGATTTTCATAATACCTATGTATGCGTAATAAGAATCATAAAGTAGTAATATGGTTGACTGAAATTAATCGGTCCATAGGTAGACAGAGATTTATTCAAGCTGTAAAATTAAAAATGAGCGCAATTCATACAGAAAGGAAATGCTGCATGGAATGCAAAACATTTCCCAGCCTACACACCCTGGTTTTCATTCCATATACACTTTCCATTTCACATCAAATAACTCACTTCATACTCAAAGGTATACTTACACACCTACTTTAGAATTTTCTCTTTCTCTCCTTCTTATATATATATATATACAATCATTTGTTGCTTGTCTTTCCATTTCGACACAAAAATTTACCTAATGCTTAGCCGCCTCAATTTCTTCTTTACATACACTTTCATTAATATCTCATTATTTATTTTTTGTTTTCTACATCTCATACAATTAGCTTTCGAAATATTATTATTGTAACACTTTAAACTTTTGCTACAGCAACTCACAAATGTTTTCATCTGCGACCACGATTTTTGTTATCAACAAATTGCTTTGTTCACGTTAATAAAAACACATAGTAACGTATATATTTAACGTTTTAGCTACCGGAAATTAATAGGCTATTTGATAATTATTCACACAGAGATACGCCCCACCGATTTCGATAACCTTGAAATTATGTTGTCAGGAGCATGATTCTGTACAACTTTTCCTTGCACATGTGTGAGTCTCTCGGGTTTAATGACTGAGCTCTATCTAGAAGTAGGTTAATAATTTTCTTTTAAATAATGGTATCTTAAGAGAAATTTTCAAATAATGTGACCCAAGATAACTTGTTGCTTTGCGGACGAAATAGCTGTTACCATTGAACAATTTTTCAAAAAGTTTCTACTATTTATCATCGATTTTTAACAATTGAGTAATCACCGATAGGTAAAATACTAACATTACAATTTGAGATTACGCTTTTTGATAGAAGATCACACAGACACTAACAAGATTAAGATTAGGAATAAATATTTTTGAAGACATTTATTTTGTAATAGAAATGTTTAGAATCATAAAATCACATAGGCATTCATGGAAAGGATACGCTTGCTTATTCATTAGAAAAACTACCATAATCATTACAAAAATCAATTTTACATGGGTGATCAGACAAAGTTAATACAACAGAAACGACAGAGAATGAAGTTGTCGATTAAATAGAAATAAGTATAAAAATCAAAAACATTCTAAACTGTGCAAGTAGGTTAATAAACAAACATATTGGATCGAATATAAGTTTTACAATAAATTCGTAACGAGAACTCGCTCTACACTTGAAGCATAGCTGAACCGAGAAAGCAGTCATATTATTGTGAAACTATCGCATCCTCGCATAGTTGGTAAAAGAGTAATTTAGTTTAAGCGCTGCTATCGAATGAAGAAACACAGTATCACAAATGATTCCGCGAGTATAGAGTTAACCAAACCGTCGAGTTAACGACGATTGAAAATAAATCGAGCAGAGTGAACAAATCGAAGAAAATCCATAACCTTCATGATGAAGCTTCACTCGATCAAATCGAGTTCTCAGTATTTGGAGCAACATGACAACACACGCCAGTTTCATTAATGATGAAGAATTACCCTAACACAGCACTTTCAACCTGATACCCAACAAGATACAAATAGGTGTAAGAAAATATGAATGAATGTGTATTGCAGTGTACACGACTGCCTATATCCAATCACATTGGAGAGTCTTCTGTATATGTTTGTAATCATTTCTCTTCGGATCTTGATTATCTTCTGTGCATCGATTTACTCGGCAATTTGTTCTGTGATTAACCTGGCTAATCAAGATTATACTGTTGCGTTAACCTCTTCAAGAATACTTGTAAATATTGCCAGGCATCTTGACCTGGGGACACTGGTACATAACTACTTTCATTACTGACTTACTATTTTTCTTCTTTATTTGAATTAATATTCATTTAAATTCTATCACATAGGAAGTACGCAGATAAATAAGGCACACAAATATCTAAAAACTAACTGGAACAGTTAGTATGTTTTGTCAATGGATATTTCTTACAAAACACTTGTTATTAAATCTTTTTAAAAATCAATAGTTTCTCTGGTTATTACGCCATACGTTGTGAATTCGAATAACAATGTGCCTAAAAATAATTTAACTTTCTCTTCGTGAACTACGAGATAATTAGACGATGGCAGAGAACGTGGTAAGAAGACATGGTCGTTATACCTTCAGATGGTATAACGTGAAATCAAATTAATTCGGAATTTAAAATTTCATATAGGAAACATTCGAAACGCTTTCAAAAACCAACATTAATATTTACATATGCTTCTTCCCATGCACAATCGAAACGATTCAGTAATGCATGCGAATTACTGGTTGATACTTGTGTGCTCAGTCATTAGAACCTCGAACGAACAATACTCTATATCAAATCCCCGGAAATTAACTAGAAACAAAAATGAACTCTCCTCTAAAAAAAAAATTCTTGAAGAGTGGATGGAATTCTTTTTTTCCGAAATGCAAGAATACCGACTATTGCAATTACACGCATGCATTAACTAGATTATTAATTAATAAGATTTACCAATTGAACGATAAGAGTTAACTCGAAAATTAAACATTTCTTCCGACCTAGAATAGATATGCAATTGACATAATACCTCATATTGTACAATACTTAAATGTTTAGTACATATCTAATAATGCAAAAAATATTTTAAATAATACCACAGAAATTTTTAGTGACGCCTCAGAGACGCCACTCGACTGCTAATAAGGGTTAAAACGTACTTTTGTCCGCTGCACGTGTCGAACGAAATTGTTAACGCGTTACGGTGGAAACATCTGAAAAACCATCTAAAAGTTATTAATATGTACTCGTATACAGAAGCTTCAATATTCCTTTTTTTGTCGGAGTAGCTATCATTGTTAGGTCAGTTCTCGCAAAAAGCAGAGGACAGCGAGCGGTACCAGCGGGGTGGAAGAAGGGATTGCGTTTGATACGTGTCGATATTACGCATTACGGCATCGCGGCACGCATTACTCCAATTTCTGTGTGGAACGGGAGATGATCGGCGCTGCGGAGCAACGGTAGTTGCTACATCTGGAGCAAGTCGCGTCTAATTGTTTACCGAGAACCGGTGAAGTGTCCGCAGGGTGAAGCATCACCGGCGTGTACCGCTACCTTGAAACCAGAATTGTTACGTGGCTCCCAGCTACTGGGTCACTATCACCGAAACGTGCTCGTTCACCGAAACACTCGGCCCGCGTTATGCACGTACGCGTTTAATTAACCCTTTTGCGGTACAATTTATCCTTCCTGCTCCGGGTGCCGGCTAATCTACATCGACTTTCAAAGTCCCGCCGTTGAATGTTACCTCTTATCTCGATTGCTCCAGATGTTTTAAGGCCGCGCGAAGAAAAGTCATTGTGAATTCTCTTTATTCGTTCCGTAGTGACAGAGCTAACGCTTCTTGAACCCTTTCAGGGTAATTGCCACGGTCGTATTTCCTGAATTAAATCGGACGTCCAATTAGGACGGGATTCTCGTGCGGTAGGTATAAAGGCAATTGATTTTTATGGATTTCTTTCGAGCATGTTATCGACTATAGAAGAGACACCTTTAAGCAACAAAGAGAAATTCTGTTAGATGTGTTTGGTTATTTATTGGATAGGTTAGTTTATATAATTGTCTCGTTAACCTTTGGCTGGCGTAGCGTGCAGTGTCATGGTCGTATGAATCCAGAAGATGAATTATTATCTCAAAATTAGATGATTGAATGTTTTTTTTAGAGTATTGTGAAGTTTAAATAAATAATGTACTTTCTCTATCAGAGAATGAAAAATTATTAATATTATTGTTCGTGATTCTAAGAAAACCGGAATTATAAATTTTAGCTAACTTGAAAAATATTCACAGTTTGATTTTCCAAACCTCGAATCCTTTGCTATTCCATCAAAAAGATTAAAATATTAGTTCGAAAGGAAATCGACGACCAATGTATGGTGAATGTTGCAATTCATCTATTTCTTCGCTGAAACTTTCGTATCAATTTCAGGGTACAGGAAATAGAAATAACTCCAGGACAAGTATCACGATTATATGTATGTATATATCGTGGAATGAGTATCACGTGGAAACTCAATCCCATGGATTGCGTCGCGGCACCAGCGAACCATCCAACGCTACCTCACATTCTACTTCGCATAGCGAAATAAATAATCCTATCGACTTGCAACGCGTCAATAACTTGCTACATCTCGGTGCTGATTTTTCTCATAAGCGTTCCCCCATCCGAACCGTGAAGAAAAATAATACTTAATCGGATCAATTACTACCCCCGGTTACGCTCGCCTTCCGTATTGATTTATTGCAAAAGTTAACACGTTCACTACCAACATCGCGCACATTCGAACCGAACATTTTCTAACATTGTATTAAATTGTATTGTATTGAAAAGAGAACCTTCGTTTCTAGAAAAATATTTAAATATAAAATATTGACATAGGTTATCGTGTTGTCAGCAAAACATTTCTTCCACGTTCAGTTTTTTGACATACGTAGGGTTTACGAAAAACACGAAAAAAACCTTATTGAAATCACTGAATAATAGTGTAAATTCCTCTATTATTATTATTATTATTATATGTACGCAGTATCCATTATGCACGCCACTGAAAATTCTCCGCATAAAGTATCCCATGAATAAGAATGTTTGGAGCATCGTTACAAGTTAATTTCACTTTCTTACTGATTGGCATCGAAAACTTTGTACATATTTCCGTTACTTAACAGTTTCGGACTGCACTGAACTGTTAAAAAATTATTATGCCTTATTAATCATTTCAAGATCAACAGACGAAATATCTGGAACAGGTTCCTTCCATGAACATCGTTATCGATCACTATTCTTGGTCGTAACTAATAAATGGGTATGTAAATATTGGGTTGGAAAGAAAGTTCGTAGCGTTTTCAAATTAAGAATCAAAGATAAGATTAAGGTATTTATTCATATGTTTATTCAATAACACGAGAAGTTGCCTCGAAAATAGCAAAAAGTAATAGAACAGAATGGAGAATATGTTATTGAATAAATCTATGAATAAATATCTGAATTGTAGCTTTCAATTTTCATTTACAAACGCTACGAACTTTTGTTCCAACCCAATATTAGGTCATCCCATAAGTTGTGCCGACTTTCGTGTATACATTTCACGCGACGATTTATAAACGTACGGCGATAAGGGACCAATGCACTTAAGCGTAGCTGTTCGGAAACAGTCTAGAGAAGGTTTTCGTGGGTACAAGATCGTGAAATAGCGACCACAGTGATTCCTAGAAATGCGTATCCATTTCCGACACCTCATGTTATATGAATTTCGGAAAGGAAGTTCAGTAACAATCCCCACGAACAATATATGTGCTGTTTACGAAGAAAGTGTACTTTCATCTCCCACCGGTACGAAGTGGTTTCAACGTTTTAAAGGTGGGAATTTTCGTTTAGAAGACGAGAAACGTATCGGGTGGCCTCCTCGGACAGACGAAGATGAAATTCGACACCTTGTAAAGAAATCACGAAGTTTATCAGTTAAGGAGATGTGTCAGATGTTCTGAAAATACCTAAAACAACAGTTAATAGGTATTTTTAAAAAAATGGATATGCAACCGCTCGAAAAACGGCACGAACTTATGGGATGACCTAATATAAGCGTAAGTAAATCAGAAATTAATTAACAAAGTTTCTTAGGGTACGTAGTATTTAAAAAATGGCGAAAAATTTGGGTAGAATCATTTTTGTTATTTCTAGAAAATAATGAAAATTAGTCACTGTTAGTGTTTCGTAAACCTGGTATCAATGTTTGCTTTCGTGCGATCGATGGGGATCATTCGGCGACCCCGCGCGAAATGAAATTTCACGCGAGAGTGATCTTTCAACCTTTCCATGCGTGGCGTAAATTATAGTTTCCAGTCGGACGAAGAACCAATATTACATTATTATTTACACTCGTCGTTGAAAGGTTTATGCAACGTTCCACGGGGATTCTTGCTTTATTGAGCCGCGGGTTCGTTTGCATCCGAGCAATGTGAAAGTGTCGTTATTATCGATTGGTATCGGCGCATCGTAAATCCTACCCTGCCAAGATATTTGTTTTTGAAAAATCATTCGAAATAAATACATTCATCACGTTTATTCACTAGCGAGAGTATAAATTAAGCGTTTGAAGATTATTTCGCTATCTACTAGTTTCGTGATTTATACTCGATCGTTCCATCCCTGAAATCTTGAAGTTGTGTAGATACTGTACGTACACCTTCCCTTCTAATTACTTCTAGCTAGTAACCCGTCCAACTACATAGTGTAGTTCATAAATATGGATACTAGGCAACAATAAAGTGATAAATAATTATTGTAGACATTTCACATCATTAGCTATTTATGTTAACTCTCGTTGATCTCTCAAAGAAGCAGGTGTGAAGAAATTTAACGAGTATTCCATTATTTCATGATTTTCAATTGAATTTGTAATTATCTGCATCGTTTCCCTGAATATAGAAGTGTTCAATATTGCATAATATATCTACAAAAAAGTCAAGGAACATCGTAAAAAAAAAATGTAAATTTACTTTATATTTGTGACTACCACGAGCAAATATTTAAAATTAAATCAAGCCGATCTACTCGTACGCGTCGATTGTTCAACGACGTCAACCACGTATCAACTTTCAATCAAATTTTCATTACACACGACCATCAAAGAGTTAACTATAGTCGTATGTCCCACCGAGGGGCTCGTCTTTCGATGAAGAGGGGTCAGATGTCAGGTATTTTCATTGAGCGACACAAGTATCGCCATCAATCTTCATTAGCGCGTTGAAATTCTATGGACCGAACAACGGTAATACAACTGACAGAACGTGGAACGATACAGGACGTGAAGTAAATTACGCGTACCCGTGCGTCGATCATTATTATACTCCTTTCGTTACTTTCTTTTTGGGTCCGCCGTTATCAGGGGTTCCGCTCGCGCGGTCTGAACAGCGACTTTCGTTTTGTTCTTAATCGTAGACCTGTGTACATGGGAAATTAATCATTTCTATCTCGAAGGCTTTAATATCAGAGTACCTCGGAATTTAATCATAGACGGAATAGAGTAGATCGATGAATCGACAACCTGTAACTATTGGCTTTGATTCGTAAACAGTGATAAGACTTCAAACAATCCGTGCTTGTTCGCTGGGCAACACCTCGGCAATGAATTCTTTGGATTCTTCTGATCTTTTCTCACGGCTGCAGGTAATGGAAACCGTAATACTAATCAACGTTGTGGTCTATACTCAATTGTGTTGTGAATTCCTTTTGATTTTGGCTTATGAAGTTACAGGTTCCTTATCGTGTAACTAGACGAACGTGTCAGAGATTATAACTTGCTCTATACAATAACCCTTAGCACTCTAGTGGTAACTCGGAGGCACTACTAAAAATTGCTGTACCATTATTCAAAATATTATTTACATTATTAATTATATTGGTACCTAATCAATTACTACACATTTAAGAATTGTACGAGTTATTATATCAATTTCATACTTATGAAATTTAAAAAATCATAGAGGATGGAAATGTTCTAGGTCGAACAAATGTTTAATTTTTGAGTTAAAATAGCTTCGAGCAGAAATGGTTAATATCAACTGTGCAGTATGATAGCTGCTAGATAAATATAGTTACAATTGCATTTAAAATTATTGTAGTTTCTATTAGAATTAATTAAGGTAATCGATCATTGCCGAACTAGCTTTTCACAGGCTACTACCCCTTTTAATAATTATAATCGTATCTATTGTAATCAGCATCAAGGTGCATGATTATCTATAAAGAGTTTTTACATCTTATAGTATTTGTGGAATTATAATTAGTTTAAAAAAAAATATACTGAAGAGTATATTATAAGAAAATTTATTTACAATTAGTTAACTTCTTTACTTCAGCTTTTTAATATTCATGAAGTATTTAAAAAGTTATCGTCCTCTTAAACGTGTCCGAGTATTACTGTGATTCACTGTATGTACAGTGGGTATATAAAGTGTTCGTACACCTTCTAAAATAGAATAACTTTTTTATAATTGTACTAAACAACCTGATTTTTTTATAATCAATTAGAAGCGTTGATTTACGAAATGATAGGCAAAAAAGATTTTCCAAAAATTATAATTTACAAGATTACTTGCAAAAATAAAAAAGGCATTTTTTAAAACATTTTTCGGACCCTTAATGAAAATATAAAATATGTTTTGTAGATCTATGTTAATTATACACATGCTGAAAATTTCATCGAACTCGATTAACATGCACAATTAAAAATGGTTAAAATCGTAGTTTTACACGACTTTTGATCATTTTCTGCTTAAAATCCACGGAATCGCACATCTTTCGATGCGTGTCATTTTTTCCTGCGTCAACCGATTTCGATGAAATTTTCCGTGTGTGTACAATTAACATAGATCTACAAATAAAAAAGTTATAATAAATGCCTTTGTTATTTTTGCATGTAACCTTGTAAATTGTAATTGTTGGGAAATCTTTATTGCATATCATTTCATAAATCAATGCTTCTAATTGATTATTAAAAATCAGATCGTTTGGTGCAGTTATAAAAAACGTATTCTATTTTAGAAGGTGTACGAACACTATGTACACCCACTGTATATTAGGAACTACAACGTGAAATTGCTGTATATCTTTATATCTAAAACATTAACTGGATTTCTGGATCGAGTTCTTTTACAGCTTTCACTGTAACACTATGAGAAGAGCATTGCGTAATGCAGTCCAGGGGGCGTTTCAACCTTCACTATTTTTTACGTGCGCGAGCCGAGATCAATTTATAGAATACACGCTGTTTGAAACGCGAATGTAGAGAAGTTTCAGAGTTCCCAGCAGATTCCGTGGAATTTGCTGAAGACAAACATGCGAGTCACATGGTCTTGTTGGAGAGCAACGAACTAGACATAAACAAATTTATCCTCACCAGCTTAGAGAGCTAAAATTAAATTATTCGGCTAATACTTCCGGCCCATTATTATCGATCGCTGAGTTAACTTCAAAATGTCTTCAAAACTTCTGAAAAAGATACATTTTCTAAAAAATATGCTTAAAATTAATTCTTGAAGGCCTTCATATATTAACAAATTTATCGGTAAATATTTTTCTAAATCGGCCGTGAATTTACTAAAATTGATGCCGTTATGTACTTCTTAATGCATATTCATAATAATATAGTTATAGGGTAGAGTAAATTAACAGTTTCACGAATTGAATTTTTAGTTTCGCACAATTCGAATTGCTGCATTATTGAACGTTATTATTGGGTTGGAAAGAAAGTTCATGGCATTTGTATATTAAAATTGAAAGTTAAAATTCAGATATTTATTCATAGCATCAGAGATTTATTCAATAACATATTTTCCATTCTGTTATATTACTTTCTTCCATTTTCGAGGTAAATTCTCGTGTTATTGAATAAACATATGACTAAATACCTTAATTTTATCTTCCAACCCATTATTAATAGTTTCAGTTCCAATGAAACAACAGTGAAACAGAAACAGTGTCTGATTATATAGAAAGGGATCCATGAATTATGTACTACGTTCTATTATATAATACGTAATTAAGTGAATTGTATTGCATGTGATTTTAGCATTTATAAGACCGATTCGCTTTACTGCATTATTGAACAATGAAACTATTGATAATTATGTTCAATAATGCAGCGAACAAATGGGTCTGATAAATGCTGAAATCACATGCAATACAATCCACTTAATTACGTATTATCTAATAGAACATACTACATAATTAATACTAAACATACCGACTATCAGAAGTGACTGATGTGTAAAGTATTATAAAAATAACAAAATTAAATTTATTTATATTTTGTGCGATGTTTACTATAATCTATACTGGAGTCAAAAAATATATTCACTGAATTCCTATGGAAACACCTTTACAGTTTCAATAATTGTCAAATAAAATCATTTAAAAATAATTTGTTATAACACGATTCTGATATCTCATTTAGACCGCTACATATCTTAACGTCTACAAATGTAATTCTGTTTCTAAAGAATATATTACACTTAAACTTATTCATAAACGATATAGTCATAATAAAAGAAATATACACGACAACGTATAAATAGCGATAAAATGAAAGTACGAATGAAAGAAAGAATTCTGTACACAAATGAGTCGAAAATATGGAATATAATCTTTGTAAAATCATTTTGTATTAAAAAATTAGGAATAGACGCAAATGAAACTAAACTTTCAAATCTGAATATACATACAACATATGCAGATAATTTACAAGACGATAATTTCTTCATATATAAGTTATTATTTACATACCTTCTGAAACTGATAAATGAAATATCAGAATTTATACAATATAACAAATTGCATCAAATTTTCCATTCGGAAACGCATGTTCAACATACAAAAAAATGAATACGAATATTCTTAAAATATGACTACATTATATTGTATAATACTATAGATCTGCATATGATTGTCTGGCACGTATCATGTGTTGTGTCGAGATGCAATTAAGGAGGGAGAGAACGAGAGAAACAAGGAGAGAGAGAACTCTACAGAAAGATGCGGAACCAACACGAACGAGTCAAGTTCTCGACGCCCACCCAGTCACACAACAGGGAGTAGAAAGACAATCGAGCTGAAACTGAATGCACAGTGCATCGGTTCGCCTCAACGAAAGTATAAAATAATTCTGCAGTCTTTGGTTGGCAACGAAATTGCAGCATCGCGAAAAAGAAATCGCTGCGAAAATTGAAGGTATCGCATTTATTATCTAAAAGTTACGCCAGCTTGAATCACTTGGATAGATCTATCCTAGTTATACATTTCAAGCACGATAACCGTAATTATTTACTATTACTATCGTCCATCCTGTACGTTTGCGCGAGTGTCAGCTGTCGACCGTTTCCGTTAACAATAAAGACGTGTATCCGGCTTTATAAATGGAATGCATGCACACACATATACATACAATATACATATAAATTTGTTGTGTTAATGACTCGTCCCATGAATATATGCATCTCATTGTTTAATGTACCTAAAACATTTATTCTGACGGTGCCATGTATTTTTATCTTATTTCAGTCTCATCCAAGACTTCACTTTCGATTAATGTATAGAATTAAATAAATGCATTAAATTACACGTCACAAATCCACAATAGTGTTCTCGCAATATAAGTATAATTCAGTATCTCAATTTTATAATATTACACTGAGTAGACTGCGGATCTTTTATGCAAAATGAAAATTTTCTTCGTCAATTACAAGACAGAAACAGTATAAAAATGTCTTTCTATTTTAACAATTTTAACAAATTGAAAATAACATATCGATGTTCTTAAATTGTCTTAATGTTTTTACTGTATTAAATTACATCCACCCATTTTGGCCATAAATGCATAAAATTCGCAGTCCAATAACGAGTCTTAAACATATTTCTTGATTTCAATATACAGATCTTTGATTTTTATAAAAATATTTCTTATAAGACTCACCATATGTTCCACAGCTTTTTCCTCCAGTTCACCTAGTGTCCAATCTACGTGAAAACTCAAAGGTTGAAGACGAGATTCCATCTCACGAAGCCATTTCCTCAAACACTTTACTTCATGCTCAAAATCTATAATACATTGTTAAGAACAGTGAGCGATACTCTATTCACAATTTCAATATCTCGTAATTAAATTATGAACTTACCTGCCGATATATCCTGTTGATTAGATATTGGCCGCTCGATAGGTGCCATAATTTGTTCTACTAATTCCCATTTCGCATTCAAATGGTCAACACGCCACGCTACTTCATCTTTCAAAGCAGGGGCACGTGACACTAATTTTCCAGCTTGGTCATTGAATAACTTTCTTCTGTAAGCCCTACGTCGCAGCTCCTCCATGTGAGCCTGAGGTATACATTTTATTGCTATTATTTCACTACTACTCCATTAGTTGTCACTGATGCAATCAGTTTTTATTATTATAACTAAACTATAGATTTTTATGCATTCATAACACTCCCTACAGAGGTGTACAACAGACGTTTATATTAACAAAGATTAAGTTATTCTCTACTCTAGTTTTATCATAAAAGACATTTTAATCCATTAAATGATTACTTCCTTATCATAGTGTTTATGAAATTATCGACGTAAATTCCACAGTTTAATTATACCTTAATCTGACTGAATAATACATACCGCACGCAGACTTTTGTCTAACAAATTTTCTTCCTTCGAATAAACCAATTCTTGGAGAACTGTTAACCATGAGTACAATTCTGAGAATTGACTACTAACTTCTTTTAAATTCCATGATTGTGCAGATACATCAGACTCGTCCCATGTTAATTCACCATTTGCTTCCTATCATTATTATTAAGAACAAATCCATAGCATTTACACGAGGTAAAATTGCATTGCGTATGTATAAAAAATTATGTACTTACCTTACAACTATCTATTAAATGGGTATCCATAATGTAGTCATAATTAGATCGTATAGCTGCCCAGAAATCATCTTTGCAGTCTTCACGATTTGTCCACAAACGCTGATTTGGAAACTGCTTAGGATCTTTCCTGTAAAATGAATAAATCATTGTATCATAGTTTCTTTGCTACACAAACCAAACTACTTATAAATAACAATATAATAAATTATTGACAACATAACACATAGTTTTAACAAATTCCTTTAAATATATTTGTTAGCATAATGAAGATAGAATATATGTATAACATAGCATAGGATATAGAACAAACCGTTTCTTTGTAAGGCTGTTATATGGTCTTTCTATCGCTATCCCCGCTTGGCCATGTTTGTCTAAGCTTTGGCCAAGTGGCTGAAGCGAAGACAGCGAGAAACTCATCTTCATGGCTTTGCAGTGATCTGAAAAACACAAAATATCTACTTAGAACATCAGTATTATGTATCAGTAGATATTTAAGCAAAAGTAGAGAGTAGAGTATGTAATAGACATAAATTACAGTTGTTAGATTGTCCATTTAAAGCAGTGCTTTCCAAATTTTGTTATTATGCCCCCCTGTTACATTATAAGTAGACAGCGGATTTTATGCATTTATAACAAAAATAAGTAGGTGTAATTTAAAACAGCTAAGCATTACAAGAAATTTAAAACACTTTTATATTACTTTTAACCTATTAAACATATTACAAAAGAAAATAAACTTTTACTCCATCTGCGTATCTGCACTACAGTTTATTATAATTAAGGTAGAAAATTTTTATTTTGCATAAAGATCCACTGTCTAGTTACAAGAGTAAGTTTCCCATATAAATTAGGAAGTTACTCATATAAAGGAAATTACTCATAAAAATATAATCCACAGATAGTTACTATATGAAAGACAAATTGATGGCAAATTAATGAAATAACACTGATCTGTTTTGTCAACATATATAGATAGAATAAGTTCAAAAGATATACATTATGTATAACATCTTTGTTAAGAATGCAAAAGTATATGGAAATGTATAAATATTCTAATCAGTTATTGTAACTGATAAATACACTGCAGATTTGATATATTTATGACAAAAGTGTGAACGTACAATTTAAAGCAGTGGATGTGTTAAAAATATTAGAGTACAATTTTGATTTGGCTCCTGTGTTCTGCAATTAACGTGAACATGTTTTATTTTGCATAAAGATCTGTAGTCTACCGATAAATAGTTAAACGTTTAATTGATGAATATTTGAGTATACTTTAAATACCACCATCGCAACACGGTGAAATATTTACTAAATGTACTACACACTGTATTGTTACATATGTAGGCTTTTGCTTGCACTAGGAGACAAAGGTAATTGAGTTCAGCGCTATTTGAATTGATAAGTAGACAACAAAAGAGATAAGAGTATAACCTGAAGATTAATGTGCAGAAAGAATGTCTTGTGATCTTATCGAAAGTACTTTTCTGTAATTCACCTACCAAGCATAATGAACTGTATCCCAGCTACGGGTCAATATTAAACAAACTGATTATCGTATAATCACGCCATTCTTGAATTCCTAATTTTTGAAAAAAAAATACTTCTTTCTAATGTATCGGATGCAACACGACGTAAAATTTCTTCGTACTGTATTATATCCTCGAATACATTGATGAATCACACGTGTAGATGCAACATTTGGGCGTGTGTTGTGTACACACCGTGTACACATGGATTTTGTCCAGGTAGAGTGGCATAGCGAACGTTTTTATCAAAAGTACAAGAGACCTCGTACAACTCCGGCTTAAGCAGGAAGATAACGCACATAAGAAATTACGTACAATTGCCTCGAAAACATTCATGACTTCGGCCGGAGAATACTCACTCTCATTCTTATTGCGAGTAGTCATGAAATAAAGGTAACATTCTTTGAAACGGTCTCACTATAAATGCATTATTCAGCACACGAGAAAAAAAACGTGATTGAGGAAACCGGAGAACGTTGCGACGAGAACTCAAGTTGGAGTTGGAGGGGCTGCACTCCACTGCATACATCCAAGGCAGTAGCTTCTTGCCTTGCGAGTAAGTATGCAAACAATATATCGATACGCCAGAGACATCGATACACCTGTCTCGAGCCACTTGTCCGAATCCACTTCGAACATATTTCATTCGATCTTGATTACGCATCGACACCTCTCAGTCGCGATGCATCGATTGAATATTGTATCGATATCCGTGCAATACTTTTTACATTCTTTCCCGGAGGGAAACGTTACTGAAAAACTTGAGGTAATACTGCGTTCACTCACTCATATTACTCGTCGTGGTGCTGAACACATGGTCGGTCCGTTTGGACGCACTATTCAATGACGTATCGGTAACATTTGCAGAATTTTTAAAATAACGAGTCCGCCAAATTTTTTTTGTTAACAAAATGCCACCTTACACAAAGTACTGTGCACACCGACATGCACCGACGTGCACTGCCATGACGCGCATGCGTGCTCTCGGCAAATGTAAGGAGCCTACGGGCTCATGGCGGATTCTCAGTAAGATATCTATTCTTGTTATTGGAGTAAAGTAGAACCAACTGACGTGCAATAAACTGAGATAGAACAGAATTAGAAGGGATATTCTTACATTTGCAATAAGAGAACGCGAATGGCCGCGACAAATTATTAGACGAAGTATTCCGGGTCGCGTGTTTGTCATATGCGCACGTACACTGATTTTTCAAATGTATTCCAATCGAGACTGTTGAACCGTTCGAGATGACACATTTAAACTATTTAGACAGAGGATCGGTATTACAAAATGAAAATTAAAACCTCCATTACTAATAGCAAGCATCTTATGACAAATAAAGTCCATGAAACTACCGAGTGAAAACTATATATGTGATAAGAATAGACGATACACATTAATTAACTTTTATAAATTTTTAAATATATACCTAAAAGATTTATTAGATTTTATTTACAAATGCAAGAGACAGGAGTTACATTTATTTCTTTTTCTAATAATAATTTTAATGAGCTGGAAGCAGAATTTGTAGTCTCTTTAAATGTTTGCATCTGCGTATGAAATAAATGGTATATCAGATTATTTGTTGCGTATTGATAACATAAAAAATCACAAATGTCCGTGTTCTTAAGTTACCAGATAGCTTTCTTTTCCGATACTCAATAGTCGGATAATAGTTTTATGTTACGGTATTACCGTGGACAATTAACCGATAAAAATGGTTAACATTTTTATTTATTTTATACAATTCTGTTTTCTTTCGAGAACTTATAAAACAATTCGTTACTTTCAGTTTTCTAAATATTATAATTCTAAATTAACGTAACAAGTTGCGTGTTAATTAAATTAAACACTTCTCTATTATTCGAAAATAGAACTGACATAGATATGGTTTTAAATGTATAACATACAACTGAGGGTAATCTACTACTTGCGTAATTAATAAAATGATTTAGGAAACATAAAGGACAGGTAACATACATAACACAATAGCGTTTGCAAATTCGCTCATTTATTTCATATTGTTTCTCGTTGAAAAATCATGAGGATTTGATTAGTATTCTTCAGCTCCTTCTCCCTCACCTTCAGCAGAATCCATACCAACTTCTTCATAATCCTTCTCCAAGGCAGCGAGATCTTCACGTGCCTCGGAGAACTCACCCTCTTCCATACCCTCACCAACGTACCAGTGTACGAATGCTCTCTTTGCGTACATCAGATCGAATTTATGGTCAAGTCGAGCCCAAGCCTCTGCAATAGCAGTAGTATTCGACAACATGCAAACAGCTCGTTGTACTTTAGCAAGGTCACCACCCGGTACAACAGTAGGTGGTTGATAGTTAATGCCAACTTTGAAACCAGTCGGACACCAATCAACGAATTGGATGGTGCGTTTTGTCTTGATAGTTGCGATAGCTGCATTAACATCCTTTGGTACAACGTCTCCTCTATACAACATACAGCAGGCCATATACTTTCCATGACGGGGATCGCATTTGACCATCTGATTGGCTGGTTCAAAGCAAGCATTCGTGATTTCCGCAACAGAGAGCTGTTCATGGTAAGCCTTTTCCGCGGAAATGACTGGGGCATAAGTTACCAGAGGGAAGTGAATTCTTGGGTAAGGTACTAAGTTAGTTTGGAATTCCGTCAGGTCAACGTTAAGAGCACCGTCGAAACGAAGAGAGGCAGTGATCGAAGAAACGATTTGGCCAATCAGTCTGTTCAGGTTCGTGTATGTTGGTCTCTCAATATCCAAGTTACGTCGACAAATATCATATATAGCCTCATTGTCGACCATAAATGCACAATCGGAATGTTCCAAAGTGGTATGGGTAGTCAGAATAGAGTTGTAAGGTTCGACCACAGCAGTGGAAACTTGTGGTGCAGGATAAATTGCAAACTCCAACTTTGACTTCTTTCCATAATCCACAGATAAGCGTTCCATTAACAACGACGTGAAGCCAGAGCCAGTGCCACCCCCAAACGAGTGGAAGATGAGGAAACCTTGGAGTCCAGTACATTGATCAGCAAGTTTACGAATACGGTCCAACACGAGATCCACGATTTCCTTCCCAATTGTGTAATGGCCGCGAGCATAATTGTTTGCAGCATCCTCTTTGCCTGTGATTAATTGTTCTGGATGGAAGAGCTGACGATATGTGCCTGTGCGAACTTCGTCTGGAAAAAGAATAATTATGTAACGAAATACAGTCAAACTACGATAATTTGAAAACTTGTATAAGACGATAGTTTTGTTCGTTCCCTTCCGCTGCACTTTGGGAAAACCTCTAATAAATTTAAATAAAATTTCCTTTAACTCGAATTATTTTTGATAAGTGAGGAAGCTAAACAAACCAAAACGGCAGTAAATGTTTTACAAAGTTTCGTAGAAAGATGCAATGATATTGAAGAAAATGTATTTTCAGCTTTGGTTACCATTAAAAATATCATTGATAGACAATCTATTAATTCATTAACGCAGAAAAAAACCATAACCTTCTTTAATATGTAAGAGCCTACTGGGTTATATTTACTATATGTATATAATGAGTTATTCATTAGATCAGAAAGTTAATATGTCAATTGTCGCACCACACATTGGGGCAGCGTAAACAGAAGTCCAACAAAATAGGCTTGGTGTTTTAACATGTTAATAACATGGTACATAAAATTGAAACTTTATGTTGGCGTTTCTATTCTCACTATGCGATCCTTATAGTCTTTTCGCGCTGATTCCGAATCTGAACTTACTTTTTCTCCTAGATGCATAGCTTTTGAGAAATTTGAGTTTGAAAGAAAGACATTTTTCAAATTTGAACAAATATTGTGATGTTAATTATTATAAAAGATATTGTATTGTTCTTTATAGCAAAAGGTTCTCTAGACTTTCCCGAATCCAGTGATGTGTAATACTAATACATTATGATTAGATAGTGAGAATCAAAACGTTTTTTGGCTGTTGAATCATGTAATTAAAATTTTATGCATTTACATACCGACTACTGTAGGCTCTAAGTCGATGAAAACAGCTCTGGGAACATGTTTTCCGGCACCAGTTTCACTGAAGAAAGTATTGAAACTGTCGTCACCTCCTCCAATAGTTTTATCTGATGGCATTTGGCCATCAGGCTGAATGCCATGCTCCAGACAATACAACTCCCAACAAGCATTACCAATTTGGACTCCAGCCTGGCCAACGTGGATTGAGATACATTCACGCTGAAAAAGAGAATTACATGAAAGTTTTTATGCATATTTTAGGTTTGGCTGAAATTTTGCAAATAGCTTCGTTTTATGTTTGCAAGAAGGATCTTCGATGACTCGAAATTTGAAACTCAAAATTTTGTTAAAAATGGTTCACCATTATAATGTCAATCTTTGCATTCCCGACAGAACATAATCGGTGAAACAAATGACTATCATACGAAATAAAACACGAACTTGACTCGTTGTATTCATGTTTCGCCCATAAAACACGAGCCTCGCCCAATATTATAAAGTTAGGAACTAAGTTTATTAACCGAGCTCTTGAGCGCTTAAATAAAATTCTTTTTTGTATAATTTAGATGTCTACCAATATATATATATAAATTATTTTAAAAAATGAATAACAAATTTATTTTCGCCGGCGAAGAAATAGTGTAATCGTGAGACGAATTTTGTAAAGGAAGAATGCTTATTTAGTTACTGTTGTAATCTTATTCGACGCATTTTGGTTCCTACAAAATTTTAGCTGAATCGGCTGAACTCTATTTAGTGTCCAGCTTACTCTATGTTGAACAATACTTTTAATGAATCACAAATATTAAATATCGCTTACACCCTAATTAAAAATAATTTTAATCATCACGTGTAATGTCAACTGTTCGTTGAATATTTAATTTCTGTTGAAGTTAAAGTGTGATATTTCCTGGAAATGTCTACTAGCAAATGTCAGCTTCTTTAAAATATCGATCGCGTCAGCAAAACGACGAACACTTCCCCCTCTCCTTGTCAACGCGGAAACAAAATCTAACATTTTCACAATCCCACGAAACTGCCATTCTTCTACGATAAATCCATACCCCGAGTAAAAAGAAAAGAAATTGATAGTAAAGCAAATGCTTCTGAATTTATATGAACAATACTGAGATTTCTGAGAAGATTCATTGTGGAAAGGGCGGAACCGGCCGGTTTGAGTGTTACAATGTAACAGCGTACTTCAATTAACACGTACTTGTAAATGCGTTATTTCTCAGGCGTGAAACTACTTGATGGTGTTCTCTTACCATTTTGAAGTATTAAGAAGTGTTTTACGTCCTCGTAAAAATAGGGTTGCCGATAGTTAAAGCAAGTAATGCCGCTTCTTTTATCAACCGCACACAAGACTCGATCAAAGACCAAACGATTAATGCGCGAGGGACGCCAACGACGGGATCTTATACCCTCGACTATCGACTCTTTCTGCGCACGACCATTGGCTGCCAGTGACCTCACCCTAGCCTCTGATTGGACGACACTCGACCGCAACACGCCAGAACGCCTTCACGCATGTTTCCTACTCGCAAAATATAGTACCTCGCGACTGTCATGCGACATTTATTTTATTGATTTTACAAATTTCAACGAGAATCATATACATATTATGAATATAAGAAATTAGTGTAGAATGGCCTGTTCGTTGACTCGGCAACGATTAATTTACAGCCAAGCCCTCACACAAGCAAGCATCGATTAAAACAAAATGCAACGAAATAACAATAAATAAAGATAACTAGCAATTTATTTGTCCGTAATGGATATTTTTTAAATTATATTCAACAATTTGCAGTTATCGCTAAAATTATTGTCCGCAGAATGGAATATTCTGTCATATCCCTAGTAGCATTTATGGTTGGCCAACGATGGCCAACGATTGGGAGTTTGTTGAGGGATGGTCCAATAAATGCCCAACGTAGGAGCAACGACGATAAATCATGTCAATTTGACGAATATACAACGTAGGGCCAACGACGAATACGCAACGTAGAGCCAACGACAAAAAATTACGGCAATTTTCCGACGAATACCCAACGTTGGGCCTACAGATATTATACGTGAAAACAACGATTATACTACATTAGCCCAACGAAAATCTGCCACCATCGTCTAACAGACGCCAGAAGTGTTGCTACAACCAAAAATAAGTTATATTCCAAATTGATTTTTTTTCGTATTTCTAAATATACTTAAAATTTGTAATTTTTGCGCGATAAAGTTTTATTGTGAGCAGGCTTGGAATTTTTTCATTTCTTTAATTTTTCCATTTTTCAAGGGAAAGGCAAAGGGAGTGTTCATGTAGTATAAGAAGACCCATTTGGATTTCTTCAAAATGGGTCTTCCTTTTTTAGATACTTTAATTTTACTTTGTTGACGTATCTATAGTAGTCCTAACCATAGTTTCTACGAACAAGAATCATTTGTATGTATAGGTTCAGTGATAGGACATGTACTGACGACTACGAAAGCGGATCCGAGTTCAAGTCCGAAGTGGGTATTATTTTAGTTTTTTCCTTTTTTCCCCAAAATTTTATCGTGAAAATACATTTTTAATATGTATATTATTTATGTTATACCATAAAAATAACTATTGAAGAGAAAATCAGAATGTGGGCTCTGTGGGTTCGTCTTGTAGTAACGTTGACTCTAGGTTGGGTGTGATCGTTGGGCCAACGTTGGCCCTAACTGTTCTTCCAATTGCAAAAAAGAGCGACATTTCCAACGGTTGCCCAACGAATACCGCCAACGGAGGCCCAACAAAACTCCACCATCATATTTAGTATATACACATATACACACATGGAACGTATATGCTTCCTACATTCGTATAATGCGTGAGCACGACCTATTTAACAAATTATGACCGTAATCAGTAAGATGAATTTTTGAACTACGTTACGTTTTTCTAATAGACCTTTAAAGATATAATTCTCTGTGAATTTTTAACGAATAATTGAGTTTTAATTTCGACAGAACTCAGGTTTTCGAATAATATGTGTTAGAGTTTCGATTCGATATAATTTATCGAATAAAAGTGTCATGGAATTAACTGGAAACGTAGGTTTAGTACATTTTTTACATATGCAAATTGACTTTCTTATTCCAGTGCACCTTGAAATGACTGTCGTCGGAGTTCCACGCCGCGGCGTGTGTGAGAACAAAGATGTTATAGAGACTCCTGAGCGAAAGTCTCGCAATTGCATAAAACAGACTGTATACTTGATTCTTTAAAATAATGTGGATTTCTTAAATTATTATTTAGTTTCTAACAAATACATATGTTAAAATAGCTATTACACACAAATAACACAAAGACATCTTATCTATTTACGTCCGATGCACGTAAAAATATACGTTCTATCAGAGAGGAAATGATAGTTGCTCACGCCTTTGTCTGAACTTGCCAGAGTTGCCACCGCTTTTTGGCACGCTCACGCTTAGCACGGAACAGCTCCTATACCGGCGGTAGAGCTCTCTTTTATCATGTGAATCTGATGTCTCGGTTGACTACACCCTTGCTGTCATATACACCTGGCGTTGCCAACATGCGTCTAGGTCGCGCTTCGATTGGTCCGTGGTTTTCGTTATAAACCCTTTGATAATGCCGCGGACGCCATTTTTGCAAAGTAACGTAACCTTTTAGATAAAATATGGGTTACCTATTGCACCCCGCAGACTTTGAACAAAATTCTTAGTATATACGCATGAAAAGGCAACGGGGTTAGGCTACTCTTAAAACGCTAGTAATTAAGTTTCAAGACGGAATACTGGTCCCGGTAAATGATACCAGTATATACTCCCGGACAATATAACTGCCAAAGGGGCGTCAAGGCTCTGGCCGCTCTTCCAAAAGTGTAGTAAGACATTTTTTTACTGCACTTTTAGAATAATATAAATGTCACGTCGAGTGGTTCAACCGATATTAATAATTGATAAAATCAATCATATATATTATATTTCTTTCCGAATTTCTTTTTGTATTTACTCTGCTAATGCTGCACGGGCTAAGGATAATATCAACTATCATAATTATTATTTAATATTGAATTATCGTATGTTATACTACATTGCGAGCGATAGAATTAAGGAAATCTATTTTATCAAACAAATGAAATCATTCAAAATATAATATGCGATCGTATAAGTAAAAAAACATTCGTTGAAATTTATTCATCGCCGACGAATGTAAAAGATAGTTCAGAAGAAATTAGAATAACACTGCGTACAAGAAACGCAGAAAATAATTAATGAACAATAGACTGGTGACTAACTACCCAAGAATATGCGTAGAGCCACTTGATCCACCAAAATAAAAACGAATCGAAAATGAAACATCCGATCAAAATGCAAACGTAATGAAGAGATTAAGAACAAAAATGATTACGGAGAATTGAAGAAGATACACCCACCCTAAGAGGATTAAGCTTAGAACAATGGATTGAAGAATCTATAAAGGGACAGCTCCTCATCAAGTTAGAAGCAGTCGCAAATGAGTACAGTCGCAAATCAGTCAATCAACCATCATCTTAATTCAGTTCAGTCAGTTAATTTGTTTTTGAAGTGAAGTTTAAATTTAAACTAAGGCGTGCAAACTCACCAGATTATTCTAAAACATCATAATCATCATCATCATCATCTCCAAAAATCAATATCAAAGCGAATACTAAAGCGATCGAGTTATCGGTAAATACTAATAATTTATAATAAGATACTAATAACTCAATGTATCTGAAATTTGATGCTTAAAATATATTTTGTTCAATTCTTTATCTAAACTCAGACATTTCATATCATTTTTAAATACCTGACTTCAATTTCTACGTTCCAAATCCACAAATAAAGACATTTAGATCTAACAAATCCTCAATTACCCGAACCGAAGCTGGTGAATGCAGGTAGGTTCAAAACGGCGTTATATTTCTTATCGAAAATCTTTTAATTTACTATTTCCATCTCAAAACGTCCATCTTGGACGTAACATAAAACACTACAGGGTCTTTCAAATATTTTGTCAAATTTTGAAACAAATTTTAGATAGGCCTTGTTGGTACTCGTTTTTTATGAGAAAATCTTCCATCTAAGACGTTCAGAATATTTTCGTAACGAAATCCCCAGCAGCAAGTGAGCAAATAGATTTTTCAAATTTTCAAACACATTGTAGATAGGCCTTGTTGGTACTCGTTTTATGAGGAATGAATTTGAATTGATTGAAATTAAATGAAATTCAATGGAATTGAATTGAATGAAATTGAATGGAAATGAAATGGATTTAAAATGGAATTGAAACAGAATTCAATGGAATTGTATGGAATATAAACGAATGGAATGAAATGAACTGAAATGGAATGGAATTGAATGGAATGGAATTGAATGGAATAAAAATGAATGGAATTGATTCAAACACTTTTTAGATAGGCCTTGTTGGTACTTGTTTTATGAGGAAATCTTCCATGTAAGACGTTCCGAACAGTTTCAAGTCGAAATCTCGAGCAGCAAGTGAGAAAAATAGAATTTCGTTGAACGAAAGCGCCCAGAAGGGCCCTTTAGGCGCCTCCGCTAACTTGAACCCACCCTAAAGCGTTTCTAGTATTGTACGAGTATTGCGAATAGGAAACTACCTGTAAGTCGCGCTCTGATTAGTCCGTGTTTTTCGTTATGAACCTCTTAATAATGCTGCGGACGCCATCTTTGCCGAGGAAAATGTCGCTACAAATGACCTCAAGGACCTCCCATTTGCCGGATGTTGAAGGAATTTGCGGACACCCTGTAATATTCAAGATGTACTGTTTCCCTCGAATATTTATTTATTATACTTGAATAGTTTATACGGTATATAGGAACGTTGCATTATGCACGTTGTTTCACGCGTTAACGTCGCTTAGGCGCATTAAGCCTAACGGATCGAGACTATATTAAATTATTTATACAATAGTCTATAGAATAAGTCTATAGAATAAAACTGCTTTCGTTTCGCGAGAAATTCACACTGATATATTTATACGCGTCTCTGGTTGTTATTCGTCAACTCAGGGCTATCGACTCGAATCGAGGGAACGAAGTTGTACCCTCTCTCAGCACAGTATCGGTTTAATCACGTGACATCGTGCACATGCACCATCGAGACTGGTGAACATACTGTTACATCCTAAGGTGGACGTTTTTGATTGAATAAAAGATTTTAATTGAAATAATAATGAGATATAACGCAGTTTCGAACCTACCTGCATTCACCAGCTTCGGTTCGGGTAATTGAAGATTTTTAATGTATAGGTTGTTGAAATCGTAGTTGGGTATAGTCTTTAAAAATGATTTTAAATTTAAATTTGATTAAATACAACAAGAGTATATTTTAACTAATGAAATTCAAGATACATTTAATTATTAGTTTTTATTATAATTGCGGATTGGTAATTTTACAATAATTGCGGGTTAGTATTTACCGATAGATGACTTTTCGCTTTGTTTTTCGATTCGCTTTCGAGATGTTGCGTTGATTTGTATTTGTAGTTGCTGCTGCTGCTGTTGTTGCTGTTGAAGTTGTTGTTGGTGTTTGTAAGAATTCCAGCGGGTTAATCTCGTTAATTGACTTCACTTCACTGAATTTGAACTGTGTATACTACTGAATTTGAACTGTGTATACTTTTAACTGAATGGTGCTTGTTGGATTTTAGATTTTCAACTGAGGCTCCTGATGAGGAGCCATCCTTTTATAGTTTCATCAATCTTTGTTCTAACAAAGCCATATCTCTGTGGGAATGGTTCATTTTTCTTTCGCAGAAGTTATCTTATCATATTTGTCGTCTGCATTTTCAAGTCTTGCATCTTCCTTGCTCCTGGCTGGATCTTCTGTTCTGCACGTTCATCTGGAGTGTTCTCAGCAGTTTATATTTTATCTCTACTGCGTTCTGTCTTCTTGATATTTAATTTCGTTTAAAATTGTTTTTTTTTCAATGATGTGCTGAATATCGTCTATGGGTGCTCTTGTTTCTTCGTTCGCTTCGCGTATTATTTCTAGATTAATTCCTATCGCTCGCGAATATGATATAACGTATGATAATTATATAATTTGTTTTTAACGTTTCCCACGCAACATTATAAGAGAAAATATTGAACGAAATTAAGATATATATGTATATATGATTATTTGTATCAATTACTATCAATGGCTGGACCACCGGACGTGACAGTACATATGCAGACGAGGGGAACCGTTTGTCGGGGTTTTCTAAAAAACCATATTTTAATAAACTATATATATTGTGCGAGTTGATTCATATACAATATACAAGGTGCACGATTTATCTGAAGACATTGAAATATCTCAAGAGTTATGCATCGGATCGAAAAAAGTCGGTAACGAACAGTTGTTCGTCTCGAAAGGGGGAATCCAATGATACCAAACTCGACCTCTCACCGCCACCCTCGGGGCGGGAGAGGGAATTATTTGAGATATTTCAATGTCTTCAGATAAATCCTGCACCTTGTATATTGTATATGAATCAACTCGCACAATATATATGGTTTATTAAAAACGAAACAGCTTTATTGAAAGGAGAATAATCAACATAATAAGTGGATGGGAGAAATAATTCATATCTTGATGCACGATTTTCATTTTTTTTAAACTAGGACCCTCCAGTCTCTTATTTTCACATGACCAATCAAATATGTATATTTAATTAACATTTTTCGACCTGTAAAACTTTTTATCGTCTCAAAAACGTCTATTGTTGGAAATTCAAGACATCTTCTCGTGTTATAAAACCGTACGTTCTTAAAAACGTCCCAAGAATGTAAATTAGACGGCCAGTAAATGTTTTTTAGACGTCTGATGGATATTCTTGGGACGTTTTTAGAAAACCCTGACAAACGGTTCCTCTCGTCTGCATATGTACGTTCACCAGTCTCGATGGTGCCTGTGCACGATGTCACGTGTTTAAACCGATACTGTGCTGAGAGAGGGTACAACTTCGTTCCCTCGATTCGAGTCGATAGCCCTGAGTTGACGAATAACAACCAGAGACGCGTATAAATATATCAGTGTGAATTTCTCGCGAAACGAAAGCAGTTTTATTCTATAGACTTATTCTATAGACTATTGTATAAATAATTTAATATAGTCTCGATCCGTTAGGCTTAATGCGCCTAAGCGACGTTAACGCGTGAAACAACGTGCATAATGCAACGTTCCTATATACCGTATAAACTATTCAAGTATAATAAATAAATATTCGAGGGAAACAGTACATCTTGAATATTACAGGGTGTCCGAAAATTCCTTCAATATCCGGCAAATGGGAGGTCCCTGAGGTCATTTGTAGCGACATTTTCCTCGGCAATGATGGCGTCCGCAGCATTATTAAGAGGTTCATAACGAAAAACACGGACTAATCAGAGCGCGACTTACAGGTAGTTTCCTATTCGCAATACTCGTACAATACTAGAAACGCTTTAGGGTGGGTTCAAGTTAGCGGAGGCGCCTAAAGGGCCCTTCTGGGCGCTTTCGTTCAACGAAATTCTATTTTTCTCACTTGCTGCTGGGGATTTCGTTACGAAAATGTTCTGAACAACTTAGATGGAAGATATCCTCATAAAACGAGTATCAACAAGGTCTATCTAAAAAGTGTTTTAAGATTTGAAATTATTTGAAAAGTGCAGTAAAAACATTTCATGCTACACTTTTGGAAGCGCGGCTAGAGCCTTGACGCTCATTTGGCAGTTATATTGGCCGGGAGTATACTGGTATCATTTAGCGGGACGAGTGTTCCGTCTTGAAACTTAATTGCTAGCGTTTTAAGAGTAGCCTAACCCCGTTGCCTTTTCATACGTATACAATACTGTAAGCAATAGCCGTATTTATTACAAACAATCGTTGATAGACGTGTTTGTCACGGGTGCGTTCATTTCAATCTGTCTTCTTTTTCAGTTGTTATTGTCGCTTTTCTACTTTTATAAATTAACTACATATATATAGGGTTATCTGCTAATACGTGTACATATACATTCAACCCTATAATACTAAGAATTTCGTTCAAAGTCTGCGGGGTGCATCAGTTACGCCATATTTTATCTAAAAGGTTACGTTACTTTGCGAAAATGGCGTCCGCGGCATTATCAAAGGGTTTATAACGAAAACCACGGACCAATCGAAGCGCGACCTAGACGCATGTTGGCAACGCCAGGTGTATGTGACAGCAAGGTGTAGTCGACCGAGACATCAGATTCACTGTTTCATACGAGTTTTATCATTGTCGCGGACATGGAGACGTGCCGATATTATTACCCTAATTATTATAGAGTGTTGTACGCCACCGGACTCTGGCCGTACGACCAATCTGTCTTGACGAAGATCCAGCGAGTCGCATTCCCGACAATGATCATCGGCCTCGTAATAGCCCAGGTGATGAAAGCTCGAATCCCGCTGGAATATTTCTCGTAATCGAATCGTTAAACGTTCTCGTCCTGGTCGAGACACCGGTGTATCTTGAGAAGACGTGATTCATAGTGATGAAACCGAGAAGTGGCCACGCTTTGTGAAAGTTTTTCACTGGTTCCTTGAAATCTGAGATACGTGAAACTTTTCTGTAAGTTTTGTCTTATCAATTTACTAGTCGAGATCCTCTTGTAGTGTCGTTCTACGCGTGTTTCGCGAACACGTAAACAGAAAATGGGGAAACGTTCGAAAACTGAGTGTCTCCTCCAGCATCGAAAGTGCACATGGTCCGGCGATTAAAGAATTTCAAGATTGTTCGTTTCGGAAACATTTTTCATCCGAGGCATTCTACAGAAAAATTGCTGTACATTTATTTTCAGGTCGCGACACTCAGATACGTGGATGTCACGACGAAAAATTTGATTTCGACGTTGTCGTTCACGTTCTGTCTGATATTGATCATGGAACGATACGTCGGGATCGTCATAAATTTTCCTTTAGTAAGTTTGAAGAAAAGTATTTTATTCCACTATCGCGTTCCGATGTAGTTTGCGATTACGCGAGATGCGTTAAACCGTTTATTCTTCCGTGTTGCTACAGATTACACGAATGTTCGATAATATGGAACGCGATCGCAAAGCGATAGAAGATACCGTCGAAAAGGGACTGGTGATGAATCACGTGAGAGAAACCAGACAGGTGATCGTAGTGTTACTAGGTAAAGCTGTTTAACGGACTTGTTTAACTCATTCCTCGACAATATTAATAGAAAAAAATCACCGAGTAGAAAAGCACGCGCGGCAACTGAAACTTCTTGCAGTCTAGTAATGTTACGAACTAAATTAAGATTGCAAATGGTAAATAATCCTAATGAAGCGACAACAAGATCAGGAACAACTTTCAATGCAGTATTTGCAAGATATTTTGAGAAAATTAAATCAAGAATATTTATATCATATTTTAGCTGTCACAAGTCAATTGTTTCAACGAAAGAATCATAGAAAATCATAGAAAAAAATATTGAACGATCAAAATTTGCAAAGCAAAGAAGGAGAGTGCATGGGAAATGCTATCAACTATGTCTCTTTCTTTATGATTTCACAGTTTAACAATTTGCAACTTTGCAACTCTAAAATTGTACAATTTTGCAATTTCACATTTTTCCATTTTCAACTTTGCAACTTTAGAATTTTACAGTTTTACGATTTGCTGCTTTGGAATTCTACAATATCACCGTATCACAATTTTCTACTGCGCAACTTTAAAATTTCACAATTTTAGCATTTCCACATTTCTCACATTTCAAAACTTAAATTCCCCGAAATTTAAACTTGACATTTCCCTCGATTTAAACTTGAAATTTTTTTCAAATTGAACTTGCAATTTCTCTCAACGTAAACTTGGAGTTTCTTTAAATTTAAACTTCAAATGTCCGTTAATTTAAACTTGACATTTCCCTAAAGTTAAACGTGAAATTTCCTTCAATTTAAACTTGAAATTCCTTTCAAATTCAACTTGAAATTTTCCTCAATTTATAATCATTTTTAACTGTAGAACTTTAGCTTATTATAAGTGAAGTTAGGAGTAAGCGTACAGGATAGGGCAACAACTATGTCCACCTTGAATATCTCTGTTATTTGTAATAATACGCAAAAATGTTATAAACAAAATTTGCACGGTATAGAAGGGTACATGTCGTGATACAAACATATTCTGCGTTGGTGGATGTATGGAGGACATTTCACGGTCACCTTGTTTTTTTAAATGAAAACACCTACATACTTTCTGTAACATGAATCGGTAAACCATCGAATGCTAAGTAAAAATGTATTGACCTCCATATATCCTAAATCTAATAGTTAACGAGATATTATCGAAACAATTTTCTTTCTTCTTTGTATAATATCTCGTTAACTATTATAGGTATAGGACATACGAAGGTCAACACTTTTATACTCAAAATTTGATACTCTATCGATATAAGGTATAAAAAATAGGAGATTCCATTGGAAGAAATAAAGGTGATCTTCACATCTTTGTAGCGACTCCTCTCTAGGAAGAAAAGGTTAATGCCATGTTACAGCCCATGTTGTCCCGTGCATCTTTTGTTTCGAAAACTCTTCTGCTGCTATCATACTTTCGGAGTTATTGCAGGTGGCAATAGTTACTGCTTCACCCTGTACAGGATAGCTGGCAGCGACAGGAAAACACGTAACGCGCTGACCTTCCTCACCGCTCTCAACGGACAGAAGAGAGGGTATAGGGCGCTACCGGCTGCGACCAGGGCTGCGTAATAAAGGGGGGGGGGGGGAGTATTGTACGTATAAATAAAATATATACCCCCACTTATATTATTGACCGTTACGAATTTTCCTGTCGCGAATTACGCTTACACCCTGCCAAAAGAAGTTTCACTTCAATAATAGTCCGGTACTAGATTAAGTTGTTCTGACGTTTGTTTGGTAAATAAAGTAGTCATTTGTTCGATTAAAAACAATCGACAGAATCATTTAATTCAAAGTATAGTTTCTATATTCGACACACCTTGGAATCTCGTCTTGTACGAAACGATACTGGTGAAATATTATTATTCCTGATTGCAGGCGTAGGGTGCGTGGGAGCAGTCATGCTAATATTGTTCATAGCGATTCCCACAGTATTCCTACCGAAACTACAGCTACAGTATTTACATATGATAGGATTTTACTATCCTGAGAACACCCTGGAATGCAATATGGTTTCTATTACACTCGTACTCGCGACCATGATAGGTCTATTTGCCATCATTTCCACGGAATTATCGCTCTCTGTCTTCTCATCCTATTTTTGTGGATTATTCGAGGTCGCCAGGTATGTAGTCCCACTCGTTCATACAATTTATTAACGAAATTCTTTTGTGCTCGTTTGCGTTCGTGCTTTCGTTTTATTTCGCGACCCACATGCCTTCGAATGTACTGCAAGCGATATCGTTAGTGTTCGATGTATCTGTGCACACAGAAATCTATTTCATTTTGCACATACATCGCAGCATGAATCGGCATCTTCAATTTCATTCGCGCGTCGCATAGTGGGCCGGATCGAAGAAGTCAGTGACATATCACGAAAAAGTCGAATTCTCGTTTCGATTACTAATTTTGTATCGCTTTCCAAATTTTCATCAACATCGAAGTTAAAAACATTAATATACCTCCATAAAAACTATAATTAATACGAAGCCACAAAGATAGACAATTAGGGATGCAGTATTTTTCAGTATTCTTCTTTGTGGTGTCCTCATTACACAATTTCCATTGCTGTGTTGACATTGACCTTGACATATGTTGTCAAGCACAACATTCTGAATAACTTTTGCCATTACATCTACCCGGTGCTCGGTCTTAGTTTTCGAGATATTTACAACAAACTATTGCCAATACTGTATTGAATTTTGCCTATTCTCTCCGCCCCACAATGGGCAATTCAGACGAAATCGACGACGAAATCAAAGAACTTTCGTTAGAAATGAGATAGAGCGATGAAATTCTTTTAAAATTAAAGCTGAAACTTCGTAGAATATGGAAAAGTAGGGCGATTGTGGTACGAACGTTTTTTAACCTTGATCAAATTCGTCAAACTTGCACAATTTCAAGAAAATCGTGGTTTTTCCAATACCACGTGCGGAACAAATTTTTTTCGAACATGCTATACATCATTTCCCGTAGATTTTTTCACGCTGATTTCAAATCTGGTCTCAAAATTTGTCTACGAACACCGGACTTTGTCCTTTTTTTAGACGATAAAACAGTTATCCCTTCGGATAACAGTAAACGGTAACAGTTGCTCGTACTGTATTAAAAATTAATACTTAATGAAATTAATAAAATCGAAATACTTACTTAGAATTTGCAAGGTGTATTATCTTGTGTTGCACACAATCGGACATATTCGGACGAATTACATAATTTTCAGTATACCTTCTTCTACACGTGGGTTGTTTCACCCGAAAAGTTGGAAGGAACTATTTGAACGTTACTTATGGACTTAAAGTCGTTGAACTCGTCCTGATGTCAGCTATAAACACGGTCCAACAAATTCAAACTTTTTTTTGATGTTTCTATTCTCACTATGAAATTCTTATAGAGTTTTCCGCGCTGATTCCGAATCTGACCTTAATTTTTCTCCTAGACGCACAGTTATTGAGAAATTTGAGATTGAAAAAAATAACATATTTTTCGACTTTGAACAAAGATTGTGATGTTATTATAAACGATATTATAGTGTTCATTACAGCAAAAGATTCTCTAGACTTTCCCGAATCCAGCGATGTGCAATAGTAATACATTATGATTGCTTAAACATGTTTAAACAAGCATTAAAGACGGAGATGCACCACTTTTGCACTGTTTTTTGATGATATTTTTAATTTATCTGAAAAAATAAGGGTCCAGTGGAAAATCGAACTACACCACGCGATAGAGCAGATTTTTATCTTGAGAAACCACCCTGTCCGGTTTCGAACATCGACGTTTTTACCGAGCCAGAAAGCAAAATATCATCGCGGAACACGAGTCGCCGCCAGTGGTGCTCTGCCACTAGCGCGGTCGTTTGACGGGATACGGCGCAGCGCGGCGCGACGTAACGGCGATGCAGTCGCTTTGAGCGCGCAATTATGTCAACTTATTTAAATGTTTTATTTATTATTGTTATTTATTACTATTTCCCTATTCTATTGATATAGTTATTATTTATTTATTATTTTATAACATTTAAAACATACCTAAAACTTCTTTCTTCCTGACCGTCGTTTATAAGATTTGACGAATGCTTTTATTAGACCTAATTTTATATGTAATGGAGGTAAGTATATTTTATTCGGCTGGTCAATGTGTGTGTGTTTTAACGGTCAAGAAGAAAGAAGTTTTAGGTATGTTTTAAATGTTATAAAATAATAAATAAATAATAACTATATCAATAGAATAGGGAAATAGTAATAAATAACAATAATAAATAAAACATTTAAATAAGTTGACATAATTGCGCGCTCAAAGCGACTGCATCGCCGTTACGTCGCGCCGCGCTGCGCCGTATCCCGTCAGACGACCGCGCTAGTGGCAGAGCACCACTGGTGGCGACTCGTGTTCCGTGATGATACAGTATTTTATCGATATAAGTCCCTAGCTCGGTTCTGCCGAGGGACATTTATGTGCCAGGGACACTATTCTTTGAGTTTTGCCGAAGGTAGAGAAGGACAGCCAAGCTCGAGGGGCCTCGGTCGCCGAGAAATGTAAACATAGCTAATCCAAATTTCCAAATTCTTTATTTTTGTGTATTTTTTTATGGAACTTTCACCATCATATTCGTGGCCTTTTTCTGATAAAAATCATACCAAATATGATATAATTCCGATAATATTTACTTGTGTAATGGACAATTAAAGTTTCGAACGCAAGGAAGGATAGCGTATGGGAAAGAAAGAGACGCCGAGAGTCGGAATCGGCGGCACAGTTCAAAGGCTCGCTCGTCCTCACAATGCAATACCAAGGGATAACTTTATTTATTATTACGTATTTTTTTATAGGACTTTTTTAAATAGATTTGTGACATTTTTTCTGATTAAAATGATACCAAACACGATATAATTCGGATCATATACAGGTGTATGGACATATAAGAGTCAGGTACATAGGTACATCGGTGAGGTAACAGTAATGCAATGATGACACTTTTTTATTTTTAATTAATCTTTTATGAGACTTCTACCGTCATATTTAAAATATTTCTCTGATGAAAATTTTTCTGATTATGCATAAGTACATACTATTTTTTAAATTGACAATAGAGTAAGTTTTGGTGACACACAAAGAGAGTAAATGATAAAGACATTAAAGAGACACACTCTCTTGACTGGGACATTTCGCGACTCAGATAATGAGCAGAAACTCAGGTACAGTATAATTAAGTAACCAATTTTATTTCAAAAAATATTATTTTTTAAATTCTTATTACATTTATTTATAATTTTTATTTATGCCGCCATAAATTTAATCCCTCCAAGGGACTACGAGCGGCCGTTTAGTACGGTCCCAAATACCGAGACTTTTCTTGTCTGTCACGAAAACTTACTTATCGTCAATTTAAAAAATAGTATGTACCTATGCATAATCAGAAAAAATTTCATCAGAGAAATATTTTAAATATGACGGTAGAAGTCTCATAAAAGATTAATTAAAAATAAAAAAGTGTCATCATTGCATTACTGTTACCTCACCGATGTACCTATGTACCTGACTCTTATATGTCCATACACCTGTATATGATCCGAATTATATCGTGTTTGGTATCATTTTAATCAGAAAAAATGTCACAAATCTATTTAAAAAAGTCCTATAAAAAAATACGTAATAATAAATAAAGTTATCCCTTGGTATTGCATTGTGAGGACGAGCGAGCCTTTGAACTGTGCCGCCGATTCCGACTCTCGGCGTCTCTTTCTTTCCCATACGCTATCCTTCCTTGCGTTCGAAACTTTAATTGTCCATTACACAAGTAAATATTATCGGAATTATATCATATTTGGTATGATTTTTATCAGAAAAAGGCCACGAATATGATGGTGAAAGTTCCATAAAAAAATACACAAAAATAAAGAATTTGGAAATTTGGATTAGGTGATCTCACCGATATACCCGAGCCGCATGATGTCATATTTCTCGGCGATCGAGAGCTCTCGAGTTTCGCGGCCCCTCAAGAGGGTATACCCCGCAGTAGTGGGGATAGATCTGGGACATTTATCGTCCAGACTTTTGGGACATTTATGCATAAAATACTGTATTTTGCTTTCTGGCTCGGTAAAAACGTCGATGTTCGAAACCGGACAGGGTTAGGTTAGGTTAGTCAGTAGGTTTCTCAAGATAAAAGTCTGCTCTATCGCGTGGTAGAGTTCGATTTTCCGCTGGACCCTTATTTTTTCAGATAAATTAAAAAATATCATCAAAAAACGGTGCAAAAGTGGTGCATCTCCGTCTTTAATGCTTATTTAAACATGTTTAAACAATCATAATGTATTACTATTGCACATCGCTGGATTTGGGAAAGTCTAGAGAATCTTTTGCTGTAATGAACACTATAATATCGTTTATAATAACATCACAATCTTTGTTCAAAGTCGAAAAATGTGTTTTTTTTTCAAACTCAAATTTCTGAAAAACTGTGCGTCTAGGAGAAAAATTAAGGTCAGATTCGGAATCAGCGCGGATAACTCTATCAGAATTTCATAGTGAGAATAGAAACACTTTTTGGCTGTTGGACCGTGAAATCAGAAAAAATCAAATTGATTTTTATCTCTTGTCGAGAAAAATTTGTTTGAAAACATTTTCTTCTTAGATGATCGGCGACCCTTGAGAAATCGTGCTAACGTAGTGCTTCATTGGACAGCTGGAAAAAATGATTTTTCTATGTAAATTATGTCGAAACGATGTACGATTATTTTAATAATAAATACGTAGATCGCGAAACGTTTACAGGTAAATATAGATTTTCATCATTTTTTCAATTCTCACTATTCGTTTTCATCGAGAAAAAGCATACAGTATTTGCGATAAAAATCTTATCACGCTTGTGCTGTGTGCCGTGATAGGATTTGTTTCTCTCGCATTGAATAAGCTCATTCTGGGAAGGATGCTTGGGTCCATCAATGAAATCTATAAGGAATTCAGTATTGATCTATCTGCCTTGATTTCTCCAGTTACCGACTCGAAAGGGAAATCAACACGATGGCGAACTCGGAAAATACGAACATGGTGATCGTCATACGATCAGCTCTGGAATTACATCAGCATATTCTCGAGTCGGTACCTTTATTCAGATACAGTAGAGATTCCGGTATCCGAATTACATAGGGAGACAAAAGTGGCCGGATTGTGGAATTTTCGGATAATAGAACAATTACTTTTCAATTCAATTGCATTCCATTCAATTCCATTCAATTTCGTTCAATTGCATTGCATTCAATTCAATTCCATCCATTTCCGTTCCAATTGTTGGAATTTATTTAAGAAACAATTTCACAAAAATAATCTACTGTTATTTAGTAGGTACATTCGGTTGTTTCACTTTCGAGCACGTATATAAATGATACATTGTATCTATGCTGTCCGCGTCATGGGACGATGGGACCCTCAACTCTCACTTGATTCTGAGATCGTCATCTGGTTTAAGAGCGCTCCTCACTTCTGTATAGAATGTCTAGTTTATCGAACACTAAAGACGTGCCTCACAACGTGCCTTCAGAGATACATATTATTTGAATAAATTCTATTTCATATTTTATAGAGTCTGGTTTATTAGAATATACCCATATTCCTGCACCAATTTCGTTTCAATTCCATTTAATTGCATTCCATTCAATTCCGTTCTATTCAATTCCATTCAATTTCGTTCAATTGCATTGCATTCAATTCAATTCATTTCCGTTCCAATTTCGTTTCAATTCCATTTAATGGCATTCTATTCAATTCCGTTCCAATTTCGTTTCAATTCCATTCAATTCTATACAATTTTATTAAATTTAATTCAATTCAATTTCATTCAATTCCATTCCATTCCAATCGAGTCTATTCCATCCCATTCCTGGCATATATGGGGCCTTTAGATGTTGAAAGAAACTCAATTTTCATAATTTCTACTTGAATATGTAAATGATGTTTGATGCAAAAGAAAGTAATTCTTCTAGTATCCGAAACAATGACTACCGGACACTATTTGTCTCCCTATTAATTCGGATACGGGAGTCTCTATTATATTAGAGTAACATTATCGGTATGTCAATAGAAATTTGCCACGTGTTATTTTACTTTTTCATATCTCTATCGACCGTGACCATGTTGGAACATTATGAAATTGCGAAGCAAGGCTCGTGTCAAAAATGACGAGCGACCTACTTTTGTCGTATTTAGTGGCGATCCTAACAGTCGTTGTCTCGTTCGCTATAGTTCTATATCGAGTAAGCATTGTTCGAATGGAATGTGTATAAATGAGAATGAAAAATCCTTTGAATATTTCTATACCAATTGTTTGCCAATGCAATACATGTAACAGTTGTAACGGTTTTGATATGTAACAGGTTTATCTGGCGTTTATGGAGTTGAATGAAGTGGAGTATTTCCTCGTTAGTGTGGAACTCTTTATGATGCATATACTGATTATGTTTCTAAACAATTACAGCGGTCAGAAGTTGATGAATTCGAGCCTCACAATCTTCAACAACACGTAAGTCCACGTTTTAATGTAAACATGCGAGAAATGACTCGACACACTTTCGGCTTCGTACAGACCTGAACAGCGCGCTGAACCGCGTTTTTCGGCGAACATTTCGCAAACAGATTTGCAAGTGTTACCCGTACGCTTTCGTGCGCGGAGAAATGTTCGCCGAGATGCGCGGTTTTATCGCGCCCCTAGTAGCACAAAAATATTAGATAAATATTTTTTTCAAATATTGGAAAAATATTTTTTAAGCCACATTTTTTCATATGAGAAAAATATTGGATCTGAATATTGTATACATGTACAAGAAATATAAATTGAATGTTTAAATAAAAAATATAAGCTAAATATTCAGAGAATATAAACGAGATATTTAAAAAATATAAACTAAATATTCAGAGAATATAAACGAGATATTTAAAAAATATAAACTAAATATTCAGAGAATATAAACGAGATATTTAAAAAATATAAAGTATATTCAGGGGATATAAACTAGATATTTAAAAAATATAAAGTAAATGTGAATCCAATATTTGAAAACTATAAATTCAATATAAAAGTACATACTTACTTTTTCTGCGAACGATGAAATGCAGACTTCGAGAACACGTATGTATAGCCATATCGTTTGTTATTACCCAAACTATAATATATTAGTTTGCGTAAACTATACACATACAAACAGTTATCAATTCTTCAATCGCCCACAGTTTTTACAAACTATTAATATTGATATTTGAAGATGTTTTTCTGTCAAACACTGTATTCTATACTGTATAGCTCGAGCTCTGCAATCAACCATTCAATCGGAATGCTAGCTTGCTAATGAATGAATGCATTTCCGCTGCAACAGGGCCAGGGCCTCTGCCAAATATTTCGAGTCAAATGTTTATATTTTCTGGCGCCGCGAGTCTAATCTCCAGACTCTGTTTACACAAAGCCGAGAAAGATCCCGAATAAGTTCCAGAGAAGCTATACGGATAGATCCCTATTTCCCGATCCTTTATCTAAACATTAAATGAATCTTTATTTCATATTACGAAAAAAATTTTTTTTTCTAAATATTCAGGAAATATTTATTTCATATTATGAAAAAAATATTTTTTTCCAAATATTAAATGAATCTTTATTTCATATTACGCGAAAAATATATTTTTCTTTAATAAGCAGATAATATTTATCATATTATGAAATATATTTTTTCTCATTATAAAAGGAATCTTTATGTAATGTTAGAACTATAATATTCTTTTTTAGTATGTAAGAAATATTTCATGTTTATCATGGAAAAATATTTGTTCTAAAATATGATGTAAAGTAAAATGTTTACTATTAATTTAATTGGAATTTGTGTGTGTCACTTAATCGACATACATATATTATAAGAACATTAATTAACTATGAGTCTGTTGCTACAAACTTTGTAATCTTACAGTTCAATCACATATTGTGTAAGACGTGTAAGAGCTACACGATTATTTTTCGTGCAACAACTTTGTCGCATTAATGTTCTTATAATATAAATGTATGTCGATTAAGTGACACACACGAATTCAAAGTAAATTGGAAGTAAAAATTTTACTTCCAATATTCAATGACGATTTATTTTTTATATTTGAAACCAATACTTCATTTGTAATATAAAAGGTGTGTATGTCTTCCAGCATATTCCGGAACAACAATATTTTTCCATGATAAACATAAAATATTTCCTGTACATTAAAAAAGAATATATTCTCTTTATAATATTACATAAAAATTCATTTTATATTAAGACAAAATATTTTTTCATAATATGAAATAGATATTTCCTGAATATTTAGAAAAAAATATTTTTTTCGTAATATGAAATAAATATTGTATTTATATTTAAATATTAAAAGAAGATTGAATCTCTTTTTAATATTATATGAATATGTATACAATATTTTGTGCTACTAGGGGCTGTTCAGGTCTGTACGAGGCCTTCGATCGAGTCGGCCATGAAGTAAGTAGAAAATGTTATTTTTGGGAATATTGACACCACGTTATTCAATTTATCAGATACAATTCGCTGTGGTACCGCTTGCCACCGAAGTCGCAGAGAATGTTGTTATTCATATTGATGAAAAGTATGACCGAAGTGCAATATAATCTCGCCGGTTTGTTCAATCCGTGTTTTGAAGGCTTCACTCTGGTAATTAATTACATTTATCAATGAACTACGGGTTTCACGCGTTCGCGGCAGAACTGAGAAGTCGTGGAACAGTTGAAGAATATCCTCGCGCTATATTTCGATTTGTTGAAACGATCAACAGAGGAAACTCTGTATCGCACAGTTGCTCTAAAACAATTTGTATTCTGCCGAAAGAACCGCGGTCTATAACGACAATCTTTCATTCGGAGATTCAACGAGTTTCTCTTTCAGATGATGAGCTCGTCCTTTTCGTACTTCACCGCTCTTCTGTCGTTCTAGTTGCAACCCTCCATATAACTGGACGTGACGTTAGCGATTATATCAACAATCTTTCGCAAGCTCTAACACTTGACGTGTCTCAAAGCTTCGAGTGACTGTATATACTTTCGCGCACACTTCACTATATGCATTGTCGTATTATACAAAGTTGAACGCCATCGTTACGTAATTTTCATGTCACCCCTCCTTCCCAGTGCACACGCGTGTACATGTTTATATGTAAAAAAAATATGATTTAAGAAGTCCTGCGGGCATCGGGACATTCTCGAAAACGTGAAATATTTCACAATAGATGCGACTGGAAAAATAGAGCTGGCAATAATACCAGTATACTCCCGCCAATATAATTGCCTCGGGGCGTCAGGGCTCTGACCGCTTTTCCAAAAGTGTAGTAAGAAATTTTTTCATTGCACTTTTCGAATAATATCAAACACTACAGGTTTTGACAAATTTTGAAACATTTTTTAGATAGGCCCAGGCGGTACTCGTTTTATGAGGAAATCTTCCATCTAAGACGTTCAGAACATTTTCGAGTCGAAATCCGCAGCAGCAAGCGAGGAAAATAGATTTTCGTTGAAAGAAAGCGCCCGAGTGCGCCCTTTAAGCGCTCCGCTAATTTGCTCCGACTCTAAAGCGTTTCTAGTATTGTACGAGATCGCGAATAGAAAACTACCTGTAAAAAGTGAGAGAGTGTAATTTATTTTCGTGTTCTAAAATACATTGGGTGTCGGGTCTATTCCTATATCCAAATCCATTTCAATTCCATTCAACTTATTCCATTTAATTCCATTCTATAGTATTAAGTGCATTCTATATTATTCTATTCCATTCAATTCAATTCTATTCAACTCCATTTCAATTCCGTTTCAATTGCATTCTATTCCCTTCTATTCTATTATATATTATTGTATTCCATTCAATTCAATTCCATTCAACTCCGTTTCAATTCCGTGTCAATTCCATTCTATTCCATTATATATCATTATATTCTATTCCATTTTTCCGACTTGACTTTTGTATACTTATAGATCTCGATCTCCCTTTTTCGAATATATTTCATTATAGGGGCAAACGCGCAATAATTGTTGAGGTATTCACAAACAAAGTTCTATCAGTGCTTAAATATGCTATTGTAGAGAAAGTTGTATACAAGGAATAGTGTCCTGGTGTAGTGGCAACGTACTAGACTCACACCCGGGTGGGCTAGGATCATCATTATATTTATTTACTGCGTAACATTGACTTATTTATAAGATATCATACAATTATTGCAAATTAACGAACAAAAGTTTGAATAAATTATAAATAAATTAGTATATTACCCTCTCGTATCTGGAAACGGAAGAAACAAAGTAAATATAGTAAGAGAAAAAATTATGGTATACGATAAATTTAATAATATTGTACTTACATATTTTGAATTCTATTCCATTCGTGATGAAACTACGGGATAGCCTTAAAAAGTCAGTCAATTTATACTTATACATAATATACGCACAAAGTTTATTTGCATTTTCATGAATTGTTACATTTGCGAATTTAACTCGTATTTCTCAGTAATTTCCGGTCAGTCCATTACAACACGAATTCAAAACGCTTATGCTTCGATCTTGCTAATCAATCACGGCACAACGATCGCGCATGTTATAAATAATCGCGTTAACACACAATAGACTCAATTAAATCGATTAGAGAAACATTCAATCTGAAAACGCAATCTGACAGCAACGTCGAGACAAATAAAATTTAACCGATCAAATACCAACACGTGATTAATGACTACGGTATAATGGTAACGACAGAACACGCCTACGCGATTCATGTACATATCACATTAATTCGCGCGAACCGTGAATAAAGGCTACGATAACTCGCATGGCTGAGTAGTTAATACAACTCGATGATTCGAAATTTTCGACGAATTACAATCTCAAGCAGAGGTGAGCATTATTTGGCGAAACAAATATTTCAAATACTATTTAATATTTTCGACTTTATTTTGCTTAAAAAAATATTTTAAATAAGATATAGAATTTTAAAAATAAAATATTTATATTTTAACAATCGCAACCAGAAAATAAAATATTTCTATTTTAACAATCGGAACCACAAAATAAAATATATCTGTTTTGATAATCTGAACACACAAACTAGAATATTTTGTACTTTTTGCAATTGTTATCTACACTCAAAAATGTATTAAATTCGAACCATAATTTTGCAGCAATAATATTGCAAATTGAAATTGAAAATAAAGACAAAGTCGAAATATCATCAATATTCTTCAAATAAAATACTATTTTCAAATACTATTTTCAAACAATTACTGTCTCAATAAAGTATTTTATTGTTCGAAAATTATTGCATCAAATAAATTATTTTATTATTAAAAAATTACTGCATCAAATGAAATATTTTATTTTCGAAAATTACTGCATCAAATAAAATATTTTATTTTAGAAATTGTACACATATTTTAAAATAAATAGGATTATTTATTATTTACTATTTAAAATACTATTTTCTCCAGCTCTACTGGTACCTTTACACTAGTAATCTGCTTTTGAACTTCAATGTATAAAAGTTGAATTTAAAAAAAAATAGATAGTAAAGCGTTCTGGTAGACGTATCAGTATTGTTGAGACAAAATTTTCGAGCGACTTTCTCGTTAACCCTGAAAGAGAAAGGTTCCACAACATTTCTAAACTTTAAATTAACGCACAACGAAACATAATTAAGTTTAATAATTTACAGACGCAATTCTTCTATTTTTCTTGAAAATGACCTACACGTAAGATCGAAACGTCGAACAAAAATTATTCTGGTAATTTGCAAATAGTGTTTAAAATAATAGTTGATCGAACCAGTGCGCCGAAAGCATAAAAATATTATGTTAGTCCTAAATAACGTTTCGATATTAAAAAAAGAAATTCTGCAAACATGAAATCTTCGTTGTTAGACTTTGCACGCTTACACGGACCAGCCATGGTTCCCACGCAATAACTGATAATTTAAATGCTATATGCTTTGAACAGCAACTATGAACACAACAAACCTAAAGAACACTGCGGTAACGTGTAACAGGATACATGCTAAATCGTGGCAACGAGAAAAATTAAAAATTCCATGGAGCAACTTACGCTATTTTTAGTTAATTATTGCGAAAGGGTTATTACTGTACTCCGATTTTCATGAAATTTAAAAATGTTGTAGATTTCAGCGTTTTGAACTGTTTCCTTTTGTAAAATAGGGGGGTCGCTTTTAGTTTTCAAGATATTCGCAAAAAACTATTGGTAATACTGTATTGAATTTTCCGTATTTTTGCACAATGCACATTACAGTATTAGCAATAGTTTTTGCGAATAACTCGAAAACTAAAAGCGACCTCCTTTTATATCGGTGAAGGAAAAAGTTGTTCAAAAGATCGACATTAAATTTCATCAAAATTGGCGTACCCTTTTGCAATAATTACCGCGATTTGTTAGCCAATGGTATCTCCATAGAAATTTTTGTACAATAGGCAGCAAAATATTCGTACAATGCAATATTCACGCAAAGTATCTTATTCACATAAGCTTTTCGATTCTAGATTCCTGATCGAATTCAAGCGCATGTTATTAGAACCATTTCGATGGCAAAATCACATAAATACGTAAAGAATATCTTATGTTTATTCCATAACGTATCGTTTGACATTTCAAATGCATAAAACCACTTATCGAATCACGATTATTTAGACTTGATAAAATCGTATAAACTTTGAAATGTTCGTGTGAAAATACTGTTCAAAAAACATCGTATTTCGAGACACAAATCAAACTGTTCTTTGGTATCGGCATAAAATACTAAAATAGCGTTAATTAATTTATCGCAACGACCGAGAGAGTTAATACTAAAAACAATTATTCCCGCAGTGTGTCGAACTGGTGGCAACACCTTTTTTCCAAGACCAACATTCAAAATATAAACGGTTGCTTTTAAAATAATAAAATTTATAAAGTACGTTTTATAAACAAATTCGTATCAAAGTGATCATCGACAACTCCACGCAAGTTAATAACAATTAATCTTGTATTATATTTGTTAATTTCATAATTTAAAAAAACAAAAGTATTTACTAACGTGTTAGCCTCTTGCAGCTCATTTACCATAAAAGGAGGCAAAGATTGATCGAATCAGTTTTGAGCAACATGTAATCTTATTAACGATTAACAACTGCAAATGAAATATTTGATTATTCATTGCAATTAACGAGTAAATTTGTTTATTCAACTGATGTATGTATAATCTGAATTAACTGCAATAGATATTTAATAATCAATTAGGTTAAATAATTAATTTAATTGATCAGCTGCAATACACTGTCATTTGAATTTTTTTATTATAAATTGCAATTAACAATTCAGCTTCTAATTCAACCGATCTGTAATCGAAATTACTTACAGTCGGTATTCGAACACCAATAAAATGATTAAGTTAGTTGTTTAATCGTCAATTGGATTGTTGAATATTAAAATTCTAATCTCGAAGCAACAAAATTGCAAAATTAAATGTTGCAGCGCTAGTTACATAAATATCATAACTAGAATCCCGATGTTTAGGCAATTTTCCATTTTTGCAGACGAATTTTAACAATTTCGAATAAAATAGAATCTCACTTTCCGTGGTAGTGGTCTTGTTAGATCTGAAATAAATTAAAATCGTACTAAATTCTGTCATATTTTATGTCCTACAAGGAGAAGGCAAGGCCTTCGGATCACCGATTTAGTTGAGACTTTTAGATCTCGATCACCCTTTTACGAATATATTCCATTATAGGGGCAAAACGCTCAATAATTGTTGAGATATTCATAAACAAAGTTCTGTTACTGCTTAGGTACGTTATTGTAGAGAAAGTACAGAACGAATACTGTCCTGGTGTAGTGGCAACTTACTAGACTCGTATAAGCTTAACCAAAGACTGCCAAGGGGGTTTTTAAGAAAAACCTTTACCCCAATCTCACCCCCTATACCCGTTAAATCACTTAAATTTTACTAACCTAGTCGTAATATAGCTTCTAACTAAGACTGCCACCGTCTAAAGATCTGTATGACTAAGAGATTCGCACGCGAGCGAACAACCAGTCAAACACTACAATATTGTGTGGTTCTTTTTATTATGTTTATCGAAACCTGTTAAAAACTGATTGTATTACTTATTCAATAAACATATTTTAAAAAAAAACGTACTAGACTCACCCCCGATGGGCTAGGGTTCAAATTTCGTCTGGGGAAAAATATTTCTTTAATTAGTTATTATATTATAATTATTCGCTGTGTAACATTTACTTATTTGTAAGAGATTATACAATTATTACAAATTAAAGAACAAAAGTTTTAATGATTTATAAATAAATTAACCGAAATAAATGAAATAGTGAAGTATCCACTCGTGTCTGATTTTATTAGATTTTCCTCGATGTTTTTCGATTTTGGAGGCTATGGCAGTTATGCCAAATTGAAGAACAGAAGTTTTAATATTCGATTTTCTTCGATCTTCCTCATTTAATTTTTCTTCGATCTTCCTCATTTAATTTTTATTTACATAGATTTATTAAAACTTTTGTTCTTTAATTCGTAATAATCGTATAATCTCTTATAAATAAGTCAATGTTACGCAGCGAATAAATACAATGTAATAAATAAGTAAAAAACTATTTTTCCCCAGGCGAGAATCGAACCCTAGTCCATCTCAACTAAATCGGTGACCCGAAGGCCCCTTGCCTTCTCTGCTTGTTAGTGTACGTCCTACCATGTTCACTTCTTAATGTTATTCAGTCGAAGATACAAGCAAGGACCCGCAGGATGTAGGTGCCAATTCGGACGCAAGTTCGTTGTCCTTGTGTTGCGCACTCCTTCCTCCAGTTGTTCCGATTGTCTTGACGCTCTTTCTTCCCCGATTTCGACATCGTGCAACCACGGTTCTCGTAAGTGTTCGCAGTGATTCTAGGAGCACTCGACAGCCTGGACAGCGGCCCAGCAACGGGACTTCTTAGCTGTGGACAAAAAAATCTCAGTTTAAAGAGCTTTATATTTCATTTCATCTATCCAAATTCGCAATTTAGTCTCATACAATTCTGCGAAGATAAATTACACTCTCTCACGTTTTTACAGGTAGTTTCCTATTCGCAATCTCGTACAATACAAGAAACGCTTTAGGGTCGGTACAAATTTAGCGGAGCGCCTAAAGGGCGCACTCGGGAGCTTTCGTTCAAGGAAAATCTATTTTTCTCGTTTACTGCTGTGGATTTATACTCGAAAATGTTAAGAACGTCTTAGATGGAAGATTTCCTCATAAAACGAGTACCAAGAATAATGATACGGTGAGTATAGTGCCGGAGTACAGTGACTCTTTCGCAATAATTACCCTAAGCTTTTTTAATGTAATTTACTATATTAAATTCGTTGGTAAGGATGTTCAATTTACGAGCTGTCTCAAAATTAATTGTTTCATCTACAAAGTGACAATACCCAACAGAACGAGTGAAACCGTTTTTAATTGCAATTACACGATGCAGTCATAGTTAACATTAACTTTCGATGATTGATTACCACGAAGCATGAGTTTGTTACACGTGCGAATGTTGAAAGTCCCATCTTCCTGCATCTCTTTAAGCGTACACTGGACTTCTGTGACTCTTGCGTCTTGTTTGTCATCGTACACTTAGTAACAATATCTTGAATTAGTCACGGACAATTTCGATAATGGAAGATTAATATAAAATTATAATTACAACACGATTCCGTTACTCAAAGAATAAAAAAGTTTCATCCGAATACCAGTGTGCCACGCGACAGACTATCGCCGAGTGATATACTTATACTTCGATAACCGCATTTCGTAAAAGTTGTGTTTGAACATTCTGTAAGATTAGTACATCAGAGAACAGATAAAAAGAACAGTGTTTGATAGTAATCAGGAACATTATTTTCAGTAATAAGATACGGGCTCACTTTTGATAAGGAAGTGTGGTTCACCTCCATATGGGAACGAAACTAATTTTTGCGTACTTATGCAAAAATACCAGAACACAGTGACGTACGCAGGGGGGGCAGGGGTCCAAGTCCCCCCTCCCAAGAAAAAGGAAATAGCACATATATACTAATAATTTTGTTCAAAGTCTGCGGGGTGCTCAAGGTACCCCATTTCATCGAAAAGGTTACGTTGTCAATTTGACACCGAGGAACAGATTCAGTTCGTAAAATAAGGGACGGATGAAGGTTAATGAACATTACCATCAATATACATATCAATGCATACCTCTTCTCCGTCCTGAGGTTGAGTATGCCCGAGGATTCTGGCAACGATGGCAGCGGATTCCTCGCTGGAGAGTATCCCGCTGGTCATGGGACCTTCGATGAACTCTTTGTCGGTCATAAGAGGATACCGCACGCTGTACCAAACCTTGTCGGACAGCGCGGACCGTTTGTTGCTCGCCGATGGTTCGACTCCGTTTCTCCGACATTCGGATGCTGCCCATCTCTCCAACGCGCTAAACAAGATGAATTCGTTCTTCAACTTCAGGGTGTCGCGGCATGCTAATTGTTCTACCTCCGTCGCATTCAATTCTTCGAACTGTTCCTGGATGAAGACGACCCTCGGATGCGAATCGATTACGTCCAGACAACCGAGAAGAAGTCGCGTGCATACTTCAGCTGCAATTACAAATGGAGTTTTAAGGGAAGACTGATTCCTCTGACAAAATCCGTTTTCGCAATTTCGCAGTTTTACAATATGCAACTTTGCAACTTTAGAATTTTACAGTTTAACGATTTTCTGCTTTGGAATTCTACAATTTCACCGTTTCACAATTTTCGATTTTGCAACTTTAAAATTGTACAATTTTGCAATTTCACAGACTTACAAATTTCTACTTTGCAACTAAAAAATTTCATAAATTTAGCCTTTCCCATATTCCTTACAATTCGAAACTTGAATTCCCCTACATTTAAACTTGACATTTCCCTCGATTTAAACTTGAAAATTTCTTCAATTTAAACTTGATATTTCTTTCAATTTATACTTCAAGTTTCCCACAATCTAAACTTGACATTTCCCTGAATTTATACTTGAAATTTCTTTAAATGAGCTTTGAACTTGATCTCTTATCTTGAATTATGAACTTGAATTACGGATTTGCACTTCAAACTTGCAGTTTTTAATTGAACTTTAAACTTGAGTTGTGAGGATGAGTTTTAAACTTGAATTGTGAGGACGAACTTTAAACTTGAACTTTGAACGTGAATTGTGAACTTGAATTATAGAGTTGGACTTTAAACTTGAACTTTGAAATTATACTTTAAAGTCGAACTTTGAAATTGCATGTGAAACTTGAAAACTAATTTTTAAGGGCGGAATGCTTTCTGGAACTGATCTAGAAGATTCTAGAATTATGATAATGAGTTTCACACTTCATGTTTGAACTTGAATTATAATTAAATTAATGAAATCTGTGTCAAAATCAGAGAACTTTCGATAGAAATGAGATAGAAGGATGAAACTTTTTATAAATCAAAGCTGAAACTTTGTAGAATATTTGAAGAATAGGGAGTTGTCTTCCCCCCCTTAAAATAGTCTCAAAAAAGAGAAAGTAGAAGGTTAGATTCCAATACCTATTTCGCCAGCGTCATCTCCAGGGGCTGGTGGTGCGGTGGGTAAATCGAACGATCTCGAAACGGTGGATGGTATCGACCTCGCGTAGAGACTGAGTCCTCGATAGATCTCGAGTACGGTGCTTGGGTTTAAGTTCCGTTCGAGATACTCGACAGCAAGATGCACCAACCCCGGACACAAGTATTGATGAGCTGCGTCGAGGGTGGCCCTAGCCGTTGCTACCGATTGAAAATTGATCGGCTCGCCGAGAAGATATCTGCGCAGAAAATCGATCGACTTCAATCTGATTGCGAATGAACACGATTAAAAAGCTTCACTATTTAACCAAACTTTTTATTTATTTATTTGTTATTTTTTTTATTTTTATTCTTTTATTTATTTATTCTGAAGAAAAAGAATTTGACTAAATTAACAAGATTATTATCTAATTATTATGATTACTCGATTTTATTCGATTATAATCGATTTTCTTCGATTTTCTAATTGTTTATTGTAGACGGACTGAAGTCCTTTTAAATAAGTGTTTACAATAAAAAAAGAGAAAGATACAAGACTATTTATATTATCTATATATTAGTTTATATTATACTAATTATATTATCAAAATTATATTATATTATTAATTATATTATCTAATTAGGGAATTTTTTTACGTAACACGACAACTTGACTGTTGAACCAAACTTTTTATTCTGACGAAAGACAGTTTGGCAAAATTAACAAGATTATTATCTAATTATATTATCTAATTGGTTTTTTTTACGTAACACGACAACTTCACTGTTTAACCAAACTTTTTATTCTAACGAAAAACAGTTTGGCGAAATTAAGAAGATTATTATCTAATTATATTATTAATCATATTATATTATTAATTATATTATCTAATTAGGGAATTTTTTTACGAAACACGATTACTTCAGAAATTGTTGAACTATTCACTTGGGCACGTGTCGTCTAGATAACTTTCAGAATTTCTTGGTAATGTTTGATTCGGATCGTATATGCGTGTCTTGGGATACTGTTCTCCGTAATTTGCATTTGCAACGCAACTTTCTGGTGAACCGAGGTCTAGTCAATTTTCGTTTACAAGAGACCGCCAACGAGCACGTGAGCAGAAAAATAATCCAGAAGTATGCGATTGTGCCGGATATTACAAGCGTCCATAAACATGCGGCCGACATGATGTTTACGCGAAAAGATACCCAGCAAATTTTTAAATATATATTTTTGTTTAATTTCTATTATTATTACTTATTATTGGTATTTATTATAGACGGACTGAAGCCCTTTTACATAAGTATTTACAATAAAAAAAGAAGACATGCCCCCCCCCAAAAAAAATAATAATGGTACAATCGATATGGTATTATCATTATATGATAATGATGTTCTAAATGATTATTTAAAGAATTACTTAATATAAGCCTGATTATTAAAACAATATATATATATATATTGAATTAAAGAATATATTCTTTATTATATATATACAAAATTTGAATGATGATGGTAAAAATTCGCCCCTTGAAACAGTACAACTTTATTTTGTGGAGATTTTTTGTACGACTAATAATAACCGAGATATTTAGGTGTTCCCATTTAAATGCCCCACTCTTGTATATTGTTAAGGGGCGGCAATTTGTCTTTTTGTCCAGGGGCGTCGTAATCGCTAGAGCGGGCCCTGGTGATAGCGTCGATGTATCGATGGGATCAGGTGATAGTTGATGATTTACCTGAACAGATAATCGAATGCGCGCTTCTCCACGTGCTGCAACTGCAACAAAGGCGGTGGATCGCTCGGTGCAGGTGCGAGAGGACCGATCAGCATGGCGCGGAATAACTCCGACTTCTCGGCGAGTCGTTCTCTTTCTACGCAGTACCTCCATGTGTCACCAGGTAGGCCGGCCTATATTCATTCAAAGTTAAAGAACATGTTATCTCGTTTATATATGGATCACTAAACATTGTTAATGGATTATATTGTTGCATATATGGAACATTCAACGTTTATTTTACCATCTAACTACACAACTTTTAGTGGAAATTAGGGATTGCAGTACCGGTGCTCCAATATACCAGTATTTCATGTTATTTTTCAATTTCGTGAAACCGTTGATTTTTTCGAAAACCGTTTGTTTTACGAAAACAAATAATGCGACATAAAAGACGCAGCCTGTCCGGATCTACAGGTTTCGTTGAACATATTTTTCGACGCGGTAAATAGTTTAGAAAATATTCGAGAAAAAAAATTTATGAGCATGAAATTAACAATTTTACCACATGTTTTATTATTATTATTTTTATTTTACCACGTTTTTATTAGCTCTCTTTTGTTGGGTGCATGCAATAGATAATTGATGCGCCCCACGTTTTTAGTTTCAAATCTTACAAGTATTGTCATAGTTATTCAAAATTCACATTCACAAATTTTCAGGAATTTCTGTAGGAGGTTAGGAATGTGTCTGGGTCTAGAAAAATTATTTTATACTTTTTATTCCGTTTTGAAAAACGTGGTGTTTTAAAAAAATTTATAGTTATTTAAATAATTATTCAACATCATTACCAAAATCTCTTAGAATCAAATACTTAAATTGCAGTTGTTAATTTTATATTTCGTACCTCGAGCACCACCATATTGGAACCAGCAGATTCCGCAGGCTGTAGCGAGAAGTCTTCCGGCGTTATCAGTGGTTGTTGAGTCATATCCTTCGGTAAAATTCGGAATAACGTTTTTTCCTTGGAAGAATGTCTCGCCATCAAAGGAACGATTACCGTGCTCGTGTAGATCCGGTTCCGTATCGACTTCTGAATCTTCTGCCGTAATTTCTCAGACTCGGAGCGAACGCATCGCGCACCGTCACCTGTAATCAATCGAAAATAAGAACTGACATTTCTCAAACGCAATCGCGGACAGATAATTTTTGTCCCTTGCACTCGGACCTACTTTAAATATATTAGTATCTAATCAATTCCTAAACATGAGAGAGAGAGAGAGAGAGGGAGAGAGTCGCCACTAAAAATTTTTGTACCATCATTTATAATATTGTTTATATATTTAAATATATTGGTATCTAATCAATGGCTGACCATGGGATGGGGAGAGGAAGAGAGGGAGAGAGGAGAAGAGTGAGAAAGGGAGAGGGTCGAAACTAAAAATTGCTACACCATTATTTATAATATTGGTTATATTGTTAAATATATTAGTATCTGATCAATTCCTAAACATGAGAGAGAGAGAGAGGGAGAGAGTCGCCACTAAAAATTGCTGTACCATTATTTAAAATATTGTTTATATTATTAAATATATATTAGTATCTAATCAATTGTTGAACATTTATATAAATTTATATAAAGAAAAAATTTAATATAAAATGGAATTATTCTGGGTCGGAAGAGATGTTTAATTGTGTAGTTAACAATATAAATAGTATTAGAAATAATGGTGTAGCAATTTTTAGTTTCGACTCTCCCCTTTCCCCCCTGCCCCCTTTCCCCTCATTCCCTCTCCCACCTCTCTCTCTCTCTCTCACTTTACTTCGCATATATCGTTGAAATGAAATCAGATCTCGCAATATTGATCTTTTAACACACATCATTTTGCTACTGACCGAAGTGACAATGTCAACGAATCTGGTTCAGAACATGAAGGGTCTCCTCTTACCCCTGTGAAAAAATAATATTTTGTTTCCGAATATGTCAGATTAGAGACATAAAATATAAAACGAGGAGGGGTTAAATACGTAATAAAACCCCAAGAAGTGGTTAATACGTAGTAACAAGATAAATTTTACTAAACACCCTGTATATTCTCCGAATATATTTTCTGTCACTGCAAAACGCGTAACCAAATGGAAGCTAATCAGCCTTGGATAGGGTCGTAAATCAGGTAAACGAACCCAACACTCGTGCACATTGAAAGGACGTGGACTTTGAAAGGACCTGGACTTGAAAGGGCCTTTTCATTCGTTTCTCAAGAGGATGTCTTTCGAGAACAATCACACAACGAAAAGATCCTAGATCTTAACGCTTCGAATGCGTGGAACACAATACACCCCCATCCACAAATACTAGAATCTACAGTGTGACCGCGCGGGGTTTTAATCTCTAAATGCTGTATGTTATATATATATATATAAAAAAATGTTTAGATAGGAAGTGAATGGTTTGCATTTGCCCCGGGCGCCATTGTGGCTGCAAGTGTGAGAAAAATATTGATGTGTTAAATACCCAATTAATAGAAAATTGCACGCATCGATATTTTAGTTCGCTAAAAATTTACAGTGCGTATTTATGTTGTTTATGTCTAAAAGCTAAATATATGCTTTTATTAAAATTTAAATAAAATGATTTCATTTTTATTGAATATAAAAAAATATGTACCTTTATTTAAAGATATTTCTTCTTTATTTTTACTATATATTTTTATTATTACTAGATTATATATATTTTCTTAAGGGGCGGCAATTTGTCTTTTCGTCCCGGGCGTCGTGATCGCTAGTGCGGGCCCTGAGTACAGTGACCCTTTCGCAATAATTACCAAGCAAATTATTAAAAGACACGGTATTTTTTTCGTTCCTTTACTTGCACGTGTTTGAATTAGAAGGAATCAATGTTACCGGAAAAGGAAGTGTGACAAACTGTATGTCGCAATCATATCTGTCAAAGAGGAGGCAAATACTTCACGCATCTTTATTGTGTCTTTCATGAGTCACTTTTTCAAAAGATTGTTAAGCGATGAGGGCCAACCTGAATGAGTTCGATTTATATTTTTATACATTTTCATTGAGAAGCATATGACTGTACAAACACCAAGTTAACTTTTATATCTAAATCATACAAAGGTTTGGCAGTGTCTACGACAGATACTATAATATCTTTCGTTCGAGATCTATTATATTTACCTGTTATCGGTAGTGATAATGTGAATCACAAAATCTGTCATTTCTTTATAGACAAAATTACGAGTGAGCAGTAATCAATTACTTTTTATTACTGGGCCACTTCATCTACTATATTCAGTGGTAATATTAAAATTGTAATATTTAATACATCTTCGACTTTGTAAAGACAACTTGTTTGTGTTTTTGTAACAATTTCATGTTGCGAACTAAAGTTAGATTATTAATATTATTAGTATTTATAATATTAAATAATATATAAGGTAATTATTACGAAAGGGTCACTGTACTCCGATTTGAATGAAATTTAAATGTGTTATAGATTTCGACATTTTGAACAACTTTTTCCTTTTCCAATATTGGGGGGGGGGGTTGCTTTTAGTTTTCGAGATATTCGAAAAAAACTAGGATCTAACCAAAACCTAAACATCGTTGTAAAATTTCATTTTAAAATAATTTAAAATTAAAATTTAATTTTAAAGTAATTTAATGATTTAAAATTTTATTTTAATATAGAATCGTTCCTTTGCGACATAGATATTGATTTATTAAGCCAGCGTACACTCACTCATCTGATTGACATCGTTCTGATAAGATGTTTTTTTGTATTACATTTCTTCCATTACAATTGTGTTCTTAATAAATAACTTTTGGTTAAATCATCTTTGGGTTGCTTGATTAATAGTATATTTAAAACCTCCCACAGTTGGTTATGTGCCCAGATCAGCCATGTGCACAGATCACATATAATTATAAAGTCAATTTGAACACAAAAGTGCAAAACGAAAGTAGTTACGTCATTAAAGAATATAGTGATACAGTGTGAAACAATAATTGATGAAATGTATAAATAATCCAAAGCTGATGTACGCATTACGAAACTTTACGATTCGAATTATCAGCAATGGAAAACTGAAATAAGCTGGTTATTGCGATGAAAAGGATTACTAGATTATGTGTCAACCGAAAAAGTATTGGAACCAAATGCTCCTGAGGCAGAAAGAAGACAGCATCAGGTAAATTTAAATAAGTCTTTCGCCGCTATATGACTGAATATAGAACCTGAGTAACAAATCCACATAGAAGATTGTGCCACCGCACATGAGGCATGGGAATCTTAAAAAATATTCACCAACCTCGATCCAGGATGCGCATCTTGTCATTAAAAAAGGAATTACATCATATAAAAATCTAGGATTAAAGTGATTGCTAGAATTCTAAGCGAGGCAGGTTCGAATGTTACCATCGAGGACATAGCGTATATAATGTTAGCTGGTGTACCAGATGTACGAAAATTTAAATATGTCCTTGGCAAGTCTTTCAGATGAAAAATTTACCTCTGCGGAAATAGAAAGAATCCTGATTGAAGAATACGAAAGACGAAAATCGAGAGAAGAAACACAAAACGTTGAAGAGTCAAATAAGATATTGTATGTGGGGAAACCGAAACAAAGGAAACGCGCAGAACAATGCAAGATGAAACGAAAATCAGCAGAACGAAAAAGGGAAGCATGAACCTGTAAAATGCTTTAAATGTAACAAGATAGGCCATTTTGCAAAGAATTGCTACTCTACTGTAGGTAGGAATTGTGGCAATAAAAGATACAATAATATGAAACAAGTAAGACGCCAAGAAGACACACTGTTGGTAAGTTTGAACAATTTAAATGTATTTCCTGACAGCTGGTTATTAGACAGCGTTTGCGCTCAGCACGTGTGCAATAGACGTGATTGGTTTACTAATTTAAGGGATATTAATTTAGAAATTGTAACTACCGCAGCAGATCCCAAAAAGTAAAAATTTAATTTTAAAATAATTTAATACCGTTAAAAGCAGATGGCATAGGAGATATTTTAGTCAACATGTTAATAGGAACAAGAAAGGAAAGAGTAATGTTATGTAATGTATATTACGTTCCAGATAGGGAACATTATTATTATTATTAGGGAATATTATTCTCTCAAATAGAGAAAAGAGGAAAGGATCTGTGAAAGATGATTTATATATTGTAAATACCGAAATAAGACATCAAAATGGATCAAATATGGCATAAAAGGTTTTGCCACGTAAGTAACAAGACGATTAGATATTTAAGAGAAATAAACAAAGTAAGAGGTTTGGATAATAATAAAATAGACGAATACGTACTTATGTACCGCGTGTAATGTAACAAAAGCAACTAGAGCCCCGAGTAAAAGAATCAAACATAGACAGAGTAAAGGAGTATGTGAACTCGTACATTCTGCCGTATGCGGCCCATTGCCGGTTAACTCTAGTGGTGGTTGTAAATACATTTTAACTTTAACAGATGATTTTTCACGCTATACTGTAATTTATTGCATTAAAAGTAAAGCCGAGGTCAAGGATAAAATTAAACAATATGTAAATAGTGTTGAGAGAGAACAGAATAAAAGAATAAAAAGACTTAGAATTGACAACGGACTCGAATTTTGCAACAAAGACTTAACACAATACTTTATAGATATAGGCATTAAACGTGAAAAATCGAATACATACACACCACAGACGAACGGAGTCGCGGAGAAAATTAACAGAACTCTCTTCGAATGTTACGATCATTAATAATTTAAAATTTCATTTTAAAATAATGTAGCAATTAAAAAATTTATTTTAAAATAGTATAATAATTTAAAAGTATATTATATATATTTAATTCTAACATATTTTAAAATTATATACTAATTTTTCTATGCATAGCATGTTTCTTACCATCATTGTAAGCAACTGTCATTTTGGCAATACGCATCAGAATCCTGTCAGTTTCGTGCAACCAAGTGTAACGAATAAAACTTCCAATCCATTAACTGCAACCTATGTAATTAACATTGACTATCAAAACACGAGTCACACATCATTTTTCTTTGCAACACACCGCGCGATACAACAGACTCTCTTACTAAACTAGAAAACACTTTTATTCCACTCTGTGACAATCCCCTGACAAATACAATTATTCACTTTATCAACGCATTGTCTCTCGCGTTACACGAAAATGTTCTCATTATTGTAAATAAACAAATTATGTAGCTGGTGCAACTTTAACTCATCCAGAAAAATTTCATTATTTGCTGTAGAATTTTTCTCTCACTGCATGAAAATTTCACTATACAATTTTGAACCACTTTAAAATAATGTAATAATTCAAAATTTTATTCTAAAATATTTTAAAATGATATACTAATTCTTCTATAATTATTATATATATAATATAAATATAATAATGCTGTAATAATAATATGTATATAATAATACTAGTTTCATTTATAAGATACGAATATTTTTATATTCTCCATTTAAAAAGTTTCTAACATTATCTCGATCAATTTATTTCTATTAGAATTGGAACAATTTGGTCCGAAGAGTTAGTAAATGAAAATTATTTCTACTAATCGATTCACTTATCATAGGATATAAATATTTTGGCGAGAATTGTTCAAAATATTAAAATAATAATAATATTAAAATATTAAATGAATTGATTATTGACAGAAGTAATTCTTGTTCCCATTCTAATAGAAACGAACTGATCGAGATAATGTTACAACTTCTTTAAATGGAGAATATAAAAATATTCGTATATCATAAATTAAAATTAATGCAACAGAAAAATGTGTTTTTAGAAATTCTTTAAATGGAGAATATCAAAATATTTATATTATATAAATTAAAATTAATGAAACAGAAGAATGTGTTTTTAGAAATACTTTAAATGGAGATTATGAAAACATTTGTATCTTACATATTAAAATTAATGAAACAGAAAAATGTGTTTTCTTATATGAAAAATGAGTTGATTATTGACAGAGGTAATTCTAGCTTCAATTCTAACAGAAATGAATTGATCGAGATAAATTTAAAAACTGTTTAAATGGAGAATATCAAAATTCTTTAAAGGGAGAATATAAAAATATTTGTAAAAATATTCTTTTAATTTGAAATTAATGAAACAGAAAAAATTTTTTTTTATATGAAAAATGAATTGATAATTGCCAGAAGTAATTCTCGGTTCCTTCGTTGGAGAAAAATTGCACCACCTACTGCACGATTTTCACTAATTCAAAAATAGAGAACGTACTGTGTAAAAAGTCGGCAGAGTCGGAGAGCTACGCAGCCACCCTTCCACGACGAGCAGCGTCGCTCGACTGACAAGATCGATTGTGCTCGTGGCGACTGTCGTGAATGAGTCAGTCCTCGTGGGGTTCACTTTAATGTAAACGTATGCGTTCGCGTTTATCAACCGCGTCGACGATTATTTACAAACAATGGGTAAAGGTCCCGGGGCAGTGCATCGAAGAATGTCGGAGGACTATGAGAACAGAGCTTATCGATACCTTGAACTGTCGTCGAGGCGTTTGTCGAGAACGACAGGACGGGAGTAAGGATACAGTTTGCTTTACGACGCGGCCATGGGAGACAAGGAAATCGGCTATTCCGGTCGAACGAATATTTTATCTCGAATGGCCGGAACTGCGTAAAATTGCATATGAAATAATCTTATTTATTTTGCTAAATATTTACTTTAGGGGAGGCATCTCCGATGACCTTGACCTTGACATATGTTGTCAAGGACAACACCCGGCTCACGACCTTCGTTTCCGAGATACTCGCAAAAAACTATTGCTAAGATTATATTGAATATATATATGTAATATAAACATGTATATATTATTTAGGAATAATATCAAATAATTATTATATTAATGTTTAAGTTATATAAATCATAGACTTGTCCACGTTAATATCGAATGACGTTACGAAATACCAAATTGTTTTCATTCTTTTCTGGGTATCGTCTAGAATGAATTTGTTGTGCTGCGATGACTGTAACCGAATTCGCAAACAGGAAACGTGTAGCACACGCCTGGGCAATTAGTGCTCCGTAAGGCGAGTAAGGAGAGAGCTCTATTTCTCTCTCGCGCTGGCCGGACGACAGTGGGGGTATTCGATTCTACATCATCGACTTTTGGAACAGCAATTGCCAGGCATGGTGTAACAGGAAGGCATCGTGGAACGCTTACTACTTACTACATATCTCTACTTCGAAACACTGACATCTCCTTTACACAAACAACGCTTACCTTGCCCTCTGATAAGGTGCACTTGAATTCAATATGAAAACCGCAGAACGACAAATTCGATATAGTGCACTCACTTTATTTCTTCTATTTCCAGATACGAAAGGGTAATTGACTATTTCATTTATTTCGGTTAATTTATTTGTAATTTATTAAAACTTTTGTTCTTTAATTTGTAATAATTGTTTAATCTCTTGTAAATAAGTCATGGTTACACAGCGAATAAATATAATATATTATATATATATACACAGGGTGTTCAGGCTATTACTAGCCAGAATTTTTTTTGTAAATAGTATGTATATATTAGAAAAAAATGATAGAGGAAAAAGTAGTACTGTTTTTTATGCACAACACAATGACATATGCATTTTTTGTGTTATTTACATTATTTTGATAGAAATGAAGGTGTCTTTCAATTTTTTAAATGGAATGCTATACATTTTTTTATGTCGTATGAAAGCGCGTGTCAAGAGGAATTCGTCCATCTACTACACAATGACCTTCAAGGTCATGCAAGGTCAGAAATGGAAGAAACAATTTGAATATTGTACACCAATGTGTTTACAAGTATTCTTTATTAATGAGGCTACAACAAATGTTCAAAATGGCCTCCTTGCGCATGATTACAGATTTCGGCTTTGTTAATTACGTTTTTGGTAGCTTCTTCTAATGTGGTTCGAGTTATTAATCCACATGTTTGTTTTATTTTGGTTTTCAAGTCGTTTATATCGCTGGGCGGTATCTCATAAACTGGTTCTTTAATAGTATCCCATAAATAAAAGTTCAGAGGTGATAGATCTGGAGATCTTGCAGGCCACTTGACAGGTCCGTATGTTCCAATTCATCGGTTTTTAAATATGTCGTTAAGTATTTTTTTGAAGTATTTTTAAGTATTTATACTTAATAAGGTAACAACATCATTCGATTCGTATCAATAAGGACTACTTGTGAACACATTGGTACACAATATTCAAATTGTTTCCTCCATTTCTGACCTTGTATGACCTTGAAGGTCATTGTATAGTAGATGGATGAATTCCTCTTGACACGCGCTTTCATACGACATAAAAAATGTATAGCATTACATTAAAAAAATTAAAGGTCACCTTCAGTTCTATCAAAATAATGTAAATAAAACAAAAATGCATATGTCATTGTGTTGTACATAAAAACAGTACTACTGTTTCCTCTATCATTTTTTTCTAATATATACTATTTACAAAAATAATGCTGGCTAGTAATAGCCTGAACACCTTTATACGTATACCTTTATATACCTTATTATACGTTATATATGTATAATATACAACAAAAAAAGAAGGAGAGTGTATGGGAAACGCTATGAACTATGTCTCTTTCTTTCCCATACGCTCCCCTTCTTTGCTTTGCAATTATTGATCGTTCATTATTTTTTTCTATGTTTTTCTATGATTTTATCATTGAAACAATTAAACAAGCAACAATAAAGTCGAAAATATTAAATAGTTTTTGCAATATTGGTTTCGCCAAATAATTTTCACGTCTGACTAATATTCATATCATAATAATAATTCTAATTTTTTACTGAAATATATTTTTGCGCTTAGGGTTCAAACATGTGTATACCATTTTATGTAGGCAACATAGAATTATTATCGAAACAGGAATATCACCTCGAAGACTATTTTCACGAATGAATAAGCCTATTCAAAAGAAGTCTTTATCTTCCGTTTAGATACTTGTATCGAAACTTTTACACATTCACTGTTAGCAGAAAACAAAATGGACAAACTCATTCTTCGGTAGCAATTCGCTCATCATCTTTCAAAAGATATTGAGTATTTTTCATCACTTATCACGTGCCACCTTCCAAACAAAGATATAATCGTGAGACGATGTTAATAACATTTTGCATTTTTTAGTGAATAATTAACAAGTGTTAATTCATCACTATTTCCGGGAAACACGTGAATGCGTCTATTTTAAAAGCCTCGACCAAGGTTACGCCTTGTCAAACGAAGCCGGCCAAAATAAGAAAGGGGAGAGAGGTTCGAATCAGAACTACGTGTTACCCCGTCGAGATATTTTCGTCATAACAGCCAAAATAATTGGTTTGCGTAAAAAATCTGTATAACCTTTTTTGCAGAGCTTTTTATGAGCTTCATTTTTTGTTTGAAACGTTTCTCTCTGAAGTCAATATTTTCGAAAATATTTAGTAACAACTGTCGAAACTTTGAAGGGACCTGGGGGGCAAACGATGCATTGTCGCCAAAAATCCTTTTAAAAATAATTTATGATTTTCTCGAACAATGCTCCCGTAAGGATATGAAAACAATGTAACGCTTATGTAATGCAAGCTACATATGTAACAATTCTGTACCAGCTGAAAAAACCAGTCGGTCTAAAGCAATAATACATAAATAAATAAAGTCTACAACATATCAAATCTGTGCAGAATGATTTCTAGAGGTACATTCCTTGAAACGTGTAAACTTAATGCTTTAAGAAATCCTTATTGCCTGCGGGGTCTTGTTAGACCCCTGGTAGCTGAATGAATCACACGTTCACTAAAATTAGAGTCATAAGAGTCGAAGAGCTGCGGTTCGTATCAGGGTCAAACAATTTTAGCAAAAATATTTCTTGCTCCAAGAGCATCGTTCCACTGGACAGCAGTTTCATACACGAAAATGTAATCACAAGATTAAGGATCTCTCCGGGAATTCGATTTTTCTATAGTGGCGAATCAAAGAAAGTTTAAAAACATACCACGTTGTTAAAAACGGACTAAAAACTGTAAATTAATTCTTCCTAGTCCCATACAGATAGTCCTGAAAAGTATCAGTGATAGTTTTTTGCGAATATCTCGAAAACTAAAATCCAGCGGCGGTAACATGTATAGGAAGAAGTTGTTCAGAATGATGACCTTGACAACATATTTCAATATGTTTAACGAAACCTGTGGATCCAGACAGGCTGCGTAAAACAAACGGTTTTTGAAAAAATTATTTTATTCTTTTTAGTCCGTCTTATTTCGAACATGTTGTCCGAAAGTTTGTTCGAATTTAAAGCTTCTAAAAATAATGCACAACAGACGATACATTAATATTAGTATCGTTGTTGAGGACAGTTGGAAAAAAATTTGTCTAATCACTATGAATAATAAATAATCATTTAGTATTATTGATAGATAAAAATACAATTAAATTTATAACTTTAAATAATCTATTTAGTCTTGCTCAAATAATAAATACTTACTTTTGCTTTTTATTTGAATATCCAAATAATAGACAATTATTTTTGATTTTCATTGGAATATCCAAATCATAAATAACTTGTTATTCAAATTGTTATTTATATAATTGCTAAAATAACAATTAACTTTATTATTTTAAATAATCTATTTAGTCTTGCTCGAATAATAAATAATTATTTTTGCTTTCCATTTGAATATTCAAATAATAAATAACTTGTTATTCAAATTTTTGTCCACTGCAATTGATGTGCACTTGAGGTAATGGTCTATTTGCTTATGTAATGCGGTGTAATAGTAATCGTAACAAGCAAGATTGACATAGTCGATCTCGCAAAGATATAGGTTTACAGATCGTAGCCTGAACTCTAACTTAATTTATGTAAACGCACAACAACATGGAGTAGTCAATGTCATACATTGTTATTTCTGTTAGACTCTTACAATTTCATTTCGTAATAAATCAAATACTAAAATATAAATTATAATTATGGAAAATTGCATGTTTCTTTTAATAATATTCCATATGTACTTGCCATATTCCAGTTGAGGGATTCATAAGTTCAAACACAATACAATAGCCGACATAATGATAGGAACCTATCATTTATATATATATTTTTATATCAGTGTGTTTCATGTAACATTTCTATCTTTTAATATTAGTAATCGATTCATCACAATGTAATTAGCAGATCGCATAATGTATCTCAATAATATCATTTTTATTAATGTGTTTATTAATGAATATTACATAAATTTCGAATATTTGTGCGAAACAAAGGTAACTATTGCGAAAGGTTCACTGTACTCCGATTTTGATGAAATTTAAATATCTTATAGACTTCGACATTTTAAACAACTTTTTCCTTTTTAAATATAGGGGGGTCGCTTTTAGTTTTCGAGATATTCGCAAAAAACTATTGCTAATACTGTATTGAATTTTCTGTATTCTAGCAATAGTTGTTTGCGAACGATATTTTTGAAAAATGTATGGTACATGGCTAAATTTTCATTTAGCATTTAGTATAAACTAACTAAGTCACCCTTACGATTGCAATGTCAAAGAAAATTGCTATGCTTTTTTTTGGTACAGCAGAATTATTGAAAATCCTATTAATAGCCTTCCGGTCGGTAAAGTGTTAACCTAAACATGCCAAAATACAAATTCAAGTGACTCTATCGAGTGCATTCAATGTGAGGTAATAAATATCGGAAAATTACTTTCAACCTTTAAGGTGGTTTGGAACCCATCATAAACAGTAGGTCCCGCTGAAAAGGCGATGGTGAGAGTTGAAAGAGGAAGAGGATTGGTAAATGAATTTGAAACCCTGAGGGGACCAAATATGTTACATACATACTTTCAACCTTTAATCGAATCAGTTTCGTATAGTATCTTTTCGAAAAGAGAATTGACTTCAATCGAGGAGTATCTAATAACGTTTTACAGTAAGAAACAATAACGATAATACTTCTGACCTATTCTTGCTGTTACTGTTTTCACAATTTTCTCCTTCAAAATTTAGATTGCACACCTTTTTATGGATTATTCTCTTTTGTATTTTATTCCAATGTTTTCTTCCTCTCAAGTGTCATTGTAGATTGTCGACTATTTGTTTTTCTTTCTACTCGTATTCAATTTTTTTCTGTGGTGGAATATTATGAAAAGGTTTTACTAGTTTCGGCACGAATTCTTTATCACTCATTTATCTCGTATGTGTATGCGAAGTATCTCGAGTTTCATTATTGAGTAGCCACAACAGGCCATAAGAGTAACGTTACTTTCGAACCCACTGCTGACGTTAAAAACGTGTCCAACCGTGTAATCAAGCTTTTCAATATGCTTGCGATTTGTCACAAACGACACGCTTAATAATTTAACTGTGGACAAGCTTTCAACTTGAACTTAGAACTTGAATTGTGAAGGAATGAATTTTGAATGAAGGAAAGCTGAAAGAAAGATATAATTCAGCAATGGTATTAACAATTTTTAAAACCAATTTTTATAGTTCCTTGTGGTTCTATTACTTAACGATATCGTCAACAATATTTCAACTTGAATTACGGATTTGCATTTTAAACTTGAACTTTGAACTTACACGTTAAAGTTGAACTTTGAAATTGCATGTTAAACTTGAAAGCTGATTATTAATAACGGGGAATGCTTTTTGGATTCGGTCTAGAAGATTCTAGAATTGTGAAGATCCGCTTTAAACATGATCTTTGAACTTGAATTGTGAAGAAATGAATGAAATCTGTGTCAAAATCAGAGAACTTTCGATAGAAATGAGATAGAGCGATGAAATTTTTTTAAATTAAAGCTGAAACTTTGTAGAAATTGGAAAAATAGGGAGATTGTGGTACGAAATGGTACAAAAATGTCGAAATCTAACATATTTAAATTTCATCAAAATCGAAGTACAGTGACTCTTTCGCAATAATTACCATAATTTTTTTTGTTTTATAAAGATTATGAATGTTTAATTTGATGTGAAATGTATTATAAATATAAAATATTATATATATATAAAAATATAAATAATCTAAGGCGTAAACTTTTATAAGCAATAAATAATTATGTGTATAAAAATTGTCTTATTTCTTTACTTAGGATTTGATTATGATAATAATGATTACGATCAGCTGATCGTAATTATGATAAATGTGCATATTAATGTTAGACAGTATTAACATCTACATTTTATAAAAGTTAAATTAATACTAATCAAATTGAAATAACTAAATTGCACAAAAGAAATCTTAATAGTTGTATCATCAGTGGAGCGAAGTCAACTTGATTTGGCCACCCTCCATTAAATGAATGAAACCCACAATAGTGGGAAGCCTTCCATTTGATTTACTTTCAACCCGCATGCAATTTCTTTCCCATGTACTTACTTAATAAATCCACGCAGTGATTCTCAATTTATTGATATTAGCAATAAGTACAAATGTATTTTGCTTCCCATACAAATCTTCTGTTTAAACAAATTCTACTTCGTTTATTACATTAATTCCAAATTTGTGATCACAATTTACACATTATTACAATAAAGTGCAATTAACAATTTGACTCTATTGTCATTTCAATAATTTTTAACAAATAGTCCACTGCATGAAATATCAACCAATGAATTTCTAAATTAACATTTTTCTTGCAATATAAAATTATATTTTATATATTATATATTTTATATTGTACATTTTGCATTTTACATTTTATATTGTATATTTTACACTGCACGAAAAATGTTAATTTAGAAAGTCATTGTTTGAAATTTCGTACAGTGAACTATTTGTTACAAAATTATTGAAATGACAATAGATTCAAATAGTTAATTATGTTTGATAACTGTTACGTATTATAGGTGGTAACCTATAATTAAACGCCTGATTAAGGTGAATATGTTCACCCTTCATATGCGATATGAATTATCTTATTATCGTTTTATTATACTTTTTTTATTTTTATTGAAAAACGTAGAATTTAGAACTTGGATCTCCAATAAATCATTTTTCGGATTTCGACCACGTTTCGGCGATTTGGAACCACTGTGGTGCCTTTGTTCGACTGTTCATAACAAAATAAAGGATTTTTAAGTGAAACTTATCTTTGATGAGGGGGTTACAATTTTCTAGCGTCACAGAAGTGTAACGAAAATTTTTAACGGATAAAAAACCACTTTTTTACTCCGACGGCATTCGAACTCCGATCTACCGCTTGCACAACCAACGATCTTGAAATCATAGCAAACCGTTTGGTATATGTCGCAAAGAATAAAAATCATACGCGTGGAAAACTACACGCGACATAAGTGAAACTTCTAGCAGGTCTAGTAATGAACGATCAAACTTTTCGACGCGAAGAAGGACAGCGTATGGGAAAGAAAGAGACATGGTTTAAAGCATTTACCGGAATTGAAGAAATCGAATGAAATCAATCGAACGAAATCGAACGAAATCGAATGAAATTACGAAAAATATAAAGACAAATATTGTTTTCTTATTATATAATCTTTGTGGTCGCCAATGATCTTGTTGTTGATGCGACCTGTAAAAATAAATAAATAAAAAAAAAAAATAGAATGGAACTAAGATGTTGATCCAGGAAACTGTAAAGAACGATAACGTGCGAATTCAATTGCCACGTATGGCTTAGCTGCTGTCGAACAATAGCGAAATGTGCGAAAATTAGTTGCTAATAGACATTGCACTGCATCGATGAAGCCTTGAAATGCAGCTGTACTCTTTGTCAAGGTCTACCGTGTCCTTCCAATCTAATGTACCAGAATTCTAGTCACGGATCGCACAACGTCTCTTCTTGTTCGCTTAATTGCGAAAGACTTCTTCGCTGTTTAGAACATCACAATTATGTAAGCGCATTATTAGCAACCAATCTATAGAATTACATGTATATGTCGCGCGCAGGCGAAGGTTTACTTTTAAGTTTAGGCGACGAGGAGCGTGCAGCGGCACGCGTGAAAAAGAATGTAATCAAGCTACGATAAGCGCCGCGTCTAGGGTTTATACGAAAATCGACTTTGGTAAATATGTATTACGTTTGGAGGAGGCAGCTCCGATGACCTTTGCCTTGACAAATGTTGTCAAGGGCAACATTCTGAACAACTTTTGTCATTACATTTACATGGTGCTCGGTCTTAGTTTTTGAGATATTTGTAAAAATATCATTTATCGCTAAGCTTGGTAATTATTGCGAAAGGGTCACTGTTCTCCGATTTTCATGAAATTTAAATATGTTATGCAGCAACGCATTTTGAACAACTTTTTCCGTTTCCAATATAGGGGGGCCGCTGTTAGTTTTCCTGATATTCGCAAGAAACTATCGCTAATACTGTATTGAATTTTCTGTATTCTTGCATGCTCCGTGCCAACGTAAGATTGTTCCAGCGCTCATTCTATATAGAGTGATACCTATATAGGATAAGCTTTCAATTTTGAAATACTACTCTTGCATTTTATCAAGGAAGTCATTTATTGTTATATAAACTTTTCATTTGATAAACATACATATTTTAAAATTATTGTTTGGAGCATTTGGTTATTCCCAAACGACATTAATTTCTCAATCAAATTAAATTTACATAATATTTGCAAAATTTTAATTTATACTTTCTAATAAATATTTCCTCTCACCTTTGACTCCGAGCCCGTCCACCAAGAGCTTCTGCCTAAACGGAAGTAAACGCATCTTTGCTAGGTCAGTGTGCGTGGCCGTATGATTTCGACAAAGCTTGAATGCGTAGGAAATGATCCACTCGCTGACAACCCACAACAAACTGCACCCGAAACACTCAAGAAGTGTCGACGCCATTGTGTTCCGGTGCGAGAATAGTTTACGAGTCATTACTTGGCTACACTGAACTATAGCACTTGAACACAGTCTTTTATATTATACAAATGTTAAACGTTCTTTTAGATGTATAAAAGATAATTGTTTAGAAAGTACCACTCCTATATGATTTTCAATCAAATGAAATCAAATATGAAATCAAATGAAATCAAATATGAAATCAAATATGAAATCGAATAAAATCAAATATGAAATCGAATAAAATCAAATATGAAACCGAATGACATCAAATATGAAATCGAATGAAATCAAATATGAAATCGAATGAAATCAAATATGAAATCAAATAGAATAAAATGAAATCAATTAAAATCAATTAAAATTAAATCAAATAAAATCAACTGAAATCAATTAAAATTAAATCAAATAAAATCAAAAAGTCAAATCAAATCAAATGAATTCAAATGAAATCTAATAATAAAATCAAATGAAATTAAATAATAAATTCAAATGAAATCAAATAAAATCAAATAAATTCAAATAAAATTGAACTTCTTCTTGAACTTCAAAGAAATAGACAGAGGAAAGCAAAAATAGGAGATAAAAAAAGACTTGAGTAATAGTTTCTGTCTAGACAGAAAGATCAATCAACTAAATTGCAGTTGTTATCGTATCAAGAGGTGACATGCACCTAGGTAGGCCAATAAAATTAATTTTTCAATAATTTATTTATGTAGATAGGTGCTGTACAAACATTATTGTCAAATTTAAGAAATGAATTCATAAAAGAGGATCCCAATGAAAATGCAATAAGAAAGATATTACAGCTAAATAAGCTGCGCTAAATAAAACAATGCAATACTATTATTAAAAGTCTTACTAATTCTTCACTGTACAAACAAATTTTTTCTGATTATTCAAAAACGGATAGAAAATATGATTTAGTACTGGACATAGACGAGGTTTAAACATTTAATTTCCTGAATTAATATATTGGACGTAATGTACAATACATACAGTCGCAAGAATGATCAGAAGATTCAAAAACGAAAGATTCTTAGAAAGGACATGTGACCAGTGTTCCGATTACAACCGCCTTTTTTCGCGCGTGTGCAGTCAAAACAGTAGCGTATCTACGAGAACGCAGCTGAGCGGCCAGAGTCCGGGAAAAATTTGTTTTTTTCCTTTTATTCTAGCCTGAGGCTATCCAAATTCGCAATTTAGTCTCTTACAATCCTACGAAGATAAATTACACTCTCTCACGTTTATTACAGGTAGTTTCATATTCGAAATCTCGTACAATACTAAAAACGCTTTAGACTCGGTGCAAATTAGCGGAGGCGCCTGAAGGGCGCTTTTGGGCGCTTTCCTTCAACGAAAATTTATTTTTCTTGCTTGCTGCTGGGGATTTCGATCAAAAATGTTCTGAATGTCTTAGATGGAAAATTTCCTCATAAAACGAGTACCAACAAGGCTTATCTAAATTTTTGCAAATTTTGAAACACCCTGTAGTGTTTTATATTATTCGAAAAGTGCAATGAAAAAATTTCTTATTACACTTTTGGAAGAGCGGCCACAACCCTGACGCCCCGAGGCAGTTATATTTTCCGGAGTATACTGGTATTATTTTCGGGACGAGTGTTTCGTCTTGAAACTTTTAAGAGTAGCCTAGAAGCGTTTTAAGAGTAGCCTAACGCCGTTACCTTTTCACATGTATATACTAATAATTTATAAAAGTCTGCGGGGTGTTTGAAGTACCCCACTTTATGCACGCAAAAAGGCGGTTGTAATCGAAACACTGCATGTGACCAATTAAGTATTATAAGAGGCTTTCACTAGGTAAAGTGTTAAATCTGAATCGTTTCTGGAGTCAACAAATCACAGTTGTATTCACAGAGTTGAAATTGCATGGAACAACGTATCACGTATTAGAATCACGATACACTGATCCGTTCACTTCAAGGCAATCATTGATCGACTGATCACCACCGTTCGAGACAAGAAGATGGTCCTCGCGTCGACGAAACCGATACTCTGCGGAGCTGTCTACGCCAAAACGCGTGTTACGCGAAAGTCACTCGGAGAATGAATCAAGCGGCAGTAAGTCGATGCGTTTTTGTGGTTTCAAAAGTGACCACCAGTATATCCCGTCTACCAGGAATCACGTGATAAATCTTTTGTACCTCGGTACAGGCACGTGCCAGTCGACGAGTCAAACCTTCGAATAACTGTACAGGTGCTGTTAATATTTATAAACTCAAGATCACTTCGTGTATATTATTTTTTTTTTGTTAACTCAATTTGAATCTCAAGGAAGAGATTAGGTAGATTTTTACTTTAGGGGAGGCATCTCCGATGACCTTGACCTTGGCATATGTTGTCAAGGACATCATTGTGAACAACTTTTGTCATTACATCTACCCGGCGCTCGCTCTTAGTTTTCGAGATATTTGAAAAAAACTACTGCTAATACTGTATTGAATATTCCGTATTCGTGCACGCTCTGTGGCAAGGTATGCCTGCTCCGGCACGGCGTCTGTTAACTTTTTTTTGTGAACATGTTGTGGGGATGAGAGAGATAACTTTCAATTTCGAAAGACTACTCCTGGATTTTCGTCTGTGTCTGCTTAAACTTCAAATTTTTTTCGAATAAAACTTGACATTTCTGTCAAATTGGACGTGAAATTTCCCTCAATTTAAACTTTAAATTTCCCTCAATTTAAAGTTGACATTTCCGTCAATTTAAACTTGAAATTTCTTTCAAATTGAACTTGAAATTTCCCTCATTTTAAACTTGACATTTCCAGGGGGCTCTTCACCCCGTCCCGCCACCTAACCAAAACTCAGTCTGTTCACACAATTTTTCCATTACTGGTTCAAATGATGGATGACAGCTAGAATGAAAAGATTATGAGAAAATCAGGGAGTAGTCTCTCAAAATTGAAAGCTTATATTAGCGCGCCGGAGTACGCATACGTTGTCAGGGAGCGTGCACGAATACGGAAAATTCAATACAGTATTAGTAATAGTTTTTTTTGCGAATATCTCGAAAAGTAAAAGCGACCCCCTATATTGGAAAAGGAAAAAGTTGTTTGAAATGTCGAAATCTATAACATATTTGATTTTCATCAAAATCGGAATACAGTCACCCTTTCACAGTAATTGCCAAATGGCCAAATAATAACCAAAGTTTTGGAATCAATTGAACGTGAATAACAGTAATACAGGGTGTTGCAAAACTGTCAAATGAGAAAGCCGCAGAAACCAACTTATTCGACATTTTTTGGAACATCCTGTATTATTGTAATTCACGTTCAACTGATTCCAAAACTTTGGTTATTATTTGGCAATTATTGCGAAAGGGTTACTGTACTCCGATTTCGATGAAAAAAATATGCAATGCAGCAACGCGGTTTGAACAACTTTCTCCTTTTCCAATATAGGGGGGTCGCTTCTAGTTTTCGAGATATTCGCAAAAAACTATTGCAAGCACTATTGAAAATTCAATACAGCATTAGCAATAGTTTTTAGCAAATATCACGAAAACTAAGACCGCGCACTGGGTAGATGTAATGACAAAAATTGCTCAGAATGTTGTTCTTGACAATATATGTCACGGTCAAGGTCATGGGAGATACCTTTCTTAAACGTAATAATTAAGCATGAGTTGCCTCCTCAGCTGTATGGGGGGAGCTAACCACCAACTTAGATGATAGTGAGAGTCGAAGAGGGGGAGAAGTGATAAATGGATTTGAAATCCTGAGGGGACCCAAATATCATTACACACACACACACACTCAAATTTAAATGATTTCTTTAATATTTCATTACTTCGACAATGTGCATGGTATTTAACGGTTAAATAGTGACGGTAGAAATAACGATACAATTCACGATTAATACCAGGATCTATTTTTCCGTTTGCGATCGACAACACGATATTGATTGCGGATGTTACTCGTTTTCACGGTAAGAAATTCTGCCTTGGTGTTAGAGTTAAATGAGAGTCCGCGTGTTTAAAGCGTTTATTGCGTACATTACAATACAACTACGGGGCAGCACCGAGAGCACATCTAGCTACGACGACTTGTTTTAATTCAGATGGACTAATTGTTAAAATAAGGCCAGACTTAGCTTTTTTATCGTTGATATCCCATTCAACCGCTGCGGCTTCCGACTGTGGGTCTGCAACATCGACACGTGGTCGTTTTCTTTTTCCGCTTACATAATCCCACAAATCGTGTTTTACCAATAGTGCTTCCGCTTGCATACACCAGGTATCATAATTTTCTTTATGCAAAGTCTCTATTCTTGTTATACCCCTAATATTACAAGCCATTATTAATTTCACCGTACGTTTTCAACCACGTGGTTAACCTCACTTTTCAAACACATTTCGCAGCTAAATATTTCTTATTTTTTTTTTTTTAATTATTCCAGGAACGCAACTTCCTGGGCCCAAAACCTGTTAGAGTTAAATGAGAGTCCGCGTGTTTAAAGCGTTTATTGCGTACATTATAATACAACTACGGGACAGCACCGAGAGCACATCTAGCTACGACCACGCTTTACCGAACAGTCTTCAACTTTACTCTTCCATCTCGTCCAACTACAATTGCCTCTTTTTGAATAATATACACAGGGATCAGCCACGGTTGACTTGAACCCCATTTCTTTTAATTTTTGAGACAGTCGTTTGTGCCACTGTCTACCGGCTTGACGCAAGCCATAAATGGCTTTATTCAAGTGACACACTAAATCTTTATTTTCTTTCAGGCGACTTAATAACTCCCTCGAGTTTTTTTTTATTTGTCTATCTTCTTTGACATCGTTAGCTAGATCGTTCAAACATTCGCTTAATAATTCAGGTTTTTCCATATAAACCTCCTCTGAAAGTGTTCCATTTAAATATGCGCTTGTTACATCCATTTGTTCAACCGTCATACCGAATTTAACAGCTAAGGCTAACAATAATCGTATAGACTCTAGTCTCGCTACAGGCGCAAATGTGTCGAAAAATTCTACTCCAGGGCGTTGCGCAAACCCTTTTGCAACAATTCTGGCTTTCCGTTTTGCCAGGGAACCGTCCGAATTATATTTATTTGTCAATACAGTTCTACAACCGTTAACTCGTTTCCTTGATGGACGCTGTACAAGATTAAATGTTTCATTTTTAATTAAACTTCGTACCTCATTTCTTATTGCGTGTATCCACTCGAGTTTCTCTGTACCAGTAAGAGCATCGTCCATGGAAACTTCTGCTACACTGGCCACCAGCTCGGCCAGATCGGTTTCTCGATCCTCCGTAATTTCTGGTTGGCTTTCTTCATGAATTTCCTCTGTATTTTCTTGAGTATTTTCATTTTGATCTGGTTGATCATTAATTACACGATAGTTAAATAGCTTTCTAGGACGTCCTCTTCTACCTGTTCTCTCTATTCTCTGGTCTTCCTGGTGCTTTACATAATCGCCTTTCATCTAGGTTTTCTGCTGCTGTTTCTTCCTCACTCATTTGATTCTCGATCTGTTCTTCAGCATTCTCTAAACTCGGACCTATAGGTATCACCGGAGCATTATTGTTTCCAATACAGGTATTCGGTTCTTCACATTCTTCAGGCATCTGAATACTTTTCTGATCGGAGCATTTATCAGATTTATAATTTTCTCTTTCAATCACCCGGATATCCCTAGATACAATTACTCTTCTTTCATTGGGAATCCATACTCGATATGCCTTTGATGTTCCCGAATAACCTATGAAAGTTCCTACTTTCGTCCTTTGCGCAAACTTTGATTTGTTAGGTTCTTTGTTTAATACATATGCTTTCATTCCAAAAATCTTTAAATGGTTCAAAATGGGTCTTCTGTTATTCCAAAATTCGAACGGTGTCCTACCCTCCAATGTTTTTGTTGGCCACCTATTTCTCAGATAATTGGCAGTCATTACTGCTTCTGCCCAAAATCCATGGGTTAATTGAGCCCTTAATAACATGCATCTTGCAGTTTGAATTAGCGTACGATTTTTGCGCTCGGCCACCCCATTTTGTTCCGGAGTGTAGGGTACGGTTAGACGTCTTTGTATACCTTCGTTTTGCAAGAAATCATTAAATTCTTTATTACAATACTCACGCCCATTATCAGTCTGCAGGTACTTGATTTTATGTCCTGTGCGCCTTTCCGCATAACTTTTGTATTCCTTAAATTTCTGCAATACCTCATCCTTTCTTTTCAAAAAATAGACCTCACTCCATCGTGAATAATCATCAATAAACAATAACATGTACCTGGATCCAGCCATAGACTCAGTGCGCATAGGACCGCAGATATCTGAGTGTACTATTTCTAATAGTTTTGAGCTTCGTTGGCTATTCTTTGGAAAAGGCGTGCTAGTTAATTTACCTTGTATACATATTTCACATATAGGCATCTGTGTTTCTCCTTGAAGTTTGATACCGATGGCATGTTCTTTCTTCGCAGCATCTAATAAATCTCTAACGTTCAAGTGACCCATTCTTTCATGCCATAATTTTATTTGAGATTGTTCCATTCTTTCAGAGCATATATTCTTAGCTGCTTCAGATCGCTACGGCGCAATGATTGCTAAGGGCAATTATCGAAGGACCGAGATTAAACCCAAGGCACAATGGAACAATACCAAAGAACAATGGAACAATACCAAAGAAAATACTGCAAGAAAACCAAGAATTATTTGTCATAAGTGTGGTAAGCCGGGTCATAAAGCGTACGATTGTTATTCTAGGAAGACTGATTATAAACCAAACGGAGGTAAATCACAAGAACTATTTTATGTTAATTATCAAAATAATAATGAGACGTACATTGCTACTGAGGACCCAGAATAACAGTACTGGTGTCTTCGATAGCGGTTGTACTACACATCTTTGTAAAGACTCGTCAAGGTTCATTCAAATGCAACGCACAGATCATGAAAAATTAAATTTGGCTAATAATGCATTAGCCACAGTGAAGGCTAAAGGTAACGTGCGTATCAAAACACGTATGCGTCAAGAGATAAAGGATATTGAATTTGAGGATACCTTATACGTGCCGGAACTAAGGACTTTAATGTCTGTTGCAAAAATTACAGATAAAGGTAATTCAGTGATTTTTAGGGATAAAAAGGCAATTGTAGTTGGACGAGATGGGAGAGTAAAGTTGAAGACTGTTCGGTAAAGCGTGGTCGTAGCTAGATGTGCTCTCGGTGCTGTCCCGTAGTTGTATTATAATGTACGCAATAAACGCTTTAAACACGCGGACTCTCATTTAACTCTAACACTTGGCACTGGCGAAATAGGATATTTTAAACGAATTGCATATTAGTATCAAGGTTGATATGGCTGAGTTGCAGTTGTCGGAACCGTTGTGTAACCGAACTCTTTGCCATCTTTCTCGAAACACGATTTGATTCGATATCGAACAAGGATACCACGAACACGAGTTGCTCGACGCAGCGACGCGACGCACAGTGGGGTATTTGCCCGATTTCAGCGGTCAAAATTAAATTTTTAAAATTTTACATAAATTGTAAAATTTTTGTGGCTTGACTTAGTTGAATGTCTGAGGAACAATCTCCCATCATTCGTTTTCTCATTCGTGTATCCATTAAGCACTGAAAGTCGGAAGTTTGAAGTTCCGTTAACCCGCTTTCATTTCTCAACGAATTCACCTATTAGTAAGCTTTACCTTATTTACATATACTAACAGATTTTTGTTTTATAGAAGGTTTTTTTTAGCTAAGTATAGAGTATACTTTTAAGAGAAATTCACTTTTGTACTATAGACATTTTTGTAATTATTAATATTTAAAGATAACCAACGATGAGTCACTTTCTTGATAATTCTAAGATTTTGGTAATGATTTTGTTATACTTTCGGGTAAGTCCCGATGTTCATTTCTGTTCCATTGTATTCTTTGAAGTTTTCTGATTAAGATGCAAGCAAAATTGGATCTGACTATAACTGACTTCGTATCTAGTTCTTCTAACAAACCATGTTTATACTTCCTGAATATAGGTGAGATCAAGTAGAATATAAAACAAAATAGAACTTTAAAAAATGCACTAATTAACTTAAGTAAATAAACATACAATATACACTAAAATAAGAAAACAGTACATACCTAAAATTTAAATAGTATATAGGAATTTTTTAAGAAACACTTGTCTAGCTCTCACTGTACACGTTACTCTTTGACAGAATGGTTCCAACTGAATTCAATCAGAACGAAAAGGCTTTTAGCCGAAAGCTTATCTCTTCTGTAACATAAACATCGCGCGAGTTCGTAATTTAAATAGTTCCTTCGATGGGTCTCGTAGTACAAAATGCATACTTCTCGCCATGGCTATATATGTTAAAAAACAACATTCTTTGTAATGAGTATTTTAAAAAGATATTTTAATTGTAAATGATTACACTTTTCGATAGTGTAAATAAAATAGACGAATAACGTTAAAATGTTCATAATAATCCGCAGTCTTGATTGAAAAATAGTTACAAACTTTATAACTAAAATGTGCCACAAGATTGATTCTATTCAGTTTTTCGCTATCTCGCATAGTTTCCGAGATATCCGCGCTGAAAATTCACTAATTTTGAATGAAAAAAATTTCGCCTCACGTTTTTTGCTTTACAAAAACGCTATATTATACAGTGGTATAACGTTTATATTATATCCGGTATTATATTTTGCACCGCGGTTAAAAAATGTTTAAATTGAGGGAAATGTCAAGTTTAAATTGAAGAAATATTCAAGTTTAAATTCAGGAAAATTACAAGTTTAAAATGAGGGAAATTTCAAGTTTAAATTAAAGTAATTATCAATACGTACTTGCATTTTTTAAAATTTAGTAAAGATTCAACGAAAAAAATCAATACGATTATAAATAATGCATCATTTTGCAATAATGCGATTCATCGGATTAATTAATCCATAAATAGTATAAATTGTACGTACTGACATCCCCCAATTACTTAAGGAGAAGTACTTTGTTAGAAACTAATTTGTATGTTGTCAGCAATGAGGCTACTAATTATATTTCACTTATTAAAAATATTTCCAACTGTACTCGGCGTAGTCTAACGAAAATCTAATCGACGCGACGATTGACATAGTTACTATCCGGGTAACAATACGTGATCGTGTATCACACGGTGGCAAAATACTCGCCGTTTGTAAACTCGCGTGTCGATTTACACAAATCCTTTCCAGATGGTCGTTCAACGTTGCAACGTGCCACGACCACACGTCATTTTAACAAAGATATCTGAAATCCATAACTGCGAAGCAACGCGATCGATTTTATTATTCGCAGTACACCTGTCGAATCACGTATAACTTCGATGGAATTTCTTCTGCTTCGAAGAAATGACGAGTTGACCGGTAAACGCTGTTGGCGATCGGTGGAATTCGAACTATGGGACAGACAGAAACACGTTTCTTTTACAGTCGAACCTCGATAACTCGAATCTCAATAAGGGAAAAACTAAAATCTTCGAGTTTCACTTCAACTCAAGTTTGAAGTCCAAATCCATAATTCATGTTCAAAGTTCAAGTTTAACGTGCCAATTTCAAAGTTCAAGTTTAAAGCTAATCCTCGCAATTCTTGAATCTTGTAGGTCGATCCAGAAAGCATTTGTTCATTGAAAATCAGTTATCAAGTTTAACGTTGCAATTTCAAAGCTCGAGTTTAACGTATAATTTCACAATTCAAAAAAGTCCAAATCCATAATTCAAGTTCACAATTCAAGTTCATAATTCAAGTTCAAAGCTTATCCTCACAATTCAAGTTGAAAGATCAAGTTTAAAGCTGATCCTCACAATTCTCATTTAAAGTTCAATTTCGAACTTCAAGTTTAAAGTCGAAATCCATAATTCATGTTCAAAGTTCAATTTCAACGTGCAATTTCAAATGTTGCACAAATTATTTTTTCGTCCATTGGCACAATTCTAGGGGTCGTCCCGCGAAAAGAATCGTTGGTCGAAAAATAAGTTCCACCCGACTGGATATACGTTTGAATCCAATTGAATTCGTACGATATCAGAGCGCTTAATCTGTTGTAACGGTGGGCACGAGTTGAAATTCACCGTTGCTACCATTGTGTGATCAATACTCTCTGACTGGTCTACGGTCTACAGTTCGCCTCAAAGATCTACACTCTCTGGCGAGAGTGCCTCACCCTCGCGCGGAGGGAAAGAGGGTGCGCGGTCTCCTGCGCAAAATCCACATTCCACCACACTATTGAACGGTAACGATTTTATCATTCTGTCTGCATTTTCTCACTTTTCTCGGGAAACCAGCTGCCTCTGATCAAAATGTATCAAAGAAACTCACGACAGTCAGTGTGTTGGCACAGAGGGTGGGCATTATTTGGCGAAACAAATATTTCCAATACTATTTTATCTTTTCGATTTGATTTTGCTTAAAGAAAATAGTATTTTCAATACGATATAAAATTTCGAAAATGAAAACATTTCGATTTTAACAATCTGTACCTGAAAATGAAATATTTCTATTTCGACAATTTCATCCACAAAATAAAATATTATTTCCATTTTAACAATGTAAAAAACACGAAATAAAATTATTATACTCTTTGCATTAAAATAATTATTACTTGAGCAATTCTAAATAAATTAGTTAAAATAAGAAAGTTATTTGTTATTTGGATATTCAAATAAAAAGCAAAAATAATTATTATTTGAGCAAGTCTTAATAAATTATTGAAAATAATAATGTTAATTGTTATTTACAAATACAATCTAAGTTATTATTTGTATTGACATATTATTCGATTAAGTTTTATTAATCAGATTATTATTATGAAACAAGTGTGGAATTATTTGAGAAGCTTTAGATCTACTGTTTATAACGAAAATGCCACGATGTCAGAAGATATGAAAAAACGAAATATCGAATGCATGATGCACCATGAATCGTGGAAATGCCATATTCAGTCGTTCACTCCTCGTGGCGTCGTGGAACTTTCTTTTTTTAAACAGTAGATTAGTAGATTTTAAACATTTTCTTTTTTAGATTTCTCGTATACAGACGTGTCTTGCTGCGGACGGCCAGCATTTTGAGCGACTAATAAAGTAAGGTGATATTACCCTTTTAGTTTTATTACTTTTTTTGTATTCTTCGAACTGAAACTGATTTTTTCGCCTCCAAGGTCGCTCTTTAAGAGCACTCAAGGTCACTCTTCAAGGTCATGGTGTGTAGGTTGTTGAACTGATCTTGACGCCGACTACCACGTTGTATTATGAAAAATGCATGTTAATATGCAAAAAACATACGGTGACCTTGAAAAAACTGTTAACCCTCATCCGTCCCTCATTTCACGAACTGAATCTGTACCTCGGGGTCAAATTGACACAGTGATAAAGAAAATCGATAAAATAACAAGTCAAACAGTTACTTATTGATGTTTTTTTCATTCCAATTGATGAGTTAATATGTACACTTTAGGTTTTTGCGGTTATGTGTTGCATTCAAAAAATGAAAGTCACCAAGTTTCCGACTTTACTTACAAATAACAGAACAGTACAACTTATTTCGGGAAAACCGTGTCAAATTGACACGAGGGACGGATGAGGGTCAAAATGACCTTCATAGAATGTTTTTATAACCATGTGATGCACTGCCTTAAAACCATGTACATCCTATTTAGTTATTTTGTTCTTACTTTTAATACTAGCAGAAATAACTTAGGTGTTCGAGTTAAAATAAACAGCCTATATATATTTGTATATGCAATTCTTTCGCCATGCGGTACATTCACTTACATGGAAAAGTGTACTGTGTATTTAACACTATCACACTGTGCCTCTAGGCGTTCTCCTAAGATCCTAACGAGATTACGTTAATTTTTACGGATTCTTGTCTGATCATCGCACACATATACTACTGAATGCAACAAATATCTTTTTATCGTAATACAAACGAAACGATATATTGAGGATGAGGTAAATTATTATAATTTACATGATAATACTAATTAAATTACAATAACTTCCCTATAAATCGGGAAGTTAATTAAATCAATTATATTGATCTATAATATACAATTAGTCTATACAATAATAATAATATATATACAATTAAAGTCAAGTTGTAATATACGAATAATTTTTTTATTGAATTCCGAAGAAGCAATTTTCTTGGAAAAAATAAGTAGTTTCGTTTTACAGTTTTAATATATTACTAGACTCTAATATAAAATATTTTATATTATTGAATTTATACAGAAAATTTATTATTATTGAGGGTAATATTGATATATAAAATTATGAAAAATTTATACAGAAAATTTATTATTATTGAGAGTAATATTGAATTAATATGAAAAATCTTATATTATTGAATTTATACAAAAAAATGTATTATTATTGTGGGTAATATTGAATTAATATGAAATATTTTATACTATGAACATAAAATCTTATTTTCCGTGTTAGTAGCCTTTTTAAATCTGAAATGACTTAAAATGATAATAAATCCTGTCATATTTTATATCCTAGCATGTATTGACAATTTTCAAAAGCCATAATTGTAAAAAGATTCGCGGTATAATGATTACTGAAAACGTTCAGAACATTTTCGAGTCGAAATCCCCAGCAGCAAGCGAGAAAATAGATTTTGTCATATTTTGAAACACTTTTCTCGAAAGTCGAAACGTCGAAAAAAAAATTATTGTGATAAATTGCAAATAGTGTTTAAAATAATAATTGATCGAGCCAGTGCGCCGAAAGCATAAAAATATTGTTAGCAACAATCTATATTCGACAAAAGGAAACATTTGTTTATATTCATGTCGAGATAAATCTCATACGAGATATTTTATAATAAAAAAATGACACTCAAGGCTAGAATAACTTGATAAAATCTTAACTTTTTAATGTTAATTTTCAACACTTGGACTTTTACAAGCTTTGGCCAGTCCGGATCCACTTGAAAATGGACTGTTTGATAACAAATAGTGGAAGTGCAGTTTATTAATCGGTCAATTTGCTAACGTAATCTTTGGAAACGATGTCGAGCCGTATCGAAAAGAAAACACCGTGAACGCGATTAAAACACATTGGGAAGTGATTATCAATAATTAAACAATCGGTGTTTCCGTTTTGGTCGAAGACAGCACAAAGATAATTGCGCCGGGAATCCAAATGTTTATCTTTGTCACCGGCTTCTTTTGTAGTCTAGTTCAGTTGGTGTTTCATAAGGAACAGAATTTACAACCGCTATAAATTAAAAGAGCACTGGAATTACGTTATCGAACACCGCGTGCTCTTTACTTCATCGCAATTTAATCAATTTCGTTTTCAGATACGAGAGGGTAATTCACTATTTTATTTATTTCGGTTAATTTATTTGTAATTTATTATAATTTTTCTTCTTTAATTTGGCATAACTGCAATAACAGCCATAGCCGCCAAAATCGGAGAAAATTGACAGAAAATCGAAGAGAATTGAAAGAAAACGAAGAAAATGGGAAGAAAATTGAATCCCTAGCGAACCGGGTGTGAGTGTCTAGTACGTTGCTATTACACCAGGACACTATTCGTGGTATACTTTCTCTACAACAGTGTATTTAGGCACTAATAGAACTTTGTTTATGAATATTTCAACAATTATTGAGAGTTCGCCCCTATAATGGTATATATTCGTAAAAGGGAGATCGAGATCTATAAGTATACAAAGTCCATTTCTGCTCTCCTTTCCACTACCAAGTCGGAAAATAGGATGGAATTGAAACGGAATTGAATGAAATTGTATTTAATACAATGGAATAGAATGGAATTGCAATAGAATTGAATGGAATTGTGTTGAGTAGAATGGAATTAAAACGGAATTGAAATTGAATTGAATGAAATTGTATTGAATAGAATGGAATAGAATGGAATTGAAACGTAATTGAAACGGAATTGCAAGAATATGGAAAATTCAATACAGTGTTAGCAATAGTTTTTTGCGAATATCTCGAAAACTAAAAGCGACCCCCTATATCGAAAACGGAAAAAGTTGTTCAAAATGTCGAAATCTATAACATATTTAAATTTCATCAAAATCGGAGTACAGTGACCCTTTCGCAATAATTACCAAAAGAATGCTGCAAAATTGTATCGGCTTTTCGGAAGTTTATTCCTCAAACTTTGCAGAGTTTTTTTTAAGTATTTGTAACAACTCGGGGAGTTGCCAATAAGAGTAAATTCTCCTACTATAAATGTATCTTGTATATGCTTACCAGTTCGTCCAACGGTGTATTAATTGTAATCCCAACGTGAAGTAAACCAGACGATGAAACGATTAACTTCTCGGAATGATTATCACAGGTTTCTTGTAAAGCTAAGGGTAGATAACCGACGAACTTTGGCGCGCGAAAGGGAGACAACACAGCACACATTCCACCACTGCCTAATTACCTTTTCATGTAAACAGCAACCACGATATACTGCCGCCCTTATCGGTTGGAAGTACATACACAGTCGAAAGAACACGTCTCCCGCAACCACAGACGAGAAACTCGCACTGCCAGTCACAGTTTCGAAGTCTGAATCATTTCGCCCACACTCTGCCACCCTCTGTTTCGCCCTGATCTTACCGAAATTAGATGTCAGTCGATTAAATCGTAATTATTTAAGCATTAACTCGTCCAGGTAAGAAACTTTTGACGTCGCGAATAATGCGTGAGACTCTACACGGAATTTTGACTTTTGAGATGTATTGATTTATCGAGCAGGGTCACTTTTCGAAGTGAAAACCCATGTGCCTTGGCCGATGCCCGGGCTTGCAATGAAGATACGATTCGCACGCAGGAACCGATGCCCTCAACGCCCGCTGTATCATTAGCTATACATAGAAACCGTCGCGACGCGCAGACGCCCGGCGTCACTACCCTTTGGCTATAGTCCGATAAACAATTTCACCTCTTCTTTCAACCATCAAGAAGGAAAAGGACTTATTGGGCGCCGTTCTTCTCGAATTAGTAAGACAGCCGAACGAATACCACTCCTGGCAAACAGTAATCGATCAAAAATCTCAAGTTTCTGTCATTTTTATATTATTTATATACAGTGAACTCCTACTAATATTCTGACATTCTCAAAAGGACCATAACTTTTTAAATATTTCACTATACAATTCAACTTTCTTGAGAAGTTAGAACAATAGGTGTGCTATATCGAAAATATTTCCACTAATTCAGATTACAATTAGTTCTTTCCCCATTATGTGTGTCGTGTAATTAGAAATTATTTTATTACCCAAAAAGCTTTATACTGCTTTATAGTTTCAGTAATTAGATGATATATAATTATGTGCTTATATTTTACAAGATTAATTAATACATTATAAAAGATTCATAAACAAATAAAAAGAGTGAGGGAGAGGGAGGTTAATTAATAAATTATAAAATATTAATAAATAAAAAAAGAGAGAGAGGGAGAGGGTGGTTAATTAATAAATTGTAAAAAATTAATAAATTAATAAATTATAAAAGATTAATAAATAAATGAAAAAAGAGAGACGGATAGGGAGGGAGAGAGAGAGAGAGAGATAATTGAAAATATTTGTTACATTATTAAGTTTGTATTCAATAAATTAGTAAATGTATTTAATATTGTCATAAACGACTAAAAGTACTGTATGAGGGAGGTATTATATCAGTTTTATATCGATAACAATTAAGGAAATAATATAAAATGAAAATTTTTCAGGCTGGAAGAAACATTCGGGTTTCGAATTATGTAGCTCCGAGTGCGAAGGGTTGATAGTTATTACAATAAATTGTTTAAATCTTCTTGTATTGAGTATACAATTAATTTATTACTTCGGTAATTTAACAACAAAAGATTAAATATATATTTAGAGACATTTATGTCTCATTAATAATTTATAAAAAAAATTTCATCAATTTCAATATCTTATATAATTACATCACAATATTTGTTTATAGTTGAAAAATATGTTTTTTTTTCAAAATCAAGTTTCTCAAAAATTGTGCGTCTAGAGGAAAAATTAAGGGAAGATTCGGAGTAAGCGCAAGAAAACTCTATGGAATAAGATTCGCGTAGTGAGAATCGAAACGTCGAACACAAGTTGAAAGACCGTGTAATAATTGCATAAATTCGGCGAAACTTAATTTCTTAAAACAATAAATTTGACGAATTTGAAAAATTCCTATGGTCTTTGAAATATCAAATTCTATGCAATTTGCCGCGGAATAATGGTTCGTGGCGAAAAGGTGTCTTGAGTCTCGTTAAGGGGATGTTGAGTCGACGATTACCTTGACTTATGTCGACGAGAAGATCAATTGTTTCACCAAAAGCGGACGAAGAATTTGCGTTGAATTGATTCGCAAGTTGATGGAATATATTTACGATTAGAGTCAATGCACCTTTGTGAATGGAACATGAAACGCACCAGCGTCAATTACTATATAAACCTTCAATACCTTAGAACTAGTGTTACTGATTTCTCACCATTTACCATTTCTCGAGACTTCTCTAGAATTTTTAATGAAATACAAAAATATCAGATAACTTACAATATTTGTAATACCAGAACTGGAATAGAATGGAATAGAATGGTATGGAATGGAATAAAATGCAAATTGAATGGAATTGAAACGGAATTGAATGGAACAGAATCGAATAGAATGGAATAGAATGATATAGAATAGAATAAAATGGAAAAAATCATACGCGTAGAAAATCACGCGCGACAGAAGTGAAACTTCTTGCATTCTAGTAATGAACGATGAAAATTTTCGATACAAAATGAAGGACAGCGTATGGGTCAGTAAAAAAACGGTAATTATTGCGAAATGGTCACTGTACTCCGATTTTGATGAAATTTAAATATGCCATAGATTTCGACATTTTGAACAACTTTTTCCTTTTCCAATATAGGGAAGTCGTTTTCAGTTTTCGAGATATTCGCAAAAAACTATTGATAATACTGTATTGTGCATTGTGCAAGAATACGGAAAATTCAATATAGTATTAGCAATAATTTTTTGCGAATATCTCGAAAACTAAAAGCGACACCCCCCTATATTGAAAAAGGAACAAGTTGTTTTAAATGTCGAAATCTATAACATATTTAAATTTAATCAAAATCGGAGTTAGTGACCCTTTCACAATAATTACCTTTATTCCTAATACATTTTACGAAAATTATTATTTCAAATAATTGTTTCGAAAACATCGCACAGCAAATATTACTTCAATTGATAGCTTCAATACATGTGTAAATAAATAAATATTTCAACTATTTTTGTATGTAGAACTAAGTAATAAAATAAACGCTGAAATACTACTTTATTTGGATAAAAGTATTGTAATTACTGTATTTTCAATACTTCTTATTTGAATTGGCCCAACACTGTGAATATGGAGCTTCCAGGTAGCAGGTACGTATTGAAAATATCACTGAAATCTCCGAAACGCCTCCGCCAAAAAAATTCAAACAGCATACGAGATGAGGGCCCTTTGAAGTCATTTAAATTTTATGGTTAACAATTTTCATAAAATGTACCGTTTAATAGTTATGCGGGGTAATCGAGTTAGTTGGGAGATCCGGTATAATTTATGCGGATATACAAAACACCGTTTTTAAGTTTTAATTACAACCACAAATAAAAAAATTGTGGGAAGCAACTCTTATTGTTTTTTTTATAATTCAGTGATTATTTTGCAATTCAGATTAAACGTGATTTTTACAAATTTTCATCACATATCATCTAGTGAACTAATAAATTTTATGTAGTAAAAAAGTTATTCTACTTCACAGTGACTGCCATTAGGGTTTGTCGATTTTTAAAAGAAAATTATGCAATTCGAAAATCTGTTTTTTCAGTTTTATATTTATACATAACACTTATATATCTTCTTATAAATTTCTTCCATCAGCTACAAAAATTGACATTGTTTAGTTATCCCGACAGATATTATCAAGATTATATAAAGATTATTCTACAGAAGATGACTGCGATGTTAAAAAAAGGGACCAAGAAGAAAATCAAGAAATATCTATGACGAAAAATGCTAGGTAAATAGCAATAAATATCTGCAAGTATTTAAAGAAGTGACTTCCTCTAGTCCCCAAACATTAAAGAAGGAGTTTTTGGTCTTGGAGACTAGAAATAGAAGAACAAAATATTTCGATTTATTATTTAATGCTTTAAAGACAATTAAAATCAGTTTATTAGCAAGCGAGCTACTGTTTTTCTATCTCTGGTAATTTTATATCCAAAATAAGGACACGATGAAGCAATAAATAAATTTACGTTCCTTGCATTTGGAAGTAATATTTTATTAAATAAAGAAAGAAGTAAAATAATAATATACATAAATATATTATTTAATACTAATATATATTATTTAATACTAAATACAGTTGTTAATTTCTGTGATTTTTTAAGGGTTTTATTTTGCTAATTTTTTATTTTAATAATTTTATTTTATTTCCTTTTTTCGGCTCAACGTAGAAAGCTGGGGTTTGAACCGCGGCGTTTCTTCGGGAATGTTTTAGAGCAAACTGCATTCGAAAAAGAATATATATATATATATATATATATATATATATATATTTTTCTACTAAAATTCATTACAAAATTATTCTTATCTACTTTGTTAGCGAGAAATGGTTTTTTTTTAAACTTGTGGAATTTATTTCTTTTTAATTGTAGATCGTTATGCAGAATATCCCATATATATGTGTGTGGTTTTTTAAAGTCTTAAAAAATTTCGGGTTTCATTTTTTCAAGGGGTTAAAGGTCTTACAAAGAGAACTGCGTTTTAAAAAAATCCTGTAAAATGAACTGTTAAATAAATATGAGCAAATCCATGGTCTGAATCGGTCCGGCGAGGCAAGCAATGCGATAACTCGTTGTTTGCCGCTGCTCAGCGAGGCAAATGTGTCGTTCACCTCGGCATCGGCCGAAAAATTTTCTCGGCCAACCAGGCCATTTTTGTGGCGAAATTTCCACTAAGATTCATTAAATAATTCTTCCACCTACTGATAACTATCGTACTAAATATATTTTTTTCATTTTAAAATTAATTTCGTTCAATTTCGTTGTCTAAAAATAAAATCTCTATCTCTATCCGAGACCACCTTGGCGATTGGAAATTTAATTACGTTAATAATCAACCAGGATTTGTTGTTGTACGTGGACAAAGTCGCGGGTACAGCTAGTAAATGAATAAAGTTAAAAACTTTTCTTTTAAGTGCTAAATATTTCTTGTTTTTTATCGGTAAAAGTTTGAAACCGGTTTCATGGAAAAGTTAATATCCGAAAACCGGTTTTCTAAAAAGTAGGTTTTTGCGCAGCAGAATTTCAAAATCGGGTGCACTTCCGAAAGCTACGGCCCTCCGATTTTTCTGAAATTTTTGCTAAAGGTTATCCTTGATTACCGAAGAAAGTACCTAAAAGGATTTTCGGCGACAAAGCCTCGTTTGCCCCCAGCCCCCTTCAAAGTTTTGACAGTTCTTACCAAATATTTTTGAATACATTGATTTTAGAGAAAAAATTTTCAAACAAATGAAGCTCGTAAAAAGCTCTACAAAAAATGGTTGTATACATTTATATGTATGAACCCTGGTTCACGTTAGATTCGTCTTCGGAAGTTGTGAAACAGATATCGATTCAAGGACGCACAGATGTAGGACTTGACAAAATTAGGTCAAGTTAGACTATCCCGGGTGGAGTTGTTCAGGGTCGATAGCATTTATACCCAAGCACAGTGCGGAAATAGGTCTCCGGGACTTAGGGACCTCCTCTAAACCTTTGACCTTAATACAACGTTCGAAATAAAATTGAATGGAATTTAATAGAATGGAATTAAAACGGAATTGTATGGAATGGAATGGAATTGTATGGAATAGAATGGTATAGAAGGGAATAAAATGCAAATTGAATGGAATTGAAACGCTTTTGTAACGGAATTTAATGGAATTGAAACGGATTTGTAACAAATTTGAAACGGAATTTAAACGGAATTGAATGGGATCTGGGATAGAATAGAATAAAAAGCAAATTGAAAGGAATTGAATTGAATTCACACAGAGACGTAAATGTCAAGTTTCTACTGTACAATAAAAAGTTTATTCACAATAAAATATTTGTACATCGCCAGCAAAAGATAATCGAAATAATATAACATCCTTTTTCAGTTCCGTATATTCTATAATTTATATTTTATGATTATGGTCAAATTTCTGTGATGGTTTTCCTTTGAAAAGGAATGTACACGTTATACAAAATGAAAACTATTGTTTTTTTTCGTTAAGTACGTGTCGCACAGTTCTCGGAAACTTCGCCTTTGATATTCAAAAAACAGGCACCGTTCGCTGCGTTGTTTTCTCCCGTGAATACGACACACACTAATCCGTTTAGGGCCGTATTTTCCCACAGCTTGCGCACCCATTTGTTCACCGTATGAAATGTTTTCTCCGCTTGATCGGTTTTCAATTTGTCTTCTTCTATCCTGACATGGCACAAAGTAAAAGCGTGCTCCATTGCTATTTGAGAAGCTCGATTCACGGCGTGCTTGTCATCGTCCATGACAACAAGTCGAACCTGTGAGTCCAAAATTATAATTGAATAAATAATAATTGTTCAACTGGAATTGAAATGGAATTGAATGGTATAGAATTGAATATACAATTACTAATTTTAGAGAAATTTTTTTTGCAAAAAGAAAACAGAAGTTGCCTACTTTTTACATTAACAAGATTAAACTAAATTATGAGTCACTAGATGTGAAAGAAATTTCAAGTTTAAATTGAGGCAAATTTCAAGTTTAAATTGAGGGAAATTTCACGTATAAATTGAAGGAATTTTCAAGTTTAAATCGAGGGAAATGTCAAGTTTAAATTTAGGGGAATTCAAGTTTTGAATCGTGAAGAATGTGGCAAAAGCTAAAATTGTGAAATTACGTTTGCACCCTGCCAAAAGAAGTTTCACTTCAGAAAGACTTGACAACATATGTCAAAATTAGTATTGAACAGTGTACTAAAAAAAGTTCGAGCTACAGAAGAACACCTGCAAAACACACCTGGTCATTCTTGTCGAAATTGTCATCGTCCATAATGTTAAGGGAAGAAGACAAATATTTCGAGTATTCGTTCATAACTTCTCCACTGCCCACAATCGCAGCTGTTTTCTCGTTCTTCGTTACATGTTTGAAAAGCGAAGTGGCATATCTCTGAACCTCCGATTTTGTATCCGCTCTTTCACGCTGATCCACTTCCATCTTCAGAATGTCCATATCGCATCGTCCAAGCAGCACAGCGTCCCCGTAATCCACGCTGTTCGCTAATTTCAACTTCGTTAGTTTCATCGAAGCCTTCGAGTCCTCGGTCGAACAATGCCCGGTTTTATCGTCTTGTATCCTTTCGCCCAAAAACTCCCAGACCAATGTTTGCAACTTTGTTTTTCTGTACCTATATTGTGTACAACAATTTACAATTTTCACTTTTAAAGATATTAACTGTAGGATCTCAGGAGAAATGAGGTCCCATGTAAATCACCGACACGAATTTCCCCAAAACGGTTTTTATCAACAACATTTCACCGACTCCAGATTTGACCGACAATAACTTTGGCCGAATGGAATGGAATTGGATTCCACGAAATTGAATGGAATCGATCGAAACACTTTTTAGATAGGCCTTGTTGGTACTCGTTTTATCAGGAAATCTTCTTGGAAGATGTTCCGAACATTTTCGAGTCGAAATCCCGAGCAGCAAGCGAGAAAAATAGTTTTTCGTTAAACGAAAGCGCCCAGAAGCCGGTTGTAAAATAAGGCGGTTGTAATCGGAACACTGGGGCCTGCTAGAAGTTAGCCCCCCACTTGTTAAATTAAACAATTTCAACAGTTGTGCTGAATTGTGCTATGTTTGTGCTATATTGTGCTCGAATATTATAACTATAATATGAAAAATAAGATGAAAAATTGAAAAAAAATCGATTTTTTGAGTAGCCCCCCACTTTTCATTTTTTTCAATTTTCTCAATTGTGCTAAGTTGTGCTAGGTTGTGCTAAGATTGTGCTAAAGTATTATTTTTAAAAAATTATAAATAAAGAAGTTATAGTGAAAAATCGATTTCGACATGTAATTATCGTTAAAGTAAGAAAAAGTTATCCAAACAGCATATAATCGTATATCTGAGTTGTGCTAGCCTAGCACAAGTCAGCACAACTTTTAATTTCGCCATAACAACGATATAAAGGGCACTTTACTCTTGTGCGCTGCCCTTCGCGCACCAAAAATGATAGAGTACCTAATCGCGAAGGGCAGCGCACAAGAGTAAAGTGCCCTTTATATCGTTGTGCTGGAGAAATTAAAAGTTGTGCTGACTTGTGCTAGGCTAGCACAACTCAGATATGCAATATTACTATGTTGGGATTACCAGAAAGTCCAAAAATGATAGAGTACCTCAGCGCGAAGGGCAGCGCACAAGAGTAAAGTGCCCTTTATATCGTTGTGCTGGAGAAATTAAAAGTTGTGCTGACTTGTGCTAGGCTAGCACAACTCAGATATGCAAGTATACTATGTTCGGATTACCAGAAAGACCAAAAATGATAGAGTACCTTAGCGCGAAGGGCAGCGCACAAGAGTAAAGTGCCCTTTATATCGTTGTGCTGGAGAAATTAAAAGTTGTGCTGACTTGTGCTAGGCTAGCACAACTCAGATATGCAATATTACTATGTTGGGATTACCAGAAAGTCCAAAAATGATAGAGTACCTTAGCGCGAAGGGCAGCGCACAAGAGTAAAGTGCCCTTCATATCGTTGTGCTGGAGAAATTAAAAGTTGTGCTGACTTGTGCTAGGCTAGCACAACTCAGATATACGATTATATGCTGTTTGGATAACTTTTTCTTACTTTAACGTTAATTACATGTCGAAATCGATTTTTTACTATAACTTCTTTATTTATAATTTTTTTAAATAATACTTTAGCACAATCTTAGCACAACCTAGCACAACTTAGCACAATTGAGAAAATTGAAAAAAATGAAAAGTGGGGGGCTACTCAAAAAATCGATTTTTTCAATTTTTCATCTTATTTTTCATATTATAGTTATAATATTCGAGCACAATATAGCACAAACATAGCACAATTCAGCACAACTGTTGAAATTGTTTAATTTAACAAGTGGGGGGCCAACTTCTAACAGGCAACACTGGGTGAGATTAAGAAAGTATAGAAGGATAAGATGGTTACCTGTCACCAGTGATGTTAAAGATGACGGATGTATCGATGATGTACGGGTGCATCATTTTCAAGGTGTGCAGATCAGAGTTTAAACTTTGTCCTACGAGAATAGCATCCGCCGGAAGTAGGTTTCGTAGAACTTGCTGGACGTCGAACAATGTGGTTGATACATCCGCCAACATGTCTTTCGTTATGCCGCTAAACCGAGTCAGATAGTCCGTGATAGGATTTTCTGGTAGAACCAGAGTATCGTAAATAATCTGTAATAAGAATTTTCATAAAATCTGTATACTGATCGATTAATCAGATAACACGGTTCAACAGCCAAAAAAACGTTTCGATTTTCACTATGCGATTGCTTATAGAGTTTTTCGCGCTGATTCCGATTTTGTCCTTAATTTTTGCTCCTAGACGCACAAGTTTTGAGAAAGTTTCGATCCAGAAAGCAAAATGTCCTCGGCAATTCGGACGAAATCGACGACAAAATCAAAGAACTTTCGATAGAAATGAGATAGATCACCGCTCTGAACGGAGAGAACGAGGGGGAATAGGGTGCAACCCTCACTTTTCACCGTTACGCTTTTTCCTGTCGCGAATTCCGTGACGCGAATTAGGCTTACACCCTGCCAAAAGAAGTTTTACTTGAAAAAAAATGTCGCCGTTGGAAAGTTGAAAGGGTGGTTCCTCAAGATAAAAGTCTGCTCTATCGCGTGATATAGTTCGATTTTCCTTTGGACTCTAATTTTTTTATAAAAATTGAAAAATATCATGAAAAAACGGTGCAAAAGTGGTGTCTGTCCATCTTTAATGACTGTTTAAACATGTTCAAACAATCATAATATATTAGTATCGCACAGCACTGGATTCGAGAAAGTCTAGAGAATCATTTGCTGTAAAGAACAATAGTAACAATAAAATATCATTGATAATAACATCACAATATTTCGTCAAACTCGAAAAACATGTCTTTTTGTTCAAACTCAAATTTCTCAAAACCTGTGCGTCTAGGAGCAAAAATTCCGTACAGGTATTGTACTGTACAAGGTACAGATTCCGAATCAACGCGGAAAAACTCTATAAGAATCGCATAGTGAGAATCGAAACGTGAAAAAAAGAAGTTTCAATTTGTTGGTCTGTGTAATTCATTAATTTTATACATACTTTCATATTTTCGTCGACCAGGGATATTCTTGTCAACTCTAATTCTCCAGTTGTGGTTCTACACATTTCACAATCCAGACCAAACATAGGAGATCTCGAAGTGACTTCTAAATACGAATCTTTCGTCATCATATAACTTTCGTACCTAAAAATGATGTTCAATAACTTAATTAATTATTTCATTGAAATTGAACTGAATTGAATTGAGACAAGTAAATAATTAATTGGATCTTGAACTTATTCTGAGTAGAACTGAATTGAAACAATAGAATTCAATTGAACACTTCTAATGTAAATTCAATTAAGGCAATCTATATAATCTATATAAATAGAAATTAATATAATCTATCTTCTATATAAATAAAAATTAAATGCTGTTCGTTAGTAAAGCGCATCACTTGAGAACAGCTGGACCGATTTGGCTAATTTCAAAAAGAAAAAAAACACGTTCGTAATAGTCCGAATAAGGTTTTCGGGGAAAGAGAAATTGGAAAAGTTGCTCGGAAAAATGGAAAATTCGGGAAATAATGAAAGTGCTTTTTTCTATGGGATTTTCGTATGAACTCAAGACCATAACTCACGATTCGAACGATGGATATACGTAATTCTTTTTTGAAATGAAACTTCTTTTGGCAGGGTGTAAGCCTAATTCGCGTCACGGAATTCGCGACAGGAAAAAGCGTAACGGTCAATAACATAAGTGGAGGAATATATTTTATTTATACGTACAATACTCCTCCCCATTCTTACGTAGCCGGTTGCAGCCGTTTGTGCCCTATACCCCCTCTTCTCTCCGTTGACAGCGGTGAGTAAGGCCAGCGCGTTACGCGTTTTCCTGTCTCTGCCAACTGTCCTATATACCCCACTACTCACTGCTGAGGGTGGGGAGCAAGGCCAGTGCGTTGCTCATTTTCGAGTCGTTGTTATTATACGTGCCGATGGCCGCTACACGATTTTACGAGCATTAAATTCATTATGCCAATATGTAATTCAATTGGTCCAACGTTTTTCTCAGTTTTTTTTTAACCATTTCTGTTACGAGAAAAAGTGATGCGACATAAAAGACGTGGAATGTGAAGATCTACAGATTTTTGTTAACACACATTTTCAATGCAATAAATAGTTTAGAAGATATTCGAGAAAAATGATTTTTCAATTTATCATTAACGTTTTCTAAATTTTTTCGGAAACCGTTTGCTTTCCGAAGAAAAGTGATAAAACACAAAAGACGCGGATTATGACGATCTACAGGTTTAGTCGAACACACTTTTCGATTGGATACATAGTTTAGAAGATATTCGAGAAATATGAATTTAACATTAATGCTTTCTCAAGTTTCTCAAAAACCGTATGTTTTTCGAGGTAAAGTGATACAACATAAAAATATCATACGCGTCGAAAACCACGCACGACAGAAGTGAAACTTCTTGCAGTCTAATAACGAACGATCAAAATTTTCGACGCAAAGGACAGTGTATGTTAAATGCATTGAATTATGTCTCTTTCTTTCCCATACACTGTCCTTCTTCGCGTCATTGAAATTTGGAGAGGACAACGTTTGTCGGGTCAACTAGTACATAATACGATTAATGATTTCGAATGATTCAAATAATTATTTCATTAACACTTCTAATTAGTTTCAATCAAAAGCATCAATTAGTCAATCAAATAAAAAGTTTTAATCAATTGATGTGTTTGATGACCTTGTCAGTACCTACTTTTTGGCTAATTCACCTTTCAAGGGCACTGGATAATTTTCTTCGACCATTTGACACAAAGATAAAAGCAACCTTGTTCGAGAAAACCTGTCTGTGACAGGTAATTCGGATGCATTTTTCGATGAATCACTATTTGCTGATCTTATACAATTCATTGGGAAAACAGTTTTTAATAATTTCAGCACATCTCCTGTACTTTTCAAAGCAGCCTCCAGTGTTCCATACTCTGGAAAAAAGAATATAAAACTTGTGAAAAGGTATTATTCGATGTTTTCTTTGGACATTTTCTCCGTCATTAAACAATAAAATAGTTATATGAAATTTTCAATATAAATTTTAACTAAATATTAATTGTTTGAGATTTAGATTTAGATCATTTCAAATTACATGTGGATACTCTAGTAGTTAGTATATTAATAATATAGGTTCAAGAATATTATTATTACGTTATGTACATACGTTTAATCAATTTATCGGTCTGTATCCCAGTTATAGGAACAGCTGCTAGATCTTCCACAACTGATCCTCCATATGCTGTAGGTGTTACTACCTCTACACGGTGCTCCAATTTGTTTGCTATATGTGAAAACATACTTTCGTATGCCATAAAATGGTACAGGGAGAGGTTCTCGACGACCAGAACCACGGTATGCGTAACCTTTTTTAAAAACATTTTAGGTATATTTAATGTAAGTTTGAATATTTTGTTCGTATCAAGTTTTTACTACAGTTGAACCTCGATAACTCGCATCTCAAGCATATTTTCAAATAATGTAAAACACTACAGGGTGTTTCAAAAATTTTCAAATTTTGAAAAACAATTTTTATATAGGCCTTGTTGGAACTAGTTTTATGAGTAAATCTGCCATCTAAGACATTCAGAACATTCTCGAGTCGAAATCCCCAGCAGCAAGCGAGAAAAATAGATTTTCGATGAACGAAAGCGCCCCGAAGTGCCCTTTAGGCGCTACGCTAATTTGCACAGAGTCTAAAGCGTTTCTAGTATTGTACGAGATTGCGAATATGAAACTACCTGTAATAAACGTGAGGGAGTGTAGTTTATCTTCGTAGGATTGTAAAAGAACTAAATTGCGAATTTGGATAGCCTCAGGCTAGAATAAAAGGAAAAAAAAACAAATTCTTCCCGGGCTCTGGCTGCTCTGCTGCGACATTAGATACGCTACTGTTTTATTCCAGAGAAGAATGAAAAACTTGAGTTATAGAGATTACGACTTACAGAGGGTTGGTACATAAGTTAATAATTTGCTGATTGTAATAGTTTTAAAGAAAAAAAAGTTGAACTTTTGGAGATGAGTTATTTGTTATATACCTATATTAAATATAATCTACTAGGCTCTTACGTATTACTATTCCATATTAAAGAAATCTGTGATTTTACTGTGCGACAATGAATTAATAGATTGGTGATCGATTATCTTCAATATCATATCATTTTTCTACGAAATTTTGTAAAACATTTACTGCTGTTTTAGCTGCTTGATTAGCTTCTACACTTGTGGAAAATAATTCGAGTTAAAAGAAGCTTTAGTTCGATTTATAGAGGTACTCCCAAAGTGTAGCGGAAGAGAATGAACAAATTTTTGATTTATAGACGTTTCCAAGTTAAAGAGGTTTTACTGTGTTTCCATTACCTTATTATATTTCCTAGGTGACACCATCTTATTGGCATGTATGAATTGAACGGAATTGAATGTAATGCAATTGGCATGTATGAATTGAACGGAATTGAATTGAATGGAATGCAATTCAATGGATTGAAATTAAATAGAGTGGAACAGAATGGAATTTTATTGAATAGAATGGAATAGAATCGAGTTGAAACGGAATTGAATGAAATGCAATTGAACGGAATTGAATGGAATGAAATTGAAGGGAATTGAACGAAATTGTAGAGATTAGAGAAAGTTGTTGAGACTTGTAGAGGTTTCCGAGTTATCGAGGTTTGACTGTATTTCCATTACCTTATTATATTTCTCGAGGTGGCACCATCTTGTTGGCATATACGGAGAGTGATGTCCATGTAAGGAATACAATAACAAATGTTGCACATCGCTAAGGAAAATAGGAATCCTATTTTCACCTTTAATATTAATACTTATACTAGCACTTTCACCGACCGCTTTTAAACGAAACCGAGGTATCGTTTTAAGCCTCCTTTTACGTTCTCTCAGTTCCTGTTTCAATCTCAAATATTCATCGCCACTTAATCTGTATAGTAAAATAAGTAATTGAATTAGTCACTTTTATTACAACTCAAATTTTATATAAATCATAATAAATCAATTCACATAAAAATACTATAAATTTATTCTATTTATACGATTATTTAAAAATTTCCCTCAAATTTTATATAAATTGTAATAAATAAGTAAATTTATATAAATTTATTCAATTTATACGATTATTTAACATCTTCCCTCAAATTTTATATAAATCACAATAAATAATTAAATTTATATAAATTTACTCAATTAATGAATATTTAAAATCTTCCCTCAAATTTTATATAAATCACAATAAAGAATTAAATTTATATAAATTTATTCAATTTATATGATTATTTAAACTTTTCCATCAAATTTTCTATTTTGTAAGTATTCATTACGTATAAATTCATACAAACCTAGGTTTTTTATTAGCAAGCGGATTCGATGTGTCTTCTGTAGTTTCCACTTCCACTTGAGCATTAGAATCTTCCGAATGAGTCTCTTTTACATCTACGCTACAAGGTCGTTTACGATTAGAACTTTCTTCCACAGGAATTTCGCTATTGTTTGCATCATTGGAATTTTCTTCAGACTGACAGAATATGCGAAAATTAATGTTCACCATAAAACGTTAGGATTTTCAATCAGAGGTTGGCATTATTTGGCCGACAAATATTTCAAATACTATTTAATATTTTGGACTTTATTTTGCTTAAAGAAAATAGTATTTTAAAGAAGATATACAATTTCGGAAATGGAAATATTTCTATTTTAACAATCGAAACCACAAAATAAAATATTTCTATTTTAATAATCTGACACAATATAGAATATTGTATTTTTTGCAATTGTTATCTACATTTATAAATGTAATAAATTCGAACCATAATTTTGCAGCAATAATATTGAAAATTGAAATTGAAAATAAAGACAAAGTCGAAATATTTTCAATATTCTTAAAAAAAAATACTATTTTCAAAAATTACTGCCGCAAATAAATTATTTTATTTTCAAAAATGACTGCATTAAATAAAATGTTTTATTTTCAAAAATGTACACATACTTTAAAATAAATAGGATTATTTATTATTTGCTATTTAAAATACTATTTTCCCCAGCTGTGTTATCAAATCGCTATACCAACCACCTTTTTAAGGGCAAGTGACTTCGCTTCTCTGTCCTTATCGTTCAATTTAGTAATCTCCAAAAGTGCAGCCATTTTTTTTTTCTTCTTTTCTATTCTTTGCAACTGTTTCGATGTTAGATTCTCCATAATATATTCTCTTCTTAATTGTTATCCATTGAAACTGAAATACGATATCTGAAAAAGAAAAAAAATATACAGATCTGTGCTTTCTAATAACAAAATAAGAACGGATGTTGATTTAAAAGTATTAACAAGTCTGGAAATTTTTATAGTATTGTATTTATACAGATAATTTATTTGTTACAATTGAATTTGTGTAGATTTCTAACAAAAAATTTTCTCTCAAATTTTATATAAATCATAATAAATAACTAAATTTATATACTTATTGTAAAATTTTCTCTCAAATTTTATATAAATCATAATAAATAACTAAATTTATATAATTATTTAAAATTTTCGCTGAAATTTTATACACAACTTTTGATTAGGACATTTGCATACGAAAAACAGTTTACAATTAAATTTCGATGGCACAGTTAAACAATTCATTCAATAGTTAAATAGCATTATTATTATTATTATTATTATATTTAATAATTACAGAAGATACATTTGTACTAATTGTTTTCTTAATGTTTATTAAGAATTAATTTTACGAACAAATTTCGTGATTATGATATAATCACATTTTATTGATGTAGTGTTCGTTGTAAACATCAATACTACAATTTACATGTTAGTTTGTTAAACTAAGTTTATATATATAAAAATCAAATGCTGTTCGTTGGTAATTTGGCTAATTTTTTTTTAAATGTTCGTAATAGTCCAAATAAAGTTTTAGGAAACGAAAAATTGGAAAAGTTGCACGTGAAAAATGGAAAATTTGGGAAAAACTGGGAAAAACTAAAAGTGCATTTTGAATCATATTTCAATACAACAAAAAATCGAACGTCGCAGCTTTTACTCAGTATTTCACTAGAAATTTACACATTTCAATAGGAATTCAATAATGTAAAACATTCGTACCATCGTTGCTACTTGGAGGTTATATTTTCATCGGGTTGTTTCGATCGGAGTGACGATATCCTAGAGAAAGCGATTCACACATCACACAAGTTAACCGATGAATATTTTCAATTCTATTAAAAACGTATATATTTGCTTTGAAATTTTAAGCATATGTAAAAACGGATCACTATGTTATTTAAAACACATGCATTCTTTACTATATACAGAGAGTAACTGAGAGTAACTGAGAGTGCTTCACGCACAGATCTTGTCACCATGTCAATGTCCATTATAGTGGGGCCCTCTAGTCTAGCACTTAGCATGGATCAGCTCCTACGTCGACATTTAGTCCGGACAAGAACATACATCGACTCTTGGCCTGGACACCGACTGCCAAGTAAGGAACTGTTAAAGACTGCCACCGCCCGTGTTATCCCGCGGCAGGCTAAGTGGGCGCAATGGGCGGGGTGGTAACGGTGGAACTTACAGTGACCTGAAAGACCACATCGCTAAAAGTTCCACCACCGACGAGATTTAGTTGGTGGTTCAGCGCTCTCTACAGAAATAGATCATTTGTTCGTGAACCACGTGAAACTGCGTTAGTGGCGTAGGTAAATAGATTTAGTACCGCAGCTAATAAATAAATATAGAATGCTGACATTATCCATTCTATAATTCTTAGAAAAAAATTACAATAACAATATCTCGTCGGTGCCACCGACAAGAATAACATTAAAATATCAACTGAATAAGGCGGAGAATTTAACATTTAATAATAATTGACAGGCGCGTTAATAAAAAATTTAAATGAACAAGCTTGAATAATATATTTTGTTCTGATGAAACGTGCCATTGCGAAATGTTATGGAAGGGAAGAGGTTTGAAATAATCGTGGATATTAATTTACACTCTGGTATGCAATATTATATAACGATAATTCAAAATGTGCAGCTATTTTATAGCAGCAACGACGGGACCTACAGTTTAAGGTGGGATCCGAACCACCATGGGCACCACAGTTTTTTAAAAAAGCACATTGAATTAATTCAAGAGGTGCCCGGGCGCGGGGATTCGAACTCGAGACCGCCTGGTCGCAGTCGCGATATTCCTTCTGGCTCCCTTTCTTACAACGCAGGACTTATACTAAGTTACGCAATTACGTCGAGTAATTATCGCGGAGGAAAAGGGTGTGAATCGGAGAAGAAGTCCCCGATTCACGGGGGATAAAAAGCGAATCAGGCAGAAGGCTCTGATTCTTTCAAAGAGAGAGAAAAATTAAGCAAACCAGAGCAGAAGGCTCTGGTTCGAGGGTGACGCGAGCAATGGTCGAGAGGAGTTCCGACACCGATACCAACTGCAACAACCACCTGCCGCCAGAGACGGACATGGGTGGAAAAATTTTACCGATGAGTGGTAAAGGGCGAAACCACGCGTCTCGACCCCCCCCCCCCCATTAATATATAAACTACCGCGAACTCCCATACCAATAAATCTGGTACATACTACATGCGAGCAAAGGTGTCCGACACAGTAGAAGACTGTGTCGGAGTTAAAAAAAAACGAACAAAGTGAATTTACGGCGATAATTACTCGACGTGTATACAACGACGATCTTAATAACTATCGCACAAAATAAAATATTACTAACTAACGCAACTTAATAATACGGTGCTGTCTTCGGTGCTCTTCGTCGACGATGAAAGACGTCCAGCTGCTGCATTCTAACTGAAACAGACTAATTATAATTAGACACAACACATATCCAGCACACGAGTGCGAGTTCCTAATTAAAACCTTCAAGAATTCAGCAATCGAGAGCAAACCAGAATAGAAGAAAACCAGGAAAACCAACAAACGAGCTCACGAGAGCAAACCAGAAAAGCGAGTTCATGAGAACCAAACTAACCCCGCACACGAGTACAGCCAGACCAAACTATAAGCGATTCGGGTGGCCCCAGGGACGCGACTCCCTGTACTCACTCACGGTCCCCTCCGTGAGTGAGCCCCTGAGGGAACTCCGATCGGAGGCATACCAATTTTAAAGAAGATGTGGACATTTTTCGAAGAGGAACTTGTGAAAGTTCCGATGCGAACACTCATTAAATCAGAAATTAAAATTGTCTTGTTCGAGAGTGAACGAGTACTTCGAAATAACGAACCGAAGGTGGCCAAGGGTAAACGATCAAAGCATCGATGTACCCTTGGCCAACTGCGAGCTATCGGAAAGTAAATTCATATTCAATTCAATGAAATATGTTGTAACATTTTGCATTCTTAAATTACATTACACATTGTTAACAAAAATTGTATACGTGCAGCTATTAGCTCGACATTACCCTTTATTCGTAAGAAACTTGAAGATCTTACGAATAGAGGATAATGCCGATTGCCCAGGTCTCACCACGTGGAGGTTGCTGCACAAGAGACCCGGAAAGGGAGTCAGAACGAATGCGATATTCCTTCTGGCTCCCTTTCTTACAACGCAGGACTTATACTAAGTTACGCAAGTACGTCGAGTAATTATCGCGGAGAAAAAGGGTGTGAATCGGAGAAGAAGTCCCCGATTCACGGGGGATAAAAAGCGAATCAGGCAGAAGGCTCTGATTCTTTCAAAGAGAAAAATTAAGCAAACCAGAGCAGAAGGCTCTGGTTCGAGGGTAACGCGAGCAATGGTCGAGAGGGGTTCCGACACCGATACCAACTGCAACAACCACCTGCCGCCAGAGACGGACATGGGTGGAAAAATTTTACCGATGAGTGGTAAAGGGCGAAACCACGCGTCTCGACCCCCCCATTAATATATAAACTACCGCGAACTCCCGTACCAATAAATCTGGTACATACTACATGCGAGCAAAGGTGTCCGACACAGTAGAAGACTGTGTCGGAGTTAAAAAAAAAACGAACAAAGTGAATTTACGGCGATAATTACTCGACGTGTATACAACGACGATCTTAATAACTATCGCACAAAATAAAATATTACTAACTAACGCAACTTAATAATACGGTGCTGTCTTCGGTGCTCTTCGTCGACGATGAAAGACGTCCAGCTGCTGCATTCTAACTGAAACAGACTAATTATAATTAGACGCAACACATATCCCGCACACGAGTGCGAATTCCTAAATGAAACCTTCAAGAATTCAGCAAACGAGAGCGAACCAGAATAGAAGAAAACCAGGAAAACCAACAAACGAGCTCATGAGAGCAAACCAGAAAAGCGATTTCATGAGAACCAAACTAACCCCGCACACGAGTGCGGCCTGACCAAACTATAAGCGATTCGGGTAGCCCCAGGGACGCGACTCCCCGTACTCACTCACCGTCCCACCTTACGGATGGGATCGAGAGTGAGCCCCTGAGGGAACTTCGATCTTACTTACAATCTCACGTTCTCTTTTGTGAATCCTCCTCTTGTCTCCTCTTGTTCCCTCTTATCCCATTCCTCTATCGTCCTTCTTCGAGTTGTCGGTTTCTGTTTCTGTTTCTGTTTCTGTTTCTGTATCGCGTTTCTGTATCTGTTATCCGTCTCCGTTTCTGGGCCCGTTTCTGTTTCATGTGACTGTTTCTGTGACTGTGACTGTTTCTGTTTCCGCTATCTGTGTCTATTGTATATGGTTTTGATATCTATTTGCATGTACTTAATGCGTTTAGTATCTTAGACTCATATACAATAGTTTCCGTTTCTGTTTCTGTAGCTGTTCCCGTTTCTGTTCCCGTGTCTGTTTCTGTTTCTGTTTCTGACACCGTGTCTCCGTGATCCGTTTCTGTGTCCGTTTCTGTTTCTGGTACTGTTTCTGTTTCTGTTTTCCGACAACTCTCCTTTGAATGGGTCCTCTTCCTTCTCTGTGTCCTCTTCGTTCGACGATAAGGATGGATGGATGGCTGGATGGATGGATGGCTGGTTGGATAGATGGCTGGATGGATGGATGGCTGGCTGTAGTATTCTAGCTGAAACAGACTAATAATAATTATACACAACACATAATGCCGCACACGTGTGCGAATTTTTACTGGACCACCAGTACAGCTCACGAGAGCAAATAGAAAAACATGAATAACCAGAAAACGAGCTCACGAGAGCAAACCAGACGACCAGCTCACGAGAGCCAACCTATCACCAGCTCACGAGAGCCAAACTAACCCCGCACACGAGTGCGGCCTAACCGAGCTATAGGCGATTCGGGTAGCCCCAGGGACGCGACTCCCCGTACTCACTCACGGTCCCCATCCGTGAGTGAGCCCCTGAGGGAACTCCGATCGGAGGAATACCAATTTTAAAGAAGATGTGAACATTTTTCGAAGAGGAACTTGTGAAAGTTCCGATGCGAACACTTATTAAATCAGAAATTAAAATTGTCTTGTTCGAGAGTGAACGAGTACTTCGAAATAACGAACCGAAGGTGGCCAAGGGTAAACGATCAAAGCATCGATGTACCCTTGGCCAACTGCGAGCTAGCGGAAAGTAAATTCATATTCAATTCAATGAAATATGTTGTAACATTTTGCATTCTTAAATTACATTACACATTGTTAACAAAAATTGTATACGTGCAGCTATTAGCTCGACATTATCCTTTATTCGTAAGAAACTTGAAGATCTTACGAATAGAGGATAATGCCGATTGCCCAGGTCTCACCACGTGGAGGTTGCTGCACAAGAGACCCGGAAAGGGAGTCAGAACGAATGCGATATTCCTTCTGGCTCCCTTTCTTACAACGCAGGACTTATACTAAGTTACGCAAGTACGTCGAGTAATTATCGCGGAGCAAAACGTTGTGAGTCGGAGAAGAAGTCCTCGATTCACGGGGGCCAAAAAACGAATCAGGCAGAAGGCTCTGATTCTTTCAATGAGAAAAATCGAATCAGAGCAGAAGGCTCTGAATCTTCCAAAAAGACACACCAAACCAGAACAGAAGGCTCTGGTTTGAGGGTAACGCGAGCAATGGTCGAGAGGAGTTCCAACACCGATACCAACTGCATCAACCACCTGCCGCCAGAGACGGACATGGGTGGAAAAATTTTACCGATGAGTGGTAAAGAGCGAAAACAACGCGTCTCGACCCCCCCCATTAATATATTAACTACCGCGAACTCCCGTACCAATAGATCTGGTACATACTACGTACGAACAAAAGTGTCCGACACAGTAGAAGACTGTGTCGGAGTAAAAAAAAAAAACGAACAAAGTGAATTTACGGCGATAATTACTCGACGTGTATACAACGATGATATACAATAATCTTAATAACTATCGCATACAATAAATTCTTATTAATTAACGCAACTTAAATATACGGTGCTGTCTTCTATGGTGTGTGTCCTCCTCTTCTTGGTTTGTCCTCTTCGTCGACGATGAAAGAGGTCGGCTGTTGTATCCTAACTGAAACAGACTAATCATATTTAGACGCAACACAAAATCCTGCACACGAGTGCGAATTCCTACTGAACCACCAGAACAAATATACAACATTCCACACCTGAGAATAAACGAGCTAACGACAACAAATTAGATAACCAGAAAACGAGCTCTCGTAAGCGAACCCTAAAACGAGCTCATGAGAGCCAAACCAACCCCGCACACGAGTGCGGCCTAACCGAGCTATAGGCGATTAGGGTAGCCCCAGGGACGCGACTCCCCGTACTCACTCACGGTCCCCTCCGTGAGTGAGCCCCTGAGGGAACTCCGATCGGAGGAATACCAATTTTAAAGAAGATGTGAACATTTTTCGAAGAGGAACTTATGAAAGTTCCGATGCGAACACTTATTAAATCAGAAATTAAAATTGTCTTGTTCCCTGACTGAACGAGTACTTCGAAATAACGAACCGAAGGTGGCCTAGGGTAAACGATCAAAGCATCGATGTACCCTTGGCCAACTGCGAGCTAGCGGAAAGTAATTCAATTCAATGAAATATGTTGTAACATTTTGCATTCTTAAATTCCATTACACATTGTTATCAAAAATTGTATACGTGCAGCTATTAGCTCGACATTATCCTTTATTCGTAAGAAACTTGAAGATCTTACGAATAGAGGATAATGCCGATTGCCCAGGTCTCACCTCGAGGAGGTTGCTGCACACGAGACTCGAAAAGGGAGTCAGAAAGAATGCGATATTCCTTCTGGCTCCCTTTCTTACAACGCAGGACTTATATTAATTTACTACGCATTTACATCGAGTAATTATCGAGAAACTTGGTAGGCAAAAGTGCGAATTTGACAAACAGAAGCAGGAGGAAGAACACAAGTCCAACATCAGAAATATAAAAATCTTTCGAACACTGAACTGTGAAAGTTTCTTCTCCGATGGAAATTGCAATAAGGATATTGGAGGTAAACATTGAAAATGATTGTGCAGTGAAAACAGTTGAAAGTGGACACAGGAACAAGCATACAAGAATATTTGAATTAAAACTCACCAGGGAACCTCTGGTCACTCCTGGTCCACCCCTGATCTTCAAGGACCTCCTGGCACACTCGGTACCGCAACCTGTCCGCCCCTGCCGACTCCGCCGTCCCGACTGACTGACTGACTAACTGTGTCACTAACTGCTCTCGCTTAGCTGTCTCCCCCCACTCCTCTACCATCGATCGATTCGATCGCCGAGTTAGTAATTATTGATAAATTTGTTATTTTGCGCTGTTCAATGTTTATAACAATTTCTTTTGCCAACGATGCCCACAACCATTTCCTTGACCATCTGACCACCTAATTTTTTAGTCAAAATAGACAATAGAACTCGAGATACAGAATAACTTTTAAACCATGCACATTCGCATTAATTTATTCAACATAAATACTACGATAAATTTATTGATTCTATCTGTTCAATGTCTATAATATTTCTTTTGCCATTTTAATTGTTTACAGTAAACTCTCCCTTACTCTGTTCTTCAACATATTCCTTTTTCCACAGATAGATTGTTCGAATATGTATGTATGAAAAAGTGTAAGGTAATAATTCTCGTTTATGAAATACTTTGAAAGTAGAAATTGAGGTATCTCATATAAAAGTCGGAATCGGTGATTTTCCGAAAATTATGCTTCAATGTTTTCTTAATATTTCAAGGAATCTTTTGTCCTTGAGTTTTGCATTTAATATTGTAAATCCTAAATAACGAACACTAAAACATCGTCTAAAATATCTGCTTAACTTGGAATATGTTCGGTGCAGAATGTAACAATACATGATAATCGATTTCACCGAGGAGAAACACAGTCTCTCGTAGGTGTCAAGATGCTTGTGGTGGCAATTTGCCTTTTCACCACTTCTCACCGCCGAGAATCTTCTCAGTGGCCTTCTGTACCGACGAGATCACGTCGATGGCCTTCTGTTTTTTACTCCAGCCAGAATATATCCTAGAGGGCATAAGGTAAGACTAGCAGTCTTTAACAGTAACTCGTCGGTGCTGTAATTTCCATCGTTATCCCCGCGCCCGTTTTACCCACTTACCGTCCCGCGGAATTACAGCGGTCTGAAAGACCACATCGGTAAAAGTTCCACCACTAGTATAAAATTGCAGATAAATTCTAGTATGTTTATGTATGTCTATGCGTTACAATATAAGTTACGTACATGTACAATATCAACATTTTATATACGCAAATACAATGAATAAATAAAGACAATGTCATAAAGAACCGCATATATTTATTGCGCCATCAATTCTTCCCGAATGTCTGGCACGATTCTGACTTGTACTACTGAATTTTCGTGCCACCTATTTCGGTGACATGATCTTCTAATACAAAGTTCAATTTTCGAGGTTTTAGGAATCGAAAATTTCTTGACTCTCTACAAGGAGAATATGATAGCGAAGGGGGTATACGAAATTCAGTAGTACAACTCGACGTCGAGCCAACAGGCCGAAAATTTTTTGAAAATCGAACTAGCTTTTAAGAAAATCGAACATTTTTGAGCACCAAACTAAGCCCGTACACGAGTGCGAATCTAACCAGCTCACGAAAGCCCAACTAAAGCCGCACACGAGTGCGGATTGGCCTCTAAGCGATTCTGGATGCCCCGGGGACGCGATTCCCCGTACTCACTAACGGTTCCATCTCACGAATGGGACCGTGAGTGAGCCCCTGAGGGAACTCCGATTGGAAGAATACTAAAATAAGATGTGATAATTTTTCGAAGAGGAACTTGTGAAAGTTCGGAAGTGTACACTTGGAAAATCAGCAATTGAAAATGGAATGTTCACTGACTGAACAAGTTCTTCGAAATAACGAACCGAAGGTGGCCAAGGGTAAACGAAGAAATCATCGATGTACCTTTGGCCGACTGCGAGCTAGCTAAAAGTAAATTAATATTCAATTCAATGAATTATGTTGTTACATTTTGCAATTCTTAAATTCTATTACACATTGTTATCAAAAATTGTATACGTGCAGCTATTAGCTCGACATTATCCTTTATTCGTAAGATACTGGGAGTTCTTACGAATAGAGGATAATTCCGATTTCAATGTTCAATGTTTATAACAATTCCTTTTGCTAACGATGCCCACAACGATTCCCTTGACCATCTGAACACCTAATTTTTTTGTAAAAATATGCAGTAGAACTCGAGATATAGAATAAACTTTATAACATAAATATTCGCGCGCGTTAATTTATTCGATACAATTCACAGAGAAAATTATTTCTGGCTGTTCAATATTCATAACAATTCCTTTTGCCAACGATGCCCACAAACCTAACCTAACCTAACCACAACCACTTCGTTGACCATCTGACCAACTAATTTTTTAGTCAAAACAGGCAATATAATAACTTTTAAACCATGCACATTTGCATTAATTGGCTTCAGCTCTAGCTCTAGCTCCGGAGCCGGAGCCGGAGCACCGGATCAGGATTCGATTTTTCGATTTTCAAAAAATAGTAGTACTTAGTTCGATTTTCAAAAAATTTTCGGCTTTTTGGCTCGACGTCGAGTTGTACTACTGAATTTCGTATACCCCCTTCGCTATCATATTCTCCTTGTAGAGAGTCAAGAAATTATCGATTCCGAAAACCTCGAAAATTGAACTTCGTATTAGAAGATCATGTCACCGAAATAGATGGCACGAAAATTCAGTAGTACAACTCAGAATCGTACCAGACATTCGGGAAGAATTGATGGCGTAATAAATATATGCGGTTCTTTATGACATTGTCTTTATTTATTCATTGTATTTGCGTACATAAAATGTTGATATTGTACATGTACATAACTTATATTTTAATGCATAGACATACATAAACATACTAGAATTTAAATAGAATGATAATTTCGGCGCACAGGTTCGATCAATTATAAATTAAAGAATTCCATTTTTATAACAAATTTGCAATTTGAAATCTCGACGTTTCGATCCTGGTGAGGATCATTCTCAAGAGATTTTTGCGTCTGAAACAAAATGTAACATTGCAAAAGCTAACCAAGATAGAAAAAGAATAAATTTTTTTAAACTGGAAAAATGAAATAATTTTTCTTACATGTTATATGGAAAATTGAAATTTAACTTTAATAACCACGTGTTGCTTCCATGCTGGTAGATAATGGACTGACACCTTGTTGAAGGTTAAGATGTAAACAGTGAATACAAACGGACAGAATTTGGAATTTGACCAATTAGAAACGTGATATATGATTGCTGAATCTATAATAGGAGGCAAATTCAAAAACTCAATATAATTCATCCCAATCAACAACACAGTATATTACCACTTTTAATTGTGGTAATAGAAGAAAGGTTCAACATTCAAATAAAATTGAGAAGAAATTGCACTTTAATCAGAATCAAAATTATAGTAATTAAATTATATTTAATACTATTAAAAAAATTAGTTAGAAACTCCATCATAAAGAACATTACTGGTTCAGTAATGCAGCGTAATGGTCATGAATCTTAGGTGATTCGTACCTAAGATTAACGCTTTGCAGTTTAATCATATGAAAGGTTTCCACTAATAGTCTACGATGTAAATTTGATTCTTTGTCTAAAACTTTAGCATTTTTAAAGTCAAATGCATGATCAAATTCTATTGAATGTTTTGTCAGAGCTGTGTGTTGTGAAGGAGATTGAAAGATATTGCGTTTATGTTCAGCTATTCTGGTATCAAGATGTCTAGAAGTTTGTCCTATGTATGACTGATTACAACCTTTACAAGGAATTTCATAAATGATATTACAACTTTTCAAAAGTGGAACTTTATCTTTAATTGGTGGAAACCATTTCTTCAAATATGATGGTATATTAAAGATGGTATGAATTCCAACTTTCCTGAATATTCTACGCAAATCTAAAGAAATGCCTTGTATAAATGGAATGACTACTGTATTTTTATAGTTGATAGGACCTGTCTTTTGGAACCTTTCCTCTTTTAGTTGTGTGACTAAATTAGGATGGTAAATTTCAAAAACACGTTTCTTAATAATGTTTGTAACAAAAATGACAGGAAAGCCATTATTCTTAAGAACATTCTTTATGAGTAACAAGTTGTTGGGTCTAAATTCAGGATTAGATAATAAGATGGCACGGTCAATTAAACCCTTTATTAGTCCAATTTTGTGTTGTACTGGATGGAAAGAGTGAAAGTTGATATATCTACCAGACCAGGTGTCTTTATGATACCAATTTGTTTTTAATTTGTTGTCAGCTCTAATAATACTAACGTCAAGAAAGTTAAGGCAAGAGTTGGATTCAATCTCATGTGTGAACTGTAACCTAGGATGAAAATTGTTAAACGTATCCAACAATATATTAATTTGATCTGGTTTTATACAAGTAAATATGTCATCGACATATCTCTTGTACAAAATCAGCTCAAAAGGTAATTTAGAAATGGCTACTTTTTCAAGTTCTTCCATTACCAAATTGGCTATTACCGGAGAAATCGGAGAACCCATGGCAGTACCAAAAATTTGCTTATAATATGTGTTATTGAAAGAATAAACATTAGATTTTAAGACAAATTCAACAGCTTCAAGAATTTCTTCTTTGTGTAATGAAGTGTGTGATTTGATTTCATTCCAACGTTTGTCAAGTACTTGCATTGCTAATTCTATAGGCACGTTGGTGAATAGTGCAGTTACGTCTAATGAAATCAATTGAACGTTGTCAGGAATATGCATATTCCTAAGTTCTTTTACTAGAATACTAGAATTTATCTGCAATTTTATACTAGTGGTGGAACTTTTACCGATGTGATCTGTCAGATCACTGTAATTTCCATCGTTATCCCCGCGCCCATTTCGTCCACTTACCGTCCCGCGGAATAGCACGGGAGCTGGCAGTCTTTCGTCGGTGCCTTCTGTTTTTTACTCCAGCCAGAATACATTCTAGAGGGCGCGGGCGTAAGAAAACACCGAATTATTCGAGTGGCACGATCTCTTATAAGGCTGGCAGTGTTAAACAGTATTTTATCGGTGCTTCTGTTCCTCACTCGAGTCAGAATAAATCTTAGAGGACGTAAGAGAACACCGAAAATATTCGGGTGACACACATTGTAATAGTTTGGTTAACCCTCATCCTTCCTTCATTTCGCGAACTGAAACTGTCCCTCGGTGTTAAATTGACACAGTGATAAAGAAAAACGATAAAATAACAAGTCAAACAGTTACTTTTCGATGTTTTTTTTTCATTCAAATTGATGATTTAACATTCATATGTTAGGTTTTTGTCTCCAAGACACCAAGTTTTGGACAAATTTACTTGCAAATTACCGAACGGTATAACTTATTTCGGGAAAACTGTGTCAAATTGATACGAGGGACGGATGGGGGTTAAACATAACTTTGGGATAGAACGGTTACGTGACAGGAGAAATCTACTTCCATCGATTCTTCGTCAAAGACAAAACACCGTGGTTCATCCATCGCCAGTTAACCAGACAATTGCCGGTATCGATTTTTAGAGCTCGTTCAAATCATTATAATTTGAATGAGTCTCTACACAAAATTAATCTGGTCAGCAGCCCTATGTGTGAGTGTGGTCTTTATACTCAAGACATTAATCATTTAATCTGGCAATGCCCACTCCTAGAGAATAATAAAGATAAACTAATTAAAGATTTAAAACGTTGTAAGTGGCAACTACCACTATCTGTTGATATATTTCTAGTCAAGCCTCGTGTAAAAGAGCTTAAACGAATATTGAAGTTCCTTCTAGGTCATAATTTAAAAATTTAAGTAATTTAGACTGAATCCACAAAGTTCCTCCATAGCAGTATCTTAATACAGTATTAATGTTATCTTTCAGTATATGTATATTATCGTTACAAGACTTATGCATACTTAACTGTATGTTATTAACTTTTAAGTTTTGTTTTCTGTTGTTTTTTATATCAGTAAACAATAGGGTTAAGTGCAACTTGTTGTAGTACAGTAATACATCTAGATGTTATTAAATGTTACCAAAGCAATATATGTAACTTAATGTAACATGTATGTTCCTAATTACTCGGTCCCATGGGCTTGACTCAGCCTAGGGATCTTTATTATAAAGCTTTCAAATAAACTTGTAAACCCACACAACAGATATAGATCGCTCTACTAAATTGGTAATCTACTTATGCGATTTTCTATCTTTCTACAATTTTCACATTAATAGCCTTTTTTATATCTGCGTTTCCATTCTTTAAGTTTATTTTTCATTGTACACTAAACTAACATTATTTTCCGCAGACCACGATGTTCATTATGCGATGCATATACATTACCTACATTTATTAATCTTTACTTCTATACAAAAACATTATTTATGGTGCATTAAATAATCTTCATCCAGTACATAATCTATTTTTCATTACTTACAAATTATTACCTTCACTGGAGGTCGTTTTATGTTCGGTCCTATATTGATCTTACTTGTTTCTAAAAGAAAGGGAAGACTGGTTTAGTAGCCATCGTTAATGCAGCCCAAGAGGGTCTTACCCTAAAAGGCATGAATAATCTTTATCGTCTTATCCGTACCAGTACGTTATCTGCTTACCCCCTACGAAGTATATGCAAAACTTTTATGCATTGAATGATAAATAGTTCTTTCGGTTTAGCGAAAGGAGACCCGCCAAATGCATATCTGGAGTGACAATATCTGTCCCATTTGTTTTACGTAGCCTTTATAACGCAATACCGACACTTTCGATCCTCAGTCGAAATGTGTCATTTGGGCAGTGGTGGAGAGCGTCTAATGATTTCGTAATGGAAATGCGTGCATAAATACCGCGTACTTCTATCGAAAACATAAATCAGGTGACGCATACCTTGGTATTTTGTAATTAATCATATTATAAAATGTGAAATACTTCTGTAATTTGTATTTAAGTGCACGTCGAATACCGTTGGAAAGGTATATAGTCCAGTCCACGAAAACTTGTAGAGGGAAATGGAAGGAACACAATTTTTGACTTTGGGACTTTGTTCGGACTAATTAGGAGGTAAAAGTCCCCACTCCTAGAAGGTGAGCGGAGTGCAGGGGGCCACGTAGAAGGTCCCTTTTTTCGGTTTTTCGTTTATTATTTGCATCCTAGCGATAAGACCACTCAATACAAAATTAAAGCTGCTAAAATGTGCCACAAGATTGATCTGATTCAGTTTGTCGCTATCTCGCATAGTTTCCGAGATATCCGCGCTCAAAATTCACTAATTTTGAAAAAAAAATTATATTATATCCGGTATTATATTTTGGTAATGGCGGTAATTCGTCCTCTTTCGGGCACGTTTCTGCTTACAACTTTTGAACGAATGGACTTTTTCGAATGCGGTTTGCTCGAAAACCTTTCCGAAGAAACGCCGCGTCTAACGGTTCACTCTCCACCTTTCTACGTTGAGCAGTTCTCAATTGATGCCGTCACAAACAGAAAGACAGACAGCCGCTATTTTATTATGTATAGAGATATAGATAGAGACAAAGTTTAATTATAGGAAATATAAATATGAATCAACTCGCACAATATATAGTTTATTAAAATCGAAAAAGCTTTATGAAAAGGACCTGTAAGACATTTTTGAATCTGTAAGACTTTTTATGAACGTCCCACAGAGATCTGGAATAACACGTCTTCCACACTCCCCGAAAAAGTCGTCTTTAAAATGTCTTATTTCAGACGTGAAACTAGCGTCCCGAAAAAGATGTCTTTAAAATGACTTATTTCAGACGTTGAACCGTTGTCCCGAAAAAGACGTTTTCAAAATGTCTTATTTCAGAAGTTAAACAAACGTCTCGAAAAACACGTTTTCAAAATGTCTTATTTCAGATGTTTAACTATCGTCCCGAAAAGGCACAATTAAGATGCCTTTAAGCCCTATTAATACCAAAAAAGTCTTTAAAACGCCTTGTTTCAGATGTTAAACCAACGTTTCGAACAAAAAATCTTCAAGACGTTTTTAAGACGTCCTTTTAAGAAGTAGTACGTTCAGCCTAAAATGGACGTTTTCAGGACGTTCTGTGCTATCTGGGATACCACTTAAAGCAATCATTATTGAGTCGAGAGAGGATGTTCTTACAAAAGTTGTTTCCTTCGAAAAGTAGCTGCTTAATAAAGATCATGCAAATTGATTCCAGCCTTAATCGACAATTCAAGATAAGAGTTCAAATGCCCGGGCATGATCCATGAAAAACAGGCTTAAGATTCACGTAGTCCTGAGTGCTTGCATTCACTAATTCCGTTGAATGTGCGCGAACAGAAATAACGATACGATGGCGGAAGCGTGAAACAGAGTATCCTTTGTCTTCGTCAGTCCGCTGGCGATTACGTCGTTTTCTCCATTTTACGGAGGAACCTTTTGTCCCGCATCCTCGGCATTAACAGCGTCACGTCGTCACTCTTAAATTTTTCCAGATAATGCCTACAAATACATTGGTCCATTCGGTGTCTTCGGCTCGTTTTATAATACAGTTCACGAATCGCTAGAAACGAATAGCATAACGTCCGCGTCGAAGCTAAATCGCACAAACTCACAGATGAAGAAAAGGCGTCTTCTCGGCAGAACTCGTCCGTAGCACCTAAGAACCAGAAGACAATATAACACAAAAGTCTCGCTTGGCTAGTCACTTACGCTTCCTCTTCCTCAAGTTTTACCCGTGAATCTCGCTACCCATTCTCACTCTTTTCAACCCCCCCTCAGCCCTTGGCCACATACCCTGTTCTTCCGCTTTTCTTCGTCACGCTGGCGCCGGCTCGGTTGCACACCTTGGAAAAGTGTTAGGTACATCCTGTTCTCGTGATGAAAGAGTTTCGGTTTCCTTTCTCAAATGGCATTTGCTTCTTCAATATTTACTGGAGACCGAGATTTCATAGCGATTGACGATTATTTCTCTTCCTTCTGTATCTCTAGCTATTTTAGAAATCGACAATTTCTGAGGAGTATCCTACGAGAGGTACCAAGGGTCCCAACCCAGGGTCCGAATAAACCTATATTTCTCAAGAATTCTCGAGAATTTTTAATAAAATTAAAAAATATTGAAAAACTTATGATATTTGGAATATCGTTGATAATATGTATCGAAAGCGCAAAAAGACTTTAACTCAATGTTTATTCCTGTCCAATATGTACATAACTATGAAAACAAAGAAAAAATAGACGCTTAATATAACCGATAATGTTATTTATTGAAAAACAAACTTTTATACAGTGAAACATTACGCTTTTGTTTTGATATGACTTCTTAAAAAGCATAATGCGTCTTATGTAGAATCAGACAATCGACTTCTTTTCTTGGTAACAAAATCTGTAGCCGTAGAAAAGTTTTCTTTTATTTTGTATGGATGTTGGCTTTATTGTATGTAGAACATGCAAAAGTTGCTGCAGATTGGATGTCCTTTTTCCAGTGGAATGAAAACTCTGGAATTCCTTTGATAGAGTGCGGAATTTATTTTCTTCTGACGCCAAACTCTTGACACTAAATTCTTGAAGGCTATCTGCAATTTCTAATTCTAACTGTTTTCCAGTGATAGTTCCCCACTCCGAGAATCTGAAAGGTTTTCACTATTTTCATAAGAATCATTGTTATATTTTCCGAGAAGTCTGCTTAGAATTTGTTTTACCAGTTTACACATATCTGCCTTGGATGTTAAATAGAAAAATGTATCTTTTGAATCTTCTTGCAAAGATTCTGGATTATGAAGATATTTCATAATGGATACAACAATCTTGTCTCTTCTTTTAGATGTTTGTTCTTTAATACAACAAGAAACTCATTACTCATTTCAGTATTTAGTTTTTCGAAAGTTTTAAATAAGAATTTAAGAGCACCTTCAGCAATTAATGATGTCGAATCTTCTCTAATAAAATTTTCTATTGTAATTCTTATAGGCTCTATATTCATAGTTCCACATATAATCTACATTTGTTTGAGACAGTGCTCTTTTAATAGAATTCCGTACTCTGAAAAATCGTCTAATCATAGCCTCCATTGTGTTCCACCTGGTTTTACAATCCAAAATGAGTTTTAATTTTGTATCCTGTTCTTCTTCTACATATTTCTACAGAATATCGTGCATTATCTCACATCGACACGCATTCCCAACAATTATTATAAATTATCAGATTGCAAACATGCATACACGTAGGCATCGATATGCTGGTTGTAGATATGCTTATACGTACGCGATTGATTAGTAATATGTAATTTGAGTTCATTAAGAATTCATTTCCGAAAATATGTTATAAAATAAATGAGATTCATAAGAATTTTCTTAGATTTCTCGAGAAATACTGTAATTTCTCGAGAAATGAAAAATAACCAATCATAAAATTTCTCGAGAAGATCCGCCTACCACAAGTCAACTAACGAATGGGATTGTTTATCCCGAAAAAATCGGGTCCATCCCTTTGAAGATTGCAGACGAGCGAACGGACCCTGGAACAGAACTTTCGAAATTATCGTCAAGAGAACATCGTGCTCTCACCGTAACAGCAATATCGTTGCTCTCGATCTATTTAGCGAAAAGATCGTTTCAGAACAAATCGTGTTCAAATTTATATCGTCCGTGAACCGTCTAGAACCGCTACAACCACTGGTTCCTTGAATAAATTGTCCAAGATTAATTCTGCCGACAACAAATTTGTATTTTTAATAAACGTTAATTGTAAAAGGTACAAATCATTGTTTTCTTCGAAGAAGAAAAAACACTTCTGAACCACGGTCAGTCTATGTACTTCACGATGTTTCAATTGGCTGTAAATACAGTGACGAGCAAAAGTGTAAACATAATTCGCTAGGTTTACATAATAAATAAATTAATACAACCTATCTTTCGATTGAATGATAAAGCTTAGTCGATTTGCGAGGTCAAAATTCAATTCAAAATTCAATCATAAAAATGTTATACTGGTTTAGTTTTGGTTGTGGTTAGCACAAAGTGCGTTCAAATACTTTCGTGGCTCACTGTATGTATATGAAGGAGCATAATGTTTCTTAGAGTGACATTTGGGCGAGCAGGAGAATCACGTATCAAGACGATAACACGCTCACAGGAGATTGATCGTCACGAAGCGGGGGATTCATTCAGCGGAACCGTGTGTCAGCGCAATACGTACGTCTATTTACACGCGGCGCGGGTGAAATAGAAAAACAGGGCAATTAAGATGCAAGTGAGTATGAAGTGGCGATGATGCTGCTGGTTTTGATCTGAGCAGTGGTCGATGGCTCGTTGGGGCCTCTTCTGATCCTAAAGAGTAAACGTATAATCCTGCAGCAAAAGCTTGCGCTACGAAGAGAGGTCACCCTTTGAGGAAGTGACGAGTATCTGCGCAACAATCGCATGCTGTCACTCGGCCTACGCGGCTTGTTAAATCCTCTATGGAGACTGCGTAACATGACACATTCTAAGGTAATGTGTATTGGAGACGCGGATGTGGATGGTTCGGTGCAGGGTTATTGGCACTTTTGATTTAAACGGCAAACATTAAGAATCCCTGATATAGAAAATCATTTTCTATTGCTTCTTATTTAGATTTCAAAGCAACGTTGTAAGTTTTCATAACAGAGTTTCACATATGACTGTTAGCAACGCTGAAGGACAATCAGTAAGACCGACGGATGAGCACAGTGCAGTGTAAATAGTGTTTCGTTAAAATTTTCGTTACCAGTAAGTATACTTTATCGCTGTATAACTTAATTTCGGACTTTACTACAGATGTAATAAGTGCGTATATGATTAATTATAAATCAAATAAACTATTTAACGTTTACTTCTTACTGTTTATCAGACATAACCTGAAATTTCAGGTGCCAACGAATGGTTCATTTATTTCTATGGAAGTTTAATGAATTGGCACCTATGCTAATTACTAGATATACAGTTTTGGATTTTTGTTTTAATATTCGAAAGATCAATGCTTTGAATCTTTAAAACAAATTAGAAATATGAGTTTAATTCGTTGAAAGAAGTCTTATTATCAATTCTTGGCACTGCCAATCAGTGTACATTGAAGGGGCCAATTACTATAGGATAATAAGGCGCCAATCATTGCAATGTACATCAGAGAGTCAATCGTTGTACTATTTACTTGTGCAAATCACTCATATTCTTAAATGTGGCGAGAATTTCAAGTCATTATTTGAAGCTGTTAGCATTTTTTATCTGTTTCAGGAAATAATCATGCCTAATGTTTCCTCCAAAGGCACTTATTCTAAAAAATACACTGAAGCTGATTTATTTCGGGCTATAGAGACAGTTCAAAATGGTATGTGCAAAACAAGATCGTGTTCGAAATGATTATTCCACCATGTTGATCATATAAAGATCTTCTCTTAAATAAACAAAACTAAATTATTTGAAATTTACACAGAAAAATATTTGAATGTTCACATGAATCATCCGATTCAACTCTTCCTTATGTGGTGAATCTTTCTCTTGTTTCCTCTTTGAGCATTATCTTCGTCTCTTAAGTTATTTCTACATATTAAGCTGATGATATTATTTCAGTCGTAAATTATACATAATGCAGAATTTAAACCTACATGGAGTACAAACTATTTTCATTGTTTAACTTTATTTAGTTAATAATTTCTATTCAGTTCTTCAGTGCCAATGACTGATACATGTTGTGCCAATAACTGTACCAAATGTGCCAATGACTGTACTATTTGTCTTACGATTGTTATTCAATGCATATATTTTATAATAAAAGATTTATGACTCTAAAAACTGTTTGATTTTGTAGAAAAATGTCTATTAGCTTATAACAATAGCAATTAAGCTCGTTTAAACATTACAAAAAAAAAAAAAATAAAACGATTTTCACTAAGATTTTGGCTTAAGGTATCAATCATTGTACAGTTTTTACTATACTCTACACACGGGGAGCCATGCCGAACTTTTCGATCTAGCATGTGAGCAACGAGTGATGAGAGCAGCACAGGGGTTGGGAAGAGGGTGAAGCAACAGCGAGCGCCACCAACTGGGTCAATACTGATGTCCCTGTCCTTCGTACCTCCTCCCCGTGGTTTTCTTACCCTCCACCATCTCGCGTGGTTGCGATAAAGAAACGGCCCGTTCATGCGTTGGCTTCCGGTCTGCTGAAAAGCCCTGAATGAACTAGTCATACGCCCGCGTCCGGATAAATGGAATCGTAACACGCTTTTCTACTAGGCCAATAACCAATTTCTCCTCCGTTATTGCTCCGGGAATAGAATATTTTTATCAGGTATACACAATGGATATTTACTTTTGAAAGAAAATCCATTGATTTTGATCTGAACGACCGATCTGCTTATCCGAATAGCACAACTTCCAGCAACAGATGTTTCCTCTTGTTACTGTGACCTGATTTTCGCGTCAGTGCTCGGTGACTGTGGTGGCATGAGCTGCTCGTATAACTGTTAATTCTCGACCAGCAGTGTCTACGCGTTTATTCTATCTCCCGGGCAGGCGACGAATCACATTTCTCTAAAACGTTGACAGTTTTGAGTTAATGATTCTCATTTTTCTACCTTTTGATACCTTTTGAAATGGGTATTAGGTTTTGTCGGTTTTTAAAAGAAAATTATTCAAATCGAAAACCGGTTTTTCAGCAAAAAAACTGGTTTTAAGTTTATATATAACACTTATATATCTTCTAGTAAATTTCTTCCATTAGCTACAAAAACTGATATTATATTAAGTTGTTCGGACAGATATTATGAAGATTATATAAAATATAAAGATTATTCTACAGAAGATGACCACGATGTTAAAAAATAGTAATGAAGAAGAAAATCAAGACATATCTGTGATGAAAAATGCTATGGAAATAACAATGAATAAATATCTGCCAGAGCCTGAAGAAGTGACTTCCTCTAGTGCTCAAACATTAAAGAAGTTGTTTTTGATCTTGGAGACTAGAAGTAGGAGAACAAAAAATTTAGATTTATTATTTAATGCTTTAAAGACAATTTAGACCAGTTCATTAGCAAGTGAGCGAGTTTTTTCTACTTCTGGTAATTTTGTGTCGAAAATAAGGACACGACTAAGCAATAAATCCATTCACGATGGATTTGAATGGAATTGAATTAAATTGAATGATATTGAATGGAATGCAATTGAATGTAATTGAATGGAATGCAATTGAAAGGAATTGAATGGAATGGGATAAAATTGAACGGAATTGAACGGGATTGTAGCCATTCGAACCTATTGTATATTCATCGTAGCCATTTTTTTATTAATAAATTTAAAAAATGAAACTATACATACATAATTTAATCTAAATCAATAAATAAATAATTAATTTTAAATGATTCATTCTGAATGAATGAAATTGATTTGCAAAAGGGTGAACTTGAAATGCAAAACCTATAGAATGAAATTATTCTGGATAGGAAAAAATATTTAAGTTTCGAGATAAAATAGCTCCGAGTGCAAAGAGTTAAAATTTTTATTAGGTGTAAAGGGAATATATTACTTTTATCGAGAACCATTGATTATTCTAGTATCCACATGTCTGAACAGTTTGCTTTCCCGAATAGAATGTATTCGAGCAACAGATGTTTTCTCTCGTCGCTGTGACCTGCTTTTCGAAAAAACAAATGCCGTCTGTCTACAGAGACTGGGGTGAATTGGGCTGCTAGTATAGATACAGGGTGTTACGTTTAAATAAGGCCACCTAAATTTCTCCTCCAATTGTGGGGCTACAAAAAATATTTTGTGTATATTATATGTTATCATTTGAATGTATATCATAATCACGTAAATATGATACCTGTTAATATTTATTTTCAACTAGCTGACCCGACAAACGTTGTCCTTTACAAATTTCAATATTGTTTCTCATCGTTTTGTGAATTTGTGAAAAGCTATTTGAAATGTGTAAATAAAGTAGAAATGAGAAGAAAATTCATTGAGAACCAATAATGCGCAGTCAAACATGTCAACCTGCTACTTGTACCGTTTCAAAAATTATGATTTTTCCAGTTTGTCCGAATTTTCCGACTTTCCTTTGTAAGTTTCTCGAATTTCTTTTTCTGAGAACTTTTCCAGGACTATAATGAACAAAACAAAAAAAGAATTACGCATATCCATCGTTTGAATCGTAAAGTTATGATCTTGAGTTCATACAAAGATCCCATAGAAAACCCCACTTTCATTTTTTCACGAATTTTCCATTTTTCCGGGAAACTTTTCCAAGACCATAACGAACAAAACAAAAAAAGATAGAGTTCATGTAAAGCAAAATTACTAACGCATGCCCGCTACTTTTTATTTTAAATAATGACGTCTATTAACAATCGTACTATTTTCACGAGAATCACTCACCAATTTGAACGAAGCAAGAATTACAGGAAACATGAAAACCAATGGAAGCTAGATTCTTTTTATTCTCTGTTCAGCATACTCGTTGAAAATTAAGTTTCTTTCAGCGGCCACCAGAAGAACGAGTGCAACAATCTGCGAGAATGAGATACAATTAGGAAGTCAGTTGTAGGTGTAAGATAATTGTAGGCTGTTTAGTTTCTCTTTGTTAATTTTAACGAGGAAACTTCTTTTCATTGCAAGCAACCCTCCGTGAATTATTACATGAATGCGGATCTATTATGCTATAAGAGAACACCGATGAAAACACATTGACGTTGCTGGAAGACCATGTTTTCATAAAAAAATATTGAGAAAGGAGAACATGAGATAGCACAACAAAGAAATTTAGAAGGTAATTAACATGTGATCTCGCATAAATTCTGATCGCTCCTCCATTTGTATTTCGAATTAGCTGACCCGACAGACGTTGCCCTGTCCTTTCAAAATAACTTGTGATCAACCTGCTACTTGTATTCATTTAATTTCATCGTTTCACACTTTTCTACTTTCCAACATTAAAATTGTACAGTTTTACAATTTTCTACTATCCAACATTAAAATTGTACAATTTTGCAATTTCACAGTTTTACAATTTGCAACTTTAGAATTTTACAGTTTTACGATATGCTCTTTTGGAATTTTACAATTTCACCGTTTCACAACTTTCTACTTTCCAACATTCAAATTGTACAGTTTTACAATTTGCAACTTTCCAACTCTAGAATTTTAGTTTCACGATTTGCTGCTTTGGAATTCTAGAATTTCACCGTTTCACAATTTTCTGCTATGCAAGTTTAAAATTTCATAATTTTAGCATTTCCCACATTCCTCACAATTCAAATCTTGAAATCCCCTAAATTTAAAATTGACATTTCCCTCAATTTGAACTTGATATTTCCTTCAATGTAAACTTGAAATTTCCCTAAATTTCGCAGTTTCACAATTTTCTACTTTTCAACTTTAAAATGTGACAATTTTTCAATTTCAGCATTTCCCAGTTTTGCATCTTTCTGAATTTACAATTTTACCATTTTCAACTGTAGAAATTTAGAATAATAAAAGTGAACTTAGGAGTAAGCGTACAGGGTAGGGTAACAACTATGTCCACTTCGAATATCTCTTTGTAACAATACGGACAAATGTTATAAACAAAATTTGCACGGTCTAGAAGGGGACATGTCGTGACACAAACATTTTCTGCGTGGGTGGATGTATGGAGGATATTTCACGGTCACCTTGTTTTTTTAAAATGAAAGCATCTACTTTCTGTAACATGAATCGATAAACCATCGAATTCTGAGTAAAAATGTATTGACCTCCATATGTCCTAAATCTAATAGTTAACGAGATATTATCGAAACAATTTTCTTTCTTCTTTGGATAATATTACATTAACTATTAGGTTTAGGACATATGAAGGTCAACAGTTTTATACTAAAAATTTAATACTCTATCGATCTACGGTAAAAAAAAAAAAAAATAGGAAAGTTCATTGGAAAAAATGAAGGTAATCTTCACATCTCTGTAGCGACTCCTCCTACGAAGAAAAGATTAACCCTTTCGCTACTACGGGCGACTATAGTCGCTCTGCATAAAACGTCACTGAGGTACTACGGGCGACTATAGTCGCTCTGCATAAAACGTCACTGAGGTACTACGGGCGACTATAGTCGCTCTGCATAAGATGCCGTGTATTGGATATATGACCAGCAATTGGAGTTATTGGCACGATTACGATTTCCGTGGCCCTAGTGAAAAGTTTTTTTTTCAATAAACATCGTCAAACCAACTCGGGTTGAAGGAAAGTGTAAACGCGGCCGCTGACGATCTTACTCGAGCCCGTTCAGCGGGAGTACCGCGACGGAGAACTAGCCCGTTCAGCGGGAGTACCGCGGCGGAAAACCAGCCCGTAGCGAAAGGGTTAAAGCCATATTACAGCCCCTGCTGTCCCATGCATCTATTGTTTCGAAAACTTTTCTGCTACTATCATACTTTCGGAGTTATTGTAGGTGGCAATAGTCTCACCCTTGACAGGACAGCTGGCAGCGACAGGAAAACGCGTAACGCGCTTGCCTTCCTCACCGTTCTCAACGGAGTGAAGAGGGGATATAGAGGGGGGTACGTATATATAAAATATATTCGCCCACTTGTATTATTGACCGTTACGCTTTTTCCTGTCGCGAATTCCGTGACGCGAATTAGGCTTACACTCTGCCAAAAGAAATTTCACTTGAGAAAGGTACTCGGGGCCCTCTGCGACCGCTTAGTCCGCGTACCGTTAGGTATCCGCCTCTCTGTCCACGTGCGAGGGTTCGCATCGGCAAATGTTATTCGGGTGATAGGACGTAGTATTTCTCGCGCGAAATGTTTCATTCGGTGAGGCGAAACGGGTTACGGGGTGGAATAACTAGTTCAGGTGTGGCAGGCGAGGGCAATGGGTGAGAGAGCTCAGGTGCTCAGTTACCGGCGTGGCAGCTCAAGTGAGGTTTGGTATCGGGTAGGTAGGAGGACGAACGGAGAGTCAAGGCGCAGGTGCGCAGCACCGTAAACTTCTGTCCGTCGGTGACGACGACGACGGCGTCGGCGTCGGCGTCGACGTCGGCGCCGGCGTCGTCGCGCACCCCGCCGTTGACCGCTAAGGGTATACACGTTCCGTGTGACAGCACAGAGCGCGGCAGGAGTCCAAAGGATCACGAGGTCCAACCGTGAAGTCAGTTGCCGGTAAGCTCTCCTAGTCGTTCAACTGGCTCTTGACACGAGCCTCGGTTCCCGCGCGTTCGTCAGTTAGGAGAGGATCTTTCGGAACAAGGTCAGTGCCACAACATCATCGTCTTCATTCCGTCGTGATCATCGTCACCAATCAACCACCGAGCAGCTATATCTGCTTTCGTTCCGCGTATTTCACCGTTTGATCGTTCCAATGATGTTTCCTCGCGGTAATTTACGATCGAGTCCGTTCCAACGAACAGTGCTTGTGTAAAGAAAAAGAAAAGAGAATGATTTCCCGCAGAGAGAATCGGGACATAGTGATCGGCGCCCGTGAACAAGTGAGCGCCCTTCGAGCATAAAATCTGCTTCCCGCGGGAACATCGAAGAGAGTGAACTGTGTGTATCCTACAGGCTACAGGTGATCAAGACTGAAGGAATAGTGTGTGATCGGAGGGAAGGATCGTGGATCTCGTGCTACGTCGAGAGTTACTTCGCTATCAAATAAAACCTCCACAAAACGTTTCGTAGAGTTCGAAGAAAGTCGTCGAGTTTCTCGGTGGTCGAAACACTCGAGGAGGGTTGTCTGTTTGTTCACGGGCCAGTAAAATGATGATTGAACACCTGTTAGCATCCACTGCGGGAATTATTTCGTTGATGCGGTGAAGTTTTTGATGACGGTGATGACGCAAGTTTCGCGTTGATCGGATAAATGTTGTGACATCAGCAAAATGGAAACGAGCTTGTTAAATCATTCGAGAAAAAGGGAGTGGAACAGACGAAATAAATGCGAACGGTGATGTTTTCTGTTATTTTGAATAATAACTCGAGAAAGATTAAGATATACATTACAGACTCATTTGTATACTTCCGTCGATATATGCTCGTTAGGAATTTTCACCGCTCGAAGAACCTCTGTCGATGTTCTTGCTATGGACTTCTCGAACATCGCTACGGGAAATCATAATTATCGCGCTTGTACGGGGAACAAGTTTTGTGAAACGTCACCGGAGACGTTTGCATACACTCGAGTAACGCGAACCAACGATCCTAAGGCTCTCGGAAATCCTACCGTGCAGAAGTTTTAAAGAGTTTTCGAGTCGTTTTCCAGGAGGGCCCTTCTGAATTTTATAAAACAAGGGTTATCGATCGTCGCTACACGCAACACGCCTACCGTGCGATAGAATATGTTTCGAGTGTGTCTTGAAGGATACATAAATTAACTTGGAACTCTCACTGTAAATGTTCCTTCGCGATTATTCCAAACTATCGTCGACAAAACGGACTAATTCAGTGGAACTAACCGGAGGGGGGGGGGGGATAACTATAGCAAAAATGTTGTTGTCTAAATGTTCGATATTCATCATTTCAAGGATATTATGCATTCACGCCTACCATTTGCAAAAATTGTGTGAAAGAACAAAAAATTAAACCAACCTGTCGACTATGACCTTATCGAGAATTTTAGAGCATAGACAATTACAAAAATAGGAAATAAATTAATTTGGAAATTCAACTGTAGTATAATGTGACGAATAGTAGGGTATACATTTCTGTAGAAAATAGGTCGCTGTTAATTTTGTTCTTCACTCAGTTAACCCTCATCCGTCCCTCGTGTTAATTTGACACATATTTCCCCGAAATAAGTTATACTGTTTAGTTATTTGTAGGTAAATTTTCCCGAAACTTTGTGTGACTTTTATCCTTTGAATGCTGAGCACAACCGAGAAATCTAAGATGTAAATGTTAACTCATCAATTTGACTAAAAAAACATTGAATTTTTTTTATTTTGTGTCACTGTGTCAAAATTGACACCGAGGGACAGATTCAGTTCATGAAATGAGGGCCGGATGAGGGTAAAATAACTCCAACTATTGCAAAAATGTTGTTGTCTAAATATTTTCAAGGAAAATGCAAAAATCATTTCAAGGATATTTTTTCATTCACGCCTACCATTTGTAAAAATTATTTGAAAGAACTAAAAAATGAAAGCAACCTGTCGACTATAACCTTATCGAGAATTTCAACCCTCATCCGTCCCTCATTTCAGAAACCGAACCGGTCCTTCGGTGTCAAATTGACACAGTGATAAAAAAGTAGATAAAATAACAAGGTAAACAGAAAGTTTACGATGTTTTTTTTATTAAAATTGATGAGTTAACATTTACATCTTAGATTAATCGGTTATGTGTATCTCATGAAAAATATTCGAGCCAAGAAGTTTCGGACAAACTTACCAACAAATAACAGAACAGCATAACTTATTTCGGAAAACCCGTGTCAAATAGGAAATAAATTTGAAAATTCAACTATAGTACAATGTGACGAATAGTAGGATCCACCTTTCTGTAGAAAATAGGTCGCTGTTAAATTTGGGTTTCTCAGTCAGTTAATATATGTCAATAGTGATTACTGGAACGAGTGTTCGTACGATGAGAGAAACGGATTTATTCATTTTAAACATAACACGTCGCCATTGACGGATGACGAATTGTGAGAGTCCGTGAAAGAAGTGCGAGAAATGTGTGAAATTTCACGTGGATTACGAGCATTTCACGACTCTATGGATACCATTGAACGTGTCTTGCTAACATTGCCACCGAACGAGACTTCGTTTCGAGTTTGGTCAGGGGACTCTGGCAGAATGAGCACGATTATCGATCGCGGCACGGAATTCACCGAGTTAACGTACGACGAACCGAAGAAACAATTTTTAGCGCGGTGCGCGTAACAAGTGGCTCCGTTGTTCCGGTCGTCTGAGCTTTTCGCATTGTTGCCCATTGTTCCACTCGTTCCCTTAGTTCAACGACGAATTAAGCTTCAACAATGTAAATATCGCAGCACGCGTGAAATCGTGAACGGCTTAAAGTATGACGTTAAAAGGACGTGGCCTTTTCGGGGTGCTTAGAAACGAACCCAAGTGTCTGATACACGCCGATCTTGATCAAACTTTACAAACATGGTCATTAGACATACCTAAGAATTTAGGCCCATTTTGTTCGTGCCCGTATTTATTTTAAAGGAGAAATCAACCGCTCTACCTGAACCGCTCTTCCAACCTACAGTGACGAGCAAAAGTGTAAACATACTTCGGGAGTCTATATAAATAAAAAGTAAATGCTGTTCGTTGGTAAGCACATCACTTGGGAAAACGGCTGAGGGCATTTGGCTAATTTGTTTGAACAAATGTTCGTAATTGTCCGAATAAGGTTTTTAGAGAAAGAAAAATGGGAAAAGTTACTCGGAAAAAAGAAAGATTCGGGAAAAAATGAAAATTCTTTTTTCTATGGGATTTTTGTATGAACTCAAGACCGTAACTCACGATTCGAACGATGGGTATGCGTAATTCTTTCTTTTTTATGTTCGTTATGGTCCTGGAAAAGTTTTCAGGAATAAAAATACGAGACAATTACAAAGGAAAGTCGGAAAATTCGGACAAACTGCAAAAATCATAATTTTTGAAACGTTACAAATGATCACTCAGAAATACGTTTTTTTCTCATTTTTACTTTGTTCACACATTTTCAATAGCTTTTCACAAATTCACAAAAAGAAAACAACCAAATTTATTGAAAAAGTTGAAAAGTAGAAAATTGTGAAACTGTGAAATTTAGGGAAATTTCAAGTTTAAATTGAGGGAAATATCAAGTTTAAATTTAAATTGAGGGAAACTTCAAGTTTAAATTGAGGGAAATTACAAGTTCAATTTGGAAAAAATTTCTAGTTTAAATTGAGGGAAATGTCAAGATTAAATTGAGGTAAATTTCAAGTTCAAATTGAGGGAAATGTCAAGTTTAAATTTAGGTGATTTCAAGTTTTGAATTATGAGGAATGCGGGAAATACTAAAATTGTGAAATTTTAAAGTTGCATAGCAGAAAATTGTGAAACGGTGAAATTCTAGAATTCCAAAGCAGCAAATCGTAAAACTGTAAAACTCTAAAGTTGCAAAGTTACAAATTGTAAAACTGTGAAATTGCAAAATTGTACAATTTTAATGTTGCAAAGTAGAAAATTGTGAAACGATGAAATTGTAGATTACGAGATATTATCGAAACAATTTTTTTTCTTCTTTGGATAATATCTCGTTAACTATTAGGTTTAGAACATACGAAGGTCAACACTTTTATAATCCAACTTTGATACTCTATCGATTTAAGGTATAAAAAGGAGGACATTCCTTTAAAAAAAATGGTGGTGACCATAAAATGTCCAAAGTACCTCCACCTGCAAAAAAACTATTGTTGCAAATAGTTCTGTGAATCTTATAGTTTCGAAGATATCTGAGGTGCAATAGTTATTGCCCCACCCTGTATATTACACAAAAAGTTTGTCTTTAGAGACGTTGAGATGGCCGCGCTGTCGCACAGTTCGTCGTAATCAGAGCTGGGGAGAATATTATTTTAAATAGTAAATAATAAATAATTCTATTTATTTTAAAGCATGTGTACAATTTTGAAAATAAATTATTTTATATGATGCAGTAATTGTTTGAAAATAAATAATTTAATTGAGGCAGTAATTTTTGAAAATAGTATTTGAAAGTAGTATTTTATTTGAAGAATATTGAAAATATTTGGACTTTGTCTTTATTTTCAATTTCAATTTGAAATATTATTGCTGAAAAGTAATGGTTCGCATTCAATAGATTTATGAGTAGAAATAGTTATTATTAAATAAAACGAAAATGTGTTAAATGATATAGTTTTTATATTAAGTACCATTTCTTCTTTGAATTATTGCTAACATAAGAAATATTAAATTACCTATAAGTAATGCGATTTCTGAAAGTATTAGGTATAACGACGTAAAAAATACAATATTCTATTTTGTGTGTTCAGATTGTTAAAATCGAAATATTTTATTGTGTGGTTCCGATTGTTAAAATAGAAATATTTTATTTTCGAAATTGTTTATCTTATTTAAAATACTATTTTCTTTGCGCAAAATAATGTCGAAAATATTAAATAGTATAATAATGCCAAATAATGCCTACCTCTGCCCGTAACATACATATGTGTATATGTATATGAAAAGAAGCTAATGATCTTGAGAAAACCATTAAAAAATTACAATTTATAAAAGGCCATTGTGCCATCTGATTCATCTTTCAAAACAATTTCGATTCCGTCAAGAACATGTTTTGTAATTTCAGAAATAGAGAAGATATTTAGATAGTCTGTTTTAAGCAGTTAGTATAGTAACACCCTTTAAAAGTAGACTGCGGATGTATATGCAATTTGCAATATTTTATATTAAATCTTACTTTCCGTGGTAGTATTCTTTTTTTATACGATTTTTTTTTACGATTTGGCTAATTTTTTTCAAAAGATGTTCGTAATAGTCTGAATAAGGTTTTTAGGGAAAGAAAAATTTCCCGGAAAAATGAAAACTTCAGGAATAAATGAAAATGCTTTTTTCTATGGGATTCTTGTATGAACTCATGACCATAACTCAAGATTCGAATGATGGATATGTGTGATTCGTTTTTTGTTTTGTTCGTTATGGTCCTGGAAAAGTTTTCAGAAAAAAAATTCGAGACAATTACAAAGGAAATTTGATGGGCATACAGTGGGTCAGTGGATAGAGCGCGCGACTCCGACCAGGCGGTTCGAGTTCGAATCCCGGCGCCCGGGCACCTCTTGAATTAATTCAATGTGCTTTTTTAAAAAACTGTGGTGCCCAAGGTGGTTCGGAACCCACCTTAATAAAAAGTAGGTCCCGCTGAAATAGGCGATAGGGAGAGCTGGTTAAAGGTGAGAGGTGTGGAACGGGATTTGTAACCCTGAGGGGACCAAATATCCAAGACATACAATACAAAGGAAATTTGTACAGGACAACGTCTGTCGAGTCAGCTATGTATAATAAAACTGTAAAACATTATTTCTTGATTAAAACATCTCATAACATTTGCACTCTGAAATCAGATATTTCATGCGCAACGGCCTAATTGTTGTTATAGGTTTGATGGATGGGTTCATCGATCTTATTAAGAAAGAAACCGTCTAACAATATTATATCTTACTGCTAGCAAGGTCGAGCTAATGTTTGAGTAGTTTTGCGGACTGAATCGATTAAAACACAACGGTGCACTTTATCCGACTGTTTAAACGCGTGATGGTGGTTTTGTCTTCAACATCTGGAGGTATTAACGAAAAGCCTCGCTGCTCTAATGAGCGATTATAGGCCCTGAATCTTATCTTATCTTAGGATAACCTAGCAGATTCAAGGCAATATTACCGACTTCTGTTAGCACCTTTTCGCCGATAAAGTGCTCGACGACAAACAGTGGGCTATTTTTTTCTTTTTCCTTATTTAACGTCGCTTATTGAATTCTGTTTGAGAATTATTTCGCGACGGGGACTTACAGTTTGGTTTAAAGGTGGGTTCCGAACCACATTGGGCACCGCAGTATTAGATGGCACATGGAATATTTCCAGGGGTGCTGGCGTACAGTGCGGTACTTTGATAGGAATTTGGGACAAAAATGAAAAAATTCGTATAGCGTAGAAATAATTTATAGTTTTTGTTCGGAATCGTTTTAAATGCACTAATCGAAGATTTGGAATACTATTTTAGAATTTTCCATATTTTACACTACATAGATTTGAAAGAAATAATAAGAGGCATGTTTACGTATTAATGTAAAACTGAAATATGAACAAACAGTACATATATTACGTGTAGAAAACAGATAAATAAATATCGATAAAAAACAAGGATTCATAGCCGAGTAGAAGAATAAGATTCGTCGAGGGTTGATGTTAAATAACTTTGGGTGTAGCAGTTTGTAGCAGGAAAAACTTGTAGGAAATTGAAATATAATGTCTATTAATTACGAAAAACCAAAAACTACAGGATGTTTTGAATCCTTCTTGAAATATCTCTATTTAAAGGAGGAAAGGTGAGAAACATTATTTCAACTGTATTATTTACTAGTATACTCCATATAAGAGACTTACAAATTTTGAAATTTCAGTTAGCTGTACTTTAAACTACCATATTCCATAGGACATATTTCATAAAATTCTTTTTCCTCATACCATGAAAGTAAATGACGCTTTGAATCAATGAATTGCTTGATATAGGATATTCTTGAGAAAAAAAAGGTTGTAACTAATTGCCTACTGATTTATTTGAATTTTCTACTGATAAACATGATACTTTAGATGTTAAAACATAGTTTCAACATAGAGTCCAGTGGATAATAGACAATGAATTTTTAGATTTTTGTCCACAGGGTACCGCATTGTGCGGCGGTGGAATCGAATCCGCCCACGGCGCGGTGTCCGCAGTCGCGCGATTTACCCACTGAGCCACTGCGCGCCCACAGTGGTATTTGACCTGTTTAGCGCGCCAGAAGACAAAATTATTAGATTCTTCAAAATGACTAAAACTTTTTTCTCATGTACCTGAATATTATATGCGAGTAATCGACAATAATATTTTCCCATAAACAGTACTATTTAGTGACATATACCCTAGTAGCACAAAATATTGTATACCCATTAATATAATATTAAAAAGAGATTCAATCTTCTTTTAATATTCAAATATACATACAATATTTATTTTATAATAAGTAACAAATATTTCTTTTTAAATATGGAGGAAATATCTATTTCATGTTAAGAGAAAAATATTTTTTTCTAAATATTAAATGAATCTTTATTTCATATTAGAAGTAGAATATTTTGTTCGTAATATACAAATAATATTTATTTCATATTATTTTATTTAATATTAGAAATAGAATATTTCCTCTTAATATACAGATAATATTTATTCTTGTGCATGTATACAATATTCAGACCTAATATTTTTCTCATATGAAAAAGTGTGGCTATAAAATATTTTTCCAATATTTGAAAAAAATATCTGTCTAATATTTTTGTGCTACTAGGGATAGATACTTGAAAGTACCATATTCTCGGAACCAAGAGAAGCGTCGAAAAACTTGTTTTAAAGAAATGATTTTTTTCACAAGTTTAGTATATAAAATCGAGATAACAACATAACGTAGGATGTAAAGGAAGGTACATAGAGTAATTTCATGGCTTTTGGTTTTATGCCCTTTGGTGGTTTTGAATAAACAATCGAAAGTGATACAATGTTTTTTTTTTCAGAAAATTAATATGTATCATGCAATAACTTTTTTTTGTCCGCATAACACCTCTTTCATTTTTTGCGAGGTTATTCGGTGGACATTGCTTTATACAATACTTAAAAGTTTACGTGCGGTCTAGTGCGGATACAAAAGATATTTAGCTTTTTGTGCGATACATATCGGTATGGCATGACCGTATATTATATGACTGATAATGATGAAATATGACGAAAAAATGGTTGAAATAAAAGTTTAACAGCATTCACATACATATAAACTGCAATATATAAAATTTTGAAAATTTGTTTAAAAGAAAAAAACAAGATCGCTTCGATTTTTTAAACACGAAATTGTATTTTTGATTTGATAATATTGAAGCTGGTGTTAAGACGAATTCAACGATATATAATGTTACGACGTTGACACTATTAATAACGTTGCAATTGTTTTAGCGCGCTAAACAGGCCAAATACCCCACTGTGCGACGCGCGACGTGTGAAAACGAAAAGACGTGTATGATCTCGGACGGAGATTTAGAAGGGATATCTTAATTAATTGTACTCGTTATATTTTGAATTAAACGTTAAATAATTATTTCGTATTTAGGAACGTGTTATTCTTCTGACGACTTTAATCCTACACTATCATATTCGTAATCAGCACGTCAGGATACGTAGGAATCCAGAGTATAAAAAAAAATCGGTGGTATGGGCTTTTCGGAAGTTTATTCCATGTCTCTCCTGTTTTCATTTTGTATCGTAGAACACACGCGTACTCTTTTGAACACAGCTCGATGAAATGGGGAAACATGTTCGGAGTTCTTGTGGGAGGGAAAGTGGAAATATTTTGTATTAACCCGTGCGTGTGCAGTTCTGCTGTGCAGAAGTTGAGGAATTATAGTGCCAGCTGGAATTCTACGACATCCCCTGCGGCGACTCGGTTCACTTGTACTTGATACGCACTTCGTCATGGTCGACGTCCCAAATTTTCGTTGATACGCCGCAAAGTAAAGGCAGGGTGTGTCCGATTCGAGTGTGCGTGTTACCTGACGGTTGTTTGTTTAATCCCAGGGGATCGTGCAACATGGCCACTTGCTGCTTCCCCTTCTATCAAAATCTCTTCCATCCGAAGCAAGGTTTTATCTACACACGTTCACTCGATATTTTCATCCGGCATCTGTGACGTTCATTTGCTCTGTTCTTTGATTCGCTTCACGCTCTTTCTAGAATTAACTTTGTCGGATAAATAGTACCAGTTCGTAAGCTCACAGTGGATGTAGAATGTATTCGTACACTGATAAATTTCAAACAAAACTGTGAAATTATTGTGTATTAACTACTTTTTTTCTGTAAACAATGAATATATACATATTCTGAGAAGTCTATAGAGTAGATGCAATGCAAAAAATTATTAATTTCTAGGTTAACTTGCGAATGTAACAAGGAAAAACAAAAAATCGACTGAATACACCAGCAAAAAGTATTCGTACAGTTTCTAACTTTTTACAATTTGAGCAAAAAAGAAAAACGTAATGTAAATTAATGTGACATTAAAAAATTATTAATTAATATTTGGTTGGATAGCCATTGGTCTTTATAACTACTGCAATTCTTGTCTGCATTGAATTTACTAAATTTGTGGTGACGTGCTGTGAGATCTTGTTCCACTCTTCTTTCAGTGCAGTTTTTAAGCTCTTTTTTTAAGAAATTCCATGTTTTCTGATCTTTTTTTTTTCAAATGTCAATATAGACCCTGTGGTTCATTATTCCATTTGTCGCGCTCCGCAGATTTCCATCAGCTCAGTTTTCTTTATAAATTTAGCGTGCCGCGATTGCATACAATTTTATTTAATCGAGACCGATAAAAATACAATGTATTGCATATTTGAAAAACAAAAGGAATTTTGCAGCTTGAACACATTCGACAGAATATAAATTTTATTATTACCCATTGTTAACTTGTCAGCCTCCCTGGAAAGATTTATATTTTCCATTGTTTCTGTGTTTTTTTATGTTGTTTCTCTCTGACCACAACAAGAGGTAGTCACGACGTTTACAGCTCTTCACCAGGGTATTTGCTCCGTTATATAAACGCACGTAAACGCACCCTTATATTCCCGTTACGATCGATACCGTTATTATATTCTAGTCACCTTAGCAGGCTTTCACGCCTGCTGTGTCACCCAACGTTGTTCTCCCCCGAATTAAATGGAAAGAGACGTTGAGATCGCCGCGCCGCCGCACAGTGCGTCGGAATCAGAGCTGGGGAAAATAGTATTTTAAATAGCAAATTATAAATAATCCTATTTATTTTACAGTAAGTGTACAATTTTGAAAATAAAATAGTTTATTTGATGCAGTCATTTGTGAAAATAAAATAATTTGTTTGAGGCAGTAATTTTTGAAAATAGTATTTTATTTGAAGAATATTGAGAATATTTCGACTTTGTCTTTATTTTCAATTTCAATTTGAAATATTATTGCTGAAAATAATGATTCGCATTCTATAGATTTATGAGTAGAATAGTTTCCTGGTGATAAGATATACTGTATGTTTATCAACAAACCTCAGTAGGCACAAAAAATACAATATACTATTTTGTGTGGTCAGATTATTAAAATAGACCTATTTTATTTTGTGGTTCGCATTGTTAAAATATGAATATTTTATTTTGTGGTTGCAATTGTTAAAGTAGAAATATTTTATTTTCGAAATTCTATATCTTATTTAAAATACTATTTTCTTTAAGCAAAATAAAGTCTAATATATTAAATAGTATTTGGAATATTTGTTTCGCCAAATAATGCCCACCTCTGGTCGGAATGCTCGTTTTGTGGACAAAATTCCATTTCTGAAAAACTATAAGTGGTATGAGAAAATGTTTCAAGTAAAAGTTGTAGAGTATGGAGGAGTGTGTATGAAGATTATATTTATTTAATACTAGCTGATCCGACAACAGACGTTGTCCTGTCCAAATTTCAATAAATTTGTTTGTGCAATTTTTATTTATATAGATTGTCTCGAATTTTTTTCCATGAAAACTTTTCCAGGGCCATAACGAATAAAACAAAAAAAGAATTAGGCATATCCAGCGTTCGAATCGTGAGTTATGGTCTTGAGTTCATACAAACATCCCATAGAAAAAAGCACTTTAATTTTTTCCGGCAACTTCTCCAATTTTTCTTCCCGGAAAACCTTAGTTGCACTATTACGCACATTTTTTTTTTTTAAATTAGCCAAGTCGGTCCAGCCGTTCTCAAGTGATGTGCCTACTAACGAACAGAATTTCATTTTTATTTATATAGATTGTAGTTATCTTGAGAAACTCTGTAAAGATCACTTTTAAAATGTCATTCAAATTTATATTTTTGATTACGTATTTTGGTAGGTGTGGTTCCGACATTTTCAAAACACTACAAAAACATTATTTCCGTATAAACTGTTAGTCAAGATACAAATCATCTATGACGTACCGACTATAGTGGCATTGATTATGTTACTACGAGCGAGACAAAAGTCAAAAGTCGAAATTGACTGTTTAGTAACGTGGTTATTTTCGTACGTTATATATAATTAATAATATAGATAGTAATAAAACCAAAACAAATAAAAACAAATAATAATCTGAAAACAATTGTTTATCCTTTGTAATCCTTTGAGATATGTAATCCTTTGAGGGATACATGATGCATATTTTCCAATAAAAATCATGCAGGAGTTTTGGGGCGTACTTGTTTAAACCTTAATTAAAGTGACAAAAAGGCCTATAACTTTTTGTTTTAAATAAGCTTTTTCAGCCTGTAACTGCAGTAGATCTAAGGATTCTTACATCTTTCAATGCCTGTCGTTTTTTTCCGCATCAACCGATTTCGATGAAACTTTCACAGTGCATATAATTGAAACAGATTTACAAAACGTAATTTTCACATTATCAATATAGGCCCACATAAAAAGTTGTAATATGCAACTTTTAATATTTTTCTACAATTCCGATCAATTGAAATTTTTAAAAAACTTTTTTTTCACATCCTATAGTAAACTAATTGCTCTAGCTTCCCAAAAAAAATTCAAATCTTATAATACAATATTAAAAACGGTATCGTCTTTTTAAGTGTCCGAATATTAGTGGGAGTAACTGTATTTCTGAATGAAGCATCATACTGAAAATGAAAATATTCCTCTCTGACATTAAAGATTTTACTGCATTAAATATTTTGTCACGTATTTTACTATCTCGTGCCTCACAGATAACGTGGGCGCGCACGAACCTCGTATTGCACGAAAATTTAACTGCTGTTTTAATTGTACCATGTAGTACTAATTACATTCACAAGCCACTTTAGCAGCGTGAGGTTAGCTAAATTGCGAATAGTTAGAAATAAAAATATCCACGAGTGAATTTAAGGAACGCTAATATTTTTAACACCATGCTTCTGTCACAGAATATATGTAGATTTTTTAATATCTATGTTCTTTATTGGGTATGCTAATTTTTTTTCGTAAATAAGTGTTCCAGAACAACTTAAATTATAAAATAGAATTATTATCTGGTTAAATTAAGGAGATTACTTTTTTTAATGAAAACGTACGTTATAATAAAACGCAGTACGATAATTACAGTGAATGTGTTTTTGATTATCATCTGAAACATCAAAATGCCCAGAGAAAAACTAACATATCTTTTAACTTACGTTACAATTTCAATTATTTCATTGTATTAACATATTTTTTAAAATTTATTTAATAGTTGTTACATTTATAATATTTCATTTACAATATTCATTGTATACAACTAAATGTTAGAATAGTATTTCACCTATATTGACCATCTTATAATAAATGACCTCGCTTTATTTTCATTGTTTATCTTCATTTAGTTAATAATTCCTATTCAGTTCTTCTGTGCCAATAACTGATACATATTGTGCCAATAACTGTACCAAATGTGCCAATGATTGTACTATTTGTCTTACGATTGTTAATCAATGAATATATTTTATAATAAAAGATTTATGTCTCTAAAAACTGTTTGATTTCGTAGAAAAATTTCTATTAGCTTATAATAATTGCATGTTAAGCTCGTTTAAACATTACAAAAAAAAATAAAAAGATTTTTACTAAGATTTTGGCTTAAGGTGCCAATCATTGTACAGTTTACCCTAAATAAATCTGTTCTCAACAGATGGAACCACGAGTGTCAGATATCTCCAACTTTGAATTCAAGATTGTTATACATTAATCATTTAATCTGGCAATGCCCACTTCTAGAGAATAATAGAGATAAAATAATTAAAAATTTAAAACGTTGTAAGTGGCAAGCTACCACAAAGTTCCTCCATAACAGTATCTTAATACAGTATTAATGTTATCTTCTAGAATATAGTATCGTTACAAGACTGTATATTATTAGCTTTTAAGTTTTTTTTCTTGTTTTTTATGTAATTAAACAATAGGGTTAATTGCAACTCGTTGTAGTGCAATAACACATCTAGATGTCACCTAATGTTACCAAAGCAATATATGTAACCTAATATAACATGTATGTTCCTACGTACTCGGTCCCATGGGGTTGACTCAGCCTAGGGATCTTTATTCTTAATAAATTCAATTAAAGATTGTTAGATTTACTTTGAATATTCAACACTTTGAATATTGTGCTCAGAGTTGTAACTTCAGGTAACATTTGCCTAACACTTTGCCTAACACTTTGCCTAACACTTAACACTTTGTCTAACACAGATGTGACTTCTGTTACGCAAAAACACGCGATCATGATCATCGCGCATAGTACACGCGAAATTCCGAACAGTTGCATTCGTTGAGAATGAGGTTCTCAAAGGGCGTTCAATTTCGTCGTTTCAACACTTTTTCTAGCCACAATCAAATCAAAGATATTGTTCCGATCTCATGATTCACTCTGTATGGGAGCCGACGGGAGAGCTGAAGATTTCATTAAAGGACGACGCCAGAGATTCTTTCGCATCTGAATTTTCGTGGAAAATCCCACCTCGGCGGTTGGAGAGATGTAAAAGAAAATTCTTCCCCTCGATATTCGCTCTCTGGTTTCCCCGGTGTTTCCACGTAACTTCCTCTATTCGGTCGCCCGAAGATTACAAAAGCGGCGCACAGTGGTGCGAAATGACCAAAAATCGGAAAAAAATCTATAAAAACCAAACTATTCAACAAATCTGCTTGAAAATTTGTGGGAAGCATGCCGCAGGTACAACGGTTATGTGGCAACAATTAAAAGCATATGTTATTAATTATTAACTAAAATGGGCTAATTGAAAATCTGTGCATTACGCACATTTTTTATTTCTCGAAGCATCGATTGGCGTCAGCTATAACATTATTCAATAAAAAATATACAATAATATAAATAAACAATCAAAGTGACCACAATTTGTTATTAAAAATAAATAATTCTTTAAATTTTTTGTATTAAGATTTGTAGAATACAGACTACTGATTACTTTTTGTAGGAAACATTTTTTTGTCACACCACCGGACATGTCTGAAAAATCGTGTGAATAATGAATAATAATTGAAAACTGGCTATTTAGGTTTTCAAACATAAGTAATCCATAATTTTTCAATGAATTAAGTTTATTACGTTCCATGAAATAACAAAAATGTGTTATTACTGTCTTACTTAAAGAATTACAAATACGCAAACAACATTAAGTATTATATTTTACAAAGTTAGGATAATAAAGTGACTATAATCAATTGATCATACGGATTTTCGGCTTATAATGGTGTCTATCTATTAATAAACAAAAATCTATACTATAATTTCTCTTAACAAAGGTAAAATACTGGATTTCAATATGGAAAAACTGCTGTGATGCTATACTGCGTTGCTGTTGCTATTCTCTCTCTCATATCCAAATGATTAAACTGAGCTAGCAAGAAATTTGAATTTCTATTAATGTTTGAATAATATAAAAAATTCATAAGATAGGTTTGAGTTAGGTCTTTACACTCTTAAGAGCCGCTGAGTGGTCGTCATGCGTCTCGTGCAACGCGACTCGCCGCGGAATTGTGAGTCACGCGACACTTTAAACCATCATAATTTCAAAACTGGTTGGAGTTGGAATCAGAACTTTGCAGGATCTTTTAGAGGAGGCGTTGCTGAAAATGTTCCACTTTGTTAGAGCTTCTGCTTTTTCCTGCTGTTTAACTTATCCCTTGTCAAATGTGAAAAACTTTGACGATTTTCCTCAGTTGACTAAGCAATTTTTTTTAATAATAAATTATGAACATTAACGTTTAGTTCCTGGGGCGTTGTCAACATAGATATACATTATTCATAAAAAAATTTGGGCACTTAATCTTTAGTAGGTTTTCCAGGACATCGTTATGAAGAAACGGAATTTTTTCGGTGATAAATCGTATCCGAAAAAGTGTGATCTTTGAACACATATTGTAACGAGAGTTTTTAATAACTTTAATTAATATTATCGTTTTCGAATGTAATGGACATTTAAGAATCACTGTCCATTGGTTAAAAATCGATATGAGGAGTTTCATTTTTTAGGTTATGAACAGCTACCTAGCCAGAATGGCCCACTGTGCGGCGCACTATGGGGCAAACGGCAGAATTCTGTGTCAAAATCAAAGAACTTTCGGTAGAAATGAGATAGAGCGATGAAATTTTTTTTAGAATTAAAGCTGAAACATTGTTGAATATGGGAAAATAGTGAGATTATGGTACAAATGGTTTTTAACCTTGAAAAAATAAAAATGTAAATTTTGAACAGTGATTCGCCTTTTTGAATAATCTTGAGGTCGTAGACAAATTTTGAGACCAGATTTGAAATCAGCGTGAAAAAATCTACGGGAAATGATGTGTCGCATGTTAAAAAACAAAATTTTCCGCACGTGATATTGGAAAAACCACAATTTTCTTGAACTTGTGCAAGTTTAACGAATTTTTGTCAAGGTCAAAAAGCGTTCGTACCACAATCGCTATAATTATTTCATATTCTGCCAAGTTTCAGCTTTCATTTAAAAAAAATGTTATCGCTCTATCTCATTTCTACCGAAAGTTCTTTGATTTTGACACAGAATTCTGCCGTTTGCCTCATAGTGCGGCGCGGTGCGGTGCCGATAAAAATGTTCGTTCCGTAGTCACAGTGGAACGCATGCAGCCGAGTGCGTAATCGTGATCCTCAATTTCTGGCGGCCTGAAAATATTCCGAGACTTGTTGTGCAGAAACCGAGGGGATTGTGTGGCGTGTTATCAGATAGTGGTATCGTGCCGAGACTTAGGGGGGCCACGTTATAACGCTTGAAACCTTTAGGCTTATTCGACTTGATCTCCCACATGCGTGCGACGATGTTGGACCCTTAGACTACAATTAAAACCTAACCCAAACAAAAAGAAAATAGCTCTAGCCAACCTTCAAAGTGTCTCAGGTCGATCAGATCCTTCTGAACCACCAAACGAACATCATTTGTTATGTGGCTATACCGGACTTGTACGCAGTAGTTAATATGTTAAAGAAGTGTTCTCTAGATTAAGTGAACCTTAATCTAAAGTGTTGTTACTTACAATCACACCACCATCAACAATAAGAATTTTAACCAGCCCTCACGAGATTAATTTTTCGTCGAGCGCAGCGGGGTGACGATTAAATCATTAATCGATTCCTTTTCCGTACAACGAGTTCAGATACGCCATACAACTCAAACACTTTTTCTACCTTCTTACGTTCAATGTTGAGGATAGTAAGTAGATAACTCAATCATGCAAATATATAAATTAATTTACGTCAGTTCAAAGGATACAGGTTTATTGGAGCATCAATGTACAGGGTGAGGCACTAATTATTGTCACCTACAATAACTCCGAAATAGGGATTGCAATACCGGTATTTCGTGCTATTTTGCAATTTCGTGAAATCGGTATTTGCTAAAGTATAATACCGGTATTTTCGGTATTAGCTATAAATAATAAATATTTTGTTTTGGCCATCTACTCTTTTTTGAAACACGTATTTACAGTAGTATGTACTAACATCAATCATTCGTTGACTTGCCATTTGCTGGATTACAATTAGCTGTAAATAAAAAGAAATTGCCACAAACAATAATACAAAAGTAATAGAGAAAATAGATTTTTCCAAAACCGTCAGACGAGAGACCTAGTTTTTAGAAGATGAAGGACATCGAGGCAAATATTTAGAGGAAGCGTATCACAAATTATTACCAATACTACCATCCAGAATGGATGGGGAAAGATCATTTTCAACTGAAGCGAAATTGTGCAGAAAAATACGTACCAGACTTAATGACAGTTCAATGGATGCATTATGCTTTTTACAATCACATTTCAAAAATATGCAATTAATAAATTGGTTAATGTTTTTCTATTAATAGATAATATATAGTAGACTACATTTTTTTGTCAAGCCACATAACGGTAGAATATTTAAAATTATTCAATTTCGGACTAGTCGTTTGCCGAAAACAATGTACAGTTTGAAATTGGTTACTAATTTAAAATTGTGTAGAATAGTTGAGGAAGTTTTTATATTTATATTTATAATTAACAGTTCACAAGCATAATAAGTTGTGGTGAGATTGATAATTATACTTCTATCAGAATTTTCATTTGTCTCGAAAAGTTTAGCGCACAAAGACTGTAACGCGCACTCCAATATTCTGCCAATACTTAAAAAATGAAACGTACAATCGAATAAAGGTTTTGTTTATCTCGATCGCCAATTTTTAATAGAAATTGTGATTTCGGCGCACAGGTTCGATCCTATATTACTAATTTCCTAAGCAGTTGTACAAATTTATAATTCAACGTTTCGGTCTAGGTTAAGACCATCTTCAAGAATATAATTGCGTCTAAAAATGTTAATATGAGAATATATAATATCATGATGAAAAGCAGAAAGACAAAAGGAATATTACTGAATTGAAAAACATTTTTAACTGGTATTAACTTACTTGCTTACAGCAATCGAATGTGACAAATTCGAAACATCTATCAATACTTCGTTTTATTTGTGTGGAGTACTTACGATTGTTTTAACTACTCCGCAAATAGTATAAGAGAAACAGAAACAGCGTGGCTGAGTACAATGTGTTTTTAAATTAGAAATAAGTTTGGAGGATGCTCTCTGTGGAGACTACTTCAAACAAAAATAATATTTGTTTGCGCTGGAGCGGCAATTTAACCCTCATCCACACGGGTAATTTTTTGTACTATTCTAAATGAATTTGAAATAGGTACCCGGATACCACGTCGTGTGGATGAGGGTTAAGGATAGTAACTGGGTACATTTTAAGATTTTCTGAGTATTTCCAAATTTCCAAATAATATTTTTCGATTAACATACTTACAAAATTCGATAAACAATAATCGAAATCTTGTTCACTTCTTTGATATTTATAATTTCTCCGAATTTAAAAAACAATATTCTTTGATTTATGTACTTACAAAATTCGATAAACAATAATCGAAATCTTGTTCACTTCTGCGATATTTATAATTTTTCCGAATTTAAACAACAATATTCTTTGATTTATGTACTTACAAAATTCGATAAACAATAATCGAATCTTGTTCCCTTCTTCGATATTTATCATTTCTCCGAATTTAAAAAATAATATTCTTTGATATATGTACTTACAAAATTCGATAAACAATAATCGAAATTCACTTCGAAGTTCACTTCTTCGATATTTATAATTTCACCGAATTTGTTCGTGCATAGGTATACAATACAGGTATAAGTAGAAATACAATGTTCGTGAATACCTTGATGAGGTCCGCGCTCGGATCGAACATCTACATACACGTGACAGAACATTCGAACAAGTTTGTACGACGTTCAAACCCAGCAAAGTTTCCGAGCTCGCGGTAAAGTTCGAATGCTTTGAGACGTTCGAACTTTCAAGCTTTCGAAGCATGAAAGCGAACTCAGTCGTCGTCCTCTCTCCTCCGTGACTCCAAAGACGACGCCGACGGCCGACCGGAACTCGGGTAGCAATATAAACGGAGAATGAATCACGCATGAATGAAGATTCAAACATTCATCCTTTCTACCATATTCATGAGAAACTATCAAAATTTAACCAAAGAAAAAACAATTGGAACACGAAATTAACGGGATGATTTTCTGATTTAGAATCTTAAGAAACTGATTAAAAGGTTTAAAACCTTAAGAAACCTGCTATATAACATTTCGTATCATAATTGACCCTTTTAACGAAGACCAAGCTCTGGTCCTATTTAATTGGAAGTGACAAAAAAAAACGATAAGTCTGGCCCTACGTGATCTCAGATTATTAACAGACCATCCCATTCATTTTAGGGGTATATTCAAATATTACATATTTACTCTCTTCGGTTAGTACCTGTGTAGTTATGAGCATAGTTACGTCGTGTCTTTGTAGAGTCAACTTCTAGGGACCTGGGCAAAAGTTCCCCTTTGCGTCAGGGTTAACCTTATTTTCGCGAATCCGGTATGTAGTCCAGTCAACGAAAACTTGTAGAGGGAAATGGAAGGAACACAATTTTTGACTTTGGGACTTTGCTCGGACTAGTTAGGAAGTAAACATACTAAAAGTCCCCACTCCTAGGAGCTGAACGGAGTGCTGGGAGGCACGTAGAAGGTCCCTTTTTTCGGTTTTTCGCTTATATCTCGAAAACTATGCGTCCTAGCGATAAGATTAATCTACACGATATTAAAGCTGACAAAATGTGCCACACGATTGGTACCATTCAGTTTCTCGCTACCTCGCATAGTTCCCGAGATATCCGTGCACAAAATTTACTAATTTAAAAAAAGTCAAAATTGGCGCGCCAACTGTCAATTGGCCGACTGTGCCAACACGCGTCTAGGTCGCGCTCTGATTGGTGTGTGTTTTTCGTTAATAACTCCTTAACAAAGACGCGGACGCCATTTTTGCAAAGGAAAATATTTGCTTCAAATGATCTCACGCATCTCCAATTTACGGATGTTGAGAAATTTTGAGACATCCTGTACACTCTTAATCGCCCCAACCGTCTAGTTTCCTACACTCCACAGAAGTTTAGTGAGAAGGACCTAGGAGTAGGGAGAAGAGTCACAAATCCCAAGTTGCCCAGACCTGGGTTACAGTTACCGGATGAAGGATCGGTTTTGTTAATCATACGTTCATTTATGAGACCTGATCTGTGCCTTGTCATGTCTATTCTATCCGTCATAGTCATGTTAGTAATTATTAGCTGGAGAAAAGTCCTGTGCTGTGGCATGCCTTTCCATTTTTTAGAACCGGTTCATATCCTATAACTTTCCTGTTTTTGACGAGGTGCTGCTATGTGATCCGTCCTTCTGTTAGATATTCCGGTTAGTTTCGGGGGATTTTTTTTAACAAGAATCACACGCTAGCTTTCAAAAGACGTAAAATTGTGTTTATTTAATTGATTTTACATTGCCGCCTTGCTTGCACGCTTCTTGTAATGAATAAATTCTATGGTAAAAGTAAAAATAAAAAGTAACGCCGCGTTTTTGCCATTAAGCTCATCACACTTTTGAATTGTCAAAACATTATTATATTTCAAGTCGCGTGGCATCTTGAATATTAATAAGAAATATGTTTATTTTTTCAAATGCGAACAGCGTAGATCAAATATTTTTTATCAGTATTAAAGCGATGGACTGACACATTTACTAATTACATATGCACACGATTATAAGTATTTACGTGGTGGATTCTCTACTATTTTATCATCAAAAGCATATTTGTGGACACCGTGTCCATTAATTTGCGAACTTTTATCAAAAATGAAAATTGTCTGTATCACTTACTACTTCCATATCACAAGATCATAACAGCAGTTTCAAATTCCTCCATAACCTTCACTATTTTGTATTCGATCTGCCCATTCTCATCATAAGTACATGAAATAGACACACACAGTATACTAACCCCATTAGAATTTAAGTTCTGCATGTATAAACACGAATATGGGCCTAATGTGGAAAGAATAGTGTACGCCTAAGTTGTGCAATCCTAACAGGTGCTGCTCCTAACTTGCAGTACTTGAAGATGACGTATCCAAATCTGATTTAGCAAAGCAGTAGCGCGCACTTCTCAAGATTTTCCGAGAAATTTGCATTTGAAAATCTGTTTTGCAGTCATAATGAGATGGCGTATACCTGTGAACAACAACTGTTGTGGCCGAGGGCGCAGCGAGAAATACTGGTAATCAATCAGTAGGTCGCTGGTTCGAGTCCCGCTGTCGACACTTTTGTTTTCCATTTTTTGAATTTTAAATTTTTTCAATTCAATCCTAAAATTTATGATATCTTCCAATAAACAGTTATTTTTTAAATAGAAAAAGCGTGTTTTTTTATTTGTGGGTATTGAAAAACAAACAGTCTTTGGGAAAACCTAATGTGGTCCTAACACGTGTTTCCTTATGCGGGCCTCATAGGGCTTTCCCAATTAGGCAGTCGTTGATATTTCGCGTTACATTCCGCATTTGGGCCTAACGGCCAAATTAGGCTGGTCTTATGCGGACCTAATGGTCTTTAAAACTAAAATTCTAGTCGGGAATAACATTAATTCCATGTGTATACAGTAGAACCATAGGATATTTGTAGATGTCTTGTATAGTGAAACGACATAGTTAATGAAGACGATCGCATCATAAATAAGCTAAAAAAATGTGATGAAATAATGAAGAATGGAAATACAGGGAATGGTGAGGTCCAGTAGATATTTTCGAGATAACCAGACCCACATATGCAGATGTCAAACCTTGTATAAAAATTAAAAGTTGTTAACGACACTGAAAAGGGTGGTATTAAACTAATTCAGGACCACAATCAGTTATTATCAAAAAATTAAGAGGAGAAACTATATATTTTACAAATTATTTCCGAAAATAGGAAACAATTTCCAGATGTATCGAAACAATAACTAAAAGATACATAAAATATTTGAATGAAATTTTCTAAAGGGATCTATTTTTATTACTATAAAAATACTTTTAATAGCTTTTCGTATGATGTACTGTGTTTTACGTATAATGTATATGTATTATGTATAATGTATGTTGTATATATATATATATTAATAATGTATTTTGTATAAGCATATATATCTTTGCTACTTATAAAAATATAAAAAAATTTCTTAGACAATAGTTGTATTGTTTAATAAGTTAAATATAATGCAAAGAAAAAACAAATTTTTTAAGGTCAATTTTTGAGATATCAAGTCACAAATTTTTTTTATGAAATCAATATTACATTTTCTATATTGTTATAGTGCGTAAAAAGACAAATTCAACGATATATAAAAATATATACTAATAACTTCGTTAGTCGAAAAATAAGGTATTGCGCATGTGCTTATAAGCAAGAAGTGATTAACGCTGTAAATTAAATGATAGTTACATTATTATGTTAATCTCTATCTTATGTTATAGTTAATTATGCTCGATTCATTAAAATAACATCAGAAACGATGCTCTATATTCACCAATGTGCTTTCTCGTCGACAGAAATCCCATAACTGTGCCCCACGATAATTGCACAAAAGTATAGTCAATAATTCAATGGTTTAAATTTTCACTTGTACATGATTTATTTTGTGTCTACTTTATCGCCCGAATCTCGATCACCTGCGGTTTATGGGACTGTAGAGGAATGAAGGACATCGATAAGTCGATCTCGCTCTTGGGAGGCTTGAAACTTTGAACGTCTCTAAGCGAACAAACTTTAACCACGAACCCGTCGATATTTCCTATGTATTAACGCAGTTCGGACTGATCTCGTCGTCTATACACAATGATTCCGATAATGTACTCGATGCATGGTAATCAGGACTTTAGTAAGGAAAACTTGTGCCTGGGGCCAAAATTATTATTCGCGCCACTCTACCAAAAAGAAAAATACAAATTTTTTACCAGATATATATTTATCGTTAAAATCATTAAAAAATGAACCTTGATGACACCAACAATTCTCGTTGCCTTATTGTCTTGTTTACCGGCTTGGAATCAACAATCAACACGCGTTTCACTGTTTCAATGAATTTAAAAGTTCTTCCTTTTTACAGAGCAAGTAAGGTAACATAGTGTTCCTCGATCTAGTTTAACATGCAGTATAATATCGTAACGTATAATAATTTACATACGCAATTATTTCTTAAAAATGATCAAAAGTAAGATCGCAAAAGTGCTTTTAAATAACAATTGATCGAACCAGTGCACCGATAGCATTAATATATTTGTTATTAACAACTCCACGATCGCTATAGGGAAATATTTATTCTTCTCCCACTTCAGTACACTTGTTGCAGCTCATTTTGTGGAACAGCCTTCAGTGCATGCGTCACAGCCTTTTGAATGGTCTGTATATCATCAAAATAGCACCCTTTTAACTTCAGTTTCAATTTCGGGAATAAAGAGAAGTCGCGAGGAGCTAAATCAGGTGAATACGGTGGATGATCTAACACGCAGACTTGATTTCGGGTCAAAAATTTACGAACAATGAGTGAGTTGTGACTTGGTGCATTGTCGTGCAACGAAGACAAGGCAACTGTCTCAAACATGAACATCAAGCCAAATATTATTTACGAAGAATTTTCATACCTTTGCTATTTTCCCACGAATGTAAAATGAAAGCTTAACAGGTTGGTAGGGAATAGATCTAGCTTTAAACTGCATGCTCGAACACATAGACTGCGTCACGAGTTCCCGAGACATGGCGCCAATCTTAAAAATTACTGAACGTTACTGTGTATTCTAATTTAAAAACACAATGGTGACATTCACATCTCTGAAGCGACTCCACCTAGCAACAAAAGATTAACGCCACACTAGGGCCCCTGTTGTCCGATGAAACTTGTATTTCGAAAACTTTTCTACCACTATCATACTTTCGAAATAGGGTTTGTAATGCCGGACCAAAAATACAATACCGGTTTTCGGTATTTTTTTAAAAACTGGAATACCGGAATACCGGTATTAGGAATTTTCAAAAATGTAGTATCTACATCTGTAGAACAGTCCGAAATTGAGTTATACAGCGATAAAGTATACTTACTGGTAACGAAAATTTTAACGAAACACTATTTACACTGCACTGTGCTCATCCGTCGGTCTGATTGTCCTCCAGCATTGCTAACAGTCATATGTGGAACTCTGTTATGAAAACTTACAACGTTGCTTTGAAATCTAAATAAGAAGCAATATAAAATGATTTTCTATACCAGGGTTTCTTAATATTTGCCATTTAAATGAAAAGTGCCACTAACTAGCGCAGTGCCAGTATTAGTACAGTTTACCCTACATACCCTGCATATACATATATGCAGCAGGATATCGTCCCGAAACTCGAAAGGGGATTTCCACAGAAAAAGAATCTAATGCGTTTCCGTACGTTGTAAAAAGTCGCAACGTTTACTGCTCTCACACTCAACGGTTCCGCAGGTATCTCGCGTTTTCTCGTCTGTATTTTTTAAAAGTGACCTAATTTCGTTGCTGTTTTTCAGAAAAGAAAGAAACGGAATCGACGCGCGAGATCGTTACCATGCATTTAGAAAGTCCTTTTGAAGGTTACTGTTGTACGTGAATTTCAAATGTCGTGTTTAATATGTATAAAACCATGATGAATGCGTGAAATGTCCTCACAAGGCTGTAATTTGGCTGTAGGACGTAGGACATTAAAATACACTTAACCTACAATCCGGGTCTCTGTATACTTCGCGCTGGGCAATTTGAATTGCTTTGAAAATTATTATGATAACCTTGTTTTTATTAGAAGGGACTCTTGAAAATGATATTTTAAGAATATTTCACAGCCAATACCGATTATTTTTCAAAATTACAATGGGAAAGAGCTTTTTAAATTTCTTTTATCAAACATAGGTCCTCAATCTGTTTCATAACTGTAAGTACAGGTTTCTCGTGTTTTTAATGCAATACTGATATACGTTTTTGAGAAAAGTATAATTAAAATGAGATTATTGGAAATCGATTTTTCTGAAGGAAGCAAGTGATAAATTATCATTGGTGCGTTACAGAAATTAATAATTATGTAAATAAAAATAAATTTTTTAAAAATACCATGTTTTTAAAAACGGACTAAAAAGTATAAAATAATGTTTCCTAATTCTATACAGATTTAATTGTGAAATTTGAATAGCTGTGAAAATACTTATAAGATTTAAAACGAAAAACGTGGGCCGCATGCAATAAGTTGATAATAATGCAATAATTGATACATGAATAATTCACCTAAATCAATAAAAAAAATGGTTGCTCCGCACATCATTTGAACTGTTGTGTGAGTTTTCTTAACAACAGCTACACTCTACACTCCTTACTATTATCGTGCGCCCCACGTTTTTCGTTTTTCGTACCATTTCTCGGTACGTTAAAACTGAGAGCGTCAGACAAATACGCTCCCACAAATTACACAAGCCAGTTATATTGGCCAGAGTTTAATCCAGAAATATATCACAGTCGATCCTTATTTCTCACATTCTTATATTATACGACGATAAACCTTTGCCAGTCGAGGTGTATCTAGTTAATTCTATAAGTTACGAGGCAACGGAACAACCTAACCCTTTTTCCACGCGGCGCGGCGACCCGGTGATGAAACAGGCGTAGCACAGTGGGCAATTCGGACGAAATCGGCGACAAAATCAAAGAATGTTCGATACAAATAAGATAGAGCGATGAATTTTTCTAAAAAATTAAAGCTAAAACTTTGTAGAATATGGGAAAAATAGGGAGATTATGGTATGACCGTTTTTAACCTTTCTAACCTTTTTAACCTTGATAAAATTCGTTAAACTTGCATAATTTTAAGAAAATTGTAGTTTCTCCAATACCACGCGTGGAACTTTTTTTTTTGAACATGCTGTACATCATTTCCCGTAGATTTTTTCACGCTGATCACTTTTGCTCGTCCCTGTATATCAGCCTGTTTTGGCGGGAATTTAGACATTCCTGAATAATATAGATGAGATGTTGAAATTTGAAAGACATCACATACGACGGTATTTGAACTGTTTTCTGAAGTGCAATTAATTCTATGAAAATAGTGATAAAAAATATTTTATCACTGATTTCATAAATAATGACTTTTGCGTATGGAATGAACGGGACGCAATAACTAATTTTGAGAAAGAATGATCGATTCGCAGATATAAAAATTTAAGTTGCAGCACAATTCTGTTTCTTCGGTTTTATTCTAAACTTTAATTACTAGGATATTGGATTCATTTTATTACAGGACTGGAACAAATTCGTCAGTGAACCGACTACGGAAAACTTTATTCAATCTACGAACAAAAGCTGCCTCTGCACTCGAGTAAACTGATTTTCCAAAACGACGACAGGCTCCGCTCCATTAATTGTTCCAAGTACTCTTTGCCTCGTTGAATATTTCTCTTACGAAAGGAGAGATGACCCTCTCGAGATTTTTAACTATCGCTCCGAAGTTCTTCGTGACTGTAGGAAAAACGACGCTCAGCTTTAACGTGTTTTACGTAACGCGACCCGAGAGGACAACGCCGACAATTATTAATTTCGAGGCGAAGTTGTGTCTTGATTAAAATGGATGAGTCCAACAGCAAAGTCTGGGCCTAGGAAATTCAACCCGTATTTTCGAAATTCCATATTTATATATATATATTCTTGTCATTGGTATTCCGTCACTTTTCGCTTAAAACATTGGAGAGATTCTGATGAATGTAAGGTATTTCATGAATAAGACATATCAGAAGATATTGTTTATCTGAACTACGTATGCAGCGACGAGTTTCATATGTGCATAATTTCTTGAATGAAAAAAAGAACTCATTGATTGATTCCGTTGGGACAATAATAGACGATTAACACTAGAACTATCAAGAGTTAAGGCGTAGCTGTTTCTACCAAAACCAGTCAAAATGACTGGTAATTACAACATACGTAATAATAGAATATTTTTATATCTATTGATTTATTACTGTCTTAAAAAAGGAATTCCATGTCATGGAATTATATCTACTGTACATATAAGAAAATACTCTACATAACAACTGAAAATAGATATACAACATGAAACTTGTATTGAGACGATGTCGGGTTTCACACACATTATTTCAACATGAAGTATAGGTATTATATGACATTGGTTATGTCACGTCACAAATTTTCACTACATTTTCCTATAATTCAGATGAATTTCATTTATAGTGGTTGTAATATTGTTTTTGAACTCGTTAATTGTTCTTGAATCATGGCATGCCCTGTTTTTTAAGGAACCTCAAAGAAGGCAAACTGACAGAATAAAATTACACAATCTAAGTCAGTAACCAATTAAGGTCTCCTTAATTAAAAGAAGTTTGAACAGGATTTCAAAGTTTATAATAAAGTTCAACGAATTGTATACGTTGGTGCACTGAATACATAAATGAGTAGTGTCCGGTGGACTATAATTTGTAATGATGTCTGTAAAAATGTTATGAAGTTATTGAAGATACATGAATTATTGAATATATTCTATATGTAGTTGTGTAGCGTAACACTTTTATCTTGTTAGCAAAAATTTTTCGCATTTGTGTAAACAAATACAGGAAAAATTTACCCAATGCATACTATTTTGTCGTAATAATTTAACATGTAATATAATACATGAAAATAATCCTCGTACTACATCTTATGTTATCTCATACTATTCCTTATTTCTATCGCTCACGATTTGATATAATGAGTGATAATATAGTAATTATATTAACGAGCTGACCCGACAGACGTTGTCCTGTCCAAATTTCAATAAATTTGTTCGTGATCGTTTTGTGAATTTGTGAAAAGCTATTGGAAATGTGTAAACAAAGTAAAAATTAGGGAAAAAACGTATTTCTGAGTGATCATTGTATCTCTTAACGATTGTGGCCATGGATATTCAATTTAAGGAGGAGTACATTTAGAAGTACCATTGGAACCAATAATGTGCAACCAAACATTATTACCGTTTTAAAAATTACGATTGTTGCAGTTTGTCAGAATTTTCCGACTTTCCTTTATAATTGTCTCCATTTTTTTTCCTGAAAACTTTTCCAGAACCATAACGAACAAAACAAAAACTAAAAAGGTGGTAAAAAGAAAACGAATTACGCATATCCATCGTTCGAATCGTAAGTTATGGTCTTGAGTTCATACAAAACTACCATAGAAAAAAGCACTTTCATTTTTTCCGGGAAACTTTTACAATTTTTCTTTCCCTAAAAACCTTATTCGGACTATTACGAACATTTTTTTGAAAAAATTAGCCAAATTAGTACAGCCGTTCTCAAGTGATGCGCTTACCAACGAACAGCATTTGATATCTATTTATATAGAAGATAGAAGATAGATAGATTACTGAGTGGTGTCGAGTTATTTCGGAACAAACACCGTCGCCTTATATCGGAACTTATATTGTACTACTTTATTTGATATACGAAATGGTTGAAACGAAAGTTGTATGGTTCCAAAAGTAGCATACAATGATAATTAGTTTCTGCTGTTTTTATAAAAATATAAAGGACATCTTGATGTCTTTCCTATTATATGGGGTAAATTTTTAATGAATCCAGAGTCAAAAATTGTGAGGATACATGGAGTGAAGAACTAATAGTTGGCGAAAGATGTTCTAAATTATTTTTGATGCTAGTTAATGGTTAAAATGTTCTCTATTCTAATTAATACATTTGCATAATTGATCGGTATAAGCGCAAGTGATATAATATACTTTGAAGTGTTTTGAACAGTAAAACTTCCGAAAACGGAATATCGGATGTCCCATTTAAATTACTGAAAGCGATCACCTCTCGATGAAAGTATGTAGAATCCTCTTAATGTTATGCAACTTTATTAAAATATAAATTTCGATACAGATACTAATTTATGAGCAATTTAAAACTTCATCAAGTAAAGTGGCTGATTCTACTGCTTGTTTACTTCGTCCGTGTTCTGCAATTCAAATTTTCAACGGTATACATATGTAAATACATCCAATGCCTATATGTACCCAGCCACATATGTGTGTACGTACATAAATGTAACCGTATCACATTAAACCACTAATTAGTGGATTAGATGCGATTATCGGATTCATGTTCAAATGAATTTGATTGACTTTGTTTGTATGTTTTAGTATCGCACAAACTGAAGGAGCAATTATTGCGATAATTTATCTTATGACTTGTATTTTTATAATTATTTTAAGGGAATTGTTTGTTTAATTATCAATAAGTTACCAGCACAATTAATTTATTGTTCGTTGTCGAAAATGAATCAACGATCTCAGAATCGCATTAACCCTTTATACTCGGAACTATTTTAACACGAAAACTAAATATTTCTTCTGACCGAGAATATTTCCTTTCTATAGGATTTCGGTAATTATTGCGAAAGTCACTCTACTCCGATTTTGATGAAATTTAAATACTTTATAGATATCGACAATTTAAACAACTTTTTCCTTTTCCAATATAGGGGGGTTGCTTTTAGTTTTCTAAATAATAATTGATAATACTATATTGAATTTTCCGTATTCCTGCACGTTCCGTGGCAACTGCTCCGGCGCGGCAGCGTCTGATTACTTTCTTTTTTATAAACACGTTGTGATCCTGCCTTTTCGTATGCGTGGTCAGGCCAGAGGCGGGGAAAATCGTATTTTAAATAGTAAATAATAAATAATCCTATTTATTTTAAAGTAAGTGTACAATTTTGAAAATAAAATATTTTATTTGGTACAGTAATTGTTTGAAAATAAAATAATTTATTTGAGGTAGTAATTTTTGAAAATAGTAGCTTATGTGAAGAATATTGAGAGTATTTGGACTTTGTCTTTATTTTAAACAATTAAAAATATTATTGCTGAAAATAATGGTTCGCATTCAATAGATTTATGAGTAGAAATAGTTTCCTGTTAATAAGATACACTGTATGTTCATCAACAAACCTCAGTAGGCACAAAAAATACAATATTCTATTTTGTGTTTCAGATTATTAAAACAGAAATATTTTATTTTGTGCTTCCGATTGTTAAAATAGAAATATTTTATATCGTGGTTCCGATTGTTAAAATAGAAATATTTCCTTAAGCAAAATAAAGTCTAATATATCAAATAGTATTTGAAATATTTGTTTTTCCAAATAATGCCCATCTCTAACTATTGTTACCTAAAATAACTCAGAAAGTATGATGTATTCCTGTTTGTATGCTGGCCACTGTAGCTGACAAATAAGGTGTTGTGTTTTCAATCGTGGGTAATCACTTCATAACGCTATGCCACCGTCTATCTCATTATGTAGAAGCAAAAACATTTGATAGGGTGACCTAACAGTACAGGGCCCAAGAGTAACATGTACTTCGCAGTTTCATTGACTGCTGTGTCAACATGTGCTGTACTGCTTTCGAAGTTACGATAGGTCAATTCAGCAGGGAGCTACGACGCTAGAAAAGCAGGTGTTTGCTGAAATCATGTAGCAATATATGAAAACAATCGCCTATATCCAAAACTTACTGGAAACTTATCAACACAATGTACTTTTTACAGTGTAACACGACACATTCTAAAATTATTATACAAATGCGAAAGAAGAATAAATATCGTTTACTTATCCTCAACAAAATGGTAATTAAAAAATGCAAGCTTCCAGCTTGATTTTGTCCTTATACGAGCATATTTTGAGCTGCACAAGGGTTCATTTGATAGAGGAAGATTCATCGCATCGTCGTGCCCCATCATATCAGTCAAAAATGTCTTTTTGTGACAAAAAATTTCATCGGAACCTGCGGGTGTTTTTCTCGATTTTTGCTCTATTTTGGACTTATTTTTCTGTCACAAATAGACTTTTTTGACTGCTATGATGGGGCACGGCGCGGTGCGATGAACGTTCCTCTATCAAATGATCGTTTGTGCAGCTCAAAATATGCTCGTATAAAGACAAATAACTGAAACCCGCAAATCCGTGTTTCGACCTAAAATCTAGTAAGATTCTAGTAATGTCACGTCGTTTGTCTACCCTATTAATTACATTGGTTTGATTTTGCGCGATGCAAAAGATCCTCAATCTTCACCTCTCCACTGTAGCCGTACTCTAAAGCCGCTATTATGCTATTGAATCATATGGAGCCTATTAGACTACGGTAACTGGTGGATCCACCAAAAATTGTTGCCGATCTGGTGGATTGCATCGGCCACCGGCCGGGCAACATTTGGTGGCGCCGACACCAGCCGGGGCATTATTTTGCATGTAACGTATTAACAAAGGAACATATTCAGTTCATACAAGCCGATTTTTATGAAACTTATGTGAAATATAGTTCTTCGAAAAATATTTCACACGTGTTTGTTTATCGGCAATCATCCACTCTGAAGGGGTGAAAACAGCCCTCAAAGTTGGGGGTCAAAACCATATTTTTTGAGATATCTCGGAAAGCAGTGGTCGAAAAAATTAGATTTTTTTTAATTGTTTGTTTTTTAATGGAAAATGTAGTCGTGCAAGAAAATTTTAACAAACATTTTTTGTTTGAACAATATATTAGAAATTTGATGTTTTATTGCAGTTACTCGTATTTCTTACCGATTCATTAAACGTGCTGAGCCACTGGTGGAACAACCAAGTTGTTCCACCAGTGGCCTCGTTGTAATTTCGCCCTAACAGTGATTTGTACTCTTACATATTAGATAACCTTTTTTTCTTGACCTTTCATTTCATCGATAGCGAGGTAAGCGTTAACTTGAACTTCAGATCCTCGTTAGCTCTGATATTGTCGATTCCCGTCCCAGAGCACGTCCAGTGTCGCTCGAATCTGATTTCTGCCGATCAAATTTCTTCCCATCGTAGCATCTTCAAGAGTAGTCTATTCCCGGAGGGGGCGAACGCTCGCTTTACACGAAAGAAGTTTCTGCTGTATCGATTTAAGTTTCTTTTCTCGTTCCCTGACAAATCCCAAATGCAAATGCGCCGGTGAACAGGGACGACCGAAGGAAAGTTAGTATGATTCAATGGCGAACTTTTCTTGCATCGACGTTTCGATCATTATCGATCGTTCCACGGAAAAATGGATACCGTAAATCCACATGGAGCGCGACTTCACATTCCAGGGTTGCGTTCCACGCTCATTTTGTTGTGTCCACGCAGCGCAGCGGCAACACACTTTTTGAAATTTCCATAGAGCCATCCACATTTAGAGGACTTTCTTGAGAAATGTTGTTAGCTTTGCCATACTTTCCTACTTGTGTAGTACTGAATAGGAATACAATGTCCTACCTGTAGCGGCGTATCTACGTAAGTACAGAAAATCCCATTCCAAGCAGTGTTCCGATTACAGCCGCCTTTTTTCGCGTGTGCGTGGCCAAAACAGTAGCGTATTTAGAATGACGCAGCAGAGCAGCCAGAGCCCTGACCAGTGTTCCGATTAGAACCACAATTTTTCGCGCATGCGTGGCGATTTCAGCCTCAGTAACGTAATCTTCTCGATAAAATTGGGTACCTTGATCATCCCGCAGAATTTAAAAACATTATTAGTACATATATCCCGCAAAATGATACCAGTATACTCCCGGCAAATATAACTGCCAAAGGAGTGTCAAGACTTTGGCCGCTCTTCCAAAAGTGTAGTAAGAAAATTTTTTTGCACTTTTCAGATAATATAAATCACTACAGGGTGTTTTAGAATTTCTCAAATTTTGAAACACTTTTTAGATATGCCTTGTTGGTACTCGTTTTATGAGGAAATCTTCCATCTAAGACGTTCATATTATTTTCGAGTCGATATCTCTATCAGCAAGCGAAAAAATAGATTTTCGTAAAACGAAAGCGCCCAAAAGGGCCCTTTAGGCGCTCCGAAAAAATTCTTCCCGGGCTCTGGCCGCTCTGCTGCGCCATTGTAGATGCGCTACTGTTTTGGTCGCATATGCACGAAAAACTGTGGTTGTAATCGGAACACTGGTCCTGACGCCAGCATTGGCGGGAGTATACCAATATTATTGGGACGAGTGTTCCGTTTTGAAACTTAATTGCTAACGTTTTAAGGGGGTAACGTAACCCCTGAATATTGCTAGATTTAGAACTCTCAGGTTCCCATGTATTTTTCTAATACAAAACGATTTTTGTTACTTAAATCATGAGCTGAGCGCCCTACGATCAACCTTCCTTTATCAAATGAACCTTTGTGCAGCTCGAAGTATGCTCGTATAAGAACAAACAATTGTTTCCCGCGAACACTGTTTTGTTGATGAAATCCACTGTTGTCCTATGCATCTTTTGTTTTGAAAATTTTTCTGCTACAATCATACTTTCGGAGTTATTGTAGGTGGCAATAGTTACTGCCTCACCTTGTGTAGGCAGTAATGAAACAAATGGATCCTGTAACGTCAATTGTAATCGACTTTTCACCACATAGACAAGGCAGTACGACAAAAAAAAACCCTTTGTAATGAATTTCTTTGTGGCCGGCATGGCAGTTGTAGCATAAACTCAACTTTTCGAGCTACATCGTGCAATTAAAATATGAAGCAGCCTCGAAGAACGTGACATTTACTCTTTTATTACTAAAGGTAATTGAAGTCATTCAACGTAAAACATTCGCTGTGTATTGAAGTCGACTATAGTCGCTCACCTTTGTGCGCCTCGTGCACCTTACAGGTGGCTAGGTTTAGTCAACTATCGAAATCATTACAAAAATTCAGGAATAAGCCCCGACTAGAATTTTAGTTTTGAAGACCATTAGGTCCGCATTAGGCTAGTCTAATTTGGCCGTTAGGCCAAAATGCAGAATGTAACGCGAAATATCAACGACTGCCTAATTGGGAAAGCCGTATGAGGCCCGCATAAGGAAACACTTGTTAGGACCACATTAGGTTTCTCCAAAGACTGTTTGTTTTTCAATACCCACAAATAAAAAAGCACGCATTTTCTATTTAAAAATAACTTTTTTTACTTCCCGATTTATAGGGAAGTTACTGTAATTACCCCGAAAATCGAAAATCGATTTTTTAGCAGATCTCCACGTTTCATGGTCATTGGAGTCGTTTGAGACTATATTTATCAAAATGTCGGTATGTGTGTGTGCGTATGTCCGTTTATATGGTATCAAATTTTTCGTTAACGTTTTCTGAAAAAGTAACAACGCGATCAGAATGATGAATGATGCAATCGATGTGCCCCGCTGTAACTTAGAGCTGATTAGATTTTGGTCCATTTTGGTCAAGTAGTTTTTTAGTTTTTTTCGAAAGGAGTTGATTCAACATTGCAATTTATACAAGAGGCGTATCCTCCGAAGAAGCAAACGTAACTATATATATATATATATATATATATATATATATATATATATATATATATATATATATATATATTTAGACATATTTAAATTTAAAAAAATTTTTTTTTCAATTATGCAACTACTGCTAATGTAACCGCTTACAATAATCGAAAAATATCCCGGATGCGCGCACATGAAAGTAGAAAGTAGAAAATAATGATACTAATATACTGCAACTAACGAATAGGGAAGTTCTTTGTGTGGCTCGTGGAGAGTCACACACCAAACAACATCCGTACCACTAACCCTCTCGCGAGCTCGTAAAGCGAGCTACAACACCCCCACCTGCGAAGCTCGCGAAGCGAGCGAGCAACAACCCCCCTCTAGTTTTAGAATATATGTATATATAAAATTTATATTAAAAAAATGTCGACAGCAGGACTCGAACCAGCGACCTACTGATTGATTACCAGTATTTCTCGCTGCGCCCTCGGCCACTCCAGTTGTTGTTCATAGGTATACGCCATCTCATTATGACTGGAAAACAGATTTTCAAATGCAATTTTCTCGGAAAATCTTGATGAGTGCGCCCTACTGCTTTGTTAAATTACATTTGGATACGTCATCTTCAAGTACTGCAAGTCAGGAGCAGCACCTGTTAGGATTGCCTAACCTAGGCATGCGCTTGGCCATCCCCATTTGGACCATATGTACCTATAGACGCGGCGAGATAAAACTTCCTCGTTACCAGATTAAACCGCCTAGCAGACGACTCTTGTGGGCACAGTTCTATATGTTGTATGTTGAGAAATCGCAGTACCGCGAAGGTAAAGTGGCAGAGGGGAAAGGGGAATCGTCGTCACATGTCATTCTGTATAAATATTTATGGAAACTGTAACTGCGTAATATACATACATCTATTTTATTTTATTACTCGTTCATTTTTACTTTACTCTTATTATTTTAAATATGGCTAACTATTTGTACCACGGTTTTGTCGTTTCTCACAAGTCTTTATGCAACAAGTTTGTGTCATTTTTTCAAATTTTTACCAAATAATGAACTTGTGAAATATGCTTGCGTTTTTTCCTATACCCACTAATATTCGGACACTCTTAAAAACGCGATAATTCTTTCGAATTTCAAACTTTTTTCGATAACTATCGAAAGTTCTTTGATTTTGTCGCCGATTTCGCCGAATTGCCCACTGTGCGCCGTAACAAAGTAGATGAAATGGGAAAAGAAATGAAGAAATAAATATAGTTTTATAAATTTTCTTTATGAAGAGTTCCTTTTTCATATATGTACAGGAATGTTTATTCTTTTTCATAATTCTGGTAAAAAATTGAAATTTGAAAAAAAATTCTATCTATGCATTATAAATTATATTTTATTTGATACAATCTATTTAGCTATTCAAAAGAAATGAAAATTTATAATAATACCAAAATAGGTATTCTTTATTAATTAAGCAATCCTATAACATGTTCTAACAAGATCAATTTTCTTTGCAATATCTTCAAATGTCATTTAACTGTTGAGTTCTGAAAATTTTCTTACAGTGGCTAATATAAATTTTTATGTATAATGCTTATCTCTGTATACGAATCGTAATGAAGATGAGAAATACATGGCGTGAATAGAGCAGTATGTATCACTCACCGTCCAATACGTCTTCGTTAACATTACGGACGGTATCGACCGCTTCTGCGATAGATGGATACTATTATCTTCACTTTACACCTGCATTACTGTAAGTTTTCTCACACACAGCATTCACGTTCACATATGCCTGACAATACTTTTTGCTAATATACCACAGCATCGTATTCGTTCGATCTAGTTGCCTTTCGTTTTAAAAAAAATATTCGATTGCCTAATATACAATGAGGAGCAAAAGTGTAAAGATACTTCGCTAGTTTTACATAAAACGTGATAATACAACCTATTTTTCAATTGAATGATAAAGCTTAGGCAATAATAATGATATGGTGAATATGATAAACATAATATTATAGTTTATTTTCGTTAATATTAACAATATATAGAATCCCAACAAACACATCTTGTGAACAAGAGTCAAGTTCCTATGGCCGTAAAAAGTTGTGAGATCAAACAAAATACGGCCAAGTTCGTTAGCTTAGAAATACCTCTTGTAATACTGAAAAAAGCGTTTGTAAAAATTAGTTTAAAAGAACGCTATTTAATTTTTAAAGAGTTACATGGAGGCTAAATTATTCAAACTTGGCCGTTACTTTTTAAACTAATGGCCATAAAAGGTGTTAGGTAACGGCCAAGTTTAAATAATTTAGCCCTCCATGTAACTCTTTAAAAATTAAATAGCGTTCTTTTAAACTAATTTGTAGTTTAATTAACAATACACAGGACACGCGGGGTATACCCTCACTCTAAAACTCTCCCTACACGCCAATCCGTGACCCTGGCGGGAGAGGCTAGCCGGAACTGTCCGAAGAGTATAATTCGGTTAGTCTCTATCTTCCCTGCTGTTATGATGTAGCTGTGTGGCACTTTTCTGTTCTCTTTTTCCTTCGTTTTCTACCCTTCATCTTCTGGCTCCTAAAATTATGTCTTGAGGTTTCTTCTTTTTTTTCGTTTTTCTTTACTTCTTGGTTGTCTCTTCTTCCTTCTTTCTTGGTTCTTCTTTATATAGGGAACACAGGTACACTTCTTCCATATTCTTTCTTCCTTCTTCTTTCTTCTTGTCTCCTTCTAAGTTACTTGTATACCTTGAGCTGGCTGTATCTCATTAACGGTGAGTTGTTAATGTTGAAATTGAAATTTTGCAAAAGGCTTAACCCAAGAAATAGGTAACAACTACCTATACTTTTAGCAGATCTTCACGTTTCATGATCATTGGAGTCATTTTAGACTATTTTTATCAAAATGTTTGTGTGTGTATGTGTGTACGTATGTCCGTTTGTATGGTATCAAATTTTTCGTTAACGTTTTCTGAAAAAGTAACAACGCGATCAGAATAATGAATTATGCAATCGATGTGCCCCGCTGTAACGTAGAGCTGATTAGATTTTGGTCCATATTGGTCAAGTAGTTTTTTAGTTTTTTTAGTTTTTTTTCGAAAGAAGTTCATTTAACAATGCAAATTATACGAGAGGACGGAAATTTTCCCCCGAAGAAACAAACGTAAAAACATAAAAAAAAATTTGTTTTCAATTTAAAAAAAATTTTTTTTTAATTGTTTTTTATTTATGCAACTAATGCTAATGTTTTTAATAACAATTTTTGATGATTTTTATAGATTCCGATTTTTTACTGATACTGAATCTTCCTCGCGATCTTGATGCGCGAATCCTTCGCGAGACATGCGCGCACACGCTACGGGCGAAACGCGTTCTTTCTCCATGGTAACGGTGGATGCTGGTGGGAGGCAGTGAGCAGTGTGGGTTCAATTGAGACAAAAAAATACCCATCCCTGATCTAAAGTAAGATCGAAACGTCGAAAAACATTATTGTGGTAATTTGCAAATAGTGTTTAAAATAATAATTGATCGAACCAGTGCGCCGAAAGCAAAAACATACTGATATTTAATAATGCTTAGAATATCTTGAATAATGGTGCAGCAATTTTTACTGTCAACTCTTTGATCATCACTCGAGTGCAAGGGCATAAATGTTTTCACATCAGCATAGTACAGAATAACACAACGTAAAAGTATAAATATATGTTTATTCGTATATATTCGTGGCGAACTTTTCCCATTATTCTCATTCCCCGCGCATACTGTGCAGTACTTATGTTTCGAAACTTTGTAAAACAATGAACCGGTCAATATAATAAATATGTTCTGCAGTCTATTGATTGTTTTTGTTTCGAAACGATAAACGAGGAAAATCGTATGTTCAGATTATGGAAATGGCCACGGTAACATTAACTCGCTGTTCAAATTGCCGTGGTTTTAAAACTTCTATTGAATTCTTGCACGTCGAGTCGGTATAACTCGAAAATCAATATTCAATTACTAATTACGGGATGTAATTGAATTTGCCATCGGTTACACGTTAATTACGCGCACGTGTATGCAGTCAGCACGCTGTTGGAAAGCGCAATCAACTGTGACGAACAGGCTCGAAAATAATTGCGAGACCGACACGAAACTGTCACACATTTTTAAAACGAATTAAACGAGTCTATTTCGAGATTTATAGTAAATACGGGATAAAAGTTGGATAAAGCTGCGCGCTGTAATGCATCCGTATGCCCCATGCTTCGTTTTCGATCGCTTTGTGATCCGTCTGGATATGCGGACGTGTAGCCGAATTGCTTCCGATTGATTAACGTTTCATTGATTGTGCTGCCAGATTAAAATAGAATTTACGGTCCAATCGGAGAGCTTATGCAGACCTGATATTTACGAGTTCTTCTGGGTACGCGACTGTCCCGATGAAAAAGTCTGCGACTCCTTGCAATCTGATTTCGTCGACGGGAAACGGTGAAGCGCATTCTCTTGGACGTAGACGAATAGGTATACAGGGTGTCCCAGACCACCCGTATCACCCATTTATAATCTAGAAAATAGTTTATTTTCAAAAAGTCAAAGCGTTTCTTTTATAAATTATGTGCGCTCTATCAAATGGTGATATTTTTAACTTCTGGTTTCGGCCGGAAATAGATAATTGAGATCGGAAGTTACACTTTTCAAATGGAACATGATATTTTTTTTATTGCGGATTCGGATTCTATGCGAAAAAAAAGAAGAAACTTTTGCCTGAAACATTCTTTTCGAAAAATGTCATTTTATGTCCTTTAGGTTAACTATTAGATTTAGGACATACTGAGGTCAATACATTTGTACTTAGAATTCGATAGTCTATCGATTCATGATACAGAAAGTACGTGTTTCCATTTAAAAAAATCAAAGTGACCTTGAAATCTCATCCATACCTCCCCTCACGCATAAAATGTTTCTGTCACGACATGCCCCCCTCTGTACTGTGCAAATTTTGTTTATAACATTTACCCATATTATTACAAATAACGGAGATTATTCAAGGTGGGCACAGTTATTGCCCTACCCTGTATGTAAAACTTACTAGTAAGCGTTTACAGTTTTACAATTCACATATTGTAACAATTACAATTTGTACTTTCAGTGTTAAACGAACAATGACATGACGTGTATGAATATTTAATTATTAAAATTACGCTTCTAGTTTTTATAAAAGTAAAAGACAATTTTTACACGTGTAATTAAAAGATATTATGTTAACCCGTTTGCAGTCGAAGTTATTTTCACTTGACAATTAAACGTACGTAGCTTCCGACCTAGAATAATTCCATTGTCTATGATTATTTTCATTTTATGGATATGAAATTGATATAATACTTCATACAATACTTACATGTGTACTAATTGAATAGATACCAACATATTTAATAATGTAAACAATATTGTGAACAATGGTACAGCAATTTTTAGTGATGATTCTGAATCATTCTTCGACTGCTAAGGGTTAATTTCTAAATGGAAATACGGGAGAGAATATTTTTTTACAGTAAAGTTATACCGAGGAATTTTATTTCCCTCGTCACTTGGCACTTCAGGTTTACGTCCCTCAATAAATTAATACCGCTAGTGCTGTAACAAGCTCGGTTTTTATACTGGTATTGCTACGGGTCAGTAGCGAAGCCCTAAGGAAAGACAAACCCCATTAACCTACGCATCCCTTTTTACAGCTTCCCTAGTCTTCGTTAAAGTCAAATTATTCCCGGCTTTTTCATTTCATCGTCGTAGTTCCGTCGTCATTTATCTTTCCGTTCATCACAAGTTCCCTCGTTCCAACGATCCATTCAACGAGACTTTCGCCTTCTTCAAATTAATTTATATGTAATATAAACCAACGTAGACGTAATACTGACAATGAGTAAATCAATCTACTATAATTATAGTGACTGGTATCCATAGTACCTACACATTCCAGCACGTTTACAAACTCGGAACAAGACACCCCATTAATGTAACAATGTTTGCATCAATACAGCGTATTCCACTAGTCGTCTTGCACCCCGCGACGAAACTGTAACACCTACAGCAATATCTCCGTAACTGTCGTATCGTCGGGTCTGTCGAGCGATTGTCCTTGTAGAGGTGCTGCATTTGTTGTAATGCGTCGAACGTATAAAAGGATAGCGATTGATAAAGAAAGAGATTCCACACTTAGATTTTTGTTGCGTTTATTTGGTACGACCTTGTTGCGTTTATATGGACATTACTGTATATACTGAAGTTAAAAAGGATATTCAATAAATTCCCATGAAAATACCTTTATAATTTCAATAATTGTCAAATAATAACTGTTAAATGGATCATATGACTCAAATATTTGACCCCTCGTGGTAGATTTAGTGTTAATTTGTATATTGACTAAGATGCTGCATGGCACAGCAATTTTTCCATAAACATTATTTAGAGAATACATATGCTATATGTAGTAAATATAATAATTATAATAATTGCAGATGTGGTGGTGATGCAAACCATTTTCATGATTTAGCAAAAATGTGATCTGTACCTGTATTTATTCTGAATGTATAACATCAAGAATTATGTTAATTTCTTATATTATTAGTTTTTAAGGTGAGCAATATTCTTTTATTTTAATAAGATGCGAAATATTGTATTTGGAAAACACAGTGACAATGTGAAACAAACATAGTAAATAACCATTGAACGTAAATAATTCAAATATCCTTTACTTTTCGTGTGTAAATAGCAGTTTACTTTCCGTATCAATATATCAAACACAGGTCCAAAATAAAGAGAAAACATGGTATTTGAATTAAATTCATTTTTGTGTAAATAAAATGTTCAGATTCGCAAACATCGCACGAAATATTAGGCCCACTTAGTCGCATTTTGCTTGGATTTAAAAAATTTCCACAATTACAATAGGAAAATCAATTGTTCTGCGATACAAGTATGTACACCCTCGCAACGCCCAATTTTGAAATTTGTTTTACGTCATTATTATGATATCTGGCAAAAATATTTTTAGTGATTTTGTAATGCTTCGAGTATGTGAAGGTCAAGCTTGTTTTGAAATAGAATCAGATATTTTTTAATGCTTACATCGATGCAATTCGACAATGTGTTAAATCACTGTGGCTGTTCATGTGGACATAAGACACAGGATATTGATCATGCCTTATGGCAATGTCCTATCCATGACACTCACAGATTGAAATTTATATATAGGGTATTTATTTTAGCTCGAACATCTCAATTATTTCCGCTACTATTATAAGTAAGAAGAAATAACTAAATAGGATGTCCATGGTTTTAAGGCGTGCATCAGATGGTCATAAAAAAGTCCATTGAAGGTCATTTTAACAGTTCTTTCAAGGTATTATCAGGTCAATACAGTATTAGCAATAGTCTTTTGCGAATATCTCGAAAACTAAAAGTGACCCTCCTATATTAGTAAAGGAAAAAGTTGTTCAAAATGTCGAAATCTATAACATATTTAAATTTTATCAAAATCGGAGTACGGCGACCCTTTTGCAACAATTACCGAAGTGACCTTGAATGCGAAAAAATCAGTTTCAGTTTGCAGAATACAAAAACTATAAAACTAAAAGGGTAATATGACCTTATTTTATGAGTTGCTCAAAATGCTGGCCGTCCGCAGCCAGACACGTCTGTATACGAGAAGTTTAAAAAAAAAGTTTAAAATCTACTGTTCAGAACGAAAGTTCTAGTTTGACCACAGTTTGTTTGACCAAAAATGTCGTATTTCCTTGAAACGGTTGATTCCTGAGATCATTTGAAGTAACTTTGTCCATTGTGAAAATGTTCACCGCTGTTTCGTTAAGGAGTTATTAACCAGAAACACAAACCAATCGAACGCTTAGCTTCAGCTGCGCTCTGATTGCTCTGTGTTTTTTTGTCAATAACTCCTTAACAAAGCCGCAGAGAATATTTTCGTAAAGGCAAAAGTTACTCCAAACTACTTCAGGAGTCGTCCCTTTCAAATAAGTACAACATTTTTACAACCAGTACGTACTACTATTTAACAAATATGCGATGAAGTTAATTTTTATTTCAACCCCTGGTCATGAAGTTTCTTTCGAAATGTTCACTTTGTCAGATAGCAACGGTGACACGCTTTACTTCTCATCCCCTTAATACAAAACTCTGGTATTATGGAGCCTTTAAGAGGAGTCGGTTGAAAACCTTGGCTGTAACGTCATGCAGTTCTATAGTTTAGGAAGATTACCATCGTAAACTTGGATATCCTATTTCAAATGAAACTTTCAAGTCGACCGTTTCCGCTGCACACGCTCGAGTTAATCTACGGACTACATTCTAATTAACATTTATTAGCTCATGAATGGTTTTAGTACGTTATCTGTAAAAGATTGGTTGTGTAATGTATAAATATAATATTACACAAACTGCTATATAGGACCATTAAATAAGTTGTAATAAAAAAGTTTACTAAATGCCATATACCTGCACATTATTTGAATAATATCTGCACATTAATTTCATTATTTGTACTATACTTATGTATACGAACCAACATAAACGTTATTTCATCAAATATAGCTGAAAATTTGATAATCAGACGAAGAAACTTTCCAAAACAGTATGACATCAAAAACAATTTACAAGATCTACAAATTCATATCGAGGTGCACATGCAGAACATTGACGTAGAGGAAAAGTTATATTGCATTTCCATTGATGCTGTTCTACATTACCGTAATATCTGGCGGAAACACGATCCGAAGTCTGCTGTGAATAGTTGTTCGTGGAGAAATTAGTATTCCAACAAGGGAAATCATTCGTTAACAATCGAGTTTCTCTTAGTTCCAAGAAACAAACAGATTGTAATAAAAATAGTATAAACTTTTAATGTTTTCATATCTAAAATTCATTATTCTTGATTTAATTCGGAAAATAAAAAGAAATTATATTAAATAATATATTACATAAATAAAAACATATATGCAGATAATTAAGTTGGAAATTTACAGTGTTTGATACGTTGCTCGTTCTCTTCATTTTTATAAAACTCATGAAAGGCATCTTATTGGACAATGCGTATGAATCTAGTATTTTAAATAAAAAAGCTAAAGACGTTTTACGGTCGCTGATGTTATTCAATTTGAAAAAGAATGGGGATAGCCTGTTCACAATCTGAGATCACGTAGGGCCAGTCTGTCGTTTCTTGTCACTTTCAATTAAATCGGCCAATTAAATTCAAAATTCACAATCACAAATTTTCAGGACTATCTGTACGAGGTTATAAATCTGTATGAGACTAGGAAAAATTATTTTATACTTCTTAGTCCGTTTTTAAAAACGTGGTATTTTTTATTCTATCTGTAACACCCTTCTCAGGTAGGCAGCAAATGACGCACGCTGTTACTTTACTGTCTTGGCTCAATAGATAACGTATAGACGTATAGAGAAGTTCATTTGCATTGTTATGAAAACTGATAGTTAATAAGAACACGCAGTGTGAATTATCAGCTGATACCGTTATACATTGACTGCTGAAAGAAACGTAGTATCCATTTCTTTTTTTAGAAAATGTGCTTTGCGATTTGTTTATACGATATGCATGAGAGGCTATACAGTCGGTTCGAAAGTCATTCTGCACGCAAAAATAGGCGGGAAACATGTGTAGAGTCAATCTCATAATTGTTGGCACACAATTTAAGTCGGTGTAACTTTTTTGTAAACGGGCCAAACGATTTCATTGTAACGATAATTGTTAAAAAACTGAATAGGAGTTGCTTTTCGTACCTTTTTTCGAACCACTTAATTGTACCACTGTATTTACTCGTAACCTCCTTGTTGCATCAAATAATGTTTCAAACAAAAGTTGTTCGACATTAACCACACCATAAAATTTAATAATTAGTTTTTATATTGGTGACGCCTTCACCAGTCGAAAACACTTAAAATCGTTCAACTTTAGACTCGTATAACTTTTGAACCAGTGGTTTCCTAACGTTAAAACTTGGATTTTTGGTATTTTTTTACCAAAATCTACAGAATTGAATAAAAAAAATAAAAGTTGTTGGTCCCTGAACTGAATTTTATTCGTTTCTAGTGTCGTGTCTATCATCGACTGAATTTTCTTGTGTATGGAGTTCCATAGGTGGCTCTCGAATTTTTTATTGACCTGTAAACAAATTTGGGAAAATTTTTATTTAAATTATAAATTATGAATAATAAATAAACGTGATTGTAATTTCAAATATCAACTAAACTTTTTATTTAAATAAAATTCATTTAAATGAAGCCAAAGTGATCTATTCATTATTTCTTATTTGCAAATAACAGATTATTTCTTACTTTGATTGAGGTGGAAATCAAATAAATAATTTTTGTTTTCTCTTATTTCATAATCGCGCGTAAATCGCCTCAACTGAACAAGCTCTAAAGCTTCTCAAATAATGCACAACAGACGATACATTAATATTACAATATTACTATCACCATTGAGGAGAGTTGGGTTGAGAGTCAATACTACATATTTAATCGAATAATGTGTCAATACAAATAATAATTCAAATTGTATTTATAAATAACAATTAACTTTATTATTTTAAATAATTCATTTAGACTTGCTCAAATAAAATAAATGATTATTTTTGCTTTTTATTGGAATATCCAAATAACAAATACCTTGTGACGTAAAGTTTTATACAAATAATTATTTATTTAAATATTGCACAACACTGCCTGTAGGTGTGCCCGTGGTAATCTTGACTGAAGAAGTCAGAATCTGTCAGTAATAGTTTCGAACGGTTGACTCCTGCTGGTGAGATTGTGATGCACAGTATGAAAGATGCCTTTTGGTAGAACTCACGTTCGTTGTGGCCACATATTTGGATCGAAATTGTCGTTGCACAGCGGTCATAAAACACTTTGACAAATTGCTCGAGCCAATCGTCTGTTTCGACTTTCCGAGGCCACACAATTTCTGCACATCAATCTTTCGTACATCAATAAAAAGTTTGATGGACAAGATTAACCCGAGTTGAAAAACAATCTTCAACATTTTTTTCTACAATTCCGATCAATTTTAATTTTTCAATAGCTTCGTACTCGTGCGATGTAGTAAACGTATACTATCTGTTCGAACTTCTCAACAAAATCCTAGACAATATGTCACTTTTTAACCGACTGCGAAAAAGGAGGAGGTTACTTAATTCGATCTGTATGTGCCTTTTTTTCATTTTTTTTGTATGTTCACCAATTACGCCGAGATGGATGGACCAATCAGAACGAAATATTTTGCATCTTGTCGACCTGGGGTGGCCCCGTTAAAAAAAATTTTTCATTTTTTCATTGATTATGATTTTTTATCGAATATTAATTCCGTAAGTGGACATGCTTACTGACAAAGTTGGGGAATAGAATATTTCAAATGGTAAATAATAAATAATCCTATTTATTAAAAAAAAAAACAATTTTGAAAATAAAATATTTTATTTGATGCAGTAATTTTTGATTTTTTTTTTCTATTTCTGGTAATTTTGTGTCGAAAATAAGGACACGACAAAGCAATTAATCCATTCACGTTCCTTGCTTTTTGAAGTCATATTTTAAATTAAACGAAAAAAGATGTAAACTAATAATTTACATAAATATAAAACGTTTGTTAATTTCTGTGATTTTTTAAGAGTATTACATTGCTAATTTTTTATTTTAATCATTTCATGTATGTACGTATATTTACCATATGTTTTCCTGTTTTTTATTTTTGAATTATTATAAATAAGAGAAAATTAAAAACTACTATTTTAAGTTGTAAACATGTCTTGTATTTTATCTGTAAAAATTCGAAACCGCTTTAAACCGGTTTCATGGAAGAGTTCAAAACCGAAAACCGGTTTTTTATAAAGTCGGTTTTTGTATAAATCCTATATGTAAGATGGTCAAGCTGGGTGTAATACACTGTAATGGACGATGGTTTATATGTAACTCCGTTTTTTTATCATTGTTTATGTTATTATAATATATGTCGTCGCAGCTTAAGAGTGCCAAGTGCACCAGCAACATTTTGTCCCGAAATGCGGAGCATACAAAATTCTTTTCAAGTACTGTTTTCAGGAAGAGCATTATGCATAATTCTTGCGAATTCAGCGATTCCCCGTGAAGTCTCATATGCGTAGAAGGCACAAGGGTTGCAGAAGGAGGGTTGCGTCATTCGATTTTCATTGGAGAGACATTGTTTAGGTACTACCTTCTGGTGACACGATATAGATACTTTTTGCATTGGAAATATATTGTTTATGCTGGTGTATACAGAGCTGTGTGTCTGTCAAAATTTTAGGTGAAATGTCCTAAGTCTGGCCACTGGACAGTATTTTTTGCTACCTTTGATTTTATCAGTTTAAATAAACAAAAATAATTTTTTAAGAGTTTTAACATAAACTTTAACATAAAAGATTTGGTAAAGTAATTTAATGTTCCAAAAAAACAATCGTTTAGGTTAATATTTTAATTGTATTAACAAGAATAATTCTAACCTATAGTTGGACATATTAAATCCAATCTAAGCTAGTACCTGGACAGAAGTAAAGTCTATATCGGGACAAATTAAATTTACCTATAATTATATCAAGAAGATCGAACATTGTTATATCTTTAATGATTTATATATCAAAATATTATTATATTAAATTTTATCCTTTTTAATTTTCACTTTTTTTGTTGTCAAGCAAGCATTTGAAGAGACAATAGTTCTTTCTCCATATTTTCTGATTAAGTTCATAATTTCGCTTTCTTATCTTTAATTACATCTTTATTTTGATTAGTTGCTTTAGACCTTATTTTTGTAGATTTATCATTGACATCTAACATAATGTATCTTGAATGTGTTGTGTACTTATTATATAATAATTATTATTTATGTTACGTCTGATTAAAATAACAATATTATTATGAGTAATAATTATTTTTTGCCTAAGGGCTTAAGTTATATCTTTTTTTTCTAATAAAAGTTCAAACTATAAACGTACATGATTCGCATGAAAATAGACTATTTTGTATACTGTTCTCACATAAATTTTGAATTGATTTTTAAATTTCGATAGATGTCTTAATCTCTCTCATAATATTTACACCTACTTGTAGCTATGACCTCATAATATATAAAATAATTATTTAATCTCTTATTTATTGGTTTTACTATTCAAATTCAATTGTCCAGATTTAGGTATCACTTTTGGCTTCTCCACATTAAGAGCATATGATATTATACACACGGCAATGGTACACTAACACTAATACCCAAACTGAAACGTAAAAGAGGGTGGGTATTGAAACAGAATAGAATATTCAGATGTAATTATTACACAGTTTACAAATGTTATTGAACGATTTCGTGAAGTCGTTCATTTCGGTAGGTATATTTTTCTTTATTTTTATTAGAAATTTTCTGTTTTTGTAGCTACATATAAAAATTGGTTCAACGAGGGAAGCTCTCGTTCATCGTGCAAAAAGAAATGTTTCCGTAAGAATGTAGAACCAACAAACGGTAAAATAACGGTGGTAATTGTCGAATAAAAATATTCTAATATTTTAAAGATTAATGCGTGAAATTTCTTTGTTAAAATTAGGTTAAAAGAGATTTTGCATACACTTATTTTATATTCACCATATTTGTAGATTAAAACTAAATATGCTCTAGAAATAGCGTTATTTTAAATATGTATTAGACGAGAATAGCAACATATAAAAATATTAATATTTACCATTCAGGTATTAATATGAATAACGTTTCTTATAACGATGATGATTGGCTCCTGGCTGTTTGGTAAATATATTGATCTTTATGCCTGAGTCTATTATGGTTTTAAATAAACAACTAAGTAAGATACATCACCATGTTTCAGAATTAGTTTAATTGTAGATAAGTGACGTGGATATCGACGTCCACAAAATGGGTTTATACAAAACCCGACTTTTTTAAAAACCGGTTTTCCGTTTTTAACTCTTCCATGAAACCGGTTTAAGAAGTTTTTACTTTTTTTTATTTATAATAATTCAAAAATAAGAAAAAGGAAAACATACACTACATACACGTACACAGAAAAACTTTTGAAAATAAAAAATTAGCAATGTAATACTCTTAAGAAATCACAGAAATTAACAAATGTTTTATATTTATGTAAATTATTATTTTACTTCTTTCTTCGTTTAATAAAATATGACTTCAAAAAGCAAGGAACGTGAATGGATTTATTGTTTAGTCGTGTCCTTATTTTGGACACAAAATTACCAGAAATTGACAAAACTCGCTCACTTGCTAATGAACTGATCTTAATTGTCTTTACAGTATTAAACAATAAATCTATATTTTTCTGTTGTTCTATTTCTAGTCTCCAAGACTAATTGCTGATATTTATTTATTGCTATTTCCATAGTATTTGTCATCATAGATATGTCTTGATTTTCTTCTTCGTTCCCTATTTGACGTATCCTTAAAAACAACAAAGCTATTTGAGGTGGCAACCTTAGGTGACTCACCCTGTATAATAATTGGAATGAAATGTCCACAAAGTTTATAAAATATTGGTGCGGGAAATTTCGTGGCAGCCAGCTCGAGAAACATGGTTACGGCAAGGACGGAAAGGAAGTTTCAAAGTAACATTTCTCGCGCTAAAAAAACGTCTCTTAAATTTGACTTTTAGCTAGCTCTTCCGGGGTACATATACTAGTCCTTCAACTTCACGAAAATTGTCGGCTTCCTCCTTTTGATTTCCGCTAGGCAATTACGGAGTTGGTTTACGGAGTCCATTACCATATAAATACAAGTGGAAACTTTTTAAATCAATATTAAGGTATATCGTTTGGACATTTTGAAGAGATATTTTTTTATGTATATATTTATTTAACGTCACTTTCAAATCTTTGCTAAGGTTATTTCGCGACGGGACCTACACTTTATTAAGTTGGGTTTCGAACCACCTTGGGCACCAAAGTTAGTGATATGGGCACCATCGAGTAAATTAAACTATCGACTAATTACTATTTAGTTGCTACATCGAATATTTAGTCGATAGTTTTTAGTCAGCTCAAATTTTGTTTTAGTGGTTACGTCTAGATTGCGGGCTATAGTCTATGCCTACGTCTATACGTCTCATCTCTGACTGTCTCTAACAAATTATTATTTATCCTTTAATAATAATGCAATATAAAGGCAAAGTGTTGATGGACTTTTTAAGAAAATACCTGTTACTGATAGATATAATTATAAAATACTACTTTCTCTTTAAGTTGTGATTAAAATTTCATTCCCAAAAATGCAATATATAAGTATTGTTATTTATGCTACATACACATGCTTATTGAACGAATTTAGTCGATAGTAGCTAACTACTATTTTCAATCGTCTTATTTTTTAATTAAAAACTATCGTCTAAATTCAGTTAACTGAATTAGTCGTCGAGTTATTGGTTGAATTTTATCGAGCGGAAGTTTTGAATAGATTTTATAAGATTTATTATCAAATACATTCACTCATTAGCGATATCGAACATATTCTCGAATATATTATCGGATATTCGTTCACTAAGTATGTGTATGTAGCATAAATAACAATTATTATTCTAGAAATATTATACGATTATTAAATAACAATACTTATATATTGTACTTATGGGAATAAAATTTTAATCACAACCTAAAGAGAAAGTACTATTTTACAATAATTATATCTGTCAATAACAGATTGTGGGAAGCAGTAGTTAAATAAAAATTCATTTCACCCCTTAATAGTCCTTTCACGTTGAAAACAACATAACAATATTCTTAGATTTTTTTATAATATTCTTTACTGTTTGATACCCAGTTACTTCCTCCATAAATGCATAAGAATCCACAGTCTATTTACGAATATTATTGTTGATGACACGCTATTACAGCAATTATAAAATTTTCAATCATTTATGGTATCATAGCCGAAGTGCTGAATAGAATTCGCCACACTGAATCTTTAACAGACTTTAACGGAGAGAATATTTAAAATTATGGCGTTACCGTGTAAATACAATGCGCTTCATTTCGTTGTGTTTATTTAGTAACTTTCTATTCTTTTTAACATCACACATTTATATAATATCCGTCCATTAGAAAATATTCAAGTAACATTAGTAAATTGCACTCTATGAAAAAAATTACAAAACATTGCACTATGAAAAGTGAGCTAGAAGTTTTTCTTAATTAAACTGTCTCACGGGGCTTATACCATAGAAATATGGGTACATTGCAAATTAGCTCCCATAATTATCTGGCCGCCTAATTAATTAATGTAAATACATTTATTCAACAAAGGATTACTATCTCTACGTAATATGAAGTTCTCACCACTAATTTTTGCTCCATTTACAAAAATTCAATAGTTACAGAAAAATTAAACTGACTTCGAAAGAAAAACTAAAAAAATGCACTAAAAAGTATGAAATATTTTCCATTTTATAAAATATTAAATATAATACAATCCTTTTCGGAGACGGCGCAAAATGGAAAACTATCGACACTGGAAATTACGAAAATCCTAAAATTCTTCTACACGCTTTCATATATTAATGCATCTTCTCTTCCCACCTATTAATTTACAAGTCTACCATATTCCAATAAAATCATGGTCAGCAACATCTGTCATTTGGAAAATTTTCAATTTTGCGCCGTCTCCGAAAAGATTGTATTATATTTAATATTTTATAAAATGGAAATTATTTCATACTTTTTAGTGCATTTTTTTCGAAGCCGGTTTAATTTTTTTTTATTTGTGAAATAACTTATAATGTTATAACAAAAATAGTAACTTTAAATGTAATCCTAATAGTATCCTACAATTTTATCACATTTTTTTGGACTCAAGCTTACCTGAAGATAATAACTTAAGCATATTTAAATGTATTTTTTCAGCCGCTACAAGATGGAATAACAAAAGAGAAATTTACCCAATAGAAAAATAACGATGACCTTGAAAAAAACTATGAAAAAATAACCGGACAAAAAAATTGTTCTTCTACCATATTCCTCCTTCGATAGCATTTAAATTGTGTCATAAATATTTTTCGTGTGATTAAAAATAAAGGAGATATTTAGGTGGCCTGCTTTGGCTGAGACACCCTGTATAAATGGGGTCCCATGGAAATCACCGACACAATTTTCCCCGACAACATTTCACCGACTCCAGATTTGACCGACAACGAATTTGTCCGCCAACGGTTTTAGGTTTGTCGGTCGAAATCTGGAGTCGGTGAAATGTTATCGGTATAAACCGTGGCGGGGAAATTTGTGTCGGTGATTTCCATGGGACCCGTATAAATGTAATAATAGTGTATGCCATTGTTCAGATAACTGGAGCGATGCACGAACTTGTTAGTATGATTGAAGTCCATCAACAGTTTGCATAATCGGACAATCATTATTTAGTTCACATAAACTGGGTTCTATTATAGTCTAGATTCGTAATTACTTCGATGGACTTAATCGCTCGAAATAGAAAATCATTTGTAGTTCAGTGAATAAATTCGGGAAAACTGAATTTGCTAATACGGTGCATGTGTGTTTATTGATATTCGAGCAAGCCTGTCATTTGAGAGTAATGCTGCGGTTAACGCAAATGAAGCTGAAAATTCAAGAATGTTAATTCTACACTGTACAGGGTTCAAAGAAATGTTTGGTCTTGGCTGCCATAGGGGTGTTCTACATCTTCGGATCTGCGAAGAATGTTACCGCGAAATTGACTTTGACCTTAAGTTCCGAGGTCATATTTTGTTTTAAGCAAATAAACGTTTTTTCCAAGTCAAATTTTATGTAGATAACAAAATTTGACCTTGAACTTCGAGATCAAGGGCAATCTTGCGGCAACTGTTTTTACAGATCTTCATCAAACATAAGATATACAGGGTGCCCCGAATTTAAATGGCAAAACTTCAGATTTTTTTAGAGATTTGCTCGTTTTTGCTTCGTTTTGGAGAAAATCGCAAAAAAAGAAACAAAACAAGTCTTCATTTTTGTACTTATTTATTTACATTATCATCTATTTAATGTAATTAATGACACCCATGGATTTCTTCGTATGGGGAACCTTGAAGCAGAAAGTTTATTCGGTGCCATTCAAGAGAGCAATTAAGAGACCGAATCATAGATACAGTGCACCAAATATCACGAAAACAATATTTAGCTGCAATTTATCAAGTCAGTGCTAGATATAATGCTTGCTTTGCTGCAAGAGGGCAACATTTTGAACAATATCTACATGAAATACATGATAACGTAAATAAAATGTAAATAAATAAGTACAAAAATGAAAACTTATTTTATTTCTTTTTTTGCGATTTTCTCCAAAACGAAGCAAAAACGAGCAAATCTCTAAAAGACTTCTTGTCTTAGTTTTTAGGACCCCAAGAATACGCCTATGGCAGCCAAGAGCAAACGGTAATTATTGCGAAAGGGTTACTGTACTCCGATTTCGATGAAATTTAAATGAAACGAGACCCGGGGCTGCAGCCCATAGAGCCCATTCTTAGATCCGCCGCACAGTGGGCCAAACCAGGACAAAAATCGTGTGTCTCATTGTGCCTGAACGAGACTAGGCTAAATCTTTTTCTTAAAGTATCCTTAAAGTTCTGAAAAAAACCCCGTTTGCCCATTTTTGCCAAAAATCTATTGACGTTCCTTGATTTTTGGAGTCATATTTTGTTAAACGAAGAAAGAAGTAAAATAATAATTTACATAAATATAAAACATTTGTTAATTTCTGTGATTTTTTAAGAGTATTACATTGCTAATTTTTTATTTCAGTAATTTTATCTGTGTACGTATATGTACCGTATGTTTTCCTTTTTTTTATTTTTGAATTATTATAAATAAAAAAAAGTCAAAACTTCTATTTTAAGTTGTAAATATGTCTTGTATTTTATCTGTAAAAATTCGAAACCGCTTTAAACCGGTTTCATGGAAGAGTTAAAAACGGAAAACCGGTTTTTTAAAAAGTCAGTTGTAAAAACAGTCATTTGTATAAACCCTAATTTGCAATTTGGAAAAGACTGTCCTTTTTTCGCGAGAATTGATGTACGTGAATGTGTGATATTTATAAAGTTGGGTGACGAATAATTTTTCTAGCCCGTCGCCTCTTTGCGATCGATATTTTCTGATTGTTCCATATCTCCAGTGACCTCACGCATACGCACACCCACATTTGCCATTGCATATGTGGAATTGGATTTACACTCCTTCGTGAATTTAGACACGTGATTACAACAATACGGTGGAACGTGTTATGCATTTCACGAAGCGATGATATTATTGTGATTAACGCATATCCGACCGCACGACTACAATTAATTATGTCGCTGTCAATCGCCAATAGTAGCTATTTGCGGTCTGCAGTAAATAAACGATTTTGGTTTGTTCGAATCGAAATACAATAAAATTATTCATAAATATTAATAACGAAAGATGAAATCATAATTTATTAGAGAATATGAGAAACCCAGAGGTGTTCCGTCGCAAGAATAGTAGATTCTTTACAAATATTCGTTTTCGAGCGAATGATCAATTTTCCATTGCAAATATCGTGACTGCTACGCACGGAGTTTTGACTACGTGACTTTTTACTCCCTTCTTGAAACCACGTGTCCATGTGGGAGGTCCAGCTCGTTATTTGCATAGACAGTTTTCTTACGGTAAAGTGCGTTCAGCTGGAAAGCTGACTAACGTTTCCCAGATTTTCCCATGGTCCTACCACCATTTTCATGGGCAGAATCTGAAATATAAAAGGCTCGAGTTGGCCCTTTTACGGGCTTAGTTCTAGACTGAATACGAACCAATACGCGTCTCGTGAAATAGGGTCTCATTCCCTTTCAATCAAATTTTGCTTCAAAACGCGTTTCTTAAAGGCAAGTCAGTTACACTACCCCCGCATTTCTCAGTGCGTCAAAACCGATAGCTCGGAAATTAGGTTCTGCGAAAAACACGATACGATAACAAGTGTATCCCATTTAAATCTACTTTCGAATATATTGTACTTTCGATATTAGACACCTGAGAGTCTTTAATCTCATTGACCATATCCTTTTAAAACTCCAGTAACCAGTAAAGTCATCCCACCAAAATAAACCTTCACCGCTCGAGGTTTATTTTACATTTTTATAGAAAGTTACGAGAGCCGACCTTTCCAAATACCTCACCGAAATCCTGTGACACCCGGTGGTGAAATGGACACCGGCTAGTTCACGATCTTCCATCTAGTGGCGACCCGGTGGTGAAACAGACATCGGCTAGTCCACGACAACCCTTCTCTTTTCATAACTAGTGGCGACCCGGTGATGAAACAGGCACCGGCTAGTCCACGACTATTCAATACTTGACATACTCAACATGGAAATATGGTGAAGTGTGGGGAGTCAAAAAGGGCAGGCGAGACACCCTGCAGGTCTGAAGGTGAGGGGGCCCAACATTCACACCGAGTCGTAAAACAGCTCAAAAACTCAAACAAATTAGGTAGCATGGCCCGTCTCATCAATGATCACCGACCCGTCTAGGAAGCCGACGACTCTGAAAGTGGCCCGGGCCGAATAAAACAGAGGGGACAGCCGAAAAACGAAGGACAAACGCAACCCAAAATATGGGCCGGGTGCCGGAAGCGCCAATTGTGAAACTGATGATAATGATCCGGTGTGCCTTCAGGAAGCGAGGGATGGCCGAACCATCCTTCCCCGGTTAAAGCATTATAACTACTACTGCTACTACTAGTCCACGACAACCTATCCTGTGACACCCGGTGATGAAACAGGCACCGGCTAGTTCACAAGCATCCCGTTCGAAAGAACAAACCTCGGCCACGCTTATCCGCCAGCCCTTGGCTCGTAACAAATTATTAAATTAGTTCATATTTTACAAAAATTATATATATGTAAGCTTGGGGCACACAGTGGGTCAGTGGATAGAGCGCGCGACTGCGACCAGGCGGTCTCGAGTTCGAATCCCCGCGCGCGGGCAACTCTTGAATTAATTCAATGTGCTTTTTAAAAAAAAAAACCAAGGTGGTTCGGAACCCACCTTAATAAAAAGTAGGTCCCGCTGAAATAGGCGATAGGGAGAGCTGGTTAAAGGTGAGAGGTATGGAACAGGATTTGAAACCCTGAGGGGACCAAATATCCAAGCCATACATACATACATATATATGTAAGCTCAACACGTCTTTATTCCTTCTTCGCTGATTTGGAACTCCCTATTTGGTATACCGTCGACGACGTAACTAAGTAATTCTGTTTCTGAAACAAGTACTCGATTTGCAATGATTGTCTTATCGTGCACGCAAACGGCGAAAAATTCTTCTAGGGCCCATTTTCTTGCTTCAAGTTCGCGTCTCAAACATAAAGGATCCAGTCGTTGTCCGTACAACCTTTTTAACTCTTTCCAAAGCTCATCGGTTTCTAATTCTATGCAGTCTATTCTTGAATGATACCACTTCAATGCGCGACCTGTCGATCTGCTACACACTAGAGCTTTTGCTTGGTGGTTGCCCAACTCGTACGTCGACAGGAGTCCTTCCACCTGTTTCTTCCACCGGTCAAAATCTTTACTATTTCCTCCAAATTCACCTACTATGTCTTTCATATATGACTAAGTATTTTTTTAAGAATTGACTTTATTAATTTAATATGAAGATTTTGTTGTTGACGGTTCATTGGTATCAACTTCAAAAATTTAGATGATGTATTGAGAACTGCAATCTAATTGTAACATTGTAACATAACCGGCCGATCGTATCGCCTTTGTTTTTGACAAATGCTACCGCAAGAAATGAACTCAAATTGTTTAGTCATTTTAGTCTCTGTTTAAAATTCATGCGATTTGGTTGTATAAAGTATAAACTAAATAGCTCCGCGTAAAAGTTGGGTATGGAACTATAGCACTTAAAGGAACCTGAAAACGTTGATATATTAATTTAAATTTATTAAAATCGTTCAAGAAAATAAGTAATCGTTATATGTCGTCTGCTTCTTGCAATTGATGCAAACGATCGATTAAAACTTTTTCATGTCGCGAATTCCGTATCGCGAATTAGGCTTATACCCTGCGAAAAGAAGTTTCACTTAAAAAATGTTATCGGTTTTTTTTGGAGCCTCCGAATATTAATGGGAACCACTGTACGTTTACGGAAATTATTTTTAGATATGTATATCATACTCTGCCACAAGGAATCACTCGAGTTCCAGTTGAACGCGTACCCTCCTCTAAGAAATCTTGTAAACAAGACCTCGCGAGAGTCTTTGTTACTCCAGTCACAACCACTAATTACAAAGTTTCGCCAACTTTGCAACCTCACAGGTCCCATTGCGGCCGTGGAAGCTTCCCTGGGTACTGAGCAATTACCCTTTGTAATCTCTTCCTCGAAACATTCGATGGTTTGGTAGGCTTACATAGGTTTGCAGGTTCGTTTTTCCCCACGTAAGTCTGGTGACCACCATAGAATTAACTTTGACTATTTCGTGGCCACTGAAGTTCGACATTTATTTGATGACGAACTATGTATAGTAGAACCAAGGAGTAACTTTTCTCTGTCCTTCAACGATATGCTTAGCTGTTCCGTTGCAAGAATAGTAGTTTTTTTTTACAAATATTCGTTTTCGAGCGAAAGATCAATTTTCCATTGCAAATATCGTGACAATTCACAAGGAGCAACATACGAAAGATCTTCATTTCATTTAAAAATATATAATAATAATATACTGCAGTGGAGACAAGCGAGTTACAAAATTAACTAATTTTCAAAGTCGATGCAAATGTTCAATCAATTTCTAATTTTGCACAAATTATTTTTTCCTTCCAAAAAAGTCTGCGAAATAATTTTCACCAAGTATAACTAAGGTCCACCCTAATGTGCATATCCTATACATATGCCGGGTCTATAAGTATTGTGTGGTTTAAGGCACATCGTCAGAGATCCGAAGAATGGCGAGATCTTAGAAATACAAAACCTTCCATCACGTGTTTATGCAGTGCAGTGTAGTTGTCGAGTTTTGTACTATTTATTATTTATTATTATTGCTTTAAATCAAATGGTTTATATAGCAAGTACAGTAATATTACACATTGGCTTACATTGAGTTTACAGAACATTGTTTGAGAAAATTATAAATTATTTTCAGCCCTTCTATATCAGGATTACATAAGAAAGAATTAATGCAAAGGAGGAAACAGTATTTGCCTTTGAGAAGCTTTGTTTCTAGTGTGCTACGTTCCTTTTCGTAATCTGCGCATTGCCATATAACATGATTTAGATCCTGAGCTTCTGCTCCGCATTGGCAAGCACTGTTGGTTATAAAGTTAACCCTTGCTAATGATCCGTTTAAGTTGTAGTGGTTGTTGGCACGCCATCTATTAACAAAAACCAAAAAATCTCTTGACAGCCCAAGCCCAGTATATCATGGCTTACCATTGTCCTTGTGATAAAATCTAACGTACTATTCTAGTTCTGTACTATTCAGATCGTTTTTTTTTCATGGAAATCGTAGGCCGCTATTACACTAGCTTAGCACGTCGTGGAGAATTGAATTATATGGAGCCTATTAGGGTGCTGTTACACGGCTTGCAACCAAGTTGCTCCACCAGTTGTTCAGCACGTTTAATGAGTTGGTAACTGTTAGTATCATCAGTATGTGAACGACAATTATTTCAGTTTTCGCCAATGCTGGCCAACAACTGTTAAAAACAAAAACATCTGCTAACGGTAGCCAGGGCTGCTACAAAATTTTAATCCGGCCTTGGTTTTCGCGATGATGGTGGCGCAACTTGGTGACTCAGTATAATACGCTACATGCAAAATAATGTCCCGGCTGGTGTCGGCGCCACCACATGTTGCCCGGCCGGTGGCCGATGCCGCCCACTAGATCGGCAACAAATTTTGGTGGATCCACCAGTTAGGCCGCTATTAGGCCGCTATTACACGAGGACACTGGTGGCGCAACCAAGTTGCGCCACCAGTGTCGCATCACGTCATGGGGCATTGAATCATATGGAGCCTATTACACGAGGACACTGGTGGCGGACACCAAAAATTGTTGCCGATCTGGTGGCAATTTACGTTCACATACTGGTGTTACCACCGGTTGCCGATTCATTAAATGTGCTGAGACTCTGGTGGCGCAACCAAGTTGCGCCACCAAGTGTCCTCGTGTAATAGCGGCCTTACACGAGGACACTGCAACTTGGTTGCGCCACCAGTGTCTCAGCACATTTAATGAATCGGCAACTGGTGGTAACACCAGTATGTGAACGTCAATTGCCACCAGATCGGCAACAATTTTTGGTGTCCGCCACCAGTGTCCTCGTGTAATAGGCTCCATATGATTCAATGCCCCATGACGTGATGAGACACTGGTGGCGCAACTTGGTTGCGTCTTCGTGGCCTCGTGTAACAGCGCCCTTAAAATCTTCCTTAGATCCAATCTCGGTCGCTGTGTCAATGAAATTTTTTTTTATTGGATAATCTAAGGTAGACTTTGTAGCAACGCTCGGTCAACTCTTTGCCCTTCTACACAAGTATTTAGAATCACATGAACCGTTGTTTGACCTTCACCACTTGGGTATAAGTATCCAATACGGAAGGGTGAATAAGACGCAACGCTATTATAAAAGAGGTATGAAAGAAGAAAGTTATTAATACACCAGGAGGCTTTATTGCATGCACGCGTGCACGCCCACGAAGAATGCTGAGTCCCATTCAATAAGTCTAAAGCAGAGAGATTTTACATACAGACCTAACTACAGTTAACCACGAAAGTATTTGAACGCACTCTAAAACAGTATCACTTTTTCCATAATTGTACCAAACGACCTAGTGTTTTGTAAGCGATTAGAAGCATTGGTTTACTAAATGACCTGCAAAAAAGATACTCCAAAAAATACAATTTAAAAAGTTGCATGCAAAAATACAAAAGGCATTTTTTAAAACTTTTTTATTTGCACCCTTCATGAAAATTTGTATGTATGTATTTTGTAGATCTATGTTAGCTGTACACATGCTGAAATTATCATAAAAATCGATTAAAATATTTAAGAACTACAACTGGTTAAATAGGATTTTCCACTCCAACTTTGAGACCTGTTTTCACCCCCTTAAAATGAATCTCAGCCGCTATAAAAGTATACGGGAGAAATATTTTTCTGAGTTCTACATCATTCCAAAACTTCATGAAAACCGACGTGTTACGATTGGGTAACTCCCCTTGTTAACAATTTTAATTATTTCAAAATCTTTTTTGCATGTCATTTGGTAAATCAATTCTTCTAATTGCTCAGAAAAAGTGTACTGTTCTTCTTCTGTACTCAGTAAAAGTGTACTGTTCTTCTTCTGTACTCTGGAAAACTGTACTGTTCTTCTTCTATACTCAATAAAACTGTACTGATCTTCTTCTGTATTCAGTAAAACTGTACTGTTTTAGTGTGCGTTCAAATACTTTCGTGGTTCACTGTAAGTGAAATGACCCAACTTAGCGTCGCGTCGGAAAGGGCCTTCGATCGAATTGACGGTCGTCGCGAAGGTAATTCCAGTGAAGCTTCTGCAAACCTTGGATGAAGGTAATATTTGCTATGCAAATTTCAATGAACTTGGACTCGGAAGCTTTCGGTAGATCTGAATGGTTGGCAAGTGTGACGAAGTCCAGCGATCTCTTGCTAGCTGTTGTTTTCATTTAATTTCTGAAAATACTAGCTACGGGATCAGCACGTGCTCCTGATAGGTCTGATATTGAACTGTTTGACATCAATTTGAAAATAAAGTAACAAATGAAATTAAAATTAAACGCTTATCGTCAGATGTCAGGGCACAGTTTAGTCGGATCTAACGAGCAATTGCTCCAATAGAGGTGCCAAACGTAGAGAAAGATAGCGTTTGAATAAAAGGAGCGACTGGTGCAGAGGTGGGCATTATTTCGCGAAACAAATATTTCAAATACTATTTAATATTTTAGACTTTATTTTGCTTAAAGAAAATAGTATTTTAAATAAGATATACAATTTCGAAAATAAAATATTTCTGTTTTAATAATCGGAACTTTCACTTAGAGAAGAAAAAGAGTGAAAGCACCTTTATAAATTTTAAATGACTGGTAGACTTGTAGAAAAGGGTTCACATCTCGGATTTGAATAACCTGGAAATATGTTTACAAAGTCACAATTCTGAACAACATTTGTTTTAAAGCTTTTGTCACTTTCGACTGAATATGGAGTCGATACGTTCCAGAGTCATCTTAGCGATCTCTTTGTGTCTAACGAGATCGAGTGGCACCCTTCTGCGTTCTAACGCCGTTTCTGCCAGCATATGCCACTCTTCTTTGCGTGGTGCTCACCTTGAAAAGAGGTTTCCTTCTTCCGGAGCCGCGTTATCACGTGTGCTCTCCGTGGCCCGTTTCACGCACTGGCTCCTTATCTCCCGCTAGCACTACTTTGCCTTTCAGGAGGCAGTCCTCCTTCTTCCTTCTTCAACTTTCTCGAGTTGAATCGAAATCGTATTCCTTAAGTGGTGTAGCCGCCTTTTCATGCTCAAGTTCCCTCGAACATGAATAGGAGACAACATTAAAAAGTTATCCAGGCAGAGGTTTCCCTTTCCTTCACAGAGTTCTTTCTATTGGGTTGCTCACAACACAAGTGATTCAACCAATACGGCTGACAGTCGTTTCACCGATATCAGTACAGTAGTCGCTCGTTTTCTGTCAAGAGGGTCGTCTGTGCGATGTCTGACAAGTGTCTACCCATTTCACTGCCGGCCAACGCCTCGCCGCGCCCCTCATTCTGCCTGAACGAGACTAGGATAAATCTTTTTCTTAAAGTATCCTTGAAGTTACGAAACAAACTGCGTTTGCCCATTTTTGCCTATTGAAAAGATATTAATAATATAATACTGTATGTATTTTTATGCAGACAGTTAAGTGCGAATACCCAGAATCAAGAAAGGCTATTTATGTGAATCTGTTGTAAAAAATATAGCATGAATCATGTTTATCATTTAACATTTTAAAGTTAATAACAAATTGTTATTAACAAATAAATACATTTAAAAATAAATATACCAGTTGATGAGCGAAATATATTGTTGGACTATCTCGCACCAGTATTTCGCACGAGAACATGTGAAGATACATGTGAAGCATAATGTATAATTCATAATACATTTAACATATTCTATATATAGCATATGTTTAAATAAACAACTTAATATCTCGAAAATATGTTCTCAAAGAATTAGACTTGAATTTTAGAAATTAACGGAGTTACAGCCCGTAGGAGCACAGCACGACTTGCACATATGCCTCATAACGATACTTTTGATATGAATTTGGATTCTTCGTAGAAGAAGCCTCCCTTAAAGCAAGACGACGGCTAATTTTAATCACCCAATAGTAATTGTTGAATAAATTTCGTGTTGGACAGTGTAAATCGAATCGGAAACTTTCTTCCAGCAGTTGTATTAATCGGAAACATTTTCCATGTAACATTTTGTTTATTTTCTCGTTTCTATGGTATAATATATGGAAGCTTATGTAGTAAATAGATTTATTTTTTGCCTTTCGGCCTCAAAATTGGGTTACATGTGTATGTGTGTCTGGGACTGTTAACTTATTGTAATTTCTATTTGTCTTTCTCCTTCCTCTTGGTCCTATTTTCATTTCCCATCAGTTTTAACTCCATAAAGTAATATTTTTTACTTCTAAATTGTGAATGTTTTTTCTAAAATCGGTATCAATGGCTCCGAACGGAAAAATTGTGCCACGTGGTGTGCTAGTGTGAGTAGCCCGCGTCTGTTGTGCTGGTGAATCAGCCAAGGGTCGCCACTGTTTGTATTCGAGCTGGATCTCCGAGGGCGAAGGGAAAATCAACAAATGGAAACAATTTGATTGCTAAATTTTTTATTAGTCGATGTATGTCGAAGTTAATCTAATGTAGCCCGACAGAAGTTGTCAGTCGCGCCTAAGTATAACGTACCGTTTCTTCAGTAGGGTTTATACAAAAACGGACTTTTTAAAAAACCAGTTTTCGGTTTCTAACTTTTCCATGAAACCAGTTAAACCGGTTTCGAATTTTTACAGATAAAAAACAAGACATGTTTACAACTTAAAATAGATGTTTTTAATTTTTTTATTTATAATAATTTAAAAATACTAAAAAAAGAAAACATATGGTATATATAAGTACATACATGAAATGATTAAAATACAAAATTAGCAAAATAATACCGTTAAAATATCACAGAAATTGACAAATATTTTATATTTATGGAAATTATTATTTTACTTCTTTCTTTGTTTAATAAAACATGACTTCAAAAAGCAAGACGTGAATGGATTTATTGCTTAGTCGTGCCCTTATTTTGGACACAAAATTACCAGAAATGGAAAGAACTCGCTCACTTGCTAATGAAGTGGTCTTAATTGTCTTTAAAGCATTAAAAACGTGGGGCGCATGCAATAGATAATTAATGCATCTTGCGCCCAACGTTTTTCGATTTAAATCTTACAAGTATTTTGATTTCTATTAAAAATTCAGAATCCCAAATGTTCAGGATTATCTGTGCGAGGTTAGGAATCTGTATGGGACTAGGAAAAATTATTTTATACTTTTTAGTCCGTTTTTAAGAACGTGGTATTTTTTAAAAATTTATTTTTATTTAAATAATTTTGGTTTTAAACTAAAGAGATATGTGGATTTGTCTAGGGTGGTTCTGTGCGTTAATCTAGGACGGTTTCTGCCAGAGACAATCTTGACCAGCGGTGGGCATTATTTGGCGAAACAAATATTTCAAATACTATTTAATATTTTAGACTTTATTTTGCTTAAAGAAAATAGTATTTTAATTAAGATATACAATTTCGAAAATAAAATATTTCTATTTTAACAATCGGAACCACAAAATAAAATATTTCTATTTTGACAATGGGAACTACAAAATAAATTACAGTAACTTCTCTATGAATCGGGTTAAATAAGGCTAAATACAATCAAGTTAAATATTGAAGTTTTTGTGCCCACTGAGGTTTGCTGATAAACATACAGTGTATCTTATCACCAGGAAACTGTTTCTACTCATAAATCTATTGAATGCGAACCAATATTTTCAGCAATAATATTTAAAATTGAAATTGAAAATAAAGACAAAGTCCAAATATTTTCAATATTCTTCGAATAAAATACTATTTTCAAAAATTATTACCTGAAATAAATTATTTTATTTTCAAACACTTACTACATCAAATAAAACATTTTATTTTCAAAAATTACTGCGCTCAAATAAAATATTTTATTTTTAAAATTATACACACACTTTAAAATAAATAGGATTATTGATTATTTACTATTTAAAATACTATCTTCTCAGCTCTGATCTTGACCATCTGTTTGTCATCCGTAACAAAAAATATATAGTGTTATATTTACAGGCTTCTTTTTCACGTAAAGTAATTTTGAACTCAATTATATACAATACGTACTAGAATACCCCTAATAATATATTATTTAAGTTTATTCGTTTATTACAAGTAATGGCACATTAGAAAGAAACCATTTTTTCTACCTTCTAATCTAGGAGTGGCTATTGTTAATCTTCTAGTAGAAGGTTCGCGCGAGTAATTACATCGACAAACGTATAAAACTGTCGTTTAGATCTTCTTGACATTAAGTGGCAAGAATAAAACCCAGATAAAAATTTAGTTCTTGCTCACCCGTGGCGTGATCGGTGTCGCGTGTACTTCGCGTTAAGCTTCACGCAATACTTACATTTGTCTGCTTTTCTTTTTTGCGGCCCGATGCAGCTCCGCAAGTGTGTTTCCTCGGAACGCAATCTTTTTCCACGAACGCAACCTGTCTACCATCACGTTAGTTATACAGGATGTCTCAAAATTCCTACAATATCCTTTTTTTTATTTTTATTTTGTTACGGATGTGGGGAAAAATACAATGATATCTTTTTATTAAGAAAAAAATTTGTGTGAAATTTTTTTATTGAAATTTATAGATGACTGAGTACCGATTGACTTTTGTTGGAAACATTTTCTTCCCAGATTATCCGAAATGTTCAAAACATCGTGGTGACAATTGGGCATGAAAAGAGGGCTAGCAAAATATGACAATCCACCTTCAGGTGTTTATGAATTGTGGAAAAGAACAGATTAAGAATGGTACAATATTGAGCTGGAAAATATTAATTTAGTAAATAGTATGCCACGCAGGCTAGAGGCAGTAAAAAAATGTAAAGGAAATCGGACAAAATATTAATTTAAATCTTTATTTCGACGAGCACAATTCAAGTGGAAAAACTGTAAACATTGCTACAAATCCTTATTCTTGTATAATATTCTATATATTGTTAATATTAATGAAAATAAACTGTGATATTATGTTTATCATATTTACTATATAATTATTATTGCCTAAGCTTTACCATTCAATTGAAAAGTAGGTTGTATAATCACGTTTTATGTAAAACTAGCGAAGTATGTTTACACTTTTACTCGTTACTGTACAATTCGTTCAGAAACTAACATCTATAAATGAAGTTACGATTAAAAAGGTGTCGTTGACCAAGAGTGCTTACTAATATTGTACTCGAGACGTAAATAGGGTCATTTAGTCTTCTACGAGGCTATTCCACACACGTGTCACGTGGCGTCTTTCGTTTCTGTCGTGCATGTGTTCGGTACTGGTACTGGCAGAAAGAGGGTAACTATTTCCCCTAAATTCGTGCTCCTTCCCCATATCTGGAGACTCCGGTTAGAGCAGTGTTTCCCAACCTTTTTGGTGCCAAAGCCTTTCTAGAACTTTTATGCCCAATTTAAAGAACTGAGTTAACTAAACAAACAGCTAAGTAAAACTGTTCTGCATGTTTAAATATTTATGAAATTTTTCGATAAAATCCTCATTATACTCTAGATATTATATTTATCGATTTAAGCCCCCGTTGATTTACGAGCGGGCGTGAACGTACGCGAACGACGCTACTAATTTTGCAGTTGACTCGATCTGGATTAAATAATTTCTGTTTAATCTCCACGGCGACAAAGTGAATAAATTCCATGGTAAACATGTAATTTTTCAGGATATACGTCACTATTTTCATTTGCCAATTACACCCATCACGATTTATGGGGGCGGTCGTACATTTGGTCTGTCCAGACCGATCATCTAGATTAGTGCTACGTCGTATTATATTAGATGTAACTGGTTACGACATAATTAGTTTCGACAAACTCGAGCTTAACCGTATCCATATGCAAAAGGTTAGAACTAATAATATTCATTGTAAATTAACAATGACCGTGATACTCGCTGTGCTGTGGTAAGAACTTTTTAACATTTCTTTCATTATTAGACTGTGGTTCTTTATGTAAAATAAAAATCTTTTATTTGAATTGCACACAAATTCAAGTGGAATATAAACTGATTTTCTTTCTCTGTATATTTAATGGTTTGTTAGAAAATATAACAGTATTATTAAATTGTTCTAATATTTTTACCGTTTTAAATTTAAATTTAAAACCTACTAATTTTTGTCATAAATGCATAAAATAGTTTTAATTTTCGAGATATTCGCAAAAAACTATAGCTAATACTATATTGAATTTTCTCTGTTAGATTTTCGTATATCAGCATAGGCGATCTCTTAACGGCATTTCTAACCAAACACAAAATAAATAAATAACACAGGTATACAATATACAATATATATACAAAAGGATTTTCGTATGCGTGGTGGGGCCGGCCCTCTCCGCTCCCTCCACGACCTAAGCAAAACTTATCCTATTCACAGCAGACTTATCGATCTAGTAATTAAGACTAACCTAATCCAATCATATTCTAACCTAACCACACCACAACTCATTCTATTCGCATGATTTTTCCATTACTAGATCAAATTCTGAAGATGTGCTTAGGTTAGGATTGGATTAGGTTAGTCTTAATTACTAGATCGATTTCTAAATGACAGCTACAATGCAAAGATTATGTGAATAGAATGATTTGTGGTTTGGTCGTGGAGGGGGCAGAGAAGGCCGGCCCAACCACGCATACGAAAATCCAGGAGCAGTCTTTGAAAATTGAAAGTTTACCTTATATATGTATCACCCTATATAGAGTGAGACTTTGTTTTCTTTCTTATCTCCGTAGCGTGTTTACAAAAAAAAGTAAACAGACGCCGCGCGTATCAGCATTACATTATCACGGAGCGTGCAGAAATACGAAAAATTCAATACAGTATTAGCGATAGTTTTTTGCAAATATCTTGAAAATTAAAATCGAGCGACGGTAATTAGTATAGAAAAAAGTTGTTCAAAACGTAGAAATCATTAACATATTTAAATTTCATCAAAATCTGAGAGGAAGCTCAAATTCTAAATAATTACCATAAAATTTTATGAATATGAAATTGGTATAATAGCTCATACAATACTTAAATGTTTATTAATCGATTAGATATCGATATATTTGATAATGTAAACAATATTTTGAATAATGCTACAGCAATTTATAGTGGGGCTTTAGAATTATTAGGCTCTCGTATCTCTGCTATTAACGATGGATTGTAAAAACATGTGAAAATCTGTTCCGGCTGTACATAGCACATGCGTACAGACAAAAGAAGCATCACAGTACAACTGAATTATCCGTTACATTCGACGAACCTAATTGATGCTGCTGGTGCATGAACTCAGCTGCAGCCTGATAACAACAGGAACGTATAGAAATTTTTCGCGCGATCAAGTTGACAGCGTAAATATGTCCGGCGCATTTACATTTTTATCGAATCTCGGGCGGGCGTGAAATAAAGCTATCGTATAACGTAGGAGCATCGACGAAACGATAATGTTGAATGATGCATGTCGATGGATGGGTAAACGCACACAAAATCGAGACTGTATTTTGTAAACCGTCTGCCAAGGTAATAATATTGGTGTGATTGCGTTTCGAAATGCACAACTGTGAATCATTGTTGTTTGTCCCATACTCATTCCTGCTAATATTAAGGTTATTCGTATTTGAACTGTAACCTAACAAAGTTTTACAATATAAAAAAAGTAAGAGCGTGGAAGAATACGGAAAATTCAATATTCGATATAGTATTAGCAATAGTTTTTTGCGAATATCTCGAAAACTAAAAGCGACCCCCTATATTGGAAAAGGAAAAAGTTGTTCAAAATGTGTTGCTGCACAACATATTTAAATTTCATCAAAATCGGAGTACAGTAACCCTTTCGCAATAATTACCGGTAGTTCTTCCAATTACGTACCTAATGTTTCTTGGAGGAATGTGGTGTACTTTCTACCATCAAGATTTACTTCGATTAAAGTAAGGGCTGATAAACCGTAATTGTGAATGTTGCCTCATCAGTAAATAAAATCTGATCAATAAATGTTGCGGATCGCGCGAGCTCCGCGGCGACACGCGAGTTACTATAGGCCAAGGGAGAGATAGGTGACGGGGCTGCAAAAACCATAACACCTCTCCCCCTGCCGCACAGTTGGCCAGAATGGCTTGGTAACTGTTCATGAGCTAAAAAATGAAACTCCTCATATCGATTTTTAACCAATGGACAGTGATTCTTAAATGTCCATTACATTCGATAACGATACTATTAATTAAAGTTATTAAAAACTCTCGTTACAATAAGCATTCAAAGATCAAACATTTTCGGATACGATTTGTCACCGAAAAAATTCCGTTTCTTCATAACGATGTTCTGGAAAACCTACTGAAGATTAAGTGCCAAACTTTTTTTATGAATAATGTATATCTATCAATTAGTAGATTATTTTATCGACCGCACTGTTTTTAAACAGAAATTAATTTTTCTCGGCGCCCAGGTTCGGTCATTAATACTATATTTTGTCTCTACTGTAGCGGATATGTCAAAGTGACATAAATTTGCTATAATGAATATGTTTAAGTGATATACACTTGTTATTCTAAAATAGTAGAGGAAAAGTAAAGGTGGTGGGTGTTTCGTCCTAGGCCCGCTAGAGGACTCATCAGTAAGGCTAACTAGCGGGCCCTGCCTTATACACGGGATGTTCGAAGGCGTTTGACGAGCGTATATATACTAATAGGTGACATATCAGTAACTAGCGAGAAGGCGTGTTCGACAATTTGTCAGCCATCTAGGGGACGGAGTCGGAACTAAGGTCTTCTCGAACTTTTATAAATTTGTTCGCCTTGGTTTTAACAATTAGTAGATTATTTTATCGACCGCACTGTTTTTAAACAGAAATTAATTTTTCTCGGCGCCCAGGTTCGGTCATTAATACTATATTTTGTCTCTACTGTAGCGGATATGTCAAAGTGACATAAATTTGCTATAATGAATATGTTTAAGTGATATACACTTGTTATTCTAAAATAGTAGAGGAAAAGTAAAGGTGGTGGGTGTTTCGTCCTAGGCCCGCTAGAGGACTCATCAGTAAGGCTAACTAGCGGGCCCTGCCTTATACACGGGATGTTCGAAGGCGTTTGACGAGCGTATATATACTAATAGGTGACATATCAGTAACTAGCGAGAAGGCGTGTTCGACAATTTGTCAGCCATCTAGGGGACGGAGTCGGAACTAAGGTCTTCTCGAACTTTTATAAATTTGTTCGCCTTGGTTTTAACAATTAGTAGATTATTTTATCGACCGCACTGTTTTTAAACAGAAATTAATTTTTCTCGGCGCCCAGGTTCGGTCATTAATACTATATTTTGTCTCTACTGTAGCGGATATGTCAAAGTGACATAAATTTGCTATAATGAATATGTTTAAGTGATATACACTTGTTATTCTAAAATAGTAGAGGAAAAGTAAAGGTGGTGGGTGTTTCGTCCTAGGCCCGCTAGAGGACTCATCAGTAAGGCTAACTAGCGGGCCCTGCCTTATACACGGGATGTTCGAAGGCGTTTGACGAGCGTATATCGAGGCCCGCTAGTTAGCCTTACTGATGAGTCCTCTAGCGGGCCTAGGACGAAACACCCACCACCTTTACTTTTCCTCTACTATTTTAGAATAACAAGTGTATATCACTTAAACATATTCATTATAGCAAATTTATGTCACTTTGACATATCCGCTACAGTAGAGACAAAATATAGTATTAATGACCGAACCTGGGCGCCGAGAAAAATTAATTTCTGTTTAAAAACAGTGCGGTCGATAAAATAATCTACTAATTGTTAAAACCAAGGCGAACAAATTTATAAAAGTTCGAGAAGACCTTAGTTCCGACTCCGTCCCCTAGATGGCTGACAAATTGTCGAACACGCCTTCTCGCTAGTTACTGATATGTCACCTATTAGTATATATACGCTCGTCAAACGCCTTCGAACATCCCGTGTATAAGGCAGGGCCCGCTAGTTAGCCTTACTGATGAGTCCTCTAGCGGGCCTAGGACGAAACACCCACCACCTTTACTTTTCCTCTACTATTTTAGAATAACAAGTGTATATCACTTAAACATATTCATTATAGCAAATTTATGTCACTTTGACATATCCGCTACAGTAGAGACAAAATATAGTATTAATGACCGAACCTGGGCGCCGAGAAAAATTAATTTCTGTTTAAAAACAGTGCGGTCGATAAAATAATCTACTAATTGTTAAAACCAAGGCGAACAAATTTATAAAAGTTCGAGAAGACCTTAGTTCCGACTCCGTCCCCTAGATGGCTGACAAATTGTCGAACACGCCTTCTCGCTAGTTACTGATATGTCACCTATTAGTATATATACGCTCGTCAAACGCCTTCGAACATCCCGTGTATAAGGCAGGGCCCGCTAGTTAGCCTTACTGATGAGTCCTCTAGCGGGCCTAGGACGAAACACCCACCACCTTTACTTTTCCTCTACTATTTTAGAATAACAAGTGTATATCACTTAAACATATTCATTATAGCAAATTTATGTCACTTTGACATATCCGCTACAGTAGAGACAAAATATAGTATTAATGACCGAACCTGGGCGCCGAGAAAAATTAATTTCTGTTTAAAAACAGTGCGGTCGATAAAATAATCTACTAATTGTTAAAACCAAGGCGAACAAATTTATAAAAGTTCGAGAAGACCTTAGTTCCGACTCCGTCCCCTAGATGGCTGACAAATTGTCGAACACGCCTTCTCGCTAGTTACTGATATGTCACCTATTAGTATATATACGCTCGTCAAACGCCTTCGAACATCCCGTGTATAAGGCAGGGCCCGCTAGTTAGCCTTACTGATGAGTCCTCTAGCGGGCCTAGGACGAAACACCCACCACCTTTACTTTTCCTCTACTATTTTAGAATAACAAGTGTATATCACTTAAACATATTCATTATAGCAAATTTATGTCACTTTGACATATCCGCTACAGTAGAGACAAAATATAGTATTAATGACCGAACCTGGGCGCCGAGAAAAATTAATTAATGTATATCTATGTTGAGAACGCTCCAGGAGCTAAACGTTAATGTTCATAATTTATTATTAAAAAAAATGATTAGTCAACTAAGGAAAATCGTTAAAGTGTTTCACCTTTGACAAGGGATAAATTAAAAAGCAGGAAAAAGCAGAGGCTCTAACAAAGTGGAACATTTTCAGCAACGTCTCCTCTAGAAGATCCTGCAAAGTTCTCGTCCCAACTCCCCCCAGTTTGAAAATTATGATGGTTTAAAGAGTCGCGTGACACACAATTCCGCGGCGAGTCGCGTTGCACGAGACGCATGACGACCACTCAGCGGCTCTTAAGAGTGTAAAGACCTAACTCAAACCTATCTTATGAATTTTTTATATTATTCAACCATTAATAGAAATTCAAATTTCTTGCTAGCTCAGTTGAATCATTTGTATATGAGAGAGCATAGCAACAGCAACGCAGTATAACATCACAGCAGTCTTTCCATATTGAAAGCCTGTATTTTACCTTTGTTAAGAGAAATTATAGTATAGATTTTTGTTTATTAATAGATACACACAATTATAAGTCGAAAATCCATATGATCAATTGATTATAGTCAGTAACTTTGTAAAACGTAACACTTAATCTTGTTTGAATATTTGTAAGTCTTTAAATAAGACAGTAATAACACGATTTTGTTATTTCATGAAACGTAATAAGCTTAATTCATTGAAAAATTATGGATTACTCATGTTTGAAAGCCTAAACAGCCAGTTTTCAATTATTATTCATTATTCACACGATTTTTCAGACATTTCCGGTGGTGTGACAAAAAAATGTTTCTTACAAAAAGTAATCAGTAATCTGTATTTTACAAATCTCAATATAAAAACTTTAAAAAATTGTGGTCACTTTGATTGTTTTTTTATAACTATATATTATTTTATTGAATAATGTCATAGCTGACGCCAAGACGAACCCAAAGACCTATTTAATGTGGTGTTTAAGTTTTGAAATAATGATGAAATTATCGTGAACAGCTACAGAGCCGATCTGGCACACTGTGTGCCGTATTGACTCTTCGGGCACAGGTGATTGCCGAAAAGTCAGTTGCTGTCTAAACGTTATTGTACGCACTCCTGCTTTGCTTGGGCGGTTAAATAGGCCATTGCGCTTCTCTGGCCATCTGTCTTTTCTTTGCCAAATCTGTGCTTATCAGTCCTTCTAGTATTCAGCCTACACTGGACTCTAGTTTCTCTGGTTTCTTTTACGCTCTATTTTCTTCTAGTTCTAAGCTATAAGTGGTGACGGGTTCCTGCGATTTGGGTTTTTAATAAAATGGACATTTGACTATTGCCATTTACAATTAAACTAAAAATGCTGGTGCCGTTATTTCAAACAAATCCTTCCACGACAGACTATTCCTTTACAATAAATGAGTTATTTCTCTGAATAGGAAGTCGAGGCCATCGACAGAATTCAACACGAATCATGAATTCTGTACCACTTAATTATTGGTGGTGTCTGATATGGTTAGGGTGATATTTATGGTGATGAAGAACACGAAGAACGCTTCGCTGGATTACGCCGGATTCCCTTGCGATTTCACGCGAACTAACGCAATGATCTCGAACCACAGTAGCAAGAACATTAATTCCGTTTCGTCATTAGTTGTTTGCTTCTGCCGGTCCTTTTCTCATGGGCTAAGGATCCAGTTGTTCTCAATTTATCATACAAATATTTAAATGTACGGCTTGTAGGGTGAAAACGTTGAGGATATATTATTATACATATACAGGATGTGTTCGTCAAATTATGTCATCATTTTTTAGCCATTTCCGGTAGTGTAATTAAAAAATGTTTTAGACAAAAGTTTCTCAGAACTTGGTGAGCTACATGTGCGCATATTCATAAATCTGCAAAAATGCTTTTTACGTAAAAAAAGTAAAGGTTACCTTGACTTTTTTAAATGGCACCACATGCTTTGGACATCATGGGATTGTTTCTGACGTCGATATGAATTTAACAGTGTATTTACACTATGACCTTGAAATGACCTGAAATGACGGAAACTTTGTGCAAACTCAATTTCAATGAAAAATTATTTCTTACAAAATAAATCAAGTTACAACAGATGTTAGATTAGACTTTTCGGTGTCGCCATAATACTTTCATAAAATAAAATATTTCTATTTTAATAATCTGAACCACAAAATAAAATATTTCTATTTTAACAATGGGAACTACAAAATAAATTGCAGTAACTTCCCTATGAATCGGGTTAAATAAGGTTAAATACAATCAAGTTAAATATTGAATTTTTTGTGCCTACTACGGTTTGTTGATAAACATGCAGTGTATCTTATCACCGGGAAACTATTTCTACTCATAAATCTATTGAATGCGAACTATTATTTTCAGGAATAATATTTAAAATTAAAATTGAAAATAAAGACAACCTCCAAATATTTTCAATATTCTTAAATTAAAATACTATTTTCAAAAATTACTGCATCAAATAAAATATTTTATTTTCAAAATTGTATACATACTTTGAAATGAATAGGATTATTTATTATTTACTATTTAAAATTCTATTTTCCCCATCTCCGCTCTGTTGTCCGATGCAACTTTTATGTTGAAAACTTTTCTACCCCTATCATACTTTCGGAGTTATTGCAGGTGGCAATAGTTAGTGTCTTACCCTGCATATTTATAGTTAAATGATTTAATAGGTTTATCATTAAATTTCTCCAAGTAAACCATGAACACGTTATGAACATGGACATAGATATCCAGTTTAAGAGTTGATATTACCAGAAATGAAGAGCAAATCCGAATTCGTTGCAAACGTGATCGGATTTCTCGGCTCGGTGCGCGCACTGTTTCCACACGATATTCACGTAGGGTGCTAAAAGGCCAATAGCTTTGAAAGGGGCCAGCTGTCTACTAGCTACGACGAAATAATGACTTGACAGAACTGGGAATCTTTTCGCCCGAGACTAATCGTGCCCGTACGATTCCTACGGCTCTTACTTTGAACAGACTAATTTTTTTATTGACATTTCCACCTTGCAGTTCCTTGCGCTTTTTTTGTGAAGAGTGAAAAAGGGGATTGAGAACTACCGACGACAAAACCTTCATCATCTTTTTAGTTCGTGTAACTTCAAAAGTAATTAATCTTTTAGGGAAGTTGAACAGTGTACTCACGCACCGATCAATTAAGTGGAAGATTTTTGGAACGCTATTGAAACATCTGCAAACTTGATAATTAGGATTGTTTCCCTTGTCAAGTTACACCGTTGCAGGAACTTCAAAGAAATTGACTAATTAATTCTTTGACTTATATGCAGTTCAGTAAAGAATTTTTGTAGTTAGATCAACACTACATTCCATAGTTAAATATATGTAAGTGTTAGTTAGTATTAGTAACTGTAATTCGATATTTGTTTGTCTATGCCGTTAACAAAGCCACGGAGAACAATTTCGTAAAGGAAAAGGTTTCTTCACTCTGTATATCTATACAAAGAGGATACGATTAACAGGTGGAAAATGTTTCACCATAATTTCAAAGATACCTTTTTTAGCAGAAAAGTTCTATCGTGTTACAAGTAAACGTAACTTCGTTGTTTTTCGATAAATAGTTATCGATAACACGGGTTTATAAACTTTTCTTACGCACCTTTGATCAGGGATTCAAGTTTCCCAGACAATCGAGTGCACCACTTCAGCGTTTGTTCTCCAGAGTTTCGCTATTCGTCCAGTACAAGCATTTCAACGCATAATTTTCGCGACATTTGAGGCAACATTTTCCTTTGTAAAAATGACGTCCGCGGCTTTGTTAAGGAGAAAATGTTGCTTCAAATGAACTCAAGAACCTCTAATTTCCGGATGTTGAAGGAATTTTGAGACACCCTGTGAAGAGACATTGAAAGAATTCAATTGGATACAGAAAATTCGGTATAGCTTCGGAGCAGATCTGGGGAAAATAGTATTTTAAATACTAAATAATAAATAATTCTATTTATTTTAATAGATCCTTCATCTAGATTATTTTAATAAATCCTACTGATTATAATAACTCAAAAATAGTGTCCGGATATGATCACTGTCCGTGCAAAACACAGCTGTTGGACAGTAAAGGAGCGTTTACTGTATGCAGAAAATCGCCAGACAGTCAAGCCTGAGTCAGAGAAGCATATTAAGAATTTGACACCAGCATACATTTCATCCTTTTCATTTATCATCACACCAAGAGTTACACGTTAACGATCTCTAAAACCGAGTAAATTTTTGTCGATAGGGCTGCGTCAGAATCCGCAATTATTTAATAATGTTTTATTCAGTCAGCATTTTGTAATTATGGTTCAGTAAACTTACGAAATGCTCATTGTTGTGCAGTTAAAAACCCACATTGATTTCTTCAAGTAGAGCACCAAAGGAAATGAAGTGTTAATGTTTGATGCGGTATTATAAATAGTACAAAAATTGGACCATACTTCATAAGCGGAACCTTGACGGGACGAAGCTACGCACGATTTCTCAGAGGAATTTTACCGGATTTACTTGAAGACATACCCCCAGAAAAATCGTAGTGAAATATGGTACAAGCACGATGGATGTCCTGCTGACTACGCGAGAATATCAAGAAAAGTATTGGACAAAAGTTTTCCTAGCCGTTGTTGGATTGGACGCGGTGGAACAGTTCTGTGGCTAACGCGTTCACCTGACTTGAATGTACTGGATTGTTTTTAGTGGGAACATTAAAAGAAAAATATATGCCAATGTACCAACAACTGCTGATGATCCGCGTTAGGGTTTATCGGTTTTTAAAAACCGGTTTTTGTCAAGTGTCGTTTTTCAACGAATATACATATCTTTCTTAACATTAATTGATGATATTTGAATGAATACTTGAAAACATGATCGACGACCTATGACAGATATATTTGGTTTCACGTAGTTTTCGAAATAGTGCGCGCACAAGTTCACGCCGAAAAATGCATAAATCTTACTAAAAACCAAACTATCAATGACGGTTTGGATTGGATTCTCATGTGCCAAGGGTGAAATATCGTTACTAGGACCAGCTGGAAAAGAATGGCATTAGACCTGCCCCTGCCAAGCCAATAATTCATCGATACTTTCCGTTCGGTCGAAATTCCAATTTTTATCCTAAAGCGCGTACTGTACACTTGCGTATTAATACTAGGGATTTTTCGATCAGGCTACCAAGATCAATAGAATAGTGCATAAAAAACTATATCACTCTGTAAAAAAAAAAAAACAAAAATAAGGATGACCTTCATCTGTGTTTCATTCCAATATTTACAAATATGTGGTCGCATTAATTGCGAATTCATTTGGGTCCTCGTACAGGGAATAAATCGTGTAAATACAATACATACAGGGTGGTGCACCAGATATTACCACCTCGACTTTCGTCATTATTATTATTCGTGACGAAGAATGTTTATATAAGATTGAATGGTTTCGAGAGATGCATACTTTGGTGTTGTGAGTTTCTTCGTAGGTGGACGCGTAGAAGAAATATGAAGGTTATTAGAGTTTTTGTTAAATGGAATCGTTTTTCCCCGCACCAATCGATGAAGATTCATGTTCTCTACAAAAAAGTATAACCTATTAATGTCGAAAAACCATTACTTAAGGGGATATTTTAATTTTAGTGTTGCTATGAAATCACCATTCTCCCCTGAATTATGTTGTAACGATTTTTATTTACAGAAAAGATTCAATGTTGCGACCGTTTACATTATGACATTTTCGGAATTGGGAAAGTAATGATTGTTTTACATTATGTATTAAAACTGATGGTATGTTATTGCATTCAATGATGATACGATCTTTCGTACCAGCAATTCTAGTCGGAGTCTCAACATATACTTTATTACTACGTTTTTATTAGCTCGCTTTCTAGTTTGTCTGTTCGGTGACAAATTTTGCAATTGATTTCAAACCACCTTCCCGATGAGCTAGAGACTTGAACTTGGAAACATAGCTCAGAACGGGATGACAATGCAATATTCAAAAAAAATTTTTTTATAAAGTCTCCGCTTCGGATAAATAACAATTAAATATTTACCGTTACACGCTCATCGTGTTCAGCGATCCCCACTCCACGGACCCACTTCGCCCCGACGGAGCTCAGTATACGATAGTAAGTCGCTGCGCGACGATCGGTAGTACTTACATCATCGATTCGTTTACCAAGTGACAGAACCGTTACACCGTTACTGCTTGCATTTGTTTTCGATATATCGTGGTACAATACTGGCTGAATTTAGTACATGTGCTGTTATAATTTCATAACGTCGTAAAAATGTTAAAAATCGATTGAAAAATTTCACATACGCAAGACTAAAAAGCAGAAAATAATTATGTAAATAAAAATAAATTTTTAAAAAATACTACGTTTTTAAAGACGTACTAAAAAGTATAAAAATAAAACATTTTATTTGATGCAGTAATTGTTTGAAAATAAAATAATTTATTTGACACAGTAATTTTCGAAAATAGTATTTTATTTTAAGAATATTGAAAATATTTTTTGGACTTTTTTTCAATTTCAATTTGAAATATTATTGCTGAAAATAATGGTTCGCATTCAATAGATTTATGAGTAGAGATAGTTTCCTGATGATAAGATACACTGTATGTTTATCAACTTTTATTACATCATATTACAACAATAGTTTTTGCTATCCTAACCAGCAGTTTTAGAATCTAAGTACAGGTAATTGCTATGATTCCGTCCTTTGCCCCAGTTGAGAGACATTTTAGCTTTGCTGGATTGATTCTGTGTCCTCGAAGGAGCACCCGAACAGATACTTTCGAACGCTGCACCTTGTTGTATGCGAATAGCAGCAGTTAAACAAAAAATAAAACGAAAATGTGACAAAAAATATAGTTTCTTATATTAAGTACGATTTCTTCTTTAAATTATTATAGCTAAGATAAGAAATATTAAATTACTTATAAGTAATGCGATTTCTGAAAGTATTAGGTATAACGACGCAAAACATACAATATTCTATTTTGTGTTTGAGATTATTAAAATACAAATATTTTATTTTGTGGTTCCCATTGTTAAAATAGAAATATTTTATTTTGTGGTTCCGATTGTCAAAATAGAAATATTTTATTTTCGAAATTGTATATGTTCCTTAAAATACTATTTTCTTTACGCAAAATAAAGTCGAAAATATTAGATAATATTTGAAATATTTATTTCGCCAAATAATGCCCAAATCTGGTGCAATACCGTTAGCGGTACAATACTGGTATGTATGAAATACCGGTATCGTACACTACCGGTACCTGTGAAATACCGGTATTGCTACAATAACGGTATTGGAGAAATACCGTTATCGGTTTTGGTATAGATTTACTGGCATGGTACCGATTTCGGAATTATACTGGTATTAAGTCTCTGCTCGTAAGTCCCAAGCTAGAATGTAAGAGTTATAACTTTCGCCATATCTGATACTGTAACAGAGGCAAAGAAAGAAAATTACAATAGCCCTAATTGTTCGTTAGTTTAATAACCTCCGCACGGCATAACTGGAAATGATTTCTATCGCGTTTGATAGAAGATACAACACTGTGGTAGGTATTCATTATTTTAAGCTTCCAGAAGCTCTCCATGGCAAATGCACGGTCGGTTTATCGACCAAGTCGGTCGACCCATATCCGTGGCATTATTGTTTAATGACTTCTCGTCTTCGTTGGAGTCAAAAAATAGGATCTCCTGTGGTTAAATTCGTCTCAACCTTTACACTGCTGTGGCCAGTATCGAAAGATTTTTTACACATCGTTCGAAAATTGGTACGGGCAAACTTTAATCCTGTTTCTCGCTATCGCAATTTGAATTCACGGGGGAAACTGGTGCGCAATGACACGAATGAAAATTTTATGCCGTTGGAGGAAGTAGCTACAGTCGACTTTACACGTAACGCGATCTAGTTCAGTCATCGATAAATGTGGCTTGATAAAGTCTACGTTGGCACGGATAAAAATGTATACGAAACGAATACAGAGACTCGAGCAAGACGTTTGCTCCTCACTTCAACTAGCCTTTATAAATAATTGGTCAAACATTTTATTCAAATAAGAGTTATAGTGCCGGACAAACGAAAGTTTAAATAGTTTTGCTTAATAGTAAGCTGTGGATGTTTATGCAATTTGCAATTCTTGAAAAAATTTTGAAAAAAATTTTATTTTGCGTGGTAGTAGCCTTTATACATGGAATTCTGACGAATTTTCTATTCTACCATTTTTTGAATATTTGCGGAAGCCATAATTCTTATAAATGTATGCGCACGCGCGCGCGCGCGTGTGTGTATGTTCAAAAAATAATAAAATAATGGAAGCCAGATAACTACAAAAGAGGACAAAAAGGTGATAGGTTATTTAAGAACTAACAAAAGTAAGTTAAATTCTACATTTTTGTGATTATAATTTTGATGTTCAAATATTTTGTATTTTTTTACTTTCTAGGACCTCCATTGCTGTGTGTTACTGTTTATAGCCTGTTTTGTATACTAGCCATTACGACCCTTTTATTTTTCTTTTTAGGTGGGAAAAATGCATTAGGCATACCCGCTCTCCCCCTGGAGGGGAGAAGCAAGAATATGTGGGACTCTCCCCGGCCTGACGGACGCCCGAGGGGTGGCCGGCGGGATGGGGCATACCCTCTAACAACCCTACGACCATCCCCAAGCGGACGAGGGTTCCCGGATCAAACGCGTATAAAACGGGACACCCTGTCCCTCTATACAGTTACTCGAATTAATATTCGGACGCCCTAGAAAAGACGATAACTTTTTTAATATTGTGCTATACGATTTGAACTTTTTTGGGAAGCTAGAGCAATTAGTTTAATACAGGATGCGAAAAGAAATTTTTTCAAAAAAGATAGGATAACATTTAAAATTGAAATTGAAACAAAGTCCAAATATTCTTAAAATAAAATACTATTTTCGAAAATTACTGCGTCAAATAAAATGTTTTATTTTCAAAATTGTACACGCACTTTAAAATAAATAAGATAGAAATTTGTAATTGTGAATTTTGAATAGCTGCGAAAATACTTGTAAGATTTAAAACGAAAAACGTGGGGCGCATGCAATAGATAATTGATGCATAAATAGTTCACCTAAATCACTAATAATTTATTGCTCTGCAAATGATATGAACTGTTGTGTGAGTTTTCTCAACCGCAGCTACTTTCTACACTCCTTACTATTATGTTGCGCCCCACATTTTTCGTTTTAAATCTTACAAGTATCTTCACTGCTATTCAGAATTCACAATTACAATTTGTTAGGACTATTTGTACGGGATTTGGAATCTGTATGGAACTAGGAAACATTATTTTATACTTTTTAGTATGCCTTTATAAACATGGTAGTTTTTAAAAATTTATTTTTATTTACATAATTATTTTCTGCTTTTTAGTAGAATATTTAATTGTTGTTTATTCGAAGCGGAAACTTTTTAAAAAATATTTTTTTGAATATTGCATTGTCATCCAGCTCTGGGCTATGTTTACAATTTCAAGACTCTAGCTCATCGGGAAGTTAGTTTAAAATCAATTGCAAAATTTGTTACTGAACAGACACACAAGAAAGCGAGCTAATAAAAACGTGGTAAAATAGACGAACAGTCATACGCATAACTAAAGCTCGTCGTATTCCAATTCATATTTATTGTGTTCACGAGCAAATTATAAACGATGAATTTTGTATTTAATTGTATTACGATGCCTTCTTTATTTTGAAATGTGCCGAGATAAACGTTCAAGTTTAGCTTTTGTGTTATTAATTTGATTGCTAGACATTATTGGTGTTGATTCTATATTCAATTCCTAGCGTTTGATTTGCGGAAATAACTTTGATAGTCGACTACGTAATTTTAACGACGCGTAAAGAACGGTTGAGTCCTCCGGCAATTTGTCGATCACAACACCGAGCTTCCTTCTTAGTGCTTATCCGACCCTCTTCAAACTCTGTTAATATGCCGTAAATTTCCACCTGAAGTTATTTTATCCTCAATGCCGAATATATTTGAATTTTATAAGAATTAATTAGAGACTCGATATTTTCGAAGCGAACAATGGCACCGCACCAGAATGTATGTATATATTCTTTGTAACATTGTTTGCCACGTTACAATAATTATAATAATAATGACAATCATACGTTTAGTTCCTTTTATTTCCGTTAAATATAGTACACTATCCCTTCGGGTCTTAACAAAGTTTTTCGAAGAGTGAAGATGTTTTAGTTACATCACAAGAAAAGTTTACAGAATTTGGTGAAAGCAGGGCTGAGGAAAATAGTATTTTAAATAGTAAATAATAAATAATCCTATTTATTTTAAAGGATGTGTACAACTTTGAAAATAAAATATTTTATTTGGTGTAGTAATTTTTGAAAATAAAATAATTTATTTGAAACAGTAATTTCTGGAAATAGTATTTTATATGAACAATATTGAAAATATTTTTTATTTTGTATCTCTCTCTCTGTCTCTTTCTTTATTTTCATTTTTAAATATTGTTGCTGAAAATAATGGTTCAAATTCAATACATTTATGAGTGTAAATCGTTTGTTAACGTGCGGTTTCTCAGAGTATTATAGCGATGCAAAATGTAAAATATTTTATTTCGTGTTTCTGATCGTTAAAATAGAGATATTTTATTTTGTGGATGAAATTGTTGAAATAGTCAAGTTTGTTGCAATATATTTATCCTATAAACATCAACGTTTTCAAAAGTCTAATCGTTCACTGTTTCTAGGAATATTGTAAAATTTCTTTTCAAGCCTTTACTTGTCGTGTATTTTTATCTAATCCTACGTAAAATGGGAGCAACACTTGGTTTTAATTGTGACGGTGCGAAATGGACTTGTGATCACATCCAGCACCGTATATCGTTAAAAACCATAGTAATTTTCGAACAATTTTTCACGTCTATTTCGTTTCCTGTTAAGTGGCTTGATAGTTGTGCACGAAGGTACACAAAATGTAGGTTGGAAATTATTTTATTTTCTGGTCTCACGAGCCATGTTAATTGTCGATCAAAGATCAGCAGGTACGGAACCGGCGATTAAGCGGCGTGAATAGACGATTACGTTTGAGAACGGGCGAATCGATAAAATTTCTCATGCCTTTAACGAGCGCAATTATCTTCGAACGTCCTGGAATTGAGATATCGATTCCTGCCTGGATGTATAAGTGAAACCCACGGCGAGCCACGCTGTTCGTGTCTCTTTCATCGGCCCTCTGACTTCTAAGCGACGAGCATGCTCTTCCGTCGAGGAGTTTCGAAACGTCCATAAAGTTTCGAAATGCTCTCTGTCAGTTGACACCTTCTTCCAGAACAAACAGAAACAATTTGAATGTTCCGCGGACGAACGCGAAAACGTTTACGGACCTCCATTCGTCGCAACGTAGATAACTCTTTGACATCCAAATATGGCGAAATGTCAGTTTCATTTATCCTGGGCAGTTTTCCAGGAAACACATCTCTATATTAAACAACGATCACGTATATATACTTCTTTGTGCCTCGAATAAATATAACCTTATCGAAAAATCTGTACCACTTTTAGGAAGCGAGTTACGCTACCTTTGAGCTCGGATGTAGGATATACAGCGCTTACAAGGGAATTTGTAAAACTGCTTAGGAAATTAGTAACATAGGATCGAACCTGTGCGCCGAAATTGCAATTTCTACTTACAAGGCAAGTTGTAAATTGGTCGCCACGACTTTTATTTCTGATTCTGCTATTACTAGGCGGACTATAATGTACAGTAGGGTGGACCTTATAATTTGACTAACGAATTTTTTTTAGGGCAACCCCTAGTAATTGTGTCAATCGACGAAAAAATAATTTGTGCAAAATTTGAAATTGATCGAATAACGGAAAATGCTGCCATATCGACTTTGATAATTTTTTAATTTTGTAACTCGCTTTTCTCCACTGCAGTATATTATCAGTATATATTTTTATATTATTTTATATTCTATTCTATATTCTATATTCTATATTCTATATTCTATATTCTATATTCTATATTCTATATTCTATATTCTATATTCTATATTCTATATTCTATATTCTATATTCTATATTCTATATTCTATATTCTATATTCTATATTCTATATTCTATATTCTATATTCTATATTCTATATTCTATATTCTATATTCTATATTCTATATTCTATATTCTATATTCTATATTCTATATTCTATATTCTATATTCTATATTCTATATTCTATATTCTATATTCTATATTCTATATTCTATATTCTATATTCTATATTCTATATTCTATATTCTATATTCTATATTCTATATTCTATATTCTATATTCTATATTCTATATTCTATATTCTATATTCTATATTCTATATTCTATATTCTATATTCTATATTCTATATTCTATATTCTATATTCTATATTCTATATTCTATATTCTATATTCTATATTCTATATTCTATATTCTATATTCTATATTCTATATTCTATATTCTATATTCTATATTATATCTTCGTCTATATAAATAAAATATTATTTTAAATGTTCGTAATAGTCCGAATAAGGTTTTAGGGTAAGAAAAATTGGAAAAGTTGCTCGGGAAAATGGAAAATTCGAAAAAAACTAAAAGTGCTTTTTGAATCATGTTTCAATGCAACAAAAAAAACGAACGTCGCAGTTTTTAATCAATATTTCAATAGGAATTTACTTTATCGAAGTCTGAGTTTATAGAAATTTGGACAGGACAACGTCTGCCGTGTCAGGTAGTATTGAATAAAATTTATATTTATTGTATATCTATATTTTCTTTGTCTACTCTCTTCTGTGAAATTATTCGAAACAAAGAAGTTCGAATTATTGTAACCATGAAGATGCACCTACACCAAACTAGTTTAACCGAGTTTAATACAGTATAATACATAGGAAAACTAAAGGTTGATAGTGCACGGTGTATCACACACTACATTTATGCTACGCGATCCGAATGGAAAGAGAGCGTTCAAATCGGACGGTCAATAGTCGCTAGATGAGGGGTGGGAGCATGAATTTAGGGGAGAAAGCTACCCTCCCTCTACCAGCACCGTACTAGTCACGTGACATTGTGTCACATGCACGATCTTAGAACATATACAGTGCGTCCCAAAATTCTTGAGATCGTTTGATGCGACATTTTCTGTTGAAAAAATGGTTTCGGCGGTTTTGTTTAGGAATTATTAACGAAAAACACGGACCGATCAGAGCGCGGCTACAGCGAACGGAGTCTGACTCGGCGACAGGTCCCGCTTAGCGTGGCGTCACACAGTGTGTCGAATATATGGGCGTTCGGGAATAAGTTATACCTCTTAAACTATGTAATTTTCGAGTACAGTACTTCCATACTTTTTCAAATAAAATGCAAAAACGAATCGATTGGTATATAAAAAAAGGTTTTTTTTTTAAAATTGCGATAGCCTTGTTTTTTTTCTATTGAAGAAGAAGTGGCATACAATTTTTACGAAAATTTAAAAAAAGTACTATACTATATATATTGTTTATCTAAATCTTCACAAGGAGGAATTAAAACTTACGAGTCCTTAAGAATTCCTTTTGCGTACCTAGACATAAAAAAAATGAATGGATGAATAAATACTGTAGGAATCGAATTTACAGGTTATTAATAACTTGGACGCGTTTACGATTGACTATGTTCGGCTTTTGTTTCACGTCTGATACTTCTGACCACGACGGATATCGTATAAACAATTGAAAATAAGGGACTGTATATTTAGAATAACATAATGAGTAAACATAGTGTTCTATCGTTTCGCGCAGACTCAAGTGGGAACACTATAGACTGCGTTGAAGGCGTGGACGGCAAACGCACGTGTCTCAACATCAAAATAAATTTCTACTATGTTTAACATGTCTGTATATTATGCACTTAATGGTCGACCGTTATATCAAATCTAATGTGATCTAAATTAATATAAGACAAAATCTCAAAGAAACCTTTTGGTACTTTATTTAATACTCAATTGAAAGATTGTAAATATTTAACCAGTTTTAAAACTAAATATATAATTTATAAGAATCAAATTGAACATATAAGTACTTATCAAATAGCATGCATTTAAAAATAATTGCAACAAATTTCTTCAAAAGACTACCCAGAAAACCGTCGAGCGCGATAGTCTTAATATGGATTGTATATTATTTTCTCCACGTGAGCAAATATGAGCAGATTTAAACCAACGCGAAATTAAAGTTTAATATGCCACCAATTACTTTGAAAAAATTCATGGAGTAACCTCAGTGTTCCACATTTGTCCGTATTGGAGAGCTAATTTAAGTAGAAATGGGAGTCGCGCGTCGCAGCGTATAAAAAAAAATTACAAAATGATTGGTAATGTTCTAATATTAATAACAGTACTAATTTAGATGATAACAGATTGAAAGTGAAGTATTCGCACACCTTACTCAACTCTGTACATATATCGTAATCAAAGCATTCCAGTATCACTACTTTACAAGAATTCGGATAATCCGAGAACAAAATGTTTCTAATAAAAGTTGAACAGTACTTAAACATGTACAAAATTCTATATTCACAATTTCGAAAAAGAACTTTTTTCTACAAGAAATGAAAATTATTTTCATTGTTTTAAATGTTGAAATACACTTTTTCATTTCATAATGTTATAGCTAGCGCCAAGGCGAATCCAACGACCTACTTATTTATCACCGTGAGCCCATAAATAAAGCTACAATATTTTATTCCCGTTTTTCGGCCAAATACCTCACTGTGCATCGGCTAGTTCACGATTTCCTATTTAGTGGCGACCTAGTGGTGAAACAGAGATCGGCTACTCGACGACAACCCTTCCCATCTAGTGGCGATCCGGTGGTGAAACAGACATCGGCTAGTTCACGACTAACCCCTTCTTTCTACCTAGTGGCGACCCGGTGATGCAACAGGCGTCGACTGGAGTTCACGACAATCCCGTTCATACGAATAAACCTCGGTCACGTCTTATCCGTCAGCCCTCGACTGGTAACAGGAGCACCAATCTACAATAGTGAGAAATGATCTCTTGGATGAAAGGGCCATCTGGCTGTTCTGAATACCACATTTCACATCCTTCAATTGTAAAACTATCGAGAAGTTATGATGAACTGATAAGGAAGAAGGCTCTATGAATTGAACTGACACGTAACACGTACTTAACGTACTTATTAAACACCGAAAAATATTAAATACTGGTTTTTTTTTGTCTCGGCTAAATACACTTTTTAGGGGTAGAAAGCACCACTCAACCTCTGGAGATGGAAACGTTTGTGGCTAATTATTTCTTAACCACTTCGCTCTCATGGACGTGTTATGACGCGACGTCGATACCGTTCGTATAAGATCACAGACGCAATGCCGTTCGTGCGATGCTACACACGACATATCTCGCGTGTTTCTTTATTAGATTAAGTCCTTTAATTCGAAAAATTATTAATTCTGGGAATGGTATAGTTAAAGAAAAGCATTGATTTCAGGATTCAGGATTCAGGAAGAAAAATTCAAAAATGGAAAGAGGAGAACTGTTTTCCGATATACCGGATGACTGTAGTACACCGCTATGTATGTCGGTATAACTAAAAACTTATGCTTCAAAGTTTGTTGTAGAACTGGGAATATTCCATTTTCTTTTAGTAATTAAATTTTTCCATCTTTCGAACAATGGAACGTTATCGTCACTTACACTACTTTCGCTATCACTATCGCTGTCACTTACGATACGATTTCTAATTCTCCGCATGATGGTCTACTCCCGTGAACAATTAAACAGGAACTAACTGAAACGACATAGAAATAAGCGGTCCTCAGACGGAGCAAAGACAAGCCCGCGTGTTTTCACGTCCGTGGCATCGCACGAAGCCTGCTAGAAGTTAGCCCCCCACTTGTTAAATTAAACAATTTCAACAGTTGTGCTGAATTGTGCTATGTTTGTGCTATATTGTGCTCGAATATTATAACTATAATATGAAAAATAAGATGAAAAATTGAAAAAATCGATTTTTTGAGTAGTCCCCCACTTTTCATTTTTTTCAATTTTCTCATGTTGTGCTAAGATTGTAAAAACAATCAGATATGCAAGTATACTATGTTCGGATGACCAGAAAGACCAAAAATGATAGAGTACCTAATCGCGAAGGGCAGCGCACAAGAGTAAAGTGCCCTTTATATCGTTGTGCTGGAGAAATTAAAAGTTGTGCTGACTTGTGCTAGGCTAGCACAACTCAGATATACGATTATATGCTGTTTGGATAACTTTTTCTTACTTTAACGTCAATTACATGTCGAAATCGATTTTTCACTATAACTTCTTTAATTATAATTTTTTTTAAATAATACTTTAGCACAATCTTAGCACAACCTAGCACAACTTAGCACAATTGAGAAAATTGAAAAAAATGAAAAGTGGGGGGCTACTCAAAAAATCGATTTTTTCAATTTTTCATCTTATTTTTCATATTATAGTTATAATATTCGAGCACAATATAGCACAAACATAGCACAATTCAGCACAACTGTTGAAATTGTTTAATTTAACAAGTGGGGGGCTAACTTCTAGCAGGCTCGCACGAACGGCATTGCGTCGCGTGTTTACACGTCCGTGGCACCGCGGAAGCGGCATTGCGTCGCGTGATAACGCGTCTGTGACCTTATACGAACGGTAGCGACGTCACGTCATAACACGTCCGTGAGAGCGAAGTGGTTAAAGGATACAGTTTCTGAAAGAAAGTGCTAGATCCAGAGTTGTACACTTCAGAGTGATGCACTTGATGGCGTCCCTGAAATCGACCTTATAAAATCTAAAAATTTACAAGTAAGCATACAGGGTAAAGCAATAACTATGTCCACCTTGAATAATCTCCGTTATTTGTAATAATATGGGAAAATGTTATAAACAAAATTTGCACGGTACAGTGGGGTGATCCCTCAATTATGATATATAAAAATATATACTGAAAGTATTAGGTATAACGACGCAAAAAATACGATATTCTATTTTGTGGTTTCCATTGTTACAATAGAAATATTTTATTTTGTGGTTCCGATTGTTAAAATAGAAATATTTTATTTTCGAAATTGTATATCTTATTTAAAATACTATTTTCTTTAAGCAAAATAAAGTCTAATATATTAAATAGTGTTTGAAATATTTGTTTCGCCGAATAATTCACACTTCTGCTCTATACATATACCGTGCCATTATTGGCTGCATAAACCCAATCCCAGATCTTTGGGGAAATCTGGCGAGGAAAGTTTATGGCAACTGCCGACAATATAATTCGTTTAACCAACTATCAAACACGATTAACACAGTATTCATTTCCATTTAAAAATAATAATAAAAAATCTAATGTTTTGAGTCTTCCAAATGTTATTCGAAAAAGTAGCCGCATACTTCAATAATTATATTATGGAATAGAGAAAAAATATTCCATATATATTTGGTTTGTTTATGAAAAACCCATGATATTACAATTTTACCAGCTGATTTTGTATAAAAGAATATTTACCTTGAGATAGGTAAAATGTGCCAAATATCTTTATGAAATTTATGCTCGCGATTAAACCCGACTAATGAAATAATCTACAGAAAATTCATTGTTCAAGTAACTTAATACACGGTTATTTTAAATAACTTGTGGTCAGATACGACATTTTATTATTGTAACTATAATGTTCTTGAAAGTTTACTTGTATAATGCCAAAGTCTGCCGAATTTTAAGTAATTATTATTAGGCTGCGGATTTTATTCATTTATGACGCAAATGACGAAAAATTTAAGCATGCTATTATATTATTTTCAACCTACTAAAGATAATAGGGAAGAAAATAAATTTCTATTTCACTCCAGTTTGTTGTAATTCAGCTATGAAATTTTTATTTTGCATTAAGATTTGCAGCCTATTAATTATTTCATAAGTTTCTATTATTTAGATAAAATTGTTGGAATTAATCCGAAAATTTTCCTGCAGTCAACAATAAATAGATAATGTATTTATTTATTAATGCTTCAGACCAAACGGTTTATTCGACAAAATATTGCTGCGTCATAAAATAATAAGTTACTCATTGTTTTATTGTTCTAGGCTTTAAAAAAAATTCTGGAGTACATATTGAAGTCTCTGTATAATATATGTAATCGTTGGAACATTAACTGTTTAAAGCTTTATTGAGAAAAATAAATATTGCAATGCAAGAAATTGATGAGTGACACGCTCTGGACATGAATGACCCGAATTGTCCATGGCGCGAGTTATTTTTCGTTTTGATCAGTCTGAAGCGATGCGCAAATGTCCTTTACGATTATAATCGCTCTTCACGCAGCCATTAGAATATGTCGATACTCCAGCGTCTGATAACATTTAGCGAAATCTCCGTCTTCCAGTCGAATCCAATCGAACTCAATTTCACATATCAACGCTTACGATTCTGGGATTTCGAAATCAATCGTTCTGATTACCTGAAGCGATTATTTCCGTCGTGTTTCCTTCCAATTACATTATTTACGAGTGTTTATGGCACATGCAGCTTTGATCCTACGATGAATATTCCACGGAAACAATCGCGTCCCTACGCTAACCTCGATATTCGGGAGGACCTTATTATTCGACTAACGACTTTGATAATTTGTTAATTTTGTAACCCGTTTTTCTCCACTGCAGTATACTATTAATATATATCGTTGAATTTGTCTTTAAAGTCGAATTATTAGCGAAACGCTGTTGGGTGTCAGGTCACCATAAACCCGATCTTGCATTTATGACAAAATTGAGTCGATGACATTAGGATGAGTAGATAGATTAAAAGAATTTCAGAATATTGATATCCCAAGAAAAATGTTGTGAGATCAAACCAAATACGACCAAATTCGTTGGCTTAGAAATACCTCTTGCAATACTGAAAAAAAGCGTTTGTAAAAATTAGTTTAAAAGAACGCTATTTAATTTTTAAAGAGTTACATGAAGGGCTAAATTATTCAAACTTGGCCGTTACTTTTTAAACCAACGGCCATAAAAGGTGTTAGGTAGCGGCCAAGTTTGAATAATTTAGCCCTCTATGTAACTCTTTAAAAATTAAATAGCGTTCTTTTAAACTAATTTTTACAAACGCTTTTGTCAGTATTGCAAGAGGTATTTCTAAGCCAACGAACTTGGCTGTGTTTTGTTTGATCTCACAACTTTTTACGGCCATAGGAGCTTGGCTTAGGATTTCATAAATTTTTGTTGATTGTTTTTTTCATCAGTATTTGTTGCGACTTCGAAGCTAATAAAACGTATACTTATGTATGTGATGTTGCTAAGTTCTATTCTACGTACCTATTTCGTAATGTTTTTTTTTCAATACAACCCCTTTAAGGTGTAAAATCTCAAACTTTGATAATTATTCCTTTGAGTGTTTGTTATGGTGGACCTATGTACCAAACTTCAAGCTTGTAGGTCAATGGGAAGTACCCAGAAGGTTTTGATGATGTGTCAGTCACTCAGTCAGTGAGAAATTTAGCGATTTTTGAGGTCCTATATCTCGGAACCTACTAATGTTGGAAGATTAATGTTTTGTCAATATTGAGACATGATAGCATTTAACAAATGTACGAAATTACATCTTTCCATCTGCCTCCATTGCCGAGTTATAAGCCTTTCAAAAACGGCTAAGTCGTTTCGTGTAAAAGGAGGAAGTGCGAGAACTAGATATTAATACTAGCTAAATGAATTTTCTATATTCTTCCTGTTTCTACAACTTCTATTTTTAATAATGATTCGAAATCTAGTCACTATCGTGTTAACAGAAATCGTTATAGCTTATCTTTCAGTTCTTCTTTATTGTTATTATCCATTATAGTCAGTACAATAAATTTGTGTGCGGAGGGAAATTGTAAAACGATAATCATAAAACCATCGAGCGTGATGTCCTCCTCCATTCTCGCGAAAGATCAAATATTTTTCAACGGGTAGCGTACATATACACAGGGATATTGAAAAGCAAGAAGAGCAACATACGCGACTGGAATAACTGCGCACCTCCAGGGGAGAATCATATTGCACCCTTTACGATCTACGATGACCAAAACGCGTTATTGAGGTTTTTCATTTAGACCAGCGTTTCAGAAATGAATTATTACCGATCGGTGGGGAACAGCTATGTTTTTCCTCTCCGGAGAGGTTAGCAGTTTTTCAGTCATCGTAGGAAATGAGTGGGCAACCGTGGTTTTTCTACAGTTGAAAAACTTTTACGACTCCTGACGGATTAAAACAGCGAAACGAGTATGCTCATAAAGAAAAAATATTTATGCTTCTCGTCCTGTAGAGGTCAATTTAGCATCAAAGCAAACGTTCAGCTTTCCAATGTGCCTCTCCTTACAGAAAAATAGAAATTGTTACAACGTTAACGGTTCTACAGGGCGAGTCTCATAACATGACGATCTCAAATAATTCGTAAGCAATTTGTTGTACGAAAAAATGTTTCGAACAAATTTTGCATGATTTCATGGGAGACATACATTGCTCTAATCTGTTTCTTTTTATTGCTTTGCTTTCTTATCGAGGGTCACCTTCAGTTTTTTAAATGGAATATTTTTTCTCATATTCGGATAGATTATTAAATTCTACGCAAGAAGGTATTATGCAAAACGGGACTTAAATAATTATTGAGCTACAATGACTCCCACTAATATTCGGACACTCTTAAAAAGACGATAACTTTTTTAACATTGTACTATACGATTTGAACTTTTTTGGGAAGCTAGAGCAATTTTCGGTTTTCAAACCCGGCTTTGAAAAACCGACAAACCCTATCGTCGATCGAACGTGTCGAGTCTTGCATGCGACTCCGATTATCGACTATATGAATTTAATCATTCGAAGAAATTCCGTGGAAAAACTCGTCGAAATTATCAAAAGTGCTTTGAAAACCATGAATACGTTTGACATTCTTCACACCGAGAAACAGCGGAAGCGTACAGTGATCGATTCCTCGATAACAGCTTTTTCTGGACTCGACCGGACTTCGTTCTTTGATAGCTTTGAAGAATACTTATTTCAAAGTAATGATACTAAATATCGCTTGCTGTTTTTTCCCGTTAGTCATTTATATCATTTTTTAGAAAAGACATGGAGTATGCCACGAAGACTGGATGCTGGAAACCTGGTGTTCAACAAGTTCTAAAGTCACTAAATCCAAAGTTGACGCAGTAATAGGACTGATTCTAAACTTTTTTAACATCGAAGCTGTTAATGATTCAGCAAAAAGTATTTTTTGAAAAAAAAGTTTTTGCAAAAGAGTGCAAGAAAAATGACAGAAATGCAACCTATGATGCAATATGAAATGATATAATTCTTCAAGTTCATGTGGTTTTAAAAGAAAGCGTTATTACTACAAGAGAACAGAAAAATTTTAATTTTGTCCACCTAGAATCGAGGAATCGATCACTGTGAAACGATGTCGCTTCAACTCACGTCCGTGGGATTGAACAGATAGAAAACATTTTCTGTTAAACGTATGTTTGCGGGTGTGGTATGTTGGAGAACTTTAAATCTAGACTGTTGCAAAACGACGCGTAGGACGTTAGTAAATCGGAAAGTGGGGTTCACGTGGGAGGAGTAGGTCGAAGCGGCAACCGGCGCGGACGACCTGATTTTCGTGGTGTAATACATTTGAAAATTGCTTCGCTGATTCTATTTTCCAGCAAAATGTGCGACCTCGGGTAAGTCGAAAGTTCCAAGGAACGCCTGGAGAAGCCTTCGAGTAACAATAATGAAACTATTTCCATAAATAACGAACGTTCGACCTCACCGCACGTTCATGACAGCGGATTGAAATTATGCTACTCGATTTCAATCAACGGAACGTCGATATTCCACGAGAGAAAATATTTCCACCATTCCTACTATTTCCTGAGCAGAAAATTAGTGTAGATAGAATCTAGAACATACTTATTATACATGCAAATCGACTCTACCAATTTCTCTAACCTAATCTTGTGCCACAAGTGGGCCCGCGTTAGCCAGAAGCAGAGTTGCATTTTCCTCGCTGTATCCGGTTTAATTAAAACTGCCGAAAGTCTCTCTCGTTTCAAGCGATAGCTGGGTAACGACAGATCCTTTTCGGTATACTCATTCTAGCGAACTAGTCAAATTAATTTCGAAACCTTATTGTAAAGGATTAGAGGGTCGTGGGAGGTGGTGGAAAATAACGACACTAGCACTTAAAGTTTAATGGCAAACGGCAATAGTCAAATGTCCACTTTATTAACCGACAACCAAGGAACCTGTCACCACTTAAAACTAACTTAGAACTAGAAAGGAAAGAATTGAAACTAGAGACCATAGAACCCAGTGTAGGATGGAAACTAGAAGGTCTGAGAAGTACAGAGACCTTTTAAGCGAGGTTTAGCTCAAGCAAAGCTATCCCGAAAATAAAAGATAGACGGCCAAAGAAGCGCAATGGCCTATTTAACCGTCAAGTAACGTTCAGATAGCAACTGACTTTTCGGCAATCACGTGTGTCCGAAGAGTCAGAATGGCAAGGGAAGAGGTATTATGGTTTTGGCAGCCCCGTCACCTAACCCTTTCTCTCCCTTGGCCTATAGTAACTTGCGTGTCGCCGCGGAGCTCGCGCGATCCGCAACAGAGGTGGGCATTATTTGGCGAAACAAATATTTCAAATACTATTTAATATTTTAGACTTTATTTTCCTTAAAGAAAATAGTATTTTAATTAAGATATACAATTTCGAAAATAAAATATTTCTATTTTAACAATGGGAACCATAAAATAAAATATTTCTATATTTATTAATAAATGAATGTTATAAGTTATTAATTGTTGAAAAAATCACAAAAACTCCTCAACATTTCAAATGAGTAATGTCTGCAGTAGTTTAGACAACCTGTACAAACTTGCTAACTTTTTCCATTATCCAGTGCAGTTCAAATGAGGAGAAGGCTCTTCTACGGCTATTGGTTTTATTATTAGCTGTTTAATTTAGACAAGTTGTGTCGTAACTGTTTCTGATTGCAAAACATTCAAATTTATATGATTATTAAAGCGGAAGCGTTCACAATTGATTATTCGAAAAGTTTGTTCTGACTTGTTTGATTTAAATGCTTTTTGTATCGTCTAGATATACATACATATTTCTATTTTAACGCACTATGATATCTTCTTTAATGTTTTACGGATCGAAATGTTCAAAATAGAATTGTTGTACAATACGATTTTGTATGTTATTGTTTAGCTATCGTATCAATGGTACCAGACGTGGGCATTATTTAGCGAAACAAATATTTCAAATACTATTTAATATTTTAGACTTTATTTTGCTTAAAGAAAATAGTATTTTAAATAAGATATACAAGTTCGAAAATAAAATATTTCTATTTTAACAATCGAAAACACAAAATAAAATATTTCTATTTTAACAAACGGAACCAGAAAATGGAATATTCTATTTTTTGTGCCTACTGAGGATTGCTGATAAACATACAATGTATCTTATCACCAGGAAAGTATTTCTACTCTCATAAATCTATTGAATACGAACCATTATTTTCAGCAATAATATTTAAAATTGTAATTGAAAATAAAGACAAACTCCAAATATTTTCAATATTCTTCAAATGAAATACTATTTTCAAAAATTACTGCCTCAAATAAATTATTTTATTTTCAAACAATTACTGCATCAAATAAAATATTTTATTTTCAAAATTGTACACATACTTTAAAATAAATAGGATTATTCATTATTTACTGTTTAAAATATTCTTTTCCCCAGCTCTGAATGATACGAATATTATCTTAAGTTTCGATTTATATTATTGTTTTTAATATAACCGCAATAGCTGTAAATCGTATAATAAAATCAAATTAGCAGTATAATATTCACAGTATACTACTGAAAGTATTTAAAAAACACGTTTCAATTTTTTATTGCATTCATGAATGCATAAAGGACCTATCATTGACCTATGTTAAAGATTTATTTATTAATTACTTACTTTATTATTACATTCATAATTATTTCTACTGTTATACTTTGTTGAAAAATATTTGACTCGTATTTACTGCATCTTTGCTAATATCTTGAGAACTAGAGAGTCTAGGACAGTGATTTATTTTTAATTTGTATGTTTTCAATAAAGGAATATAATCATATGAAAAGATTTCAGAAAAAACTATTTGTATATACAACATTATAAAATCTAGTAAGATTCTAGTAATGTCACGTGGTTTGTCTGCCCTCTTAAGTACCGATCGCGTATTTGATGGAACATGTATGTATTTACACGTTTCTGAAAGATATGTTGTCAAGCTTCGAACCGCAGTTAGTGACAATTATTTAGAGCGTGAACAGCAGTCAATTTTTCGTGTCAAAACTGTCGACTTCTGTTCCAAGGGATCAGCATTTGCGGGAAATTATGTTGCACTATTTTGTTTTAAAGAAAGGTGCCGTGGAAACGCATCACAGTTTGTTCGTGAACATTTACGGGGCGATGCTAAAAACCATGATTTCGACGTAAGAGACAAAGATCTCGATGGTGCGCCAAAAAATTCGAAGATTCAGATTTGCGAGTATTACTTGATGAAAATCCACATCGAACACTCGCAGAACGGTTAATCGAACTAAGTATTTACTTTTCATTTGTATATCTGAATCAAGTGCTTTTTTCAATTGTTACGGATAGAGAATACATATCTATGTATAGTTTCCTCACAGGAATCTCTTCCAGATCGTCTCTGGCGGGAAGCGTCCTAGAAAACCTATCGTATCATAGTTGGACCCTTTAATTCGGACCGAGCTCTAGCTCCGATGTAATTGGAACTGACGAAAAATGAGAGTTTGGCCCTGTTGTGCCCTCAGATTATGAACAGAGCATCTTATTCATTGTAGGGGGTATACAGGGTGTCCCAAAACTATCCTAGGAGCCGAAAATGGGAGGTTCCTTGGGTCATTTGGAGCGACATTTTCCTTAGCAAAAATGTTATCCGCGGCTTTGTTTAGGAGTTATTAACGAAAAACACGGACCAATCAGAGCGCGACCTAGACGCGAGTTGGCACAGACGGCCAATGGACAGTTGGCGCGCCGAGCCGATTTTGCCAACTCGCGTCTAGGTCGCGCTCTGATTGGTCCGTGTTTTTCGTTAATAACTCCTAAACAAAGCCGCAGATAACATTGTTGCAAAGGAAAATGTTGCTTAAAATGACCCAAGGAACCTCCCATTTTCGGCTCCTAGGGTAGTTTTGGGACACCCTGTATAAACCCTTCGATTTTTGCTCTTGGGGCTAGTACTTCGGTAGACACCTATCGCGTCGCGTCGTGCTGTATTTCGAGAAGTCAACTTCCAGTAAGATCGGGCTAAAGTTCCCCTTCGAATCAAAGTTAGCCATATAGATTTCGCGTGTTCGGTGTAAAATCTATTAGACAGTGTTAAAGTTGTTTCCGAGTCCCCCGCATTGCCAGTGCGTCAAAACCGTGCAGCATAGTTAGGTAATTTCTTCTATCTTCTATACATATTATGTTCATTTCATTCACGACAATTACACAATTGTACCACAGATCTTTATAATTAGAATATATTTGTGTTCATGGGGAGCAAATTTCTTAAATCCATAACTATCGTCCAATATCCTAATCTAGTAGGTCCCACACGATACAACCTTATAGCTCGGGTTGTATAAATTAGATTATATTATTTACGAGGCCTACTAACTGTAGGATGAATGGTTCGTTGTGCGTGCGTGCGTGCGTGTTAGCGGGCGACCGGATCATATTGCGACGGACCGGCGCCGGTATGTTTGGGAAACTGAAGTGACTGAGAAGGTGCGAATGAAAAGTGTTTGGAACTGAGCGATAGGAAAGTATATGTGTTTTTATGAATGTATGCCATGGATGCGAGAGACAGAGTGCAAGCAAGAGATAGAGTGCAAGCGAGATTAATGCAAGGGGGTGAACGATATAAAGTGTGGAAGTTCGGCGGGCGAGTGAGTCATTGGCCGGTCATTGGTGTGTCAGAGAGTGTCAGAGTCGCGTCAGAGTTATTCGTAGGAGTCTTGTAAGAGCGTGAGAGAGTTTGACTACAGCGAGCGTTTAACCTAACTTTAAATATAGTATTATTAATATTATCCGAGAACCGTGTTTGATTAACCTCCCCGTTCCTCAAGAATCCTACATAACTATCCTAGCGACTCCCTGATTACGCATCAGGTTCGTTCGCGACTTCCCAATTGTCCAAATAGAGATTTTTCCTATCTAGTGGCTCCCCAGTTTCGCATTGGGTTCGTTCACGAAACCTATACCATCCTTGCGGCTCCCCAGTTCGCATTAGGTTCGTCCGCATCCAAACAGCTCCCTGATTACGCATCAGGTTCGATTGTGCTTTTATCCAACCTCCCAGCAGCTCCCTAATTTCGCATTGGGTTCGTCCGCGCTGGTCTACAACTTCCTAGCAGCTCCCTGATTTTGCATCAGGTTCGTCTGCGCTAAATTCCGTTTGGTTCCGTTAGGTTCGTTCTTACCGAACATAATCCTACCGGCTCCCCAATTTCGCATTGGGTTCGTTCGCGCACCTTAACTAATAAACAGGCTTGTGTGAGAACCCAAAATCTCGGGTTCGGGTCGGGTCGAGAATTTTTGGTTGAGAATGGTGTAGAGTTCCCGAAAGTGACATACGCTTCGGGTCAGAGTTAGGTAATAATCGATTAAAATTTGAATCATGATTGATTGATTGATTAATGTGTACGATTAAAAAAGAAATTGTCGAAAAATCGGTGATTGATTCAATCGACTGTTGAGGTTAATCGTCAATCGTTCATTAAACGACGAAATCGTCGAAAAATCGTCGATTGATTCAATCGACTGAAGAAGTTAATCGTCAATCGTTGATTAAACGATGAAATCGTCTAAAAATCGGAGACTGATGAATTGTTGAAGTTAATCACCATACGGTCTATCCATAAATTGTAATATGGAGGGAGAGCGAGACAGAGATAGGGAACAGAGAGCAGATGAAAAATTGACAGTCAATCATTAATCAATTATCAGATTGACGATTAATAATAGTTATTCGTAATCGTTAATCGCAATTAACGACCAAACTAGGAGATTAATTGTTAATTGCGATTAACGATTGAAGTAGAAATTTAGTCGTCAATCGGCGATTAATTTTTTGCCCAACTCTGCTTCGGGTTCCCGAAGGTATCCGGCTGCCTATGTCTCTTCGGGACTCGAAGCTTTCTGCGCCGAGCGCCATCTCTTTTTCTTGATACCCGCTCTCCCCCTAGAGATCTCGATACGTTCGTAATACGAACTTCGTGTCGATTCGAGGGTAGTCGGAAAGCTTCGGGGTCCCGAAGAGACATAGGCAGCCGGATACTTTCGGGAATCCGAAGCGTATCTCGCTTTCGGGAACCCGACTATTCTCGATCGAACATTCTCGACCCGATCCGAGCGTCGGGTTTCCCGAGATTTCGGGTTCTCGCACAAGCCTGTGCTAATAAATTGATACCACATTGCTGTATTAACAGCCCTTCGCCGACCACTCGTGTTGCTCGCGGCCCTGACTCGTAACACAACAAAAAAGGGCGGAAACTTATTCCCATATCCACTAGACAAATAAAAACAGTAATGAAATGACATGCGCAAGTAATTTAATCGGAGTAACTCCGAATCAATCTTTGTCGTAATTTCATGATAGAACTACCAGTAAGGGATGCTTGTCATTTTTTTTCATTTTCTATATTCATAGAGAGCACTGACATAGGCTTTATTGGAAAATCCTTGGACACTGTGTGTCTATCAACCCTCTTGTAGAATCGAAGGCTATGTTGGAATCGAACAGTGGACCAATCCAGAAGAAATGTTGCACTTCCGGAAATTTTCCATCCACGCTCAACAGTGTTTCGTACATTTTATTTTTCATCAAATCAAAAATCAAATCAAACATTTAAAAGGCTTCAAGCGCACGGTCGCTTTTTATTGATATATTAAAGGGTGTTTTCGATTTTGTATGGAAATCGTGAAGTCATCCGGTCGGCATCATAATACCGTCGAAATCTCATATTCTCATCTTTGAATATCTCTTCCTATTATGATGCAGCGCAGATATAATCATATGTGAATGACGAATAAATGGCATATTGGTTATTGCGTTAGAATGGACAAAATGAGTGAATCGTGCTCTGCCTGCAAATACTTCGATTTATCTGGCCAGACGGATTGACGAAAGATGCTGGAGGAAAGGCATTCGGAATCGTGGAGAATACTAATGTTCTCTGAGAAACTTCGACCGGAATTAGGCAACCAAACTTTTATTATGTTAATCGAAGTGAAAATTAAATTTATTTATTTATCTTATCTTGTTTCGTTGCAAAACGTGGTAATATGCGCTATATGAGCTATGCTACCAGTTGCTAGTAAATTTGTTTATTTAGACACATCGATAGCAAATAAACAATTTCACAAAAAGACAGAAGGTTATTAGCATTATAATTATAAGCTATTATGAATAAACGATTAAAGAATACTAAACCTGTTGCATACATTAATGACATTATTTCCAATAATCAGATTGCGGATCTTTATGCATTTATGGCTTCTGAAAATGTTCAGAAATAGGTGGACTATAAGATTCGACAGAATTTAGTACAATATTTATTTTTTGGTGATCTGTCTGCTACCACTGGAAATATGATTATATTATATTTCACTTTCTTAAAACTCGTCTACGAAACTTGCAAATTGCATAAACATCCGCAGCCTAGTAATAATTATGCCGACCATCCCCCTGGTTGTGTAGCGTCTCAGAAACAGATCCTGGGGGATGCTGTGGAAGGAGGCGGCTTAAAAAATGATAATTAAAAGTAGAGTAAGCTTTCAGGTGTAGCTCGTGTTGTTACAAAATTATACTGTCCTTAAAAATGAAAACAGCGTAAAACGCTTTTCAAGGTAAATTTCGCTAAAGTAATTTTGCATCGATGAAATTTCGTTTCTCGAACATTTTTACCGTCGAAAAACTGTTGAAATTACCGGTATTTTTCTAGAGATCAGAACGGCCGTTGATTGTTACCTGATGAAAAATGGGAAGTCCGACGGAGTGGTAAAACAATTTTAATTAAACCTGCCCTTCAAGATCCCTTTCCGCTATAAATAATGCATGGCAGAACTGATGGATTTTACTTTACACAATACTGCCAAAACAAAAGTAAAATTCTATCCAGAAGATATTTCCTCGCCCCGTGCAATAGATTATATTGCGATTCCTCCTGAACGTGACAATCGCCCAGTTCATACATTTTTGTTGCGTGTAATTTATTCAATTGGTCTGCCAATCTGAATTCACCATGCTTCTGACTGGTGCATAAATTGAATACGTTATTTTGCAGTGGGAAAAGCACATATCGATTCACAAAGTAATTATAAAATCAACGTAAAAACTACAGCTGAACATATTATACAGGGCGTCTCAGCCGAAGCAGGCCACCTAAATATTTTTTTAGTTTTAATCACATGAAAATATTTATGGCATAATTTAAATGGTATTGAAGGAGGAATATCATAGAAGAACAATCTTTTTTGTCCGGTTATTTTTTCATAGTTTTTTTCAAGGTCATCGTTAGTTTTTTATTGGGAAAATTTGTCTTTAGTTATTCCATCTTGTAGTGGCTGAAAAAATACATTTGAATATGTTTAAGTCGTTACCTTTAGATGATCTTGAGTCCAAAAAAATATGATAAATTTGTAGGATAATATTAGCGAAGAGCTCGTTAGTAATACGTAAACGCATGTCATGACTTATTATTATTCCAAGCACGAGAGGATTGAAATACATTTATGGTAAAGCTAAACGGTGCATAAGAGGTGCTACACAGCTCTACACAGAACGATTCCTTGATTGTAAGTGCCCGACGCACCTAGGTGGCCTGTTTTGGCTGAGATACCCTGTATATTTGTAAAAACAGGTGCAGTAGAACTTCGATTATCCAAACCTCCGGATGTCAGAAGTCTTCGGTATCCCAACATGATTCGAATGTATACAAAACACTATTCAGTGTACAAATTAATGAAAATTGGATCCCGCATTATGTGTAAACTTTTCCTTGCGTAACCAGAAATTTTTGCCTTTTTCCTATATTATCCAACAGTTTTGAACGAGACGATATGAGAAATCCAAGTTTTGATTCTGGAGGAACAATGGTTCAAAAGTTAGAAGTTTTTAAAGCTGGGCGATTTCCAGTGTATTTAACATGGCGGCGGCAGCCTGTCAAAGACACTGTATATTCACTTATAACTTTTGAATCATTGATCCCCCAGTATCGAAACTTGAATTTCTAGAATCTTCTTATCCAAATCTACTGGATAACATAGGAGAAAGGTAAACATTTCTGGTTACGCTAGGACAAGAGCAACCAGCATTATAATTGACTAACTGATGTAATTCTGCTGGACACATTGGCATTTCGTAATTAATCAAATCATTAAAGTACAATTTTTATAACCTATTTAGGTTGAGCCTATAAAGGAAAGACGATAAACACTGTTATTTTAATTCATTTGAATTAAAAACTTCCATTTCTGACCTTGCGTGACTTTGAAGGTCATTATGGTGTATACGAATGAATATGCAAAATTGAGTAGAGATTAACGTACTGTAACTAGTTAAATTAATTTCATCGCTCGCGTTTATCGATCGATTACACAAATATTTATATCAAGTTGGATTCATATTTATTCTATGCATTTATATTTATCTATTAACATTTATATTTATATACATTAATTATAATAGAGAACCTTTTGAAAATTATTATGTGTTATACATTATGTATTGTACATGTGTTGTACATGTAATGTACATTATGTATTAATATGTATTATGTATAAGCATATATATCTTTGCTACTTATAAAAATATAAGAAAATTTCTTAGACAAAAGTTGTACTGTTTAATAAATTAAATATAATGCAAAGAAAAAACAAATTTTTTAAGGTCAATTTCTGAGATTTAGAGGTCACAAATTTTGTTTTTGAAATCAATATTACATTTTGTTTCTATATTGTTATAGTGCGTAAAAAGATAAATTCAACGATATATAAAAATATATACTAATAATATACTGCAGTGGAGAAAAGCGAGTTACCAAATTAAAAAATTTTCAAAGTCGATGCGGCAGCATTTCTCGTTATTCGATCAATTTCAAATTTTGCACAGAAATAATTTTCGACGAGTATAACTAAGGTCCACCCTAGTCTGTATACAGTTTACATGCAATTTAGATGGCACACTTATAATTAGCTTAATCACCCTGTATTGCTTCCGAAGAAGAAATCGTTGTTGCAAGATTAGAAAGCAGAAAGCATGTATATTACACGAGTCCCGTCTGTGATTAATTTTCCTGTTGCCCGGAAGCGTTTCGTAAATCTTTGATTTTGAGCTTGCACCCTGGTGTATCCGACGTGCCGGTAGTTACCCTTATTCTAGAACTACCGGGAATTGCTAAATCGTATAAAACGAGGAGATCCGGACGAAGATATCAGGGTACTAAGCCAGATCCTTCGTCGACCAAAGAAGTCGGCAAGAAACTATCCATAGAGCTGAGTGTGAAATTGCCCTGAAACAATCCCCCCGTGCCTTTCTACGGTTCTTATGTTTTCATGCAATCTCCAATCGGGATTAAAACGAAACTCTTATCTCTGTTCATACAACGGGCAACGCGAACGAAATCGTATATTCAATTTTAGCTGGATACTTTATGCGTACATTCAGAATGAACTAGATAAAATCTCGCTGATCTGGAGGAAACTTATGGAACCTTGAAGAGAAATGAAAAATATCAAATATTGCTGTTCTGCTTCCTCTCGTTTCCTCGAAATTAAATTACGATAAGAATCCTTTTTCCAATATCTCATATCTAATTCCAATTTTGGAAGTCACATTAAGGTCATTAATAGACTGCGGATGTGTGTGCAATTTGCAATATTTGTAGACGATTTTTAAGAAACTCGAGTCAAATAAAATCTTATTTACCGTGGTAGTAGACTTTATAGATCTGAAATATATGAAAATCGTACTAAATTCTGTTGTCTTTTATATCCTAGCATTTTTTGAAAATTTTTAACAGCTATAACTGCATAAAGATCTGCAGTTTAGTCATTAATAATAACAATTACTTTTAGTCACATTTCATAATGAGACCAATCGAGGCGAATAAAATATTGAAAAATTAAATAAAATATTATTAAAATCTGGTCTTTCTCACTGTGAGGTTTCGAAGAACGTAAAGTGCTCTGTTGCCACTGTGTCTAAAATTCGTAAAAATATAACGGGAAGTGTAATAAAAAATGAAGAGTAGAACGAAAATCAAAATTATCTGCTACCACAAAGCGATTGATCATACGGTCATTACGCAAGACAATGATGTGCAAATGCAGAAAAATTTAGATACACACCACAACGTTAACGTGAATGGTGAAACAGTGCGTAACACGTTGCGAGAAATGAATTTACGTAGACGAGCAAAATAAAGAAACCTCTCCTTACAAAACGGCGCACAGTGGGGTATTTGGCCTGTTGAACGTGTCAGAAGTCAAAATTTTTAGATTGTTCCAAATGACTAAAATTTTTTCTCATGTACCTGGATACATATGCGAGTAATCTACAATAATATTTTTCCATAAACAGTGCTATTTAGTAACATATAGATACTTGAAAGTAGCATATTCTCGAGATCAAAAGAAGCGTCGACAAACTTGTGTTAAAGAAATAATTTTTTTTTCACAAGTTTAGTGTATAAAATCGAGATAACAACATACCTAGGATGTTAAGGAAGGTACATAGAGTAATTTTACGGCTTTTGTTTTTATACCCTTCGGTGGTTTTGATAGAATAGACAATCGAAAGTGATATATTTTTTTTCAGAAAATTAATATGTATCATGTAATAACTTTTTTGTCCGCATAACACCTCTTTAATTTTTTGCGAGGTTATTCAGTACACATTGCTTCATTACAATCCTTAAAAGTTTAGCTGCGCACTAGTGCGGACACAAAAGTTATTTAGCTTTTTGTGCGACACATATCGGTATGGCATGACCGTATATTATATGACTGACAATGATGAAATCTGACGAAAAAATGTTTGAAATAAAAGTTTAACAGTATTCACATACATATAAACTGCAATCCTATATAAAATTTTGAAAAAAAGTTTATTTAAAAGAAAGAAAACAAGATCGCCTCGATTTTCTAAACATTAAATTATATGTTTGATTTGATTATGTTATATAATATTATGACGTTAATACTATTAATAACGTTGCAATAGTACTTTCTCTTAACCTTACGAAAAAATGTTTCAAACAAAAGTTTAACAGTGTTCACATACGTATAAGCTGCAATATATAAAATTTTGAAAAAAAGTTTGTTTAAAAGAAAGAAAACAAGATCGCCTCGATTTTCTAAACATTAAATTATATTTTTGATTTGATTATGTTATATAATATTATGAAGCTAATACTATTAATAACGTTGCAATAGTTTTGGCGCGCTAAACAGGCCAAATACCCCATTGTGCGGCGCGCGACCGTCACTACACACAACATAGCGGCGCCAACCTGTTAAAAACACTGGAAGTCACTCAACTTTAAACACATAACTTTTGAAGCATTGATCCTCCAGAATCGAAACTTGGATTTCTCACATCTTCGCGTCGAAATCTGCTGGATAAATTTTGAAAAGGTAAACATTTCTGATTACACAAGGAAAAGAGCAGCCGCGAGCTGCGTTAATCCAATCAATTGGGCAAGTGCACGACTAAACAGTGGATGAAAACAGGAATCAGAGCCTGGGAGCGAGTGTTCCGATTACAACTACAGTTATTCGCGTATGCGCGGCGATTTCAGCCTCAGTAACGTTACCTTTTCGATAAAATGGGGTATCTTGAGCACCTCGCAGAATTTTAAAAAATTATTTGTATATAGATATGAAATATTGAAATTTATCATAATTCAAACTTATTCTTTATTTTGAGGGTGGGATAGGGAAGGAGCGCTACAATAACTAAGCAAAATACATAATGAAACAAGAAAATATTTTTATTTCGCAGAATCAATTAAAGAATACCAATACTTGTTGCTAGGGTAAGGAAAACTGACGAAACCTTACCAGTATTCACAAATCAAAAATTATATTATATTAAACATAATATATACAATATAAAATAAAACAAAATATTGCACAACATAATATATAAAATATAAAACAAAATATTGCACCGTCTATTGGCTCAGTCTTTTCTGAAGAAATAAGAATAAAGTAAAGAAAAAGTAAAACAAAATGTTGCACAACAGTCTATTGGCTCAGTCTTTTCTGAAAAAATGAAAACAAAGTATTTTCTGTATTCAGAATGTGAGATTTGGATTTATTCACTCAATCGCTAATAACTTTGTCATTTTTCGGTCGATTTACTTCTGGTTGGTGTTATATTTTGCGTAAAAGTATCAGCTTTACATATATGAAGAGAAACCGGACGTTTTCTTATCGGTTTCTATTTAAAATATTAACAATACTTACCTCGTTCCGCGTCTCTCGTTCCGCCAATAACACCGGTACACCCCTGCCAATATAACTGCCTCAGGGCGTCAGGGCTCTGGCCGCCCTGCTGCGTCATTGTAGATACGCTATTGTTTGGCCGCGCATGCGCGAAAAACTGTGGTTGCAATCGGAACACTGCTGGGAGCCTGGGAGTTTGAAAAAGCAGTAAGGAATAGCGAGGGAATAGTACTAGTGAAAGAATGTATAAAAACAAAAACGAGGGAATAAGGTACAGACTGCAGGTGGGAAGGAAAGATAAGATTACCTAAAAAAATAGATAGGCTAAATCACGTAGGAGTGAAAGACATAAGAAGAGAAGGATATAACAGATAGCTTAAGAAGAAGGGATGTACATAGAAATACAAGGACAAAAGCAGTGCAGCAAAGTAGAATAATCAAGATACAATAGCAGGTACAAATATATAAGATTCACAAGTCTATCCGAACATTTGAACAAGGCAGGAAGGGGACAGATATTAATTGGCCAGCCACGTTGTAGAAACCAAGAAAACAAGTATTGGGAGGTAGAAGAAAGAAGGAGTTGTGATTTATCTGGAGATAGATTTGGCAATGTAGAACATTTAATAACGGATTGTAAACAAACTGATGGAAGTATTAGTGTAGAAGAGATAGTGAGCGGAAGAGAGGACAAGAAGTTTCTAGATTGGCTGGAAGGATTGCGAAAGAAAAAGAAGGAGAGAAAGGAGGACAAAGCCATATAGTTTTAAAGTGAGCAACAGATCGAGTACATGGGTTAAGTAAGACAATTAGAAATAGGAGAAATGGGGAGAACGAAGGAGTGACTGGTGAAAGGGTGTATGTAAAGGGCATATTGTAAAACCGAGTCCAATTCCAAGCCATGACAGTGAATAAATAAAGTTTATTATTATATTATTAATATTTGTTTCTCTAAAATTTTTCTCAATCAAATATACATAGTATAATAACTGGACTACGGATCTTTATGCATTCATGGCTTCTGAAAATCTTCAAAACAGAATAGAATATAAAATTTCATAGAATTTCATTGTTTTGGATCTACAAAGGCTGTTTCCATTAAAAATAGAATTTTTATTTCATTCCACTTTCTTAAAATTTGTCTACAAACATTGGAAAACGCCGAAAATCCGCAGTCTAATAATAACTGTTAAAATTGAGTTTTATTATTAAAATGAAGGTATTAAAACAGGAAAGAAATAATTTCAAAGTTAAATGTTTACTAAATGACTATTTTGTAGAAAACTTTACAGTTTCAATCGCTCCCTGGTTTTCCCACATATCGATTCATTATCACAATTACGTTCCCACTCCATTTCATCTCTGCTGCCATCGCTCGCGTTGTCTCTATTGGCCGAGAACGATGCATGTGATGGCAAGGGAGGTGGGATAGAATGAGAACGTAAATACTTTGCCGCCCCAAGAACTTGATCTATCCCCTGTGGCGAACCACTATTCTCTCCGAGTGCTCTCTGTTCTAGAAACTGTGAGTGAAGTAGAGTTTCGCTATCCAAGTGGGGAAAATCAAGCCGCGGTGCAATTATTAACTCAAATTACCATTACCGCGCGACAGCAACAACCTGTGGTCCGGTGGTACCTGCAACTTGTCTCCTATGCTCAAAGCTAACCAAACGTTGTCGACGTCTCCATAAAAGATTCGTGGTACACTAAAGTCGTTATCCAGCTCCTATCGCCTGTTCCGAGCAGGGACAGGACTATATGTATTTTCTTGACTGCGCCGACCGCGCTGACCGCGCCGAGAGTACAACGGGTGCTGAACGTAGAAAAAGACAGCATCAAAACACCTCAAAACCTCTTAAGAAACGTTCGCTCCTTAGGTCCAGCGCGGATGGCGAGTGCATATCTGGTTGCCATATGGCTGGAATATCCAGTGTTTGGTCGCCAAAAGTTGGTGTTGGCAAATCTTCGGAACCGCTGCAAACATATAGTTTGATACCGTTCACCCCCAATTCATCCAAAAAGTAAGGATGAATTTGTTAGAGGTAGGGAGGAGGACCAAAGTGATAAGTATGGGAACTCTTGGTTCTCCGGAAAACTGCATCGCGACTTTTAACACGTTGACTGCCACGCGTGTTTACAACAAAATCCCCGTCAGGCCACCCGTGCCACTGTAAGATGCGTGCTCTGCTATCGCATGTCTGTTTACATTTCTTTCGGTACTCTCACTCCGATACCTGCTACGATCCTCACTTATCACGTAATTACTCTGCACGAGCAGTTGTAATCTTTGCTCCCGATGAGAATTTTTGCTGTCACCCGTATTCGGGTGACATGGCAGTTAACGTGTTAAACTGCACTACACTATAAACCTTTAGCTTGCATCTTGACTGCACCATGGACCTTTAGATTGCAACTTAGACATTTTAGACTTCGCTTCATTTCACGTTTTAGTTTACCACTGATAGCCATAGAAGCAGTTCTCACTTATAAATTGTATATAGGGAAAATATAGTTATGCACAGTACTCTGTTTAATGCTTTGCTCCTTCAAGTATTTGAAGATGGTCCTTCGAGCAAAAACCTTAGTAGGCACCTCGCAGTGCAAACTAATCAAAGCCCGAACGATCATCACAAGATCAACCACGGGCATAAACAAAAGGTTTTGGGACTGTTTCATGGTTCAAAGTATTGAGAATTGAGTCAGTTGTGGACTTGGGCCTAGTGATACGTTGTGAGGGTCTTATCGAGTCGTGACAAAGGCGCAACAACAGGAAGCCTATCGGTTAGACAATACTAGTGTAGCTCGAGCTTCTTGGTTCTTCGCGGGGATGACTTCCAGTGCAATACTCACACGTAATGTCGTTTGTTTCCTCCTTTCTTCTACGGGGTCTTTCAAAAAGAACTTCTGGAAATTGTTTGTAACGTTAAACCGCGGCTTTGCAGATGACGAGAAGGTCCGGGATACGGATATAGGTGCTCAGATAATTACTGACAAAAGTCAAGTCGCTGGTGCAGACACGTGTATTTTCGTTACAAGCACAGACGACGTAAACAGAAATGAACAGTGTGAGTCCTGCTTGCGTGGTGGTTTCATAAGACCGAATTTGATGAGTTGTGGGATTCTTTATCGGACATTGATGCGTGACACATTTTGCGAGATTGATGAATTGCCACTAGCGGTAGCTTGTTTTTACTGATCTTCATCGATGACAAAATGTGGAGTAGACCTATGACAGCCATCACCAAACATTTGTTTACACCCTATACAGTTTGTTGTGCAGTTGAAAATAAGTATTTATACTGCCGAGCTTTGAATTTTAGATGAAATATTGCTGTTAGAGTAAATATTCGGTAGTACGGCATTCGACGAGCTTCTAAATAAACATTACAAAAGTATCTATGTAAGAATTAGAATTATTTTGTAATGACATAACATTCGAATACAATACCCAAATACATTCTTCGTATTAACACTGAGCCTACTACGAATGCATTGAAAGTATTTGATTCATGTTGCCTTATAAAAATGGCAGCACTATTAACCCTTCGCTGCATAGTGTATCACATCTGATACAGTTAACAAAGGTATATGTATAGTAAACTAAGAATGTGTTTTCTTATCACGTACATTTATTTTTATTTTTCTGAAAATGTTGTCTCAAAATGTTGCTTTTAATTTTCTTTAAATATTTTTCCTTCGAATAAAACACAAAAACTGACATTCTTTCAATTATTTCATCCCAATTAAAAAACTCATGCAGCGAAGAGTTAAGATTATTTGGGTTTCTCAATATAACAGAGATGCTTGAACAAGGAAATATGTTCCATTATCTTCCATAAATGAATTTTCATAATTCTAATAATTGTCAAATATAAAACCGACCATTAGACCGTGATAGGTTCAGCGATAAATAGAAACTAAATTACAATTTGGCAATGGATTTGTCGTACGAATATTTTCGAAAACGTTATGTGACCGTGACTGCTGTCAAACGACTGCACACGAACGTGTTCGGAATGCCAGACCACTTCCAAAGACTATTCCTTAAAATTGATTTGGTTAGAAATGAGAGGACGTGATTCGAAGTTACATACTGTATTTAGTAATGTCTAAAGTTTTCTTTGTAAAACGTCCCTACGCCTATCACTGTGAAACATTTTCTTGAAAACCACGTCGAGTCTCTCGGAGCCGACTGGGAAGAATATCGACGAAAACGCCGGCTAAATTCATCTCGCGGGTTTAGGTCAAAAGTTCGAGACACCATCCGGGAACGAAGTCCGTTATACTTGGGACGACTTTATAACAACGGTATCGTCGTGAAAGCTTCATGCCCCGTAACAGGATCAAGCGGAGATCTTATCGCCGTTTTTACAGTCTGGAGCGGGCTCAACCGCATTTTCTGATTTCGCCGACGGATAAGCCTCTTCAGACGTTCGTAACAGGGTGGCCGGGGTGGGTTGGACGGAGCCGACATTGCGTTCGGCCCGGCTACAAACTGTCTGTTTACGGCCGAAACTTTTGCGCCTTCATTTTCCGCGGGCGTACGCGAGCGCGAACGTTCGTCCTATCGATTTTCCGTAGTCGGCCTTCGTCTCTCTTACGTGCACCCTCTATTTCCTCTGTTCCACACGCTCTGAACTCTCCCGCAGCCTTTCTCTTTCTGTCGCTTTGGCCCGCAGCAGCTCCGGGCTTGCTGTCGGCCACTTGCGATCAGTAACCCCAGTTTGCTAGTAATGTCCAGTTGGTATTCAAACAACGACGCGAGCTTCTCGACTACGACGACTGGAGTTCTTCTCTTCTCTGCTACCTTCTTTTTTCTTCGCGTTATTTTACGCTTTGATTCGCCGACACCCTCGCTCTACGCGTGCCAACAACCGAAAGACACTACCAATAGAACGTGTTGGTATCGAACTCTGATCGTAATTAACTCATTCGGAACCCGAACTGTGCCATGTGAACTGACCCAAACCGTATCTAGCGAATGAACCGTATAGTCCAGTCAATGAATGCTTAAAAGGGGAGTGTAGAGGGAAATGGAAGGAACACATTTTTTCGCTTTGATACTTTGTTCGGACTAATTAGGAGGTAAACATACTAAAAATTCCCACTCCTAGGAGCTGAGCGCAGTGCAGGGGGCACGTAGAAGGTCCCTTTTTTTGGTTTTTCGCTAATATCTCGGAAACTATGCATCCTAGCGATAAGACCACTCTATACAAAATTAAAGCTGCCAAAATATGTCATAATCGGTGTGAACGCCACAACATTGACACGAATATATCGAAAGTAAATACCACTGTTCGATTGCTGATGCTGAAACCCACGGCTGTTTGACAGTGAACGAGCGACTACTGTATTTACAAATGTTAGCTGGATTATCTAAAGCTGAACAGAACAATTTGTCAAACTCTCGTCCAGTTTTAAATGCACCCCTGTTTCACCGTGCACGCGGGCAATTTTAGTTGCACGGGAACTTCACCACTCCAGATCCTTGATTCCGATAAGACCATGCTGCTAAAAGACACGAACTGCTCTCGTTTTTGTAGGAAACACTTTGTTAGGACGTCGCGGCGTTGCTAACGCCTCGGTTAATCGACGTCAAACGGACAGGTAAATAGAGTCGATACCAGTTGAATGATTTTTGCGAGCGAGAAACACAATGCACTGTTATGCCGCGAAGAAGGAAAGGATGGGATTCTCCCGAGAAATAATCCTTTTTCTTCTTGATAACTTGAAGTTTATTGGGTAGTCCACACTAACAAATTATTCACAAGGAAATCGCGCTTTACATGAATTATACGTCCTTACAATATAACTACCGGCTCGGAAATGAATGAGCCCTGAATGAGAGGGTTCCTTGTATAGATTCTGTACAAGGACCTTTAGTCTATCCCCTCAAGTGTGTCACTGGACACGTAACTTTGCTGTTCCTAGTCCAGCTGAACATTAATGTTGAATTTATATTTTTCAAATATTGGATTCACATTTTTTTAATATTTACTTTATATTTTTTAAATATCTAGTCTATATCTCCTGAATATTTACTTTATATTTTTTAAATATCTCGTTTATATTCTCTGAATATTTAGCTTATATTTGTTAAACATTCAATTTATATTTCTTGTACATGTATACAATATTCAGATCCAATATTTTCTCATATGAAAAAATGTGGCTTAAAAAATACATTTCCAATATTTAAAAAAAATATCTATCTAATATTTTTGTGCTACTAGGGTTTGAATCAGCTTTGGGCAAACGACGAAGATAAAGTTGGTTTGGAATCTTATCATAAGGGTGACGCGGCATAACAGCACAACACGAACACCCTTTATTGAAGTCCGCGGGGGTGTGAGTGTTGCTCGGATTTATGAGTATCGGAGTCTTGGAATACAACCTGCTGAACTTGAGTACAAATGGTCGGATGCGGAAGCGGCGCGGCGCCGCGCCGTTGCGGCACGGGCGAACTTTATCTAACCTGTTGACGCGATAACTACGCCAAGGGAGTCATTTGTAACCGGTGCGGTGACGCAACTGTTGATTAAAAATTTGCATGAAGCAACCAGTGATATTCGAAAATACTCCCATACTGTCACACAACTCGTGTTGGTAATTACACTCTTGTAATAACACCATCTCCGTCGCTTCTTATTTTCCACTCGCAAGGGAACCTCGGTGACTCATGCACGTCGATTTTGATAAAACTTTGCACAAGTGTTCATTCGAGACAGTTCGTGCGCGTTTTTTATTTTAACTTAGATATCAACCCTTTTATTCGAACCGGACCACAGAGGGGAAAACCGATGAATTTTGTATCAAAATTAAAGAATTTTCCATAGAAATGTGATAGAGCGATGAAATGTTTTTTTTTTAATTAAAGCTGAAACTTTTCGGAATATGGGATAATTATGGAGATTATGGTTCGAACGTTTTTTAACTTTGAAAAAATAAAAATTTTAATTTTTAACGATAATTCGACTTTTTGCAAAATCCGGATGTCGTAGACAAATTTTGAGAACAGATTTGAAATCAGCGTGAAAAAATCTACGGGAAATGATGTATAGCATGTTCCAAAAAATTAGTTTCCTGCGTGGTATTTGAAAAACCACAATTTTCTTGAAATTGTGCAAGTTTAACCAATTATTTCAAGGTTAATAAACGTTCGTACCACAATCTCCATAATTATTCCGTATTCTGCAAAGTTTCAGCTTTAATTTTTAAAAAATTTCATTGCTCTATGTCATTTCTATCGAAAGTTCATTAATTTTGACACAGATTTCATCGGTTTTACCCACTATGCAGTGCGGCGGGCTAGGTCGCGCTCTAATTGGTCCGTGGTTTTCGTTAACAACTCCTAAACAAAGCCGCGGAAGCCGTTTTTATACAGAAAAATGTCGCTTCAATGACCCAAGGAACATATCATTTCCGGGTTTTGAAGGAATTATGGGTACCCTGTATATGTGTTGTATATATACAGAAACATGAAATAAAAATAAATTAGACTCGTCGAAATATCGACTCTATGCTATGAGTATTTAAAAAAAAACCTGCATTGTTGTATTAGATAAGTTAAAAAAATTTTATAAAAAGAAATTAAACCGACTTCGAAAAAGAAGTAAAAGAATGCACTAATAAAAGGTATGAAACAATTTCCATTTAATTTATTTCTATAAAATACACCAACTGTTAATAAAATTAATTAAAATAAAATATTAATTACCATATTAAATACAACACAATCTTTTCGCAGGCGGCGCAAAATTGAAAGTTTTCGACACTGGAAATTACAAAAATCCTAAAATTCTTCTACAAACTTTCACATATTAATATATCTTCTCTTCCCACCTACTGATTTCCAAGTCCACCATATTCCAATGAAATCATAATCAGCAACATCTGTCATTTGGAAAATTTTCAATTTTGCGCCGCCTCCGAAAAGATTGTGTTGTATTTAATATGATATTAATATTTTATTTTAATCAATTCTATTAACAGTTGGTGTGTTTTATAGAAATAAATTAAATGGGAATTATTTCATAATTTTTATTAGTGCATTCTTTTAGTTTTTTTTTCACCGCGCCGCCATCCCCTCCCTCCCCTCCAGGGAAGATCAGTTTCGTTTTTCTGTAATCTTCCCGGAAAAGGGACATTTACCATTCCAATGCGTTTATTTGCAATAAAAACCGCAAAGAATGAAAAAATGCAAAATTTGTTTTCAAAGAACCAATCGGGAGACATACCCTACAAAATGCAGAAGATTTCGTCTTGATTGGTCCATCCATCACGGAGTAATCGGTGAACATACATAGAAAAAAAGCGAAAAAAGGCACATAGAGATCGAATTGAGTAACCTCCTCCTTTTTCGAAGTCGGTTGAAAAGAAAGTAAAAATGAAATCTAATTGTTGTAACAAGAATTCGTGAACAATAATTCGAGTTCTTTTAAATGTTTCACTTGCAGACAATAAATAATGTGATTAAAACAAATAGTACATGGCACAGTATATAGAAATAAGTGACAACGAATAAGTTGTTGTTTAAAACGATATTACAGGAAACATTCATTTAAGCGATGTTTAGCGCAGCGCGATAAACTTTTAACCATTAAGGTGGTTAGGCAAAAGTAGCTCATCATCATTCATATCTGCACAGTGATTAATTCTATATAATTTACATACATACAAGGCTTAAAATATTCATTACGGCACATTCTAATTCTATTAAGCTCTTGCATATAAAGTAGCTAATTTCAGTAATTGCTATAAGTACATATTCCACAATTGTCAAAATAGATTATTACAACTATATAAAATTACAACTTACACCCTGTTTACTACGAAGAATTATTTATTGTAATAATAAAATTGATTGTAGAAGATTATTTAGGAGTTATCAAACACGATAGAAAACCGTATGTTCGTTTTCTTTTTTTTTTTAATTTTTGCTTTGGAGGAGAATTTTATTTTGATTGTAGAAGAATACCTAACGTTCTCTCTCTCTCTCTCTCTCTGTGTGTGTGTGTGTGTGTGTGTGTGTGTGTGTGTGTGTGATTGAAAACTTACATTCGAGTCAAATAAAATTAGCACTGAAAACACGATTTATATTCGCGAATAAAGGTCAGCGCAATGGGAACATCACGCACTCGCATTTTATGTGAAACAAGGAATTTCCAAATATTGAATGACAGTACATGATAAATTGAGTTTCAATATCATTATTGTCAGCTCTTTGAATTTTTAATAACGCAATATTTCAGTGTATCATGCAGTCATTTAGTATTTTATATCGAATTTAATATTGATTTTTCAGAAAATTTGATGCTCATGATACTTCAGTATGATTTACCTTAATTTTCCAATATCCTCTGCCATTTCAAAAGTTTTTCAATTCGAATGATGATTTAAAAAATTTTTAAACTTTTCTGTCGAAACACTTGATTGATGCTTAAAACCACTTTAAGTAAATTTCCTTAATAATTGGGCTGAATACAATTCACTGAAAATAATTGACTGTAAAAAATGGATGTGTATGTCAGCAATCAATATTAATTATAGGTAGAAAAATGCCTCAAAAGGTGTCGTTCATCGCCACGATGCTGCTTTGCGGTAACAGTCCCTTTATAAGTTTTCATTGACTGGACTATAGATGTGCCTCACTAGCTGGTTTGACAAATAAACGACTTAAATATTGTAACGGTGCTGGGACTGGTATATAGTAGTTTGTGAGCTAGTTTGGATGCTTGTTGCAGAAAACACCAAGTGTTCAGGAACATAAAATGTCACTATACACGTAGAATACCATCGTGTCGCTCGAACGACTACGCCATTACGTGACATTTCTTAAACAAGCTTACGCTCATGGAGAAGATCACTATACAGTAAGTGTATGTGAGAACGTGATTTGCAGTTTTCAACGTCGGAAGTCAAGTAAATCGAGTTCTCTGTTCTACTAGAACGTCGAACGTTATATTTTAAGTCCTGCAGCCATTTAACATTCCAGAAGATATTCTAGCCATAATGTAGCTATCTCACGGGGTCTTCGCCGTCCAGAAGCAAATATTAAGTTTCTGCATGTGAAATGTCATCTGCCACTGCAATGTGTGAATAATACTTTCTGTGTATTGCGCAACGTTTTTTTTTGTACAGGTCTATTATTAACCCTTTGCACTCGTAATTGTTTTTTTCATTTTGTCGTCAATAATTCCCTACTATTTTAAGTGTTTCATGTGAAATTTACTTCAAAGGACAGTTCCTCTATTTATTTTAAACAATTTTGTTTACTAATTATATAATATTAAATATATTTAATTATATATTATATTTAATATTATTATATCTAATTAAATATATTTCTCAAGCATTGTTGTAATTTATATTTTTAGGACATATATTCCTTTTTAACTAAAAAATGCGACCTACATTAATAAAGGAAAATCCAAATATACATATATAAAAACACCTTTCTGATATTCATTGCACAAGATATTTATTTGGAATTTTTAATTTTACAACCAACGTATTACACACCTTCTACGCGATTGGCTTATAATTAGCTTGTAAATAAATGTAGTCTTAACTGACCTTGCGACGACATTTGTATTCGTAATAAAAACTACTATCAGTTGATAAACACGGACACATGATATACAGAATGTAACAAAATTTTTACTTCAAAGGACAGTTCCTTGACTGCTACTTATTTTAAACAATTTTGTTTAGTAATTACATTGCATATAGTTAAACTTTGTTGTAATTTATATTTGTGGAGCTTATATTTGTTTTTAACTAACAAATAAGAAATTAAATCTAGTACTTTATCTAATACCTAAAATGCAATAAATCAATCATTGTACAATACAAATTCTACATAAACATATTGTCCGTCATTATATCTTCTAATTATACTGGGTGCTTCTTTCTTTTGTACAGTAGTGTGCACAATATGTGGCTATAATTATAAAAGTGGTTCTGTCACATAATGCTTGTTTCGAGATATTTAACCCTTTGCACTCCGAGCTATTTTAACTGGAAAATTAAACATTTCTTCCGATCTAGAATATTTCCATACCTTATGATTTTTTCAATTTTATGGATATGAAATTGGTACATTACCTTATACAGTACCTAAATGTTTAGTAACGGTTCATTTTTCACAATATCGTAAAAATTTTCATCAAATTATTATCAAATAATAATAATTTCGTTTAAAATAATGTGATAGTGAAGTAACTGCGATGAACTGATTTCTTTTCGAATTTTAACTTAGACCATTTTCATAATTATGGGCACACATCTATTTTCACACATTACAAAGTTAATGAATTGGTAATTACTTTTAAATAAATATTTCATGTACATCTTTGCAACAAATAAAATTTTGAATTTCTTAATAATTACCTTACATTTGATTTGTTTTCTTTTACAAAAAAACTTAATCAAAAATACTTTATTTGTAGAAGATTGAAATTGATTTGCAGAAGAGTGAAATTGATTTGCAAAGGAGTGAATTTGGAGTGCAATACCTGTATAATTTTCTCTACTTGTGCGCAAAGTTTCATAATTCTTCGAATTTACAGGTTCGATAAGTTCCCTTGCGAGTACAAATCAGTATTTTAACAGTATACTACAAGAAAAGCATAGGGCAGTCAGCAGGCAAGTACTCAAGTTACGTATTGTACAATCTACGTACTCGTTTAAAAACAAAACGCCCATGGGAACCACCTTCCACCTTAGTAGCAATATATCTTCCGAATACCTCTGGAAAAATAGAGAAAACGAATGTGGAAAGGAGAAAGGGTAATATATCAGGGGCTAAGACCAAAAACAATTTCACCTGTGAAACGAGTGCTGGCGAGAACGAGCGTTTCGGAAATATATATGTATATCGTCGAGTGAACGATTTTAAATCTCTCCTTGAATTCGCAAAACCCGTTAAGAAAACCAAGGTAATAATTTCGTCTTTTTACATTGCAATCGCTATGGCGCGGACTCGATTTGGTCGGAGTAACTATCTCACCAGCGGAGAAAGCAGATAAACATACTCGATGATGACAGTCGAATTATTTGCGTTTTGAAGTGAGATTGGTGGAAACGCTGCTGCCCGTATCCAATTTGGGCGTTCCTAAGCAAAGACTCAAGAACAGGCGACTAGTTCGGTTAGTAAACGGTTAGGGAACTCTACGAAATTAAGTGAATGCTGCGGCTTCCTGGCGCATGGCGCGACGCGAATAGAATAAACTGTTACGTAGACGGAACACAAATCACACGCTTGGGAAATCTCGCATGATTTAATTTTGCATTCTTCGTGGTGGATCACGTTAAACGCGATATCAGATCTAATCGACTGTACGATATTTTTCTATGTTCTTCATCTACAGGGTGTGTCCGTTAAGTTGTTACATCATTTTTTAGGCATTTCCAGTAGTGCAATTAAAAAAATGTTTTAAACAAAAGTTTCTCAGTACTTGGTGAGTAGTCCTAATGAGTAGTCCTTGCAGAAGGCAACAAATAAAAATTGTACTAAATTCTGTCGAATTTTTATATTCTATCCTTTTTTGAAACTTTTCAGAAGCCCTAAATGCATAAATATCCGCAGTCTAATTATAACATTACAAAATATGAGTTTGAGTATAATAATTAGAATTTGGCCACCCTCTGTAGGGTATCAAAATATAGATTTCTTTCCGCATAGTTCCAAAAATGAACAAAAGTGGCAAGTGGGTTATCGTGTATACCGCGTTCATTCAAGTATCTATTCATCTGTAAAAAAATCAAAGATAATTGCAATCTATGGTTACATATAAACGTATAAATACAAAGAACACGAACGGTAAAAACGATAAAACATTTGTAGTCCGAATTATTGTATTTCTGTAAACATCCATTTTAAATGTTTTTGTTATGAAGCTTGTTTATTTTGTTTGCGATTTGCGTAGCTTCTCTGAATTGTTTGAAAAGAAAAGCTAAAGAGAAAGTCGTTGAAAATTTAAAAATAACCTCCAGAAAGTTTGAGAGGGTATTTTCTACACAACAATGAACCAGAAAAAGTGGAGAATATAAGAAAATTTTCTTATCTCTATTAAAAAGTTATTACTGGAGAATTTCTTTTAATATTCCTGAGCTCGATACGTCAAACTATGTTAAACTATGTTAAATTAAAAACGGACTAAAAAGTATAAAATAACGTTTTCTAGTTCCATACAGATTCCTAACATTGTACAGATACTACAATTAAATTGGCGCACTGGTTCGATCAATTGTAGACAATAAGCAAATTTTCAAAATATCACATGAAATTCAATTCAACGTTTTGGTCTGAATTTAGACCATTTTCAAGAATGTAAATTTTCAGTATTGCGTCTGTAAGAATTGTACAGATAGTCCTAAAAATTTGTAATTTTGAATTTTGAATAGCTGTGAAAAAATTTGTAAGATTTAAAACGAAAAACGTGGGGGGCATGCAATAGATAATTGATGCATGAATAGTTCACCTAAATCACTAAAAATTTTATTGTTCCGCAAATAATATGAACTATTGTATGAGTTTTCTCAACGGCAGCTACTCTCTACACTCCTTACTATTATCTTGCGCCCTACGTTTTTCGTTTTAAATCTTACAAGTATTTTCACAGCTATTCAAAATTCACAATTACAAATTTTTAGGACTATCTGTACGGGGTTGGGAATCTGTATGGAACTAGGAAACATTGTTTTATACTTTTTAGTACGTCTTTAAAAACGTGGTATTTTTAAAAAATTTATTTTTATTTACATAATTATTTTCTGCTTTTCAGTCTTGTCTATGTGAAAGTTTTCAATCGATTTTTAATATTTTTACCACGTTATGAAATTATAACAGAGACATGTACTATACAGACAGTATTGCTACCGCGACATCATAGTAAAGTAGAGTGTTGTCGCGCAGACTGGGGATTGCTGAACGCGATGAATGACGTAGCGTTTCGCGGAGGGTATAACGGTAAATATTTAATTGTTATTTCTCCTAAACGGATAGACTTTAAAAAATTTTTTTTGAATATTGCATTGTTATCCAGTTCTGAGCTATGTTTCTAATTTCAAGTCTCTAGCTCATCGGAAAATCAGTTAAAATCAATTGCAAAATTTGTCACCGAACAAACAGACAAGAAAGCGAGCTAATAAAAACGAGGTAAAATGTAATATTTCAGCAAATAATGAAATATAAGCCCTCCACATTTTTCTTATTGTAACACCTTCTTTGGTTCCTCAATTGTTTCAACATGCAATTTATCGTTTTATGTAGCATAGCAACTGAATATCGACAAACTGTATTGATGGTTCTCTCCGAGAGTGTGCCACAGTCAAAAGGTTAAAAGACTGCTTTACAGACTTTGAATAAAATGGAAATCTCGTTTCACTGTTTACTGTACTGGGATTGCAAGAGTGACGTAGAAAATAATGTTTATAGTAGCATATGTACAGTGAACCACGAAAGTATTTGAACGGACTTTAAAACAGTATAACTTTTTTATAATTGTACCAAACGACCTGATGTTTTGTAAGCAATTAAAAGCAAAAATTACAATTTACAAGGTTACATGTAAAAATAAAGGAAGCATTTTTTAAAACTTTTTTTATTCGGGTCCTTAATGAAAATTTAAAATATATGTTTTGTAGAACTATGTTAGTTACACACATGATATAATTTTAAATGGTTAAATGTGGAGAAACTAATACTTTTTTCAGTATTGCAAGAGGTATTTCTAAGCTGACGACTTTTTACAACTTTTTACGGCCATAGGAACTTAGCTCCTGTTTACAGGATGTTTTTCTTGGGCATGTATTAAGTAAGAAGTATGTAATTGTAGCAACGTTTCTAACGTCTGTAAGACGTGCGATATTTAAATATTGGTAAACATTGGTTGGGTGAATGTGGTATTATCATGCGTACATTAACCAACTATAAATAATTATAGTCCCAACGTTGGATATTCGTCGGTAAATTGTCATAAATTTTCGTCGTAGGCCCTATGTTGGAGATTTGTAGACAAAATAATCAACCATATCCCAACCGTTAGCCAATCATAAATGTTATCAAGGTACTGTGGCCTGCGAAAATATACAACCACTTTTTTAAAAATATATAATTTTTAAAATAGGATCGAACGACACTTGGTCTGTTTCACTAGTTATAAAACTTCGTTTACTGTACGGCGTGAGCACAAAATTTTGGAAAAATTGTAATTGATCGGAATTGAAGAGAAAATAGTACAGGTTGTTTTTTCTACTATTTTTATAGGGATCTTTTATTGATAAACAAAAAATACATTTTTTATATGTATAAGCTCTATACATTCTGAACATGTTATCGAAATCAATCGATGCGAAAAACGACGGACATCCAGTAGTAAGAATTATTAAATTCAATTTGATAAAATTTTTAGATGTACGTATAACTGACACCTGTGCACAAAACGGATTCTTCATTTTTAAATTGCTGGCTCGCATGAAAAAAAAAAGTTGTAAAAAGCAACCTTCACCATTTTTTTCCCAGCAATTCTGACTAATTGCAATTTGTTAGAAAGTTTTGTTTCTATCGTACAATAAACTAATTATTCTGACTTCTCGAGAGAAGAGAGTGTTTTAATATTTTCGCGAACCACTCTGATTCACTTAAAATGATATCAGAGGACGCGCACGGGTAGATTCAGATTAAACTGAATAAGTAAAATATATTTAGAAAAGTTAGCTAAATAGAGGAAGCTGTGTAGACTGAACACAGATCCGCTGCTCCACACATTCATCTCGCAGTCTTTTTATTGAATGAAGACTGATTAGCGCACCTTGAAAAAAACGAAAGAGGGATAACCATTTACATAAATATGATATTCACGCGAGATATAAATTTGCGGGGCGGTACTCTGAATCAGCAGATGTTTGACATTTGTATCACGTGGAAACATTTGGGGCGTGTATAAACCTTCTGCTCGTCTCCTTCGCTAAATATAGCTCGCAGAGACGAGGAAACGTGGCCTAAATGTACAGAATGCTAGTATGTGCATTTCCGCCATTAATATTTGAATTCTTGTACAAGTTTAGTTCACCACATTTCAGATCGGTTGTTACGAGATTTTAAGTGTCCTCGTGTGGAAATCTCGGTCGTGAAAACTTAACCAGGATTTCCGTAGTTCTTAATATATAACGGAAATGAGGAAAAGGTCAAAGTTTCCTATTATATCAATGCATAGCATCGGGAGTTACAAACCGATTAAAAACTATAAACTCGTATAAGTTTTTTTTTTAAATAAATACCTTATTAATGAATATCTTAACATGCAAAGGTAATTTCAATTGAAATAACTTCCCTATAAATCGGGAAGTTAATTAAGCAAGCTACTTTAACTAACTTAACAAAGTTAGATCCAAAAAGATTGAATTAACTGTATATTAGGGTGGACCATATTTTTCGACCATGAAATTTTGAATACGCCTCCTCCCAATATTGTTCTATTTCATGAAAAAATGATATATCTAAAGTTTTAGATGAATCGAACATCGGGAAAGCGTGCCGCATCGAGCGCGAAATTTTGAAATAGAAGTAACTGCGCGGTAAATGTAAATTGTATACTGAAAATTCAAGTTAAATATTTTATACATCTGTAAGGAGGTTTGACACGTAAATATCCTTTGCTCACTCGTAGAAAACTGTTTATTTAACCAAAACTCATGGTAACATGGATTTGTTAACAAAATGCTGACGCAACGTATAAATCTATAATATTATATATAACAGTATAAATCAATAACAGGTAAATATATAAGTAATACATTTAGTCATCTACATGGTGGTATAAACATTCTTACACATCGAAAAATATCATAATTCCTTACATGCATTCAAGTACAAGTGTACTCTGTACAAATTAAGATTATTTCACATTAACCCTTTATAATAACATTATTTTATTTTATTTTATTTTATTTTATTAATTAATTTTATCACAAACATAATACTTTCTGAGAAAAATGGTAGGTACTAATAAGGTATTCACTTATAAGATATAAAAAATATATAATATGTAAATATTATATAAAAATATAATACCTTACCCTTTATAATAAAATTAATTAGCCTGTCTAATTGCTGTCCGTCACCTTCCCGCTAAAAACTTCGAAAAAAAATTTTTCTCTTTTTTTCATATAAAATTTCTCATGTTTTTCGCAACTTCAACATCAATGCGGCACGCCTCCGCCTTATCCGATCAACTTTATCTTTTGTAGGAATTAATTTCTTACCAAATGGCACACTTTTATGGGGAGGCGTGGCGTGAAAAAAAATCTAGCAAAAAGGTTTCTCCAAGTATAACTAAGGTTCACCCTACTGTGCATGGCGAGCTTGTACACAGAGGATGAAAATTCAATTAAATCAATCGTTATTCTTAATATGACAAACACGTTAGTTTTTCTGCCAAACAATAGTTTTCGAGAAAAAGGATATTAACCCTCATCCATCCCTCGTGTCAATTTGACACAGTTTTCCCGAAATAAGTTATACCGTTCGGTAATTTATAAGTAAATTTGTCCAAAACTTGGTGACTTTCATTTTTTAAATGCGAAACATATAACCGCAAAAACCAACATGTGAATGTTAACTCATCAATTTGAATGAAAAAAACATCGAAAAGTAACTGTTTGACTTGTTATTTTATTGTTTTTTTTATCATTGTGTCAATTTGACACCGAGGAACAGATTCAGTTCGCGAAATGAGGGACGGATGAGGGTTAAATGTTCAAAATTTCTATTTATAATTTTCATAAATGTCTTGACTACCGTTTTACAAAATTGTAAGTGCCTCCTATTCACTGACGATTTAAAAATCTTCAGCAGCATCTCGTCCTTTGATGATGCGTCCAGATTACAGGCAGACCTTGATCGTTTAAGCAATTTTCAGCAGGTTTTAGCAATATGAATGGTATGGAACTCAATATTAAGAAATGCCATGTTATGCGGTAATCCCGTCGCTCTGTACCTTTCATACATCCTTACCATCTCAATGACAGTATTCTCTCCTCAATAAACGAGGTAAAAGATTTAGTTCATTTCTCCTCTACCTTAAACTTTTCCAACCATATTAATTATATTGTTAGCTCCGCCTCTAGAACACTTGGTTTCATACTTCGTTTTCCCACTGATTTTCATTCAATCCGCATACTTACAATTAGATTCTCCGAAAAGCTCTAAGTATTAAATCATGCTGCTCGAGAGTGCAACATAAATTTCTCAGGTTTTCTTCATATAAACTAAATAATCCAATGTCATTCTTTGATCATGATTACTCCACAATATTAACTACAAGGAACCAAGAAACATTCTCTGCTCGAAGAATAGTATCCGACCAGAGCTTTATGTTTCATTTAATTAATAATCATATTGATTGTTCCCCTCTCTACTTGCGTAAATCAATTTGCATGTACCGGAACATGAATTCAGAACAAGAGCGGGTTTCTAAACACTTAAAGCAAAATCGATTTATGGATTAATTAATCCATTGAATCGCATTATTGCAAAATCGTGCACTATTTATAATCGTATTGATTTTTTCATTGAATCTTTACTAAATTTTAAAATGCAACTACGCAGGATTATATTATAATACCATATCGATTGTACCAGTATTATTTTTTTTCTTTTATGTGCATGTCCCGTCTTTGTTGTTAGACGAGTAATTTTGTATCTTTCTCTTTTTTCTTATTGTAAAGACTCCCACGTGTTTTCTGTATCATTCGATTTTTAATCTCCCACGCGTAGCGACATCCGCCCTCTGCGGGAAGCTTCATCCCCAAAAGGAATAATTTAACCATACCTAACCTAAACCTAAACCTAAACTTAAACATTAAATTAAATGACTGTTTGTTATAGGAGAAATAAAACAACCTCATATAAACTAAAAAATAAACCTGTTTGTTCTAAAAAAGGAAAACAAAGCGGATGGAACAATAACATGAAAACTAAAAAATAGTTTGCAATAAGAAAAACAAAATAAAGGCCTTCGCCTCCTCCCCCAATTGCACCCCCGTGTGTGTATGTTCTATTCTACATCAGAAAGTATTATCTTTATGATAAAAATCAATACGACATAAAATGTGTATTTTCATGAGACCTATAACTTTCATTTGAAGTATTTTTCAAAATTACTATTATTAACTTCCCGATTTATAGGGAAGTTATTGTTTTACGAAAATAAATGGAAAAAACGATGATTTTTCATGGTTTCCGCTATGAAAATAACATTTGCGACAATTTTCACCATCATTTTCATCATCATATTCGTAATCAGCACGTCAAAATACGTAAGAATCCATAGTATAAAAAGAATCGGAGGTATGGACTTGTCGGAAGTTTATCCTACGGCGCTTCACCTTAATCTGTTCAGACTATTTACTCGGAAGTATCACATACATTTATTTGAGTTTCTATGACAGGTTCGGATCTATCTTGGCGGGATTCGAGTATACTTCAAGCAGTAGCTCACCTATTTCATAGTACGGTCATATCTCGGGCGCAGCTAATAATTCATAAGAAAAGTATATAGGATGATATAGATATACCCGTACGTGTGGACATGTTCCACGTGACCGTGCATGTAAAGTGCTAGGCATATGTGTAGTCATAATAAATAATAAAATTATGTAAATAAAAATAAATTTTTTAAAAATACCACGTTTTTAAAAACGAACTAAAAAGTACAAAATAATGTTTCCTAGTTCCATACAAATTCCCAACATTGTACTGATAGTCCTAAAAATTTGTAATTGTGAATTGTTGAATAGGTGTGAAAATACTTGTAAGATTTAAAACGAAAAACGTGGGGCGCATGCAATAGATAATTGATGCATAAATAGTTCACCTAAATCACTAAAAAATTTATTTCTCCACAAATGATATGGACTGTTGTGTGACTTCTCAACGGCAGCTACTCTCTACACTCCTTACTATTATCTTGCGCCCCGTGTTTTTCGTTTTAAATCTTACAAGTATTTTCACAGCTATTCATCAATTCACAATTACCAATTTTTAGGACTATCAGTACAGTGTTGGGAATCTGTATGGAACTAGGAAACATTAATTTGTACTCTTTAGTTCGTTTTTAAAAACGTGGTATTTTTTAAAAATTTATTTTTATTTACATAATTATTTTCTGCTTTCTAGTCTTATGTATGTGAAAGTTTTCAATCGATTTTTAACATTTTTACCACGTTATGAAATTATAACAGAGACATGTACTAAATTCAGACAGTATTGCGACCGCGACTTATCGAAAACAAATGCAAGCAGTAATGGTGTAACGATTCTTTCACTTGGTAAAAGAAGCGATGATGTACTACGAATCGTCGCGCGGCGACGCGACGTACTATCATATACTGAGCTCCGTCGGGGCGAAGTGGGTCCGTGGAGTGGGGACGAGTCAGAGTGCGCACGCATAGTAAAGTAGAGAACGTTGTCGCGCGGAGTGGGGATCGCTGAACGCGATGACGTAGGTTTCGCGGGGAGGTGAAGAGGAAATATATTTAATCGTTATTGCTCCGAAACGGATAGACTTTTAAAAATATTTTTTTTGAATAATGCATTGTCATCCAGTTCTGAGCCATATGCCCGATGTCAAGTCTCTAGCTCATCAGGAAGTTAGTTTAAAATCAATTGCAAAATTTGCCACCGAACAAACAAACACACAAACAAGAAAGCGAGCTAATAAAAACGTGGTAAAAATATACAAGATCAGTCACATAAATATGTCATGTTTTATCTGAAACTGTATTCAAAATTCAAACTTGGAGAAAGTCGTGAAGGCGAAGATGGAATGATGTACTAGAAAGATATATTTTGTCACGACTCCGTTACTCTGATACATGCACCCGTACACTTAAAAAATGCATGTACAACGTTTACTTAATGGATCTGCATAATTTTAAAAATGTTAGGATACAATCTGGAGGAGGTGGCAATGATAAATACCTCATTCTCTCTGTTATTGTCAGTTTGCTTCCAAAGGTTACAATGAATTCTCGCATATTAATATTGTTTTTACGGCATTACCAGAGACGGACGATTAATTTTGGGACCCTGGACTAACACTGTTTGAGGGTCTACCCAATTAACCCAAAATTAACTGAAGTACAAAAAATTTTTCTATCATTTATTTTTCCTTAAGTTTTTCATTTAAATTGTTTTCACTTTTTTAACGACGAAGAGGACCCTGCACTGCAGCTGATAAAGCACATGTTGATCCTAGATGGTGGAATAAAAAAAGCGTATAACTATTATTTACATAAATCAGACCCAACAAGCAAAAGTCTATGTCTACATTTCATCACATAAAAAAATTAGAATTTTCTGCAGCGGTATATTTTTTAATGCCTTTATTTACCTTGAGATCACGTTTACTTTTATATCCACAGTTTCAAACATTCAATGCGGCTGTCACGGCGATGGATTTTTCTACAGGGAAAAGAGGGAGATTTTCGTTCTCTGCCAGAAGATGCGATTTGCTTCCATTTTGTCTACAGCATAACGCGGCATTGTAAGCTGGTGTGTTGCATCGTTCGTGTTGTCATACTACGCTTTCGTATGCGTCTTTCTTACATTCTTATATATTGTTTTTACATATATACTAACCGTTCTTGCACATCAGAACTGCACTGAAATCGTATAATACACAGAAGCGCCTTGAAACATATGTTGAAGAGAGACTAATAGAATTTTGATGTTCAGAGTAGAAAACGTTTAGAGTTTCTCTCAAGTATTAAACAGGTAGTGATAGAAACAGATATGCATCATAAAAAGTCGTATCTTCCTATAATGACTGAAATAGGTGCACCCAACGTGATTGCTTTGAATAATGACTTGACGGTACAGTTTAAAATTTATACAAAAATCTACTTTTTAAAAAACCGGTTTTCGGTTTTTAACTTTTCCATGAAACCGGTTTAAAACGATTTCGAATTTTTACAGATAAAAAACAAGACATATTTACAACTTACAATAGAAGTTTTTAATTTTTTTATTTATAATAATTCAAAAATACAAAGAAGGAAAACATAATAGATTGCGAATGGGAAACTACCTGTAATAAACGTGAGAGAGTGTAATTTATCTTCGTAGGATTTTAAGAGACTAAATTGCGAATTTGGATAGCCTCAGGCTAGAATGAAAGGAAAAAATCAAATTCTTCTCGGGTTCTGGCCGTCTATTGCGTCATTGTAGATACCCAAATTTTTTGGCTGCGCACGCGCGAAAAAAAGCGGTTGTAATCGGAATACTGGAGAGGAGTCGTCTACAGCTCGCGAGCCGTGAGTTGCCTAGGACTAGGATACCGTGTTGACCGATCCATTTTGATTCAATTTACTTCCTACCATTTGTACAATGCATTAAAACTGCAGGAGTTCAACACATTAAAACAGAAACGTACGCGTAATAACGTGCTCCGAACTCAGACGGCGTAATAGCGCTCGTTAATACTACACGTTTAACCATTCCACAATTATCTACAATTCGTATTATTATTAAAATTCCCACAGTTTTTGCCATGGAATTAATTTCATTTGCAAAGTTCTTTGGTCCGCAGAGGTAGGTCAAGATCAATTAATACACACGCGAGAGCGAATTAAATTATGAGATACCAATTTTTTAACAATTCCCAACCGTCCAATTATAAATTTCAAATTAAGGCGGATTCGTACAGCGGTTCGTTCACTGAAATTAAAATCTGTTCTCGACGTCGCTGAAGGGAAGTTAAAAATACGGAAACAAAAAACATGTCTAACCATTATTGTTTATTTTCTATAATTAAACGCCCGACGTATAACGAAGGGCTGCATGGCCAACCGTCGCGTCGTGTTGCTGACACAATGGAATAAAATTAAATCCTTCAGACACTGTTCTGACTCGAGAGTAAGTAAGTTTTAATGGTGTAGCGGTTTTTTACCAATTTGTAGAGCACCCATTGTACGGAAAAATGTAACGAAGAGTGAACCACGGAAATATTTTGTCTAAAAGAATGCTTCATCGAGAAACGATAAATTGAGAAAGATAGAGAGAACGGTACTGTTCGAGACACGAAACTGTCCTATTTAGAGGTAGAAGGACCGGCGGATGATACAAGAACCAAGGAAATTGAAAACATTCTCGAAGACAAGTCCCTTAGACAGTCGCCTTCCTTTCTTCTTTTCCCTTATTTCCTTCGTCGCTGTTCTCCCACTACTTCTTCAACTCCTGCTCTGTTTATCTCTATCTGCCGGCCCAGAAGAAAAGATGCTCTTTTCTCGGCTTACCTGAAACGAAACAACTTTTGCTCGACAGAGATGTTTGCGCTACTTGCATTCGTTTTCCGTACTTACGTCTCGTTTACATAACTCAACCCTTTTTTCTACGAGCCAGTTTTAATACCGCGTCATTAGGTATCGTTTTTGTTTCGCAACACCAACGAATCATTTCACACCTACTGAAGTCATTATCTTCCGACGTAAAAATGGGCATTATTTGGCGAAACAAATATTCAATACTAAAAACAAATATTTCATATTAAATACTGTTTAATATTTTAGAATTTGTTTTGCTTAAAGAAAATAGTATTTTAAATAAGATATATAGAATTTCGAAAATAAAATATTTCTATTTCAACGATCCACAAAATAAAATATCTCTATTTTAACAATCTGAAACACGAAATAAAATAGTTTTTACTTTTTGTATTGTTATAATACTCTGAGAAATCGTATGTTAACAAACGATTTACACTCATAAATGTATTCAATTCGAACCATTATTTTCAGCAATAATAGTTAAAATTGAAATTGAAAATAAAAAGAGAAAATACAAATATTTTCAATATTCTTCGAATAGAATACTATTTCCAAAAATTACTGCTTCAAATAAATTATTTTATTTTCAACAATTACTGCATGACATAAAATATTTTATTGACGAAGTTGTACACATACTTTAAAATAAATAGGATTATTCATTATTTTCTATTTAAAATACTATTTTCCCCACCTATTTATCAGCGTAATCTCCGAATATCTTAACAGACTTAAGTAATTGATTAACTACAGCAATTACAGTAGCACACAACGGTATTGCCATCATAACTAATATTAATATATTAATATATGAAGATCAATATTAATATAGTACAATTAATATTAATATAGTACAATTAATATTAATATATTAAAATTAATATTAATATATTAGGCACGATCGTCCAACAATGAAGATCGCAATACCGTTGCGTGCTACTTTAATTACTGTAGTTAGCTAGTTCCTTAAAGTATGTTAAGACATTCCAGATTACGTTAGTAATCTCTCTACGTAAAATAAGATCCCAAGAAAAACATCCTGTAAACAGGAGCCAAGTTCCTATGGCCGTAAAAAGTTGTGAGATCAAACAAAATACGGCCAAGTTCGTTAACTTAGAAATACCTCATGTAATACTGAAAAAAAGCATTTGTAAAAATTAGTTTAAAAAAACGCTATTTAATTTTTAAAGAGTTACATGGAGGGCTAAGTTATTCAAACTTGGTCGCTACGTAACACCATTTATGGCTATTGGTTTAAAAAGTACTATTACCTTGCGCCCCACGTTTTTCGTTTTAAATCTTACAAGTATTTTCACAGCTATTCAAAATTCAGAATTACAAATTTTCAGGACTATCTGTACGAGGTTAGGAATCTGTATGGAAATAGTAATCTTTATTTTATACTTTTGAGTCCGTTTTTAAAAACGTATTATTTTTTTTAAATAAAGGAGGTCATATAATTTTTCCATATTCCTATTCAGAAAAAAGACAAATTCAATGATGTGCCACAGTCCATAGTTAAGGTGAAATTCAACATTTTCAAAATTTTCAATTGAAATGCGCCACGCGATATTTTATCCGATCAACCTCAAACTTTCCACAAATTTTTCTCTCACCTAAAGGAACAATTCTGGAGGGTGGCGTGCATTGTACTCGTTGGTAAAAAATTAAGAAGCGCCCTAATATGTGTAGTCCATCTCCAAAAAAATGCAATTAACATTTCTGTTGCAAGAGTATCGCAGTTCTCCTTCAAAGTCACAGACTTTTTTATTTAGCATTGCCACTGGTGTAATAATTCTGTTAATTAGGAAGGTGAAGTCACAGAGAAAATCGCTTCAACTGATTGCAGTACGACCGTGCATGTTCGACATCGTGATGTGTCCAAGCTGTCGTACGAGAGATTTTACGGCTCTGTCGTACTGCGGTCAAACGCGATCGCTTTGTACAGGTCCCGCGACAGTTGCACGCGCGCGTTACGATTACCGTTCAAACAGCCGTATCCAATAAAGCTTCACAACAGTGCATACGATAATATTATTAGATCGTAACGTATGAAATGGTCATTTTCCTCCATGAAAGTAAATACAGCCACATTATTTATCGTGACAGCTTTACGAGTAAACATATATATCGGGTTGCACAAAAACTCGATACATCTGTCCTTATATGATGTCGTTCATGTTATATTGTGTGTCCTCAATGTAGGAAGTAAGTGCTCATTTTGAAAGTTTATTTAACTTTGTTTAAATCAGATATTACTATGAGGACTGATCCATAACTAACGTAGCAGAGGCTGGGGTTAGTTGACTAACTTTTAACATATTTAATTTTTACTAATGAACTATTAGTATTGTTGCGACGGTAACACCAAAGGTCGACCGTTGCGTACCGTTCCTCCAGGCGATAAAGGAACATACCTGAAAGGGATGTTTTAACCATAAAAGAACACGTGCGACTCAGCTACAAGCCAACCGAGAAAATTAGTCTAATTAGTTATGACCACCGGCCAACAACCGTAGTCCCGTTGAAAGCACCGGTTCTCGTTAGATCACCGAAGTTAAACAATGTGGAACGTGAATGGCACTAGGATGGGTGACCGTCTGATAAAAAACCGAAAAGTGACCCACCCGAGGTGTTTTTCACGTGTTGTTGGCAAAAGGTGGTTCGGAACCCACCATAAACAGTAGGTCCCGCTGAAAAGGCGATGGTGAGAGTGGAAAAGAGGGGGATTGGTAAATGAATTTGAAACCCTGAGGGGACCAAATATCATGTTACAATACAAATAGTTATGACCACCGCAATTCGACAATCTCGACCCCGACAGATGGACAGTACGTGCGACCGAACCGACGAAACGACGAACGAAGATAATACCAAGGAATTTTATGAGAGTTTCCCACTCTCCTCCCAATACACCCACGTCCAAATACGAAACGCTTCGTTTTCCCACTTAAATCCACAATCATCCAATCAGGAAAAAACCAAACTGACGATGGACAGAACACGACGAGACAGAACTCGGAACAAATCGAAAACGCAGACGGACGAGACGGACTTTCCAAAACGAACGTGTACATCGCGAACTATCTCAGTGTAATATCTAAGACTTTCCAAAAAGGAACATCTATATCGCAAACCATCTCAGTGTAATATAGAGTAGTAAAGTGTACATAGTGAAAAGTTTCGCACTAATTCTCTACTCAAGGTACTCAATATTACCTAGTGCACATAGAGAGAATTTAGTCAAGTATTTTGCTGACTTGTTATACGCCACAAGTTTGATTTAATTTTGAAACTCGCTTCGATTGAACCTAGTTTTAATCAAATTTAGATTAGTGAGAGCAATAAATCAACAAACCCCGGTTGCAGGGTTAGTTGACTTAACCATGTAGGGTTAGTTAATAGTATGAACAATACTTAAATTTTTATTTCTTCGTACATATCTACTGTAGTGAATCAGATGATGATTTGTAGGCAAAATTAAGCCAAATTAGGTTTACAAATCATCATCCGAGTCACAGTTAGTACACATATCTGATGCATTCTTCGTGAGCCCATTTGCTGCACCGTGCAGCATTCTGAATCATCTTCTGATTCTGAGGACAAGGAATCTTTCTTGATTGACGTAAAACCTACGGGTACATGAGATGAATTGATTTTCATTCCGCCGAGTTTGAATTCCTGTAATTACACTCGTTAAATTACACTATCCAACAAAAATGTTTCTATGTAACTGTTGGGTGGATATTATAGAGTTTGTCGCGCTGATTCCGAATCTGTCCATAATTTTTCTCCTACGCGCACAGTTTTTGAGAAATTTGAGTTTGACAAAATACGTATTTTTTTGAGTTTGAACAAATATTGCGGCAACTCATGTCGAGCGAAGATATTTCGCTTTGTGGATCGAAAAAAACGTCGACGTTGGAAAGTTGAAACGGTGGTTTCTCAAAATAAAAGTCTGCTGTATCGCGTGGTGTAATTCGATTTTCCGCTAGACCCTTATTTTTACCACGTTTTTTTATATCAATTGAAGTTTAAACATGTTTAAACAATCACAACGGATTACTATTGCACATCACTGGATTCGAGGAAGTCTAGAGAACTCGGGAAGAAGTCTTTTGCTGTAAAGAACAATACAATATCTTATATAATAACATCACAATATTTGTTCAAAGTCGCAAAATACGTCTTTTTCAATTTCTCAAAAACTGTGCGCGTAGGAGAAAAAATTAGGCCAGATTCGGAATCAACGCAAAATTTAATTTCTTAGAAGAAAAACATTAGAAATTGGTGCATGTTTTTTATTTTTTTGTCCATGCTGAAAAGCTTTTGTAGATTTAATGAAATTCTATCAAAAAGTATCATAAAATGTTTATTTAAAGAAAAGTGTAGGAAACAGAATTGAATTACGTCTGCATACATATACAGGGTCGTTTACGTCCACGACTAATTTTTTTACTGTCCTGGGTTACAAAAAAAAAAATTTGAAAGAAAGAAATTCAACAGTAATATCATATTTCGCTCCAGACATAAACAACCCAGGACGCCACGGAAGGTTAAAAACATAAATTTTCGAGTTGCCAAAACTCCCCGGTGAATTTAAAGTTGTAAAAAAGTATATATCGTATTTCATGTGTTGCATAGAAAAGATATATTGAACAGTTGTCAGTACCCTATAAAAAGGTCTACAGGAAAACTAAAGAATACATATAGGTTAACGTTCAATTTATAAGACAATAACAGAACGATACGCTATTTAACGAACTCAATAAAAACTCAGTATTCTTTTAAAATAAATATACCGTTTATTTATAGAAAATCATCTGACACTAAGATGAGGGAGACCTTAAGGTAAGATATCCAGGGTGTCCTAAAGATGTTGTACTTCCTTGAAAGGCATTAAAACCGAAGGATATCGGGAGCAACAAGTCAGCAAAAAGTCACGTTCGGAATTAGATATATTTCTATACAAGGTGTCTGAAAATTCCCTCAACATCTGGAAATGAGAGGTTCCTGAGATCGTTTGAAGCGACCTTTTCCTTTGCAAGTTCACTCCTATTTCATCATTATTTCAAAACTTAAATACCACATTAAATAGGTCGCTGGATTCGTCTTAGCGTCAGCTATAATATTTATTCAATAAAAAATATATAGTTATACATAAACAATCAATGTGACCACAATTTTTCATTAAAAACAAATAATTCTTTAAATAATTTATATTCAGATTTGTAGAATACAGATTACTGATTACTTTTTGTAGGAAACATATTTTTATCACACCACCGGAAATGTCTGAAAAATCGTTTGAATAATGAATAATAATTGAACACTGGCTGTTTAGGCTTTCAAACATGAGTAATCCACAATTTTTCAATGAATTAAGTTTAATACGTTTAATGAAATAATGTGTTATTACTGTCTTATTTAAAGAATTACAAATATTCAAACGAGATTAAGTATTATATTTTACAAAGTTACTGACTATAATCAATTGATCACACGGATTTTCGGCTTATAATTGTGTGTATCTATTAATAAACAAAATTTCTCTTAACAAAAGTAAAATACAGGTTTTGAATATGGAAAAATTGCTGTGATGCTATACTGCGGTGCTGTTGCTATGCTCTCTCATATAAATGATTCAACTGAGCTAGCAAGAAATTTGAATTTCTGTTAATGGTTGAATAATATAAAAAATTCATAAGATAGGTTTGGGTTAGGTCTTTACACTCTTAAGAGCCGCTGAGTGGTCGTCATGAGTCTCGTGCAATGCGACTCGCCGCGGAATTGTGTATCACGCGACTCTTTAAACCATCATAATTTCCAAACTGGTGGGAGTTGGGACGAGAACTTTACAGTACCTTTTAGAGGAGAGGTTGCTGAAAATGTACCTTTGTTAGAGCCTCTGCTTTTGTCTGCTTTTTAACTGATCCCTTGTCAAAGGTGAAAAACTTTAACAATTTTCCTTAGTTGTCTAAGTATTTTTTTTAATAATAAATTATAAATATTAACGTTTAGTTCCTGGGGCGTTCTCAACATAGCTATACATTATTCATAAAAAAATTGGGCACTTAATCTTCAGTAGGTTTCCCAGGACATCGTTATGAAGAAACGAAATTTTTTCGGTGATTAATTGTATCTGAAAAAGTTTGATCTTTGAACGCTTGTAACGAGAGTTTTTAATAACTTTAATTAATATTATCGTTTTCGAATGTAATGGACATTTAAGAATCACTGTGCATTCGTTAAAAAACGATATGAGAACTTTGATTTTTAGCTCATGGACTATGAAATATGTCTACTGGCTGACTGTGCTAACACGCGTCTAGGTCGCGCATTGATTGGTTCGTGTTTTTCGTTAAAAACTCCTTAACAAAGCCGTGTATGCCATTTTTGCAAGGAAAGTGGCGTATCAAATTATCTCAGAAACCTCCCATTTCCAGATGTCGAAGGAATTTTCAGACACCTTGTATATTCTCGCTCCAGAATGTTTGCTGAGACTAATGATATCCAAAATAGTTTATTTAGTAGCCATACAAACATAGAAGTCGTTGCACAAAAACTTCGAATCGTAACACGATAAAATTATACATTTATTTGAATCATAAAGAACGTTATATGAGAACAATTAGTAATTGTCGAAGAACTTTTATTGATTACGGAGTAAATTGTGCTTGAGTAGACGAGTCGAAACCTGTAGAAAAATTTGTTTATTGATGCATTTTTCAATAAGTTCTGGAGGCTTATTTAAATGTTAATTTATTGTGCCGTTTAGTTCACTTTAGAGGAGCGCAGAACTAAAAAATACCGAGAACTACCCCCTTTAGATATATATGGCATTAATATTTAAACTATAAAGAACAGATTGGAACAAAATTTAGCTACGAATATCTGCATATTCCGCGTCTACTCGATTTGTACATAAGTGTATATACAGTAAGGAGCATAACTGTTTCTACACACTTTAAATCAGAATAACTTTTTTATGAATGGACCAAACGACTTCAATTTCTCTGTAAGGCTAGAAGAATTAGTATAGTTAATAAATCGAAATTGTGATAAACAATAGTAAAAATTGATTTTTACAACTTTCATAGCTGGGCCAATAACGAAAATTTAATAGTTGTGTTTGGTCAACTCGTATAATTTATTATATACGTTCTGAAAATTTCATTGAAATTGGTTACATGGTTTACGAGTTATAAACGACAAAGGGAGGTCAATAGGCCGAAAACCATGATATATTGCAATGTTTACCACTTTTGATCGTTTATAATTCGTGAAACAATTAATCAATTTCGATGAAATTTTCAGAACCTGTATAATTCATACGAGTTTACAAAACACATCTTGTAAATTTTCGTTATTGGCACAGCTGAAAGAGTTGTAAAACTCCATTTTTACTATTGCTTACAACAAATCCAACCAAATGCATTTTTTGAATTTATTTATTACACGTCATTTACTAAACTAATTCTTCTAGCCTTAGAGAGAAATTGAAAAAAGTGGAATATTTTTGTGAGCTACAAATGGTACATTATTTTGTATAATAATTTTTGTTATGAAACGTATGTATATTTTTCAAATAAATTATATATGTTTATCGACATTAATAAATGTTTTATCGCTAGAAACAATTCCCAGGGTGATTGCTTTATCAACAAACGAATTATCAAATCATAAAGTTAGTTATACCTGGAGTCCGAATATTTTTTGGAGTCACTGTACATGTCTAGCTGACACAAGAGATTAACCAGCAAGTTTCTGTAAAGAAACAAGTGATTAAGAAATTCATTGCAATAGTTATGGTGAACATGTCTCACAGAGGGGAAGATGGAAAACTACAATCGCACTATTTCCTGTAAAAATACGGGCTCACGGCAGCACACGTTCCTCTCGGTATTTCCATACGCCGCGGCACAGGACGCACTTTCAGTGGAAAGCATTTTAGTATGAAAAATTGTTATATCCCTTTGTCGCCTCAGAATTTCCCCTGTTTCCAGTTAACGTTCGGGAAGAAAGTTCCCACAAAATATGACACAAAAAACAGTAAATATTGAACACCGACATAAATAATTACAATTTAATTAGTGTTGTGAGCCTTAAGCGTAATTAATGTTCCTGTTCGAGTCACTGATTCTATTATTAATCACACATTGACAGATTATTATAATCATAATAACTATAATAATACATATTATATACAACAATTAAGTAATTTTGTCGTTTTAGAATTAAACTTTTTTTTTACAACAGCTGCACGCACAGCCACAGTTCGATGTTTTATTCCACGATCCAGGCAAATTGGGGAAAATTTAATCATTCTCGAAAATGCAATACAATTTATAACATTTCCTTTCCCAAAATTCACGAGAAACAATATGTATAGCCAGATAAGATGATCGAGAGTGCCTCCAAACTAAATTGATTTTTGATTACCACCATTTCATTTAACTCCCAAAGAAAACCCTCTTTCAATTTTAGTTATTCAGTGAGCATGGTTTAATGTTCTATTTTTTCTGCTCTGCTCAACAAAAAGTTACGAAAAAATTCATAAACACTCTATCTAATAGCACACATGACAGTGAATTATTTCAGAATTGTTGTCGATTTTTTAAAAAATCCGGAAGTATACAATTTCCGATTTTATATGGAAGTATTTAGAGTACCACGTTTATATTATTATGTGAGTTATGCATCATCGTGATTATTAATGTTTATTTTTCTCAGACTATTCGGATTATAACAAAAAGTTAATTATTTTTGGTCCCCTAAGTGAAGTTTAATCCTATATCTATAATTATCATGTTGCCTAATTGAAAGCTATAATGATTGCTATACAGGATTGATTGTTAAAAACGTGCTTTAGTTTTAAAGAGTATACAGGGTGAGTCATCTAACGTTTTCATCTTAAATATCTTTGGTGTTTTCAAAGATACATTAAATGTCTTGAGGACAAAGTTAAATGATAAAATGAGGCACACAGCATAACAATAAAATTTTTGTTTTTATGTAATTTTTTAGAGATATCAAGGCCACCTTCATTTATTTTTAATGAATCCACCATTTTCTAAACGTCTAGAATGATAGTACTTTTCATTACGAATTCAGTGGCCTTAATTACTCATGGTCAATTAAAGTCACGCACAGAAAAAAACGTTTAAAACTAAAATATGGAAGCAGAACATAATTATCACCAGTGAAACTTGTAGCAAACATGTTAAGGTCCTTCAATGCTATGAAATGTTTTCAAACATCCTCTAGCCGATTACGCTGCGATTTATTTAATAACAATATGTTATCAAACGCAATTCGGCTATGTCTTACTCAATGATTGAAATGTGTATAATAGCTTATTCGATCTCTTGCGAACATACCAAGTCTGCTGTCACTTTCAATAATTTGTTCTTGCCAATCGACCCCTGTCTAACTTTATTGTATTTTTTTTAATCAATTTGTAACAGTCTTTTCTGTTCACGTTTCCAAAAGTTGAGAGCACTTCGTTTTATAATTGAGATCACCACGTTTCGTAGCTTTTTCGATAGATTTGTTATCTAATCACTGGATGAGTCTTTCATTCTGCGTAACACCGAAGTAAAAGCTTTTGTTCCTATTCCTCTGAACACCAAAACTAACTGAAACAGCAGGGCAGTTTTGGCGCGGCAGTTAGGTCTTCGAATATCAGCTCCTGTTGCTTTTACATAGCTGTATATCCTGTTTCTTTCTACCTACTAATAAACTTTAGATTGCCAGCGCCAGTACAGGCTCTTTCTGTTGTGTGAATGACCTAACCCAGACCGTTGCCATGTTTTATTGTGACGTTAATAAATGAGATATTGTTCTTGAAAGCGGTATAGGTTCGTTAGTTTATTAATTTTTTTGTACTTGTTTTTAAATTTCTTTTATATTTACAGTCGGGGACGATATTAACTGGACACTCTTATAGAACTCACAACTTGTTTAAAATTGATTCGAGGTAGGGTTTGTTGGATTTTATAAGCCGAGTTTGAAAATCGATTTTTAAAAGAAAATTATGCAATACGAAAACCGGGGTTTTCAGTGAAACAAAAACAGTTTTAAATTTATACATAACACTTATACAATATCTTCTAGTAAATACAAAAACTGATATCATTAAGTTGTCTGGACAGATATTATCAAGATTATATAAATATTATTCTACAGAAGATGACTGCGATGTTAAAAAAAAGGACGGAGAATAAAATCCAGACATATGTATGATGAAAAATGTTATGGAAATAGCAATAAATAAATATCTGCAAGAACATGAAGAACTCTAGTCCTCAAACATTAAAGATGTTGTTTATGGTCTTGGAGACTAGAAATAAAAGAACAAAAAATTTAGATTTATTATTTAATGCTTTAAAGACAATCAAGACCAGTCCATTAGTAAGTAAGCGAGTTTTTTTCTATTTCTGGTAATTTTGTGTCGAAAACAAGGACACGACTACGCAATAAATCCATTCACGTTCCTTGTTTTTTGATATAATATTTTATTAAACAATGAAAGAAGTAAAATAATAATTTACATAAATATAAAACATTTGTTAAATTCTGTGATTTTTTAAGAGTATTACTTTGCTAATTTTTATTTTAATCATTTCATGTATATACGTATAAGTACCTTGTGTTTTCCTTTTTTGTATTTTTGAATTATTATAAATAAAAAAAATTAAAAACTTCTATTTTAAGTTGTAAATATGTCTTGTTTTTTATCTGTAAAAATTCGATACCCGTTTAAACCGGTTTCATGGAAAAGTTAAAAACCGAAAACCGGTTTTTGTATAAACCCTAGTTCGAGGGACTTGAATTTTTTAAAGATGTTATACCCACTAGTTTGCCAGAGAACGAAAAAATAAAAATTTTTGTTAAGATCGCAATTGATTTTAAACACAAATTAGCTAAATTTTCATACGTTTGTTCTGATGAATGATCTCCTTCGAAGAATTTTCTGTCGTTTCAGAGAATTAAACAAATTTTATGATACTGTGTATTGTATACTTTATATAATACAAATTACTTTAATTATCCATTTATTTTGTTGTGTTAAACAGACGTTCCTCAGCTGTTTTGATACAGCATTTGGGTAAATTTGTCGAAAGTGCAATGTGTACATTTGTAAATATATTTAATATTCTTCACAAGTTAAAACCGCAATATTTTCCCTTGTAACATATATACATTAATATTTTCATGGTAGTAAACGCGCAATAAATTTACAACAAAATTGCTTGAAAAGTCTGTTCACTTACTGTGGCAGAAGATACACATATACAGTCCTTTTAAACAATTTTTTTCTGCAAGGAAATCTTCGTAAGACTAAAATAAAAAATAGCGATTTTGCAGTAGCTGCTTTGTTTTTCAGTTATTAATAGATAAAGCCGACCAATAGCCGTGCAGTTCTCTGTCTTTGTCTTTTGCACAATATGTCACCGTAAACGCATTCTTTTTGACTTGGCTTGCGAGTGTCACTATTCGACGATCAAAGAGACGTTTAACGGTTAACATGTTGAATGCTGTAGGATAAACGATAACCGGCGGTATTGTGAACTGGTTAAAAATAATTGTCATAAAGTTAATGCGACTCAGTATCAATTTACTAATTCCGACATTATCTACATATATTATAGTGTAAAGTGTTAACTTCATTATGGTGTAACAAAATTAGTTAATAACGCTCGCTGACCGCTTGTATAAATGAAATACATGAAACTTGTGTGAAACGCACAAATTACGCGTCACATTCAACATGTTAACCCTTTGCACTCCTTTGTCGAGTGTGACTCGACATCAGAGAAAGAAAAATGTAAATAAAACGGTTTAATTAAATGTATTTTGCTTTTTCTTCATTTATTTAAATGTCTTTTTTCGTTAAAAAGAAATATAAGTTCCACAAATTTTGAGAACTATATTTAATATGATTATTGAACAAAAGAGTTTAAAATAGGTAGCAATCAAGGAACGGTCCTTTGAAGTAAATTTGATCCGATTTTTTTAAATTCTGGATTCTTACGTACTTTCACGAACTGATTACGAATATGATAATGAAAAATAGCGCAAATTTTATGTGAAATATATTTTATATGAAAAATATCCATGAGATTAGATGTCGCTACGCGTGGAAAATTAAAAATCCAATGATACATTAACTTATGAAATTAACAATAAAACTTGATTTGTACTTTTGAACATTTAATATCGTTATTCTCAAAAACTAGTCTATAAAAAAAAGTCTGTACAATAAGAATCAATAAGACATAAAATGTGTATTTCGATGAGAACTACAACTTTTATTTGAAGTATTTTTCAATATTACCATTGTTTACGGAAATAAATGGAAACGGTTTCCGTTATTCCAATAAAATTTGCGCCATTTTTCATTATCATATTCCTAATCAACACGTCAAAATACATAAGAATCCAGAGTATAAAAAAAGTCGGAGGTATGTCCTTTTGGGAAGTTTATCCAGTTAATGTTTTGAAAACGAAGCCATTACAATAAAATCTTTGTTTGCAAGATCATCTTTTAAAGTATTTGTTATTGAATTTGTGTATACACTAACGAAGAAGTGAGTATCGATATTTCTACCGTGAACATCCACAGCTTCTATGAATAAATTCAGAAGATTATGTATAAAGTTGAATTAATGCAAGTGAAAACTTCTGCTCATGAATTTCCTCATCGCATGCATTTATGGCACATATTAATACTAAGATCAAACAATATTACCTGATTTGAACTGAAGTAATACATGTAGTCTGTGTTATACGGTTCAGCCGATTAACCATATAATTAGCAACTTTTGTAACATATTGGTCAGTTCTAAAATCAAAGTGAGTATAAACAATAGTTTGTGCCCGGCCGATCAATTACTTTATGACCACCACCTGGTAAAAAAGGGAAGACTGACTTACGGTTAACGTATGTGGTATCTCGATACATGAGGATTACGACAATCAATCCATTTTGATTAAGTAGAAACTCCTACTTCGACACCGAAGATTTTGTGACAGACACAAATTCTTGTGAAATTGCAGTTCAGTTACTTTCTCTTCAATTTCGATGATTTTTTAATATGTTGTAAAACTCAACATTTTGAACAACTTTTTCTAATATATATATCCATTAAAATTCATTTAAATAAATTACAAAATCATTCAATTCAAAGGCTAGTAATTAAAATTATTAAAAAAATACAGAATGTATAAATTGATATAAGAGAAAGATTATTTAATAGATTTAAAATAGGAAGGATTAAAATGATTTCTACATCAAAAATTAAAAATATTAAGGTTATAATATAAAAATGAATTGAGAAAGGTAAGCGTGCTCTAGTAATTGGGTCAAATCCACATTCAAATGGGGTAATTTTTTCACGGTGTTTTTTTAAAATTATAGATAATAAAAAATTAATTAAACTAATTATTACTGAAATAATGAATGTAATAAAAAGAAACAGTAAAATATTATAAATTATATATATATTTTAAGTAAATCTTTTAATTGAAATTTAAATATATATAGTTGCTATTTTCGCGTATGTTGTTATTTTCAAAAAGCTGCAACAGCTATAGTGGGTATAGAAAGTATTCGTACACTGATAAATTTCAAACAAAACTGTGAAATTGTTGTTTATTAACTATTTCTTCTGTAAACAATGAAAATGTACACATTCTGAAAAGTCTATAGAATAGATACAATGCAACAAAAAAAATCAATTGCTTGATTAACTTAATAAAATAAAGTCTGAAATATCAAATAGTATTCGAAATATTTGTTTCGCTAAATAATGCCCACCTCTGTCTGATGGACACTGTACCGTTTGGAGAAAAACAAAATACAGAATTGAAACCACAAAACTTAAAGCCTACAGTCAAACACGGTGGAGGTTCAGTACTTGTTTTTGGTGCTGCATGAATGCTGGTGTTGGCTCATTAGAATTTATTGATGGAATAATGAACCACAGGGTCTATATTGACATTTTGAAACACAACTTGTTCTCAGTGCAGAGAAATTAATATTAAAGATGATTTCGTTTTCATGCACGACAATGATCCGAAGCATACTGCGTATGATACCAAAATGTGGGTCTACATACACACACCGGCGTATCTGAAAACTCCGCCACAATCTCCCGATATCAATTTATATATTATAGAACATATTATAGAACATTATTATAGAACACCTGTGGGATTATTTAGAACGACAGATCAGAAAACATGAAATTTCTTCAAAAGAGAGCTTAGAAAATGCACTGAAGGAAGACTGAAACAAGATTCCACACACGTCACCTCAAATTTAGTAAATTCAATGCCGAGAAGAATTGCAGCAGTTATAAAGGCCGAAGACTATCCAACCAAATACTAATTAATAATTTTTACAGTCACATTAATTTACATAACGGTTCTTTTTCTCAAATTGTAAAAAGATTGAAACTGTACGAATACTTTTTGCTGGTGTATTTCAGTCGATTTTTTGTTTATACTTATTACATTCGCAAGTTCATCAAGAAATCAATTTTTTTTTGCATTGTATCTATTCTACAGACTTCTCAGAATATGTACATATTCATTGTTTCCAGAAGAAATAGTTAACAAACAACAATTTCACAGTTTTCTTTGAAATTTATCAGTGTACAAATATTTTCTATACCCACCCATGTTTTTAAAACAATAAACGATCATTTTAAACTACTGCACCATTTACTGCTGAAGGTATGCATACCGCGATTAACAAGCATCGTACCTACGTGTTCAATCTTCTATAGAGGGAAATTTGATATGCATCAAGTTGATAAACTTATGGACAACTGTTTGGAATGGAAACACGTACTCGACATAGCGTTCAGTTTACCTGAACGGTCGAACGTTGCAGGAATTCCTAGAAAATTCACGGTACAATTACTACGGGCGAAACCCTCTTCGACTTCTCCCATTCGACGCAATTATAATTAGCACAGGGTTTATGAACGACGACGGTACGGAATCGATACAGTATTTCGTTATGGGAACAGAAATCGTGCCCGTGAAATCACTCGTAATATTTCATCGAGTGCACTCGTCTGGTTCTTCCACCAAGATTCAATGCAAAAGTAGCAGGTACGGTCTTGATTCTCAGCCCACTCACTCAGACCCTTCTCTGCGTTTTCGTTCGAGCAATTGGAGATTAAAGGCAGCACGACTGAATGAAATTTCGCTTCGTAATAAGCTGTCTCGGAGAAATGTCTTCGGATATCTCGAAAAGAACTGCTCGAATCGTCGTGAAAGATGTAGAAATCAAATTTTAGCACGAGCTCATTGAAATTCAACGATAGTGCAGGAAGTATTCATTCTAAAATGTTCCGCGAGAAGTTTTCGTTACACGGCCGACCGCGAAGATTGGAATCAACAGATTAACGCATTAAAAACGACATTATATGCCCATAATTATGAAACTGGTCCAAGTTAAAATTTAAGAAAAAAATGAGTTTATCAGTTATTTCACATTGCATTACTTTAAACTGAATAATTCAATGCAATTTTTACGATGTTGTCAAAAATGAACAGTTCAAGTAGAAAAATTCAGACAAATTGCTAAAATCATAATTTTTGAAACGGTACAAGTAGCAGGTTTTGCTATTATTGGCTCCCAATGAGTAAAACATTGATGTTGACGAATTGAATTTCAAGAGTCAAACTGAAATAGCTTCGCAAACAAATTAATTGAATTTTGGACAGGACAACGTCTGTCGGGTCAGCTAGTTTCCAATAAATTTTAACTCTTTAACGAAGCCGCGGAGAACATTTTCACAACGGAAAAAATTTCAAGGAAGTACACCATTCTTGGAACACCCTGCATGTTGTAGTCACAGAGTGCGTTTAATATAACATTGTTAAGCGTTGTTAGCCGTCGTAGTCTTGAACCTCCAATTTCTCGGTTGCGTGAACGCCGGAAAGGATTAGATTCGCAGGAAGTCGGCATCAAAACCCACACTGTTATTTTAACGAGAAACTCACCCTCTGATGAATCTTCGATTGAATTTTTTATCATACGTTTAGAACACTACTTAGAAGTATTTTAAACGTACGATAAAAAAAAGTCAATTGTAGATTCATCGGAAGATACGTTTTTGTTAAAACAATAGGGAGTGTCTAAACTTCTGATACGCGCTGTACTGGAATCACGTGAAAGTATTTTGATATTATTGAGTCACGTGTACGGAGTGTACGTGATTGAGTACACTTGAGTTTAATTGTAAATACGTATACCGAACAAATTTTTGAAGTCGATTATATCGAAAACGGAGTCGCAAAGTAAAAATATCTTTTTAGTGGTGAAGTTAGATGACTAAAACGTTAGTCGTTGACTTGATTGAATTTAGTAAATTCATTATTTTTAACTTTGGTGTTTTGTACATACTTGGAAAATTCGCTCTTATTCGGTATTCCTATCCTATCCTGTAAACGAGTGGGTTCTAATAGTCAATTTTACGGAATCCTTGTTTGGCAGTCTGCTCTATGATATGGAATTCTTCCATTATGAAGTCTGTAAACCGAATCAATGAATAATGTATTTTGAATTAAGCGCACCCCCAAGTCAATAGGATAACGAGATCAGTGTTCCGTAGACGGACGGACGCATTCGATCGAGTTTAATCAATTCCCCATGTTATAGGGAACAATTCCGCGTTAGGTGAATTGCACCTACAATTTCATAATCGAATATGTCTAATTTACCGCGTATTACTGTTTGAGGCTTTCACGTTAATTTGAACTGATTAACGCACAAAATCAGTCGACGTATTCAAAACTATAAAAATCCCTATAAAAAATGAATTTATTAAATCAAACAAAAGAAACTTTTAAATAGAATAGGGTCATGTAGCCGATACTTTGTACACGTTATCCCATTTTTACTGTCAGAGTCTGTATTTTTAGTGATCGATTTTAAATTAGAAGTAATTATTATTTATCCATTATTAGGAAACACGTAACTGCTGAAAATGAATCATTAATTGAAGCAAGAAGGGATCAACTTAAATAAGATTTATCTTGGCTGCTCTTTTCCTTGGTAACCAGAAATAAATGTTCCTTTCTATCGGTCGTATATTTGTTTATAGAAGATGTATTGATGCTCTCGGCGCACTGGTTCGATCAATTTTTACTTCGAAACAATTCTGCAGTTTATCAACTTCAAATTTCGACGTTTCGATCTATATGTTCAGATCATCTTCAACAAAATGAATAATTGCGTCTGTAAATTATTAATATGTTGAAAAACTAAAGTTATGAGGCAAAAACTTGCAATTTCCTGCGAAATGTCATTTCGAGAAACATTTCCTAATTTTGAGCGCCTGTCTATCAGTACCAATTGAGTCAAAAAATACGTTGAAACAATGAAATTTGAAGGAAATTTAATGCTCTTCCCAAAAATGAAAAAAAACAAGTTCTTAAGACCCATAGTCTTTGAGTTATAGGCGAAAGACCAAAAACAAGGTAATAAAAATCGTGGTTCTTTCCCCCTGCCCAAGTTAGCACAGGGTCCTCGAGGTCGAAAACTCAGATTCGACACCCCAGAGTATCTCTAAATGACGTGTCAAAATTTTATTATGTTCGGAATACTTTCCAGGTTAAAGTATCTGGCGACTGGACTTAGATATTTCTAAGATATAGAATTTTGTCGATAAAACGGGCATCCCCCCCCCCCCAACGCACTGTGCGGCGGCCCGTAGTCAAAAGACAAAGAACGGTTGAAATTAATTAAGCCTTTATACGCGCTGCATCCTCTAAAAGCGAAAATCAGTGTGCATCTCCCCTCATTTAGGATGGAAACCAACTAAAGCGCAAAATTCAGAAATGCGAGAACGACAGCTAACCTAACGGAACGAACAAACTCGAGTCTCGAACTTTCGGGGACACATTGTGTCGGAACTGTCGAACACGAGATATCTCGGATGAAGTTCGTACACGAACGATTCTACGCAAACTCGTTTTGAACGTATAATAAAATGTCAACAACTTTTGCTTGGCAATCTTTTAATTGGAAGACGTACACACATTTTTCGAATAAATGCTTGAGGGATGAAGATTGTCGGGAGTCGGCCACTCCGATCAAGTACGATCGATCTGTTCTAGAGATCGTGGTTTTGAACGGGTACTAAAATACACGTGAACCGTGTAGTGATAGGCACCATCGACTAAATTCAAGTATCGACTAATTATTATTTGGTTGCTACATACTATCGAATATTTAGTCCATAGTATTTAGACAACTGAAATTCAGTTTTAGTGGTTACGACTAGATTGCGGGCTATAGTCTATGCCTACGTCTATACGTCTCAACTCGCACAAATTATTATTTATCTATATAAATAAAAATGAAATGTTGTTTGTTGGTAAGCGTATCACTTGAGAACGGCTGGATCGATTGGGCAATTTTTTTTTAAATGTTCGCAATAGTCCGAACAAGGTTTTTAGGGGAAAGAAAAATTGGAAAAATTGCCCGGAAAAATGGAAAATTCGAGAGAAAATGAAAGTGCTTTTTTCTATGGAATTTTTGTATGAACTCAAGACCACAACTCACGATTCGAACGATGGATATGCGTGATTCTCTTTTTGTTATATTCGTTATTGTTCTGGAAAAATTTTCAGGGAAAAAAATTCGAGACGATTACAAAGGAAAGTCGGAAAATTCGGACAATTGGATTATTGGTTCCAATGGTACTTCTGAATGTACTCCTTAAATTGAATATCTATGGACACAATCGTTAATAGATACAATGATCACTCAGAGATACGTTTTTTCTTATTTTTATTTTGTTTACACATTTCCAATAGCTTCTCAAAGATTTACAAAACGATCACAAACAAAATTGAAATTTGGACGGGACAAAGACTGTCAGGTCAGTTAGTCCTTTAATAATAATGCAATATAAAGGCAAAGTGTTAATGAACTTTTTAAAAAAATATCTGTTATTGATAGATACAATTATAAAATACTACTTTTTCTTTAGGTTGTGATGAAAATTTTATTCCCGTAAATGCAATATGTATAAGTATTGTTACTTCAAATTTATTTTGCTCCCCTCAGGGTTGCAATTCTTCTTACATGTTCCCTTTGATCCCGTTCGCTCTCCTTAACGCCGTTCTTAGTCTATCCTTAATATTACCTTATACTAGCTCAACCATAAACTTAAACTTAAACTTAAACTTAAAATTAAAATTAAAATTTACTTATTTAGTCATATATATATCCATAAGTATTGTAACTTATTAATTGTATAATATTTCTAGTATAATAATTGTTGCTTATGCTACATCCACATGGTTATTGAACGAATTATTCGATATCGCTAATGAGTGAATGTATTTGATAGTAAATCTTACAAAATCTATTACAAAACTCCCGCCCGTTAAAATTCAACCAATAACTTAGCGACTGTTCACTTCAGTTAACTGAATTTAGAATCTGTCGACTGAAAATACTAGTTGGCTACTATCGATTTAGTCGATAGTTTCAGTCTATAGTGCCCATCATTAGAACCGTGTAGTAAAGAATTAAAGGATCCATGAAAACGGATCTGTGAAAACGGATCCGTAAAGACGAATTCATTCAGTACTTACGATCGAGTTCCGTGACTCATTCTTAACTGATTGGTCACGTATTACTTATAAAAATTACAAGAATTAATTTATTGAAACGTTGCACATTTGTTTCCTGTTTCTACGCGCAAAACAATTTTATTTACTGGTTTTAATACTCATAACAACAGCAAAGAAAGTCAATTCGATTGGTTATTCTGAACTTTCAATATTACTCTTTTTGTGCAAATATGTGAAATAAATATTTTTAATTGTATTTATATTTAATTTCCATGTATTTACAAATTTTTTTAGTTGACTTTAATCAATTGATTGATTTATTCCTTATGGCTTATTACGCAAACACTAATGATTGAGAAAGCAAACAAAGACTGTAAAAACGAGAAGAAACAAATATTGCAGAAGAATTGTTACGCCGAATACTAATTAAATAGCTGAATAGCGAAATTGTAAAAACGAGAAGAATATTTTTTTTAATGGAAATGGTTGTTAAACAATATTTGTATATTGAGAAACGTATCTATACTGAAATAATTACATTATTAGCGTATTATCATTGTAATAATCGACATGTCAGAGTCAATATGAAAAAAACACGAGTATTTTGTTTGCACTAAGTGCAATAAATGCTATGATGTAAATAATCGTCACATTGAAGATCGCATATTTCTAAAAAAAATGATTTATTCGCATAAGTATGTTAACACTTTCTTCTAAAGTGGTGCAATAAAGAAAATTTAAAGAAAAGTGAATAACCTTCGTAAAAAAAAAACTATTAACGTCAGAATGTGTCTGTGTTGATACCGTTCAACCCACACTGTGTAAAAAGAAAAAAGACCACAATTGTATCAAACTGTAGTTCTCTCATTTGCGTTCTTAATTTGTTAACTGTTGAAAAATTGGAATGGCGCTAAAGTGTAATCGGATTGTACACATCAGTTTTAGTGAACAGTCTGTCGATTAAATCGCACGGTATGTGTTGTGTGTCAATTTATATTTATACATGAAGAACCTCCAATATTACTTAATATCCTTCAAGTGAATTATTGGAGCCGATACAGTCCCGCCCAAATTTCTGCCAATAAAATTATTTGATATGTAACCATTAATGAAATAATTATTTCTGGATTTAGATCAAAGTTGACTATCTCACTACCTTGCTGTTTACCATTTCTATAGAGGTAAATATTTAGTGTAATTGCATTGAATCACTGCATTTTTAAAGTACATTTTGATGTTCCACGTAAGAGTTAATTATTAACAATATATAATATATTCTTGAATAAAGAACTCGATCAGTGAAGCACAGCGTAAAAGACAGAGCCAGGTATTTCATTTGTTCTCTGTTTCCGCTGGATTTGAATTTTTAGGAGAATTTTGAGTTCGAGATGACAATACAAGGATAGTTGGATTTTTCGATATAATGGTGTAATTGTTCTAGTCTCTATTAATAATAATTGAGAATAATATGCAATAAAAAGTGCAGTTAGATTTTTTATGTCAAACCTAATCTAGGTCTACAAATGTACAAAATGCATTTTTAAAATTATCGTTACAGGCTCGCATAAAAAAGTTGAAAAAACATCATTTTTAACATTTTTCATGATTCCTACCAGTTGCAAATCTAAACAAATCTTTGTTTACTCATTCTGTAGCAAACTAGGCGGTCAAACATCTTTAAAAAAGTTATGCTTTTTTTAACCCTTAACACTCGCCCAGTAAGCAAAATGTTTGAGTTTAGAAAAGTTGATCCATATCGAAGCACTGACTTAGAGTAACCATTAATAAATAACACTTCCTGTACCACTATTCAAAATATTGTTTACATTATCAAATGTGTTGCCGTATAATTAATTACTAGGCAGTATTGAGTACTATATCAACTTCATATCCATAAAATGAAAAAACTAATATACAGGGTAGTCGTTTTAAGTAAAGAAAAATGAGAATGAAAAATGTTTAAGAGGGTTTTGAGATATTCCGTGTTGGTTGTGGCAAAAACCGCATTAAATCGATTTTTCGTGCGATAAACTTTGTGACTCAAGTAAGTTTATAGGCGAGGTGGTGTGGTTTTCGGTGTTCTTTGTGAGGTTAATGGCGGATTCTATAAAAAAACCGAAACATTGTGCTTCAGTATCATGATACTTTTATTTTTTTCATGGAGTTAGGCGGCAGCCATGTGCCGTATCCCGAGTGTCGAGCCATAACGTTAACTCTCCCCTAGTCCTAGTCCCTAGTTTAACGACTACACTCCTTCGGGAGTATGTGAAAGCATTTTCGTAACTCAAAGGAGACCAGACCTACATAACCTTGATTGTAATTCTGCTCGTGGATTGTGTGAAAGTTTTACTACGTATAAAGGGATAATTTTTCAACGTTAGCGACGGGAAATATAAAACCTTTATAATTTATAACCAGCAATGAGAGTTACTGCTTACTGTATTTCAAACCTTTAAAATTATGTTATATTTCATTCGATAGGAATTTAATTTTTACTTTCTATGTGAACTGTACTGGAAGAAGAAAGTGTTTCATTGTGTTTCATTAAACAATTATTATATAATTGTAAGAAACAAGTTTAACTTTATGTCTGAAAATTATTTAACGTATCCTTATAATTTATTATTATGTATTTTCTTCTACTGCAAATTGTAAAACCAAAAACGATTCTTTATTGAAATGCTTCGTTAGCAAGAGTTAATTTTATACGAAACAGAATTTAAAGGTCCGAATTATGTCATATGACATTGCCCAGATTATAAGAACGAACCTGATATATTACAAACACAGCTCCCCAAATGCAAATACTGCGTTTCTCTTCGTATTAGCAACCCTGAAGAAGGCCTGAGAATAATTTGTAATGTTATTAAACTACGTTCCTTAAGAATGTAGTATTTATTATAAGTAGACTGTGGATCTGTATGCAAAATAAAAATTGTCTGCATCGATTGCAAGGAATAGAAACTTAAATTTCCTTGATTAATTACTCAATTTTTCTATAAATGCATAAAGATCCATAGTCTAATTGTAAGTAGTTGCTGAAGAAACCATCTGGTTTAAAGCATAAATATAGGTATAGGTTCTTTATTTTAATTCCCCATAGGGTTACAAATTCTTTACATCTTTCCCTCCACTCCCTTTCCTCGTTCTTGTCGCTCTTATACTCTACCCTTAATACTAACTTATAACTAACTTGCATCTATATTTATCCTAATTATCGAAAGAGAGAGAGAGAGAGAGAGAGAGAATATATTTACAATAGAAATTATTTACATTGCTTACACTGTGTATAATGCTCCATTCTCACACCCCCCCTACCTCAACCCCTTATCATACCCCCTTCCCTAAACTCGGACCTCCTCTTCGACTTGTTCCTCTGCCATCCCCATCTTTTCTTTTATTCCCTTTCTCCATTCATCCCCCTTCTCATCCACTCCTCACCTTCCCCCTCATCCCCCAAAACTTTCGCCATCCTCTCTTGCCACCCTTTCTCCTCATCCACCCTCAAACATACCTCCCACATATGCTCCCACGTCTCATTCTCCCATCCACACACTCTACATTTTCTCAAATCCTCATTCATCCAGTATCTCTCCCCCCTGTCTCGTTCCCTAATCTATAGCCAGCCACTCTCTGCCACCTACTCTCCCCCCATCCTTTCTTTAACTACCCCGGCAGACCTTCTCCCTTCACCATTCCTTACCTCTTGTTCTTGTTGGATCTTGATCCCACTATCTTTTCCCATCTTTCCATTTGCTGTATCTACTTTTCCTTTTTAATTATTTCCTCACTCTCCCTCTCCCTCTTCTCTTCTAACAATTTCGTTAATTTCCCCCACTGACCACCCCCATTTCTCAAAAAAGTCCCATCTCTCCTTCCCCCAACCATCCCTTGTCCTCTCTTGCCATCCTTTCACCTTATCCACCCTCAAGCGTACCTTTCACACATGCTCCCACGTCTCATTCTCCCTAAAGCATTAATATATAAATACCTGAATTGCTACAGAAGTACCACCACCACTGGTTTACACCAAATGATCACATTAGCCCTATTTTATTGCTATGAGAGCTAGCTGGCTCAACGTGAAGCAAAGACAGATTTCTCATTTGTACTGTCTCATCTACGTAACTCTTTTTAGCCGATCTCCATCTTGTTTATTCTGTTTAATTCGGAGCCACTTATACTGCACTCTAATATCTCTTATCCAACATATTCATACTTTGCTCGTTGCCTGGCTGTGCACTGGGCATTTAAATTTCAAGCCTCTCTTTCCCTGTGAACTCTTTCACAATTATATTTCTCTTTTCCATTTAATATAGTTCCTTGAATCTTTGCTTCTCCTAAATCTCAATATCGTATAGGATTATGTTAGGTTATGTTTGAACAGTTTCCGGTAGAAATAATATTAATTCATTATACTTAAACCTATCATAATTGGGAAACGAAGCACAAATTATACTCGTAGAACTATTTTGACTTATATATAAGTCTAATTATTACAAACTATTTTTTACTTTCTAAGTATGTATTTTTTATATTTATATTACATACATGAATCGTTTTATGGAATACGTAAAATTTAAATTCGAGAAATCTTGTTGCAATCAACATATACTAAAATTACCGAAGAGGCAAAAATGCATCACAAGCGTATCAAAGATATTTTTTATAACAATTTATATTAATTATGATTTTTATTGGAAAGTTGTGAACAATGTGCGTGTAACTTTTAAATCTTAAAAGATATAAGCATGAAACTTGAAATGGATAATGTGGAAATGTCAGGCTATGGATAGGTTAACGAAAAATTATTTCATTAATGTTATTGTTAATGTTGTAATTATAATACTGTAAACAAACACAATTATACAAAAACTTCACAACAACTTTTTTGAACGTCCAGAACGTAAAAATGCTGTGAATATCTCGCTATGAAGGCTCGAATGATTCTGAGACGTCCAAATGCGAACAGAGAGTTGAAAACTGCTCACCTGTACCATAGTATAAACATATGAAGTGCCTGTAACCTAAACAGTTTCCTAACAAGCTGAAGGAACTCGTTCCTGGTTCGTTGGTTTCGTTTCTCAGTTTCGGAGTTTCATTCATCTCGTACACAGGATTGATGCATTCAAACAATAATACTTTATACTCGCGGGAAAAGGGGGGAAAAATTTATTTGTATTAAATTTTTATATATAAAATTTCATGTTGTAGGGGAAGGAATGTCGAACATTTTCCAATATGATAGAAAGCTGAACTCTGCTGGACTTGAAAGATACCCTCTATCAATTAAAGAGAATCATTAGAATTTTTCATCAGTTTTCCAGTTCTACTTTATTAATCTATTCTATACAGTAATTATTACTTTAAGGTACGATTTCTCACCGTCGAATAATGCTTTTTATCAGGAAATAAGTCTTCAATCAAAATATTAATTGGAATCGCCAAAGTTCTTAAAAGAAGAAATGCAATTTCATTGGAGAAAAAACATCATTTCTAAAATGATCGACTTTGAGATTCGTTTTCTCGGAAACTTTCTCTGAAGAATCCGTTAAGTAGAAGTTGATATCGAAAAGTTGATTTTTGGCTAAATGGGTCACGATTTTCCAATTTGGACCACTGTACGTGGGGGAGCGAGCGCGGCGACGTTTTTCGTAGCTGACAATGAGTCTTGTGAATTTGGCAGACACATTTTCCGATGTTGTTACAGGAGGAAAGGCAGTCTGAACACGGAATAATGGTCTCGTGTCAGACGACCCGTTACGCGGTAGCCGACTAAAGTATTTTCGTGCTACAGGTGTGTCATAGACATGCTCGCTCCTTTTACGATGTCCTTCACGGTTCCGAACCGGTCGACCTCCTTTCCAACAATGTAATCCGATTGTTACGAATTACCCCCTGGAACATCCTGCGGCTAACCCGAGAGTAGATTCCTCTGATCCGGCTCTTTGCTAGACCCACTCGTTTCGGCTCTAGCTATCCTATCTGGAGGGGGAGACATTCCGTGCACGGAGGACATGGCCGTCTTCCGTGGAACAACCGCTCACGCGTATCCTCGTCTGCTCAAGGGTCCCATGGAAATCACCGACACAAATTTCCCCGTTCACGGTTTTCACCGACTCCAGATTTCTCCGATAATAACTTTGGCCGACAACGCCTTTAACCGAAAACGACTTTGATCGACAACGATTTTGACCGACAACGAAACTAAAATATCTAAAATAAACATTTTTTATAAACTCTACCTAAAGTTTACATTGCACTTAACTTTATATCCTTCGTATATTGATTGAAACATGCTTATATTACCATTAAATAACTGAAATATACCTGCTCGCACATACGAAAATATAGTACAAATTTTCATTTCAGCATTGTGTAAGGAATAATTAAACTATTTCGTTGTCCCTCCAATTTCATAATTTTGAACTTCAAACGCTATATCTGCTCGGACAGCTACCCGAAAGACCTAACATTTAGAATTTCGAAAAGACAAAATAATATATTGTATTTTTTGCGTCGTTATACCTAACACTTTCAGAAATCGCATTACTTATAGGTAATTTAATATTTCTTATCTTAGCAATAATTTAAAGAAGAAATGCTACTTAATATAAGAAACTATATGACTTGCCACATTTTCGTTTTATTTAATATTAACTATTTCTACTCTAATATATTATTAAAATAAAATGCTATTTTCAAAAATTACTGCCTCAAATAAATTATTTTATTTTCAAACATTTACTGCATCAAATAAAATATTTTATTTTCAAAAAAATTACTGCATCAAATAAAATATTTTATTTTCAAAAAAATTACTGCATCAAATAAAATATTTTATTTTCAAAATTGTACACGTTCTTTAAAATAAATAGGATTATTTATTATTTACTATCTAAAATACTATTTTCCCCAGCTTTGCAGTAAATACTCTGCCGAATATTTGTAGTACATTTTTGATATGCAGTTGTCTTTAGTAGTCAATTTAATATCACCAAACCCCCCGGTCTTCATTTTGTGCTGGGATCCCTGTTTCACGTGTAATATACCGACTGCATTCATATTACTTCCGATTTCTGTTCATAACTCTCCTCACCCTTGCATCTAAATGAAGTATTAAACCATAATGACGTGACTATGCAAATAATGAGTAAGTGTTACTCGGACATGATTGCCATTGACATGGGAAACTAATAAAATTAATAAACACTAACGAATATGCATTAATTAGACTTTATAGCTTCCCAAGGAAACCTTCCAATATCTATTTTCTTGCTAGAAAAGTGTGTGTGTGTGTATTAATATTTAATATCTACTATTTAATACGAGGTATAAAAAATGCTAAAAGTGGCAGTTTTTATTCTCAATATAGCTTTATTGTTATATGTATTCAAAAACATTAAATTTATCAATTAAAGTTTCCTTCATAAGTCTTTTACGGGCCCACCTACAGAAAAATTATTGCCGACAGATTAATGCCCTCTCGAAACCAAGCAAGTTATATCTGATGCATATTTTCCTAACACCAGTAGCAGGTGAGTTATCAGGTGGCCTGCTTTAGGTGCCTGTATATTAATTGTAATATATAAATATATTTTTACATGCAATACATAAATATATTTTACATATTTAATTTTCACTTTTAAAGTAATTTCTACTAAATAAGACAGTAACTTCAGCTAATAGGTATTATCAATTCGTTATTGGAAAGTATGCAGATAACGTTTGTATAAAAATGCAATGTGTCTTTGATGTTTGAATCATAAAGGTTGCGATAGGAGGCTGCAGTATTAATAAAATTATTCGTATTAATCGTTTCCACGCTGCTCATTTGTTGTAACAGCGGCTGTTACAGGCACATTCAATACAGAATCGTATTGGAATGCAAAATTAGTTCAATGAGATATTATTATACGAAGTTACAAACACCGAGAAAAACAAGTAAGTCGAAATTTTTGATACGGCCCTTTTTCATATTTTGGCTAAAAATTCTTCCCTCCAGTGCCACAAATGAATAGTTCTGGTAATAATCACAATTGTTTAAAGTCTTCCAAACGTACGATAAACAAATTCAATCGAAGATTTATCAGAGGGTACGTTTTTCGTTAAAATAACAGGGTGCGTCTAAACTTCCGATACGCAATACGCGCTGTATTTATCAAGAGGCGACACAAAGTTCCGCGTTATGGGTTCAATGTGATTATGGTTTTCGAGTTGAGTGGATGGATTACTTTATTCGGCGATGTATTAATAACGAAGTACGACGAAATTGAATGTAACAGAAGAGAACATTTTCGAGTGGCGAGTAAATTGACGATTAATTCTTCAGGCCAGAAATTAATGAAACGTAATCGATCTGCTGACACAAGCTGGAGAAGAGGATCAAGTTATTAAAGTTATTAAAGGAACGAAAGCTTTCGAGCAGCATGCGTTCGGTTGCACTTATCTCTTAGATTATCGAGCGCAAACAGAAGGGCTGTGCGCGCCTGCGTCCTGAAAGAGATTAACGCAAGCTTAATTGCTTCGATTGTAGTGTTAATTCGAGTCACGAAAATCCCGCGGCTTAATTGCCACCAGCTCGAAACCGCATGCTGCTAACATACCGCGAACGAACTGAATGCAATACGGGATTGCAATTAACGTTCGAGTCAACCGGTGCATTTCCAAATAAGAAAATCGAAGGCGAACGCCTTAATGGGGTTTAACGAGCTGATTCCACGAGATACGAAGCAGCTGCTGCACAGAATCGAACAATTTATTTGTGCACGTCTAGAATGTTTAAAGAAATAGCTTTTTTGCATCTACAGATTTTACCAACTGATATTACCAGACAGCGGACTTTGTGCACTTATAACAAAAACGAATAGGTCTAATTTAAAACTGAGAACAAATTAGAAGAATTTAGATATACTATTATATTATTTTTCACCTATTAAACATACTAAGAGAAAAAATGAAGGTAATTATTGCGAAAGATTCGCCGTACTCCGATTTTGATGAAATTTAAATATGTTATGCAGCGACGCATTTTGAACAACTTTTTCCTTTTCCAATATAGGGGGTCGCTTTTAGTTTTCGAGATATTCACAAAAAACTATTATTAATACTGTATTGAATTTTCTGTATTCATGTACGCTCTGTGGCAACGTAACGCTGATCCGCGTGGTGTCTGTTTTTCCTTTTTTTTGTGAACACGCTGTGGAGATGAGAAAAAATGCAGGGTCTCACTCTATATAGGGTGATACATATATAAGATAAACTTTCAACTTTGAAAAACTACTCCTGGATTATTGGTTCCCAATGAGTTCGTCATCAAGCACAGTGTCGAATTTTTGTTAGAGAATCACACGACAGACTAGATTAAAATAAAATTACAAATTGCATGGTTCCAAGTCACATTTCTAGCATTTTAGCGGTGTACTGCTAATAGAATTCCTCACTCCTGCAAAATTTTAAATTGAATATCCATAGTCACAATCGTTAGTAGATACGATGATCACTCATTGAATTAAATGGAATGTCATTGAACGACATTGAATGGAATGCAATTAAACGGAATTGAATTGAATTGAATTGAAATGAAATGAAATGAATTGAATTGAATTGAATTGAATTGAATTGAATTGAATTGAATTGAATGGAATGGAATGGAATTGAATGGAATTGAATAAAATGGAATTGAACGGAATTGATTGGAATGACATTAAAAAATACGTTTTTTCCTCATTTTTACTTTGTTTGCACATTTCCAATATCTTTTCACAAATTCAGAAAACGATCAAAAACAAATTTATTGAAATGTGGACAGGGCCCAACGTCTGCCGGGTCAGCTAGTAAAAAAATATAATAGAAATATAAGTGGATCGTCACAACCCGGTGTAATGGAAGAAACACTCAACGTACACTAACATCAGGATTTTCTAATCACTTAAAACAGATTTAAAATGCAATTCAGAACCTTGCGTACGCTAACCAAACTGGTAAACATGTTCGAATATTAGAACAAGTTACTCACAAGGGAACCCCGGTGACTGATTCACGCCGATTTTGGTGAAACTTTGCACAAGCGTTCGTTAGACCCACTTAACAATTCAACGGTATTTCGTTTGTGCCCGTTGTTTACTTTAAAGGAGAATTCAATCCTACCTATCCTTGTACATCAGTGCCTACAAACCTCAAAATACATAAAATAATGGTTGAAGCAAAAGTTATATCGTATCTTTGGACCCATAAACCTGCCCGATAAATGTTTCGAAACAATCATTTTTAAACTTAACTTATAACTTTTATTGTAACCACTTTTTGATATTTTTAGTCATTTTCGACTTTAAATAGAATGATGATTTCGGCTCAGGTTCGATCAATTATAAATTAAAGAATTCCATTTTTATAACAAATTTGCAATTTGAAATCTCGACGTTTCGATCCTGGTGAGGATCATTCTCAAGAGATTTTTGCGTCTGAAACAAAATGTAACATTGCAAATGGAAACCTTTCATATGATTAAACTGCAAAGCGTTAATCTTAGGTACGAATCACCTAAGATTCATGACCATTACGCTGCATTACTGAACCAGTAATGTTCTTTATGATGGAGTTTCTAACTAATTTTTTAATAGTATTAAATATAATTTAATTACTATAATTTTGATTCTGATTAAAGTGCAATTTCTTCTCAGTTTTATTTGAATGTTGAACCTTTCTTCTATTAATATTGGGAATATGATTTCGGCGCACAGGTTCGATCAAAAATAAACTATAATCCTTGTTTTATAACAAATTTGCAATTTTAAATCTTAACGTTTCAATCCTGATTGGGATCATTTTCAAAAGACATTTGCGTCTGAAAAACAAAATATATATTTAACAAAAACTAAATTTTTGTTCTCAACCGAAAGAACAACCAATAATTAGAACAGTGAACTTATTTATCTCACTTGTTATGTAAGGAAGAAATTTAAACTTTAACAGTCATATAGTGATTCCATGCTGGTAGGTAATGAACTGAAACCTTGGTGAAGGTTACAACGTATACATTGAATACGTCTGACAAAGGACTGCAACCTTGACCAATTACAAGCAAGCGATCTATGTTTGCTAGGTCGATAATAGGCGCCAAATTCAAACCTCTATATAGTTTGTAATCCTCACAACAACCACAAATATAATACCTCAATAATGTTGAGGTAATAGAAAGTAATTTAACATTCAAAAACATTTGAGATTTACAAGTGAATAAATCGGAATCAATGTTATAGTAGGAACTATAAACAAGAATACTATTGAGAATTAGAAACTTCATCATAACACATTACTGGCTCAGTAATGTAGCGTAATAGTCATGAATCTTAGGTGTTTCGTACCTGAGATTAACGCTTTGTTGTTTAATCATATGAATGGTTTCTAATAGTAATCTTCGATGTAAGTTTGATTCCTTGTCCAAAATTTTAACGCTTTCAAAATCAAATGTATGATCAAATTCATATGAATGTTTCGTCAATGCTCTGTGTTGTGATGGAGGTTGAAAAATATTACGTTTGTGTTCTGTTATACGTGTATCCAAATGTCTAGATGTTTGTCCAATGTATGTTTTGTTGCAACCTTTACATGGGATTTCGTATATGACATTGCAATTTTTAGAAAGTGGTAATTTATCCTTTATAGGTGGAAACCATTTTTTTAAATATGAAGGTATATTAAAAATAGTATGGATTCCAACTTTCCTGAATATCCTACGTATGTCGAGAGAAATACTTTTTATGAATGGAATGACTACTGTGTTTTTGTAATTGATCGGACCTGTTCTTTGAAATCTTTCCACCTTTAGTTGAGAGACTAAATCTGGATGGTAGATTTCAAACACACGTTTTTTAATGATACTAGATACAAAAGTGACAGGAAAGTCATTATTCTTAAGGACATTCTTTATAAGCGTCAGATTGTTAGGTCTGAATTCAGGATCGGATAGCAAAATTGCACGGTCAATCAATCCCTTGATTAATCCAATTTTATGTTGTAATGGATGGAAAGAATGGAAATTTATGTATCTACCAGACCATGTATCTTTGTGGTACCAATTTGTTTTTAATTTATTATCTGCTCTAATGATGTTAACGTCAAGAAAACTCAAGCTGGAATTGGATTCTATCTCATGTGTGAACTGGAGTCTAGGATGAAAATTGTTAAAAGTGTCAATCACTGTATCAATTTTATCTGGTTTTACACAAGTGAAGATATCATCAACATATCTCTTGTATAAAATCAGCTCAAACGGTAACTTATAAATGGAAATTCTTTCAAGTTCCTCCATAACCATATTTGCTATTACCGGAGAAATAGGTGATCCCATGGCTGTTCCAAAAATCTGTTTATAATATGTATTATTAGAAGAAAAAACATTAGATTTTAAAACGAATTCAACTGCTTCAAGAAATTCATCTTTATGTATTAAAGTGTGTGGACTGATTTCATTCCAACGTTTATCTAATACCTGTATTGCTTTCTTCTATTACCACAATTAAAAGTGGTAATATACTGTGTTGTTGATTGGGATGAATTATATTGGGTTTTTGAATTTGCCTCCTATTATAGATTCAGCAAACATATATCACGTTTCTAATTGGTCAAATTCCAAATTCTGTCCGTTTGTATTCACTGTTTACATCTTAACCTTCAACAAGGTGTCAGTTCATTATCTACCAGCATGGAAGCAACACGTGGTTATTAAAGTTAAATTTCAATTTTCCATATAACATGTAAGAAAAATTATTTAATTTTTCCAGTTTAAAAAAAATTTATTCTTTTTCTATCTTGGTTAGCTTTTGCAATGTTACATTTTGTTTCAGACGCAAAAATCTCTTGAGAATGATCCTCACCAGGATCGAAACGTCGAGATTTCAAATTGCAAATTTGTTATAAAAATGGAATTCTTTAATTTATAATTGATCGAACCTGTGCGCCGAAATCATCATTCTATTTAAAATCGTTTTCGATCGCAAAATTTATTCAATATATTTTCGACTTTAGTTGGTTGAACTACATTATTTCAATAAATGTTCGAAATGATGACCATTGTTTTCAACACATTGTTGTATACGGAAAATAAATGCTTCCTTGTCTCTTCTAGTAGTTTCATTGCTACTATTGGAACATATGATGTACAGTAAAATCTGTTTCCCTGTCCAACAGCCATGGTTTGGCCAGCCAATATTTGTAGTCAAACTTTCATCGTCGATTACACCGCTAAATACAATTGAAATTATATCGCGTTTGGTCTTGTTTTAATCAGAAAAATGCCAGAATATTTATTGAAATAAAGTAGTTTAACCAAACCAATTAGTGTATTAAATTAATCACTGACAATACCTGTAATGCTTTTTGGATTTATCATACCCAGGTTCACACGAAGGCCATTGTATAATATGTCATTGAAGAGGACTGCACCCCTACTTACATCATACTAATTACATCGCGATAAAAGAAATATATAGTTCCATTAAAAAAACAAATTGATGACCTTAATATCAAGAAAAAAATGACCTTGAAAAATGTTTTTTCCCAATCATTATATTGCCCCTTCGATTAGGTTAATATTGTCCTATAAGGATTTTTTGTATTACTAAAACTAAGCAAGATAGTCAAGGTGGTCAAGTTAGCTGGGACACCCTGTATAATTGGGATAACAAGAACTTTAGACATCGGAGGTTTGGATAATCGAGGTTCTACTGCACATTGCACGTGAATTATATTTGATAAATAAACGGAGCAGATTATAATTATCTTTTCAAGTAATCGCGATAGATAATTTATTGAGCATCCCTTGTGTATAATATTCCGCCTCGTTGCATTGTTTACTTATATGCTAATCAATAAATATGCGAATATTAATTCAGACAAATATTAAACATTTAATTAAATTTGTTACTTCATTACCCCTAATTTACAATTCCATAACATATACATACTAATTGATTTGCTCATGTAGTGTTTACCAACAGCCACTGCAATCTGGATGCGGATATAATAGACTTTTGTTGTCACATAACGAAAATGTACGAAGCATATTTGAAAAATAAGGATTGTTCGTGTACTAAATAAAATAATTTATATGTTGCATCGTAGATCGAGAAAATATTCATTTTACACAAGATTTTAAATAATAATAAAATTCTATCCATACAATTATGAAATATAATATAATAATTGTAAATCTTTGACAATCGATTAATCACGAAAAAAGTTTAATTTTCTTTAATATCAATTTTTCATAAGCAGTACCTATTAAATTCATTAAGTAGATTTCATCAATTCAATGTTGCAAATAACAACAATTCTATGAACTATCTACTATTAATGGCTTTGTTAAAGATTTATCATGTTCTGCAATTAGATTGCAGATCTTTATCTTCTATCTATCTATCTTCTATATTCTATATAAATAAAACTGAAATGCTGTTCGTTGGTAAGCGCATCACTTGAGAACGGCTGGACTGATTTGGCTAATTAGAAAAAGAATGTTTTTAGGGAAAGAAAAATTGGAAAAGTTGCCCGGAAAAATGGAAAATTCGGGAAAAAATGAAAGTGCTTTTTTCTATGAGATTTTTGTATGAACTCAAGATCATAAATCACGGATTCGAACGATGGATATGCGTTATTCTTTTTTTGTTTTGTTCGTTATGGTTCTGGAATAGTTTTCAGGAAAAAAAATTCGAAACAGTTACAAAGGAAGGTCGAAAAATTCGGACAAACTGCAAAAACCATAATTTTGTAAATGATACAAGTAGCAGGTTGACATGTTTCGCTGCGCATTATTGGTTCTCAATGAGTTTATCGTAAATTGGTTTTAGTATAGTGGATTTGTCTGATATTTCAAATATACAGTATCAAGAAGAACTCGCAGAAATGCAAAATGATGAGTCAGTTAAAACTGTATTTAATAGAAAAGGAGCGATAGCATAGCTTTGTCAGTTAACAGAAATCAAATATCCGAATTCAACGAAACATGCAAGAAAACTATTCCGTCACCGCGTTTCCATCCAACAATTTCCTAGTAATTTCTTCTTACAATCTATCTCATTTAAGTTTCTTCAGAGAACAATTTAATTTTTGAATATTAAAAATTATGTTACCTTACATAGGGGGCATGAAGATGCAGGAGAGGTGGGGGGAGATGGAAGAAGGTATCTTGGAAATGAAAAGGCAAAATGATAAAGGAGATAAGGGAGTACAAATATCTGGGATACACGATCACGAGAGATGAGGGCCAAAGAGCACATGTAGAAGAAAGAATAAGGAAAGGGGCGTCGGTAATGGGACAAATATGGGGGATAAGGAAAAGAAGATTTGGTAAGGACTGGGGTAGGAGATTATGGCTATTCGACAAATTAATTTGGGCAGTGATAAGTTATGGAGTGGAAATTTGGGGCTAGAAAGAGAGGGAAGGATCAGAGAGGCTACAGAAGAGATATTTGAGATGGCTGCTAGGAGTGGGAAAAGACACACCGGGATATATGATAAGAGAGGAACTACAAAGGGAACTATTGAGGGGGAGAGCGGGTTTAAGGGCGTGGGGGTATGAGAATAAGTTGGTGAAAGGAAAAGGGGGGGAGTTAGCGCGCTTATGCTGTACAGTGTGTCGAGTATATGGGCGTTCGGGAAAAAAGTCATACCTCTTAAACTATGTAATTTTCGAGTAAAGTACCTCAATACTTGTTGAAATAAAATGCGAAGACAAATCGATTGGTATAAAATTTTTTTTTAAATTATTTAAAAACAAATTTTTCTTTTTCAATTGCGATAGCTTTGTTTTTTATGTTTGTTTTATTGAATAAGAAGTGATTTACAATTTTAACGAAAATTTAAAAAAAAAGTACTATACTATATATATTGTTTATCTAAATCTTCAACAAGGAGGAATTAAAACTTACGAGTCCTTAAGAATTCCTTTTGTTTACCTAGACATAAATAAAATGAATGAATGAATAAATACTGTAGGAAATGAATTCATGGAGTTACCTTGGTGTACTTTTTTTAATACTCGAATTAAAGTTGATAAATGTTAAACATAATAAATTAGGACAAATTGCGATTATTTCAAAAACAGTTTTTGGGAGATGGAAGGTCTTGTGACACTAAACACACCCTATAAAAATCAAATTAAAAAACTTAATAGCTTGCAAGGGACGCATGTTTAAAGAAATGCACGGAATCTGACAGACAAGTTTCAGCCCCAATTTTAATAACAAATTGATTTATTCAGTTAAAATTGATGGCAGTTTATAAACTACGCTTTGTTACGAACATTTTAGGATACATAAAGTTGCAGATCTTACATTTTGATTTTCGGACTTTTTTCCATTGGACGACACACTGTGTGTTGGGAAGACATGAGGAGAAGAGAAAGAAAGGGAGGGCAGACTTCTTTATGGAGAGGGGTTGGTCGGAGTGTAAGACTTTGAAAATGCTAAAGGAGAGGCAGGAGTCAATAAGTGAAGAAATAGTAAGGAGGCAAAAGATATAGCAGAAAGATGGGAGAGAATCGGAAGCATGAACTACAATAAATGGTATGGGAGGGTAAAGGGAGAGGGGTTACAGGGACATCTAAGGAAAGGGTGGGGGGAGAGTAGATGGCAGAGAGTGGTAAAATTTAGACAAGGTAACGGGATGTAGAGGGGAGAGGCACTGGTTGGAAGAGGAGATGAAAAAATGCAGAGTATGTAAATGGGTGAATGAAGAAGGGGAGGGGAGGAGCTTAAGTGTGGCATGGCACAGAAAATACCGGAAAACACTGATCTAATTTCTTATCAATTTTATATTTCGCACATGCATTTTTGCCATAAATGTCTAAAATCTGTAGTCTAAATTAAGACGCTTATCATTTCGATCAGGAGGTAATTAATAACATTGCGCTCAATTACCAATAACTATCGAATTATGTGAAACCGCAAATTCCTTGCATGATGTTTTCTCGGCGTATGTGTATGCGAAACGTTGTAATCGGGAGAGTGTACATTAATCCAATCGTTCTCGAAAGTTGTACATATTGCAGTCTACTGAAAAGTTGTGAGACCAACAGCGGCTTGTTAAGTCCTAAACCATAATTGGCTCAATGAATTTCTATTGAAGTGGGGTTGTGCTTAACAAGCTGCAAAATAAAGTCAGTCAGGTCACTGGAATAATACTCGGAATGGTTCTCCGCATAAAAATTTATTTTCACATACATAATTAGTAGTTTTCAGTTGTCAGGAATGAAACGGATTTTCAGAAGGTCCTCACCCTTTCATTTAATTGAGCCGTTTATTTTGAAAGTGGCCTAAGTCCATTTCCAAGGAAAAACCAAATTAGCAATTTTAATATTTACGTTTCTACGTTATATTTTCATTCTGAAGCAGACTTGTAACTAATATATTTAAAATCACAAAGATTTTGTAATAAAGAAATTAGCTGGTTAATAGAATGATACAAATTTTTATTTTGAAAGTGGCTCGAGTCCATTTTCGAGAAAAATCAAGCTAGCAATTTTAATATTTACATTTCTTAAAGAAAACGTTCTTTGAACCGAGACAAACACTAGCAATGTTAAAATATCAGCTAATTAATTTAGCCTTAGTAAATATTAGTATCAGATAAGCTTTATTATCTTTCCGGAGTGAATAATTCGAAACCACATGGACGTCCAAAATGATTTAACACTTTCATATTCCTGTGTTACATCAAATTGCTGTTGCGTGTAACAACTTTATGGTCTAATAGTCTAATTTATCGATGGTAGTCCATTCATCTCTGTCATGTATTTTGTTTCAGGTACGTATTGCGCTTCACCGAATCCTTCAGAATACCTTGTTAATTGACCACTACAATAACGGTTCGGTAAGTACAGAGTACACTCGATCGTAGGATAACTTGCGGTCCGTTCAATAAGCACAGAAACATGATACAGAAAACTCTCGTATAAAGCCAATTCCTTCAATGCGCTACAAATATTGCGACGACTTTTTCATATAATACCAGAGGTGGGCATTATTTCGCAAAACAAATATTCCGAATACTATTTAATATTTTAGACTTTATTTTGATTAAAGAAAATAGTATTTTAAAAATAAAGATAAAATATTTCTATTTTAACAATCGGAAAAACAAAATAAAATATTTCTATTTAAATAATCTGAAACACAAAATAGAATATTGTATTTTTTCTGCCTACTGGCAAAAGGGTTTGTTGATAAACATACAGTGTATCTTATCATCAGGAAACTATTTCTACTCATAAATCTGTTGAAAACATACCATTATTTTCAGCAATAATATTCAAAATTGAAGCTGATAATAAAGACAAAGTCCAAATATTTTCAATTATCTTCAAATAAAATACTATTTTCAAAAATTACTGCCTCAAATAAATTATTTTATTTTCAAAAATTACTGCATCAAATAATATATATTATTTTCAAAAGTTACTGCATCAAATAAAATATTTTATTGTCAAAATTGTACACATACTTTACTACTTTAATAAATAGGATTATTTATTATTTACTCTATAAAATACTATTTACCCATTTAATTTTTAATTACAATTTACTGTAACTGTATTTATCTTTATTTGATTAAAATCTATGTATACACATGTTCGGGTTTACACCTGTATAAAAATTCAATAAATAAATAAATAAATAAATTATCTTGTCGACATTATCGATATTACATAATATTATAGGATAGAATATAGGGTCAACTAAGGATAATAAAATATCAATTTTTCCATTGAATGCAATCAGTATTTTCTGTTTAGTCTGTGTATAATTAAAATGTATTATTCATATTTTAGGAGAGTATTTGTAACAATTAATATTTAGTAATAGAACAATTACATATGAATACAGTAATACTCCACCACTGCGGAATTCAATAAAACAGTCGACTGAAAATAGTAACTCCCACCACTGCAAAATTTAGTCGATAGTTCAGTAAAACCAGTCAACTGAAAATAGCAACAGCTACTATGGACTAATACGACGGTTTTTAATCGATAGTGTCCATCACTAACAATAGATTTCGCAATTTAATATAAATGTACCTTTACACTTAACAGTAATATATTCGATTTCAATTGTTTTTATTTCACTGTTCTCTCTATCTTCGATAACCCCTATATTTTTATAACTCCCCTGTGTATTCTTACTTTCATCTTCTATTCCAACTATCTGTGCTTATTCTACTTACTTTCTGTGTTTTTTCATCGTTCAAGAACTAACACTTTTGCTCTTGAAAGGGTGAACGTGCTGATTCCTTGTGCGCTCGATAAAAAAACCATCGGTCACCGTTATTATTAAAATAAATTGAGCTTTTGCGAAACATTATGTCATATTCTTCACCTCGTACTTTACAATATAGAATCTTAATCTTAGGTAATGGATCTTTCGAAAAAATATCAATTGGATCATCAGATGATTCACTATTGGAAAGGTGTGTTAAGGTGGTAGACTCGTTTCCAGAATTGCAAGGGTGCGGGATGCGCGTTCTCATTTCTCGATAAGACACAGATGGGAGTTTTCAATAATCAAAAGCGCTTGATAAAAGATCAATCTAGGCCGCGATCGCCCTCGAATAGGGTTTATACAAAAACCGACTTTTTAAAAAACCGGTTTTCGGTTTTTAACTTTTCCATCCCAGATAGCACCCGAACGTCCGATGGACGTTCATTGGACGTATATGCGTAAATTGGAAGTCCATCAGACGTCCAATAGACGTCGGTGCTATTTGGGATAAAACGGTTTCGAATTTTTACAGACAAAAAACAAGACATATTTACAACTTAAAATAGAAGTTTTTAATTTCATTTATTTAGAATAATTCAAAAATACAAAGAAGGAAAACAGAAGATACATATACGTACATACATGAGATTATTAAAACAAAAAATTAGCAAAATAATACTCCTAATAAATTATTATTTTACTTCTTTCTTTGTTTCCTAAAATATGGCTTCAAAAAGCAAAGAACTTCTTATTTTCAACACAAAATTACCAGAAATAGAAAATCTTGCTGATTTGCTAATGTACTGGTCTTACATATCTTTAAAGCATTAAATAATAAATCGAAATTTTTTGTTCTTCTATTTCTAGTCCCAAGACCAAAAACTCCTTTAATGGTTGAGGACTAGAGAAATTTCATCATAGATATGTCTTGATTTTCTTCTTCGTCCCTTTTTTTAACATCGCGTTCATCTTCTGTAGAATAATCTTTATATAATCTTGATAATATCTGTCCGGATAACTTAATAATATCAGTTTTTGTAGCTAATGGAAGAAATTTACTAGAAGATATATAAGTGTTATGTATAAATTTAAAACCGGTTTTTTTACTGAACAAGTTGCATAATTTCAAACCTGGTTTTTAAAAACCGACAAACCCTACCTTCGAATGTCCTATTTTTACGTTTACGAGACGTAATTTGCATTGTTCGGCAAGCATGTAGCTGTCACAGCTTTATGAAAATAGCTACAGACGCAGTTGTATCTGAATAATGCAAATCACGCTGCCAAATAATGCAAATTACGTTTCATAAATGAAAAAGAAAACTTTTCAGGGCGATAGCGGCTGTTTCAATATGTATGCGGACGGTTCCGTTGGTGACTTCTGTCCTTCCGGAAATATGTGTCGAAACAGAGGGCTTATCCAAGAACAAAGGGCTTACTAAAAATTGTAAGATACTGGCCGCTTGCAAGCGATGTAGCGAGTTATATAATTTTTGAAAACTCAGTTTTAATCGGAAGTAGCACGTGACCCCCACCATTTTTAGATACCCGATTTTGGGTACTACACTTTTGCAAATATAGTTGAATAACTAGTTCTCTTATATACGTGCCCATGTACAGGGTAAAAGCTTGTTTTCTGTCTACAGGTTTACGATTAAACCTTCGCTGCATGATCTTTTTAATTGGGATGAAAAATTGAAAGAAGTTCAGTTTTTCTGTTTTATTGAAGGGAAAAATCTTTTAAAAAATTAAAACAACATTTTCAGAAAAATAAACATAATATAGAATAGTAAGAAAACACATTCTTAGTTTACTATACACCAGATTTGTTAACAGTATCAGATATGATACGCTATGTAGCAAAGGATTAAGTCGAAAACGATAACAGTAGTGCTGACTGCTGCGTCAAAATGATAGCACAAACTCAAATTTGTGTGTTTCCAATTAGCGTTCAGACGTCAAAGTGTTCAGGTCGACAAGTATACAATAATGTTGTGCGTGTTCTAGAATTGAAATATTGTGAAGTTTTTAACAATCCGTCGCGGTAATAGATTGACTGGTCCGGAAATGTTAACAATTCAAAATTTGCGTAAAGAAAATCGTTCCATTGATAAAATTTTGAAACTATTGAATCGTAGTCACAAATCTATTTACAATTACTTAAAAAATATAGACGAATATGAAAAAAGGGTTTCGGTCGTCCAAGAGTGACAACAGATCGTCAACGGCGTGCAATTTTAAGAACTGCATCAAATTCTGCTGCTACTGCAAGCGAAATTCCAGCAGAACCTGGAGTAAGTACTAAGATACGTAATGCGCAACGTATTATAAAAGAATGTAAATACATAATGCGCAAAAAATTAATACGTAAACCACCGCTAACTAAGCAACATAAATATAAGCTCGTTTACACTTTTCTGAGTATGTTCATTGGATGAAAAAACGGCGGAAATGTATCTTTAGCAATGAAAAGAGATTTACGTTAGATAGACCGGATAGCTACCGCTGTTATTTCCACGGTTTGCGTAAAGAACAAAAAATTTTATGCAGCCGACAATTCGATGGTGGTAGGTGTATAATGACTTTGATGTTCGGTTGCTCCGAGCAACGAGATGAGTCACTTCAAGGTCATGTTATTATAAGTATCTGAATGTGTTTTTCGATCCGTTACACGATGCAATAAAAAGAAATGTAGTTATGCATCAAAAAAACACCGATGACCTTGATAACTCCGAAAAAAATGACTAAAAGAATGACTCCAAAAACCTTTGGAAAAAAATATTTTTACCAGATATTTTTTGCATCACAATAACCTGAAGAGATATTTAGGTGGCCTTACTTAAATGGACCACCCTGTATATGAGTGAATTTGTGATAACGAATCGAAAATAACAGTAGAGTTAAAGAATTAGAAGGAAGAAGATCACAGATCGAAACGAACGAAGGCCCGCGACAAGAAACACGTCTGTCATCAACGAATGTGTGTGTCCTTACGGTTTTTACAAATACATACGGCTTTTCCTTAGAATATTGAATGGTTTTTTTAGTACCCTGTGTATAAGAGAATTGCATAGTACAGTCTACATGACAATGAACAATTTGCAAAAGTTACTTCTAATGACCTCAAGAATCACCCTTTCCAAGGAAGTACATTTTTTTTGGATACCCTGTATACATTGATTGTATTTGGTTATTTAACACATGAAATATTTTTTAGGTACTCACTAGGAGCTTCGCGAAAACATTCACTAGATAGATCGAATCAATTTGAAAACTCTATTTCATATGACTCTGTGAAAGCTCGGGACTCGAATCCTTTACTCACTTTCAACGACATATTCGTTGATATTAATGAAAGGTGTAATCCAATTTGTCATCCAATCTGACACGGAAAAATAAATTGAACGAAACCACTCCCAAATCGAACTTTGTAATCAGGAAAGCAATGGATTACTGTTGATCTGCGACCGTTTCGGCTGTTCTTCAATTAATTTCGAATATTCCTTATAGCGGAAAACCTCGTACGATACTTGTTGTTTCAGCAAACACAAAATTTCAATAGCTCTTCAGCTAATGTTTACGAAGGCGAAAAAATACTTTCTTGTAGAAAATAGTAAAAATACATTGAACAGTAGAGAAGTTTATTAAAAACAAAATACTATTTACGGATTTCAATGCATCATGAAACCGGTTTTATGGAAAAGTTAAAAATCGAAAACCGGTTTTTTAAAAAGTCTGTTTTTGTATAAATCCTAGTTGAGGCCTTGGGCAAAGTAGAATTTCGGGGCCCCTAACCCCGACTAAATAACTTTCACGTTGAAAAAAATAAAAGAATTGTAAAAACATCTACATATTTATTATTGCATAAAAAGTGAAATACATTCTCCTTCAGTCGTGAAAACCTTATACATGAAAATACGAAATATTTGGTAAACAATTACATGATTGCAATATTTCTTGTAGTATTTACTTTTCGGGCTTTCTTTGCCGCACAATTATTAATTAGTTTGTTAATATGGATAGTGCGTAAAAAGACAAATTTAACGATATATAAAAATATATACTGATAATACACTGCAGTGGAGAAAAACGAGTTACAAAATTAAAAAATTTTCAAAGTCGATGCGGCAGCATTTCCCGTTATTCAATCAATTTCAAATTTTGCACAGATTATTTTTTCGTCGAGTGGCACAATTCTAGGGGTTGCTCTACAAAGAATTCGTTAGTCGAAAAATAATGTTCACCCTAACCTACATGTGTGAATATTCATCTCGTGTCACGATGTAGATCGTACAATCGGGCTGCGAGATGTTAGAAAGTCGGTGAACGTCGAGAGTCGAATAATTTAAAAGTTTCGAGCGCTTGTTACGCTTTCGAATACGAAAGTGGAGTTGCAACGGTGGTGGGGCAACAATGAGTGGAGCTTCACTGCCCCTGTAAATCTTATTCCGTGACAATTAACGGCTCGAGAATGGAACAACTTCGGCAAATCTAATAAAATTTTAGCTAGGCGCTGCACACGGTCCTTTTCAGTGTACAAAATTCGTTCTCGGCACGCAGTTATTTTCGGTATACTATTCAGGCGTCTGCCGTGATTGTTTCAATATTCTCTCGTTTGAAAAAGTTCGTTCTAACACGAAATCATTTCTCCGATTTCTGGTAAAACGCTTGTTCACACACTCCAATCCGAGTAATATAGAATGTCTTTTTCATTTAATAAAATAATTGTGTTTTCAATTCTTCTGTTCTTTCCGATACATACAGGGTCCGTTCCGTCTCACGCATTAAGCGCATGGATCGCATTCAATGTGATGCGCGCATTGATATCGTTCCGTTTCTTTAATGCGCGCTTCGGAAACGGAACACTTTTCCATACATTTGATGCGAATAAAAAATGGCTGCTTACATGGATGACAAAACGTTAAAAACATTGAAAAAGAAGAATGGAATAATTGTAGTGATTTGAGTAATATTATCGATATCAATGACAGTTCCGATGAATTGGAAGATATTTTTGTAAATTTTAATTGGAATTAATTTATTCAATATTAATGGTCTTAACTGAAAAACTAGAAGATTATGTCGAGCGAGTTATCCCTGGTTACTCTAGAACAGTATTCAAAGAACATTTTCGGTAAGTGCATTACTTGCATCTACGTTTTTCAAATGTACCGCTGCTTATGCATCGACTACGCATCAAACGCTTCACTTCTGAAAAAATTTTATTCAAATTGATCAGTTAACATTTATATCTTAGGTTCTTCGGTTATAGGTTTCTCATTGAAAAAATAAAAGTCACGAAATTTCGGACAAACTTATATCTACAAATAACAAAACATCGTAACTTATTTCGGAAAAACTATGTCACATTGACACGAGGGACGAATGAGGGTTAAGATTGGTCCAAAGGATTTGAATTTTTCTAAGATGTTAGACGGACTAGTTTGCTAGAGAGTGAGTAAACAAAAATTTGTTTTGGTTAGATTGCAATTAGTAGGAAACATACAAAATTGAAAACTTGTTTTTTCAACTTTTTTTTATCTGAGTCTGTAACTGTTTAGCGTTGTCGAGTTCAGAATTGATGCTGGTTCAGGAGCAACCAAACGGCAAAACGTTTGTGTGTTTCACAGTCGTAAACGAAGCACACACGTATTGAATACTCCTGGAGCGTCCAAGGTTCAAAGGTAGTAAGTTCAAGGTTCTGGGTAAAAGTTCAAGATATAGTGCAATATAGTTCTGAAGAGAAGTTTATTTTAAAACTTCTCGATAAACGTTCATAGTAAAAGTTTATAATAAAGTTCACAATGATGATTGTATCAAAGTTCATAATAAAGTTCACAATGATGATTGTATCAAATTCATAATAAAGTTCACAATGATGATTGTATCAAAGTTCATAATAAAGTACACAATGATGATTGTATCAAAGTTCATAATAAAGTTCACAATGATGATTGTATCAAAGTTCATAATAAAGTTCACAATGATGATTGTATCAAAGTTCATAATAAAGTTCACAATGATGATTGTATCAAAGTTCATAATAAAGTTCACAATGATGATTGTATATATCAAAGTTCATAATAAAGTTCACACTGATGATTGTATCAAAATTTATAATAAAGTTCGCAGCACAGTTCGCAAAAAATTTCATAAGAAAGAACGAAAGAGAGTTCAGAAGACAGTTCACAATCCACTTCACAGTTCAACTTCGCAAAACTGCCGCTCGTAATTTAAGTTCAAATCTGAATTAATATTAATATAATCAAGGTAGCGGTTCGTAGCATTCTCTCGAAAGTTCGTACCGTACAGTCTTTCTCCTGCAATTCCCTACCAAAGCTCGGAAAGGATCATTTCTTTGGTAGGGATAGAAAGGGGACCAATCACCAGTTCGGGGTGCAGTCCAAATTTATGGAACGCCCTACCAAGATCGCGATTTCATTTAATTTTCAACCGTACCCAAGTCCGTAACTAATTCTGAGGGTTAAGGATTCCAATAAATATTTCTAAACTGACGGTGTTCCACTCGATCATAGCACAGGCCCAGACCAGAGGTGGGCATTATGTGGCGAAACAAATATTTCAAATACTATTTAATATTTTAGACTTTATTTTGCTTAAAAAAATAGTATTTTAAATAAGATATACAATTTCGAAAATAAAATATTTTTATTTTAACAATCGGAACCACAAAATAAAATATTTCTATTTTAATAATCTGAAACACAAAATAGAATATAGTATTATTTGTGCCTACTGAGGTTTGTTGCTAAACATACAGTGTATCTTATCATCAGTATCTACCAACACAATAATATTTCAAATTGAAATTGAAACAAAGTCCAAATATTTTCAATATTCTTAAAATAAAATTCTATTTCCAAAAATTATTGCATCAAATAAAATATTTTATTTTAAAAATTGTACACATACTTTAAAATAAATAGGATTATTTATTATTTACTATTTAAAATACTATTTTCCCCAGCTCTGTGTACAACATTTTCCAATGAGGTTCAAAGCGTGCTTTGCACTTAGAGAGACTTGGGTGTCAGAGGTGGCAAAGCGAAATTCCTACAGGTTAGGCTTGCTGGCATAGTTTTCAGTAAATTCCGAGACCTTCCGGCCTTCCACTTTAAGAGATGTTTCTTGGCATTTGGGCAACTGGGGTTAAACCGAACAAAGGCCGAACCTGACTAAAATGGCTGAAGCTAAGTGCAACATGTTGGCCGCAAGCTGGCTTGTTTCAGAAGAGAAATTACCGTTGACGTAAAACTAATTCAATCCACGAAAGTCCAGTTATATCATAAAGTCGTATATTCCTCTCTATGATATGAGTGAACTATTCTTTATAACTGGCAACGAGTGAATGCTATACATATATGAATTTTTCTAAAGCAATAAATACATGTATGTAAAAATTTTTGAGATCAATCAAATAGTCAATGATTACTTATAAAGTAAGTTAACACTAGAACTACGGAATTGTCGAATTTTCTTAACCTTCACATATTTCTTAAGTGAAAATTCTTCGTTTTTCTATGTTAGAAAAAGAGACACAAAGAGGTATTTACACAATCATGTTTGAAATTAAATGAAATATTATGATTTTTATTCATTTGTGTGTACCTATTAATGAAATTTGTTTATTTGAAGAAATGATTTGTACTTCTCTTTATTATTTATTATACAAGAAACTAAATGCGTCTAGAACTGTCGATGAAAGCATAGTGTCAACGAAAGTTAGTGACGGTCAAATCGTGTCGATGAAAACAGTGTCAGTGAAATGAGTTGTCGACGAACCCATGGTAATCCACAGTTTCATAAAAATCGGCGTTTACCAGTCACCGGGGTTCCCTTGTGAGTTGTAACGATTTTTTATGCGCCGGATAGTTCCATTAATTACGAAGCCCTTCTAGTAAACGTGATGCCGCGATGCAATCATTGAGCTATAACATCGCCTTACGTAATTGTCGCTCGGCACAGACGACCGTCGTTGCGAGCCGTCAGCTAATAGCAGTTAATTATTATTAACACCTGTAGTCATAAATTACACGGACTTGTAATATCTCTGGGATCATCAACGCGTTCCTATGTAATCCATTCAAAGAGCTTTATTTGTGTCGGATCGAATTTCATCGTTCCGAAACGTGAAAGATAATCTGCATTAGTAATCATAGTATCATGATAAACATTTCTTCGACGCAATCGATTTGTAAATGAATCGATAATTATTAGAAGCATCGCTTGTTTCGCTAACAAGCTTCGTATTTCATTAAATTGCAGCTGATCTTGTTTTCAAAATATGAAAAGTATTTTTCTAGAATTATATCTGAATGTGTATTTTAGTTTTATGCTACGTATTATATGTACATTAGGGTGAACCTTATTTTTCGACCGTCTAATTTGTTTGGGATACCCCCTAGGATTGCGATGCTAGCTAAGAAAATAATCTATGCAAAATTTTGGATCGATAGAATGACGGGTAAAACGTGCTGCACCGAGCATGGAAGTTGATTATTTTTGAAAGTTGGTTTTCTCCATTATACAGGGTAGACGGTTTATCTGAAGACATTGAAATGTCTCGAGAACTATGCACCGGATCAAAAAAAGTGGGTAATGAAAGTTGGGAGAGGGAATTATTTCAAAATCTTCAATGGGAACCCCCATTTTTTTAAATGCAGATTTGGATTCTCCAGAAAAAAGTATTCCAATTTGACCTACGAGTTTTTGCATTTTGGTTCACAGATGACGCCGTAGTCGACAAAAATCAAAATGGGTAAAACATCGTTGAAAATTGGGATACCTCGAGGAATACACATCAGATCAGAAAAATAAAAGTAGACGTATTTGATATTTTTAGAAATGCTATTAAATAACAGCATAATTGAGCCCCCACCCCCACCTCCTGGGGGTGGGAGAGAGAATTATTTTGATCTATAAAACATGTATTTTAAATTTTTATTAAGGGCTCAAATAAAAAATATTTTAATAAACGCGTTTTTTTATTTTCGTATGCCATTGTAAATTCTAATTTTTGTAACATCGGTTTGCCACATAATTTAGTAAACCAACGCTTCTAATTGCTTACGAAACATCAGCTCATTTGATACAATTATAAAAAAGTTATTCTGTTTTAAAGGGCGTGCGAATACTTATGAGACTGACTGTACATAAATATAATATTGACGTTGGTAAATGTCAATGGCCTTGAAATATATTTATCAAGGTCATCATTTTGGACAACATTTCACTGTAAAGTTTTCGGCGGCTGGATTTAGTTTACGAGATAATTGCAAAAAACCTTTCTTGTAAATGAATTGATTAGGGCTAGATTACCCCCCTCCCCACCCCTCCCCCTGTATATTGTTTATGTGGAGGATTAAGTAGTACATGATTGATTTTTCAAGAGTTGCGATATATTTTGAATGTAAATTATAAAATGCTCAAGCTCTCATAAATATCGATGGTGATATTATAATTGATGTAACACTAATGTCGAATGCGGTTTGAATACATAAGATTAGAATGTGTTATAATTCTCTATTTGTCATAGGCAGTAAATATGAATCAGGTAATTATAAAGTTAAATCGCAATAAATCTCCGAACTTGCGACGCTTAACTGTCCAGAAGCATGTTTCATTTAATTCAGTAATCTTCTCTCTCTCTCTCTCTCTCTCTCTCTCTCTCTCCCACTCCGTCTCTCCCTCCCTCCTTCTCTCACGTCAGCAAAGTATAAACTAAGAAAACTTTATAAAGTGAGAAGGAGAATTTAATGTTTAGTCATTTCACATTTCATCCAGAAGTTCGTACATGTAATTTCAGTAGTAAAAGTCGACGCATTTGCGAACGGCGCAGTTACTGTACAGTAGCTATATAGGTATACTGTCGTACAAACCCAGAAAAATGTGGTTTCTTTTGAAAAAATAAGTGAAATGACCCTGAATGAAGTTTCTGCATATAAATTTTAGTTTTCGAGAACAATAAATGACTATTTGTCAAGTATTAGAAATCAACTAATCCACTAACGATCTTTCGTTTCTGCTTCTTACCAATACCCATTCAGTTCTGTTTCCATTTTCTTGATTAAGAAGACTTATAAACAAAATCATTAAGCAATATAATTAAGAGATTAAATAATTATTATATCTATTGTGAGGTTTTAGCTACAAGTAGGTGTGAATATTATTTGAGATTAAAACTTTTTTCAATGTTTATCTGAATACAGTATACAAAATAGTCTATTTTCATGCGAGTCATGTGCATTTATAGTTTAAACTTTTAGTACAAAAAAAAGATAATTTAAGCCTGTAGACAAAAAATAATTATCACGCGTAATAATATTCATATTTTAAAATAAATTGGCAATCAACTTGAATAATAATTATTAATCCAAATATTAGATGTCCAAGTTTATAACTGTTTCGAAATACATATAAGTACGTTCAATTCATATGTAAATATAAGTAGATGTTCAACTATAAGCTTATACTTAAATGGTATTTACATTTAAATGGTAAATTATTTAACTTAATATCCATATAATTCGTCTTCTATTAGGTTGTAAATTGAGAGAAACAAAATTAGAAACGAAAACGAACAAGAAATCAATAAAAATTTACACGTAAGAAAAAAGACAATTACACAACAAATTAAAGATATTAAGTTAAAGATTAGTAAAAAAATTTTTTAAATGAGATCTGGAGCAAAAATATGTACAAAGAAGTATTGTCTCTTGAAATGCTTGCTTTAAAACACAAAATGAAAATTAAACAGGATTGATTTAATATTATAATATTTTGATATGTAAATCGTTAAAGATTTAATAAAGTTCGATGTTACAGATATAATTATATGTAAATTTAATTTGTCCCGGTATAGGCTTTACTTCTGCTAGGTACTAGCTTAGATTTGTATGGAAAAGTCGTATTTATTATGCACGGATAATAAATCGTTGGTGACAGACGTGTTTGTCACGACCGCTCGTTTCGATCAGTATTCTTTTTCCAATTCGTTGGTGATCGTAATTTTACAATTCTCCTGTTATTTTCGATTCTCTATTTTTATTTTAGCTATATATAGGGCTGTCTGTTAATACGCATACATACACACATACATCATCCGTACTTCAATCCTATAAATGCGATTTAACATGTCCAATTATAGGTTAGAATTATTCCTGTTAATACAGTTAAAATATTAATCGAAACAACAATTTTGGGAGATTTAATTACTTTACAAAATCTGAATTTTATGTTAAAACTTTTAAAAAATTATTTTTATTTATCGAAACTGATGCAATTAATGCTGTCCAGGCTTAGGGCATTTCACCTTACACCCCAAATACGGAATGAGTTACCAAAGGCCATGCTATGCGCTAAAGATAGTACACGATGGTTCTCTCTCTCTCTCTCTCTCTCTCTCTCTCTCTCTCTCTCTCTCTTTCTCTCTCTCTTTCTCTCTCTGGGCCACTTATCTATCACTGGTGTTTTCGCGTTTCGGTGCGCATCTCCATAAATAGAGATTAGAGCAGACGCGTTCACAAAGTAGTAGAACAGGCTCCGGCAGAATCAAGCGCTCAGAAACTAAAGGCTACGACAACGATGTAACCGTACAGGACAGTCTGTCCATGTAAAGTAACCCAGCACTTATCTCTATCCGTTTAACTCTTCAGTTCTGTCGAGCTTGAAATGTCGCGGACGCCGGAATAATGTATCTCTACGAGGTACCTGCCTATTCTCTTGTAGCTGCAGTAGTACAGGCAACAGTCCGCGATAAGCCAGACGTCGAGAATTATCTCGTAGGCATGCGTGGTTTAGGACTGTCGTTGCTGTGACGTTGCATAATAGAGCCACAAGTGGAGCACGTTTGATCTTGAAGGTAGAGTGTATGACGTTCCGACCGATAAATTTTCAATTGTATAACTGGCACATGTAACTTTAATATCAAGACTTTGTTGTCAAGATTAACAAGATAGTGTTTGATATGGCAAAGTGGATTTTTACTTATGCTTATCCAAAGTTCTAAATGCGGTTTACACAGCTCAACATAATTTGCTTAATTTTTACATACGTCCTGGACAACAATTTGAAATTACAGTAAACGCCCCTTTACTGTCCGGGTTACAGAGCTGGGGAAAATAGTATTTTAAATAGTAAATAATAAATAATCCTATTTATTTTAAAGTATATGTACAATTTTGAAAATAAAATATTTTATTTGATACAGTAATTTTTGAAAATAATATAAAAAAATTTCTTAGACAAAAGTTGTACTGTTTAATAAATTAAATGTAATGCAAAGACAAAACAAACCTTTTTAAGGTCAATTTTTGAGATTTCAAGGTCACGAATATTTTTTGGAATCAATCCATTGTGTTTCTATATTGTTATAGTGCGTAAAAAGACAAATACAACGATATATAAAAATATATACTAATAATTTACTGTTAAGTCGCGAATTGTGGATTCGCAACCTTTTCGGATCTGACCCGCCAAATTAATATTGGGCCAGTAGTTCAAGAAATTTAGATGTGTGTGAAAGACGCCGGAGACAATAATTGATTCGCGTGACAATAGATTGCGTTAAGAGAAGCGTTTCGTCCCGGACCTGCTAGTGGACTCATCAGTAAGGCTGATCTAGCAGGTCCTGCCTTATACGCGCGCAGATGTAAATAATCCTAATCCGGATTGAATCGATACAATAAAACTGACGATCGCGGATCTAATGTAAGATGCGATCCCGGTTGACGCGTGTCCTGATCGCTGGACAATTAACTGTCGTAAGTCGAATTTGAAGGTAACGCGAATGACTGACAACACAACGGCTGTGCGTTGTACTTGTCTACCCGAGGACTGGAGAGTGTCGCGGCGTTCGAGAGTAAAACTGAACTGTATGAGCTCGACTTCCAGTCCTAACGCGATGCTAGTTGGGCTTCTCTATGAAGAAAGAAGATGCACTGATTGGTTCCTGCAGAAAGTTGCATTTCCCAATCAGTACACTTTTGACTGTTAGGACCTCCTTCCCGTAGCTCTGAAGGAGGCTTTCGGGAAGGAGGAGTGGGGCGATACCTGACTCGGTCGACGACGCGTCTTAGTAATTTGACACGGTACGGTTAACGGTCGCGGGTGATCCTTCCAAGGGACGCGATTTATGGCACGCTGCCCCTAAAGATGCATAAAAAACCAAACATTGAGCAGATGCCCCGACTGGTTGCCGAATGTCTCTTGTTTTGCTTGATTCTCCATGACGGTCCTTAGGCACGAACGAACCATAAATATTAACCTTAAGAAATCTACGTTTTTGGTTCCTACGCGACGGAACATACTCCCCCACGTTGATCGATTCGGTCGATCAATATGAATTCGCTTGCGCGTTTAGGTATGCGTGTGGGTTACATTAACGAATGACACCGCATGGATGTGCTCTGTCTGTATTCCGAAGAATTACGCGTTGATAACGTTCTGCTGAAATCAGTAAGGTATGATATACACATTAAAGAATCACCAATCAGGAAATGTTCGGAAATAAATACTGGTTGATCGTTTTTTGGCTCTGACGAGAGAGAGACGTACGATGACAGGAATTTAAAAACCGTTTCAACGTAATAATGAATGTGCTGATTGTTCATGCGTGAACAAGTCTTTGCCGAAGACACGTTTGTTGTGGTCTTGGAAGATTTGACGGTCGGTTCTAATAATTACGAGATTTAAGTTATAGTGAAATGTCACGAAATTTTTAGGCATGAGAAATTGGCGCAATTTCTTGTCTGTCGATAGAACCTAGCATTGTTGCGTCAGTTCGTTGTTTGCGATGATGTCGTATCGTTATTCGAAATTCGTACCGTTCTCCGAATAAATTATTTCGTTAGGGTACTGTTAAGCGACGAATCGTTTGTGAGCAGCGATGAAGGTCTCGGTGATTAGATAGCTAGATCTGTTTATGTGATCTAGTAGTGTACGCGAGGGATCTTGACTGGTGCGATCCCGTACGCGAAGGATCTCGACTGATGTGATCCGGTTTTGTGACGTAACTTGTCCTGCTGGGAGGACAAGGTAAGGATTTCTCAAAGTTCGATTGAGATATGCATACTTCTCGTATGAGAAAGGGTGTCTCGTATGGTCGCAGGTAGTACCGTTATTCGAATGACTGTTCCGAAGTTATATGAAAGAATCGCGTGAAAAACAGCGATAAAGACCTCGGTTGTCCGGTTGCTAAATACGTTAGGTGAACGGCCTTGTTTGTGAAAACAGGTACACACCGACGCGTGAGTCTAATTTTGGGCCCGATTTCTGAAGCGTTGTTTGTTCTGGAAAAACGGACCGCAATAAATCGCGCGGTGGTTCATGAATGGCCGACCCTTGTAGACGGGTGCCGCAGGTAAGATCATAAGGTTGATCGTCCCTGTAATCTGATGCGTGGTCGAATGATTCGACATGTGAGTCGATGTGAAGATTTGACGCGTAGTTTGACGCGATTGGCGCGACTTGACGCGACTTGACGCGACCTGACGCGATTTGACGTGATTTGACGCGATTGACGCGTAGATTTGACGTGTAGATTTGACGTGTAGATTTGACGCGTAGATTTGACGCGTAGATTTGATGCGATTTGACGCGCAGACTTGACGCGTAGATTTGACGCGAATTGTCTGCCGATTGAATGTATCGCCGAGATTGAATGTGGATGCCAGAAATAGTAATTGAATTTTGATTTGATTGAATGTCAGTTTCCGTTGTAAGTCGGCTATGTGGTTCGCGACGAAAGGTTTCACGTCGAGGATTGTATGTTTGACCAACTCAGAACAGTAGAATTGATCAGGAAATTTTGGTTGTCCGTGTAATGTAATGATTAGAGAGGCTTGTGAGACGATTGCCTTGATGCGTGTGGATCTGTGATGACGATCCGTATTGACTTGTCTTGACTGCAGCTCAAGAAGTCGTGATTTGCTCCGCTTGCATGTGGTGCATATAAGCGGGGTGGCATTTTAACCGAAGCACTGAACTGAGCCGCTAGATCGAGTGCTGCGAAGCGATGTTCAATGTCGCGTGTTCGAAAGCTTAAACTGAACGAACTCGTTCCGAGTGCTTGTTATGCCTGAGAAAAAGGGTGTTTCCTTTGGGGCGCACGGATTCACGATCCGTGCTGACTCGTCCTGGATGTGCACAGGAAGTCGTAATGTGCTTTGCTTGACCTTGGATCGAATCAAGAAGCGTGGCACTGAAATAAGTACTGGACTGATCCAACGTAGCAGATTGACTACTTGGGAATTAAATTGATGTTCAATCCGCGAAAGTTTGAGCTGAACTGAGTCGGATTCTCCTGAATGTTTATAGTATTCGGTCTGTGATTTCGCGGAGCTATCGGAATCAATAAGACACTTGTCGGAAGGGTGACAGTTTATGATGACGTGATGCTGTAGGTAGAAACCCGGCGATTGGATAGTTTCTAACTGTTTTATGTGCTGCGGCGTGAGACATACTGTTGTTAGATCGGTACCGTTGCTTCGATTGTAACTCGTGTTTGACTTTCCGTTCGAATGATGGAAACCGGTTGATTTGAATATTCGGTAACGTTCTACTTTGCTGTACCGGAAGAATGTCAGGGTTGGTCGCGATTTGATCATCGCGAATTAATCGGTTTTAGTTTACGTTTGCGAGTCTGTACGATAGTAGTGACGATGACTTCCGTTTCGATAGTATTATTCGGTTTGTACGAGCGCGTGTTTCGGATATTTCGCGTTCGTCACCGTTGTAGACGATTTGCTCTGATGTGATGCGTTGCGACGATATTTCAAGAAATCCGAAGCGTTAGACATACACGTGTTTGTTAACGGTTGTTCCCGTGTTTGCGTACCCTTGCGAAGGTGATAACGATGAATTCGTTTCGAGAATATTGCGATTTTGTAAAAAACGTCTTGGTGCTCGTGACCGACGACGGCTCGCGGTCGGTCTCTAGGTTCGTGCGTCGCGTTTCTGGATTAATTGATTGATCGCGATGCTCGTGAGAAAATCATTCGCGGTGTATCTCGATGATCGGCTGAGGAATCGTAATGATCGGATATGCGATCGCGTGTAGTGAGTTGGATTGTTCATCGAATCCAATGAAGTATCCGGCATGGCGGATGCATTTACTGATAGCGCGTTGTGACGTGAGACAAGAGCGCGATGGTTGTCGTAGTCTATCCTCGATCGCGTATTCGGCCTTTCGGAAAACTGACACTCGTAAATACATGATTGTGATGTTGGACGTCGAAAGTCTAGTGTATGTATGTCGTAAGCATAGAATGCGTCTTTCTGGCAATAGACTTTACGATGTTGTGGGTGTACGTGGACAGCGTGAACGAGTCGTTCGTGATTCTCGCATTTGTTCTTTGAAGTTCAACCTAATGTTGCAACAATTGAGCCGTGTCCGCGATTACGTCGTTGTATGAAACGGTCGCGGTTTTCGCGTTTGGTATCGTTCGTTCTTGTCGAATTCTTCGTAACGTTCGAATTCGGGTTTGACTGTCGTTGAGGATTGGTACGAATCGAAATCGTTCGAATTCGAATTCTTTCCTCCAACGTTCGATGCGTTCGCGAAGTTTGATTCGTTTTTGTCGCGTCGTAGAATTATGAAACTCTTAGCGGTTATTCGCGACGATCGTTATTTGCCACTTGAAACACGTAATTAGTGTATAAATGTGCGAATGCGTATTCGTTTTGTTCGCGTTAGCTATTGTGTTTCTCGTAATGAATAAGACTGTGATAAGTTGTCAATTCGACGGTCCTGATTGGTAAATTCAATAACGTGTCTACCTTGTACTGATGTGGTTCGAATGTGAATGATTTTGATTGGCTGTTGCCTTCGAATGAGTCCTGCGTTTGACTGCTGCTTCGAATGCCTTCACGGCGATGATGGATCTTAGCGCGGCTAAGGCTAGTTGCTTCCCTTAACGTTGTTGGGTGGACTGCTGGATGCTGCAGGCCACTGTATAAATATCCTTGGACACGATTGTTTTGTACACAATTGTCTTGTACACGATTGTCTTATGCACGAACTGCACTCCCTAGATCACTGGATCCGGCTCGAAGGACCATTATGTTAAGTCGCGAATTGTGGATTCGCAACCTTTTCGGATCTGACCCGCCAAATTAATATTGGGCCAGTAGTTCAAGAAATTTAGATGTGTGTGAAAGACGCCGGAGACAATAATTGATTCGCGTGACAATAGATTGCGTTAAGAGAAGCGTTTCGTCCCGGACCTGCTAGTGGACTCATCAGTAAGGCTGATCTAGCAGGTCCTGCCTTATACGCGCGCAGATGTGAATAATCCTAATCCGGATTGAATCGATACAATAAAACTGACGATCGCGGATCTAATGTAAGATGCGATCCCGGTTGACGCGTGTCCTGATCGCTGGACAATTAACTGTCGTAAGTCGAATTTGAAGGTAACGCGAATGACTGACAACACAACGGCTGTGCGTTGTACTTGTCTACCCGAGGACTGGAGAGTGTCGCGGCGTTCGAGAGTAAAACTGAACTGTATGAGCTCGACTTCCAGTCCTAACGCGATGCTAGTTGGGCTTCTCTATGAAGAAAGAAGATGCACTGATTGGTTCCTGCAGAAAGTTGCATTTCCCAATCAGTACACTTTTGACTGTTAGGACCTCCTTCCCGTAGCTCTGAAGGAGGCTTTCGGGAAGGAGGAGTGGGGCGATACCTGACTCGGTCGACGACGCGTCTTAGTAATTTGACACGGTACGGTTAACGGTCGCGGGTGATCCTTCCAAGGGACGCGATTTATGGCACGCTGCCCCTAAAGATGCATAAAAAACCAAACATTGAGCAGATGCCCCGACTGGTTGCCGAATGTCTCTTGTTTTGCTTGATTCTCCATGACGGTCCTTAGGCACGAACGAACCATAAATATTAACCTTAAGAAATCTACGTTTTTGGTTCCTACGCGACGGAACATTTACTGCACTGAAGAAGTTACGGCGAGTTACAAAATGAAAAAATTTTGCACAGATTATGTTTGCGTCGAGTGACACAATTCTAGGGGTTGTCCCGCAAAAAATTCGTTAGTCGAAAAATAATATCCACCGTACTGTACATATTTGGTTTATTAAAGAATTTTAAAACAGTTGAGCTGGAGCCAAAAAGTGGACCCCACAGATCCAACTAATGTACTTGGAAGTTAAATATCTTTGTGAAACGTAAATATCAACTGGGGTAGGTGGTGATATTGTATTTTTAGTTTCTGTAATCAATTCTATGGGTTTTATTGAATTGTATAATTCTTATGCCTTATTTAATTACAACACCTATGCGGCGCTCATCCATGAAAACGTGTCACAACAAAATATGAATGTATTTTCATTTCACACATGTTGTGTGTACCTTATGCTTTGCTTAGTATGCAATTGGGGTGGGATACGACGCGACAGCTAATACTAGTTAATTATCATTAATGTGGGCCATAATGCGTGCATGAATGTAATCTCATTATGAGCATACTTCGTCAACATGTGTGATTCTAATATTTCAAATTGGTAATTGTTCTAGCCACGAAGTCACTAACGTTACTCGGTACAACAAGGTTTCATGTTTAACCCTCATCCGTCCCTCATTTCATGAACTGAATGTGTCTCTCGGTGTCAAATTGACACAGTGATAAAAAAATTAATAAAATAACAAATCAAACAGTTACTTTTCGATGTTTTTTTCATTCAAATTGATCAGGTAATATTTACATTTTAGGTATTTGCAGTTATATAAAAAATAAAAGTCACAAAGTTTCAGACACTTAACGAATAACAGAACGGTAATTTATTATTTCGGGAAAACTGTGTCAAATTGACACGAGGAACGGATGAGGGTTAAATATTGGTGTGGATGGAACAAGTATGCAGTTGATAACAATGTATTTCACCTAACTTGATCATCTTAAATATCTCGCTTTCTTATGATAGGAAAAAAGGTCAAAGGAAAAGAGTTTTCTATTCGAAGGGGCAAATGTGGTTTGCTACGTCCTCAGGTGGACGTTTTAAGATGTAATATTATTTTAAAGATTTTAATTGATAATAAAACGCAGTTTTTAACCTATCTGCATTCATCGGATCGGTTCGGATAATTTAGGATTTCTTAAAACTTAGAACTAATTGGCCTTGTTTGTGGATTTTGGATCATAGAAATTGAAGTCAGGTATTTAAAAATGATTCGAAAGTTTGATTTTAACTATAAATTGAATAGAATATATTTTAAACAACAAAGGGTATAGCCGAATAAGCATGGGCCAGCGGTCCCCGCTCCAATTTTCCTGATTCCTGTCTGAAAACATCGTTTTATGTCTAAAAAAACATTGTGTAAAATTTCAAATGTCTACTCCCACCGATAGGGGTGATAATGGGGTAACTACCACTGCACTTAAATGCAATTTGCTCTAAAACGAGAAAAGATATGGACATGGGATAAAGGGCAAACAAAAGATATAGATACACTCTATATGTCAGATTGTTTTCAGAATTTTTTGCTAATTATTTATAGTTGAAAATAATTAATTAATTTTTTGGGAATTTTTTTAATTATCTTCCCCTGAGTTGATACCTACCAAAAAATTCTAAAATATTGCTATGATTCTAACCTATTTTGTATAAAAATCTCAGAAGTGTCCGTTTGGCGCAACAGTGTCAAAAAAAATAAAGTATGCCGGTGAACGCTCGGTTCGATCAGTAACGGCACAGCGACCGAGTCCCCTTGCGGTGATTAGTGATGGGAAAGAACGGGAAGTCGGCGCGTCTACGGTAAGCTGATACATGTAAAAATACGACTAAATCTTCTAATATATGATTACAGTTGCAAGTCTAAACAATTATGTTTTAGTAAATAGCTTACATTGAAGAAGAAAAATACGTGTAAAGCTAGTTTGTTGATGTCAAATAACAGAAAGAAGAAACTTCTCAAAAGTATGTTGATGGTCACGGTGTTCCGGAGGGCTCGAGTTTCGAATCCTCCTCAACTCAACTTTCTTTTCCTGTTTTTTTTCTTTTTTTATATGTATTTATAAACTAAACGATTTTTATTGTTTTCACAAACTGCCCAGTCTAACATCTCGAAAAATACAAGTCGTTCGGATCAATTTTAAACAAGTTACGCAATTTTTTAGAGCGCCCATAGTGTCCCCGAAAATAGTATAATTAATAATTTTTTTGTAAATAATTTTGCTTAATATATTTTCATCCTTTGATTATTCAACCTTGGTTTAACTTTTCTTTAACGCGATAGGTATTCACATTTTCTTATCTGCGTAATTCCATAAATGTTCTTGTAGGCTTTAAATCCGGTGATTCCGATGATGGATGTGATGTCGGATTCGTGATAAGAGTCTGCTCGAATCGCTACATGTACAAAGATATTTATTTAAATTTTAAAAAGTAACATTTATTTCTGTACCTTTTGCATCAGGGTTAATTAAATTTTAAATATTTTGTAATATTAATCTCGAATATAAATATGCTAATTGGATATAATTTTTTTTGTTGCCTGAAGATTACGAATATTTAATTTGATGTGAAATGTAATTCGAATTTTTATATATCTAGTATTTTTAGAGATGAATTTAATTCATATATTTTTAATATAAAATCGAAATATTTTACATATTGTTAAAATAAAATACTATTTTCAAAAATTACTTCCTCTAATAAATTATTTTATTTTCAAAACTTACTGCATCAATTAAAATATTTTATTTTCAAAACTTACTGCATTAAATAAATTATTTTATTTTCAAAATAATTCAGGTACTTTAAAATAAATAGGATTATTTATTATTTACTATTTAAAATACTATTTTCCCCAGCACTGTTCAAGTGCTACACACTTATGTATGTATTCTTTGATAGAAATCCACAATCGAGGGGATATTTAATCCTATGGATGGTGCAATCCTTAACAATGTGAAATTGATGCACGGGTTTTTCGTTTGAGATCAAGTTACGCCCATCAGATACACGCGTCATCAACAATTGCCGGTAATCTAACTAGGTCTGCGTGACCGCCTCTTTATACATATTTCGAATAACGTAACTCGCGAGAGGCTATGATTAATGGCATGGATAAGTTCACAATGTCATTCTTCGAGGGCATCATGAATTCCTCGCAACTACGCGACTCGAATAATCATCGACCAAACTATGGAAATTTATTAAAGACAACGGAATATTGAAGTTGTGAAATGAAATACATACAGGGTATTCCACCCAACTTCGCCATCCTTAACCCTTTGCACTCCGAATTATTTTTTCAATTTTCTTGCCAACAACTCCCTACTATTTCAAGTGTTTCATTTGAAATTTACTTCAAAAGACAGTTCCTTTACTGCTACTTGTTTTAACTTTTAAATATTACTCAAATTTTCTTGTAATTTATATTTGTGGAACATATATTTGTTTTGACTAAAAAGTAAGACAAATAAATCAAGGAAGAACCAAATACACATAAAAACTCGTTTTATTTACGTTTCTCTTATGTTGAGTTACACTCGACGACGCGACGGAGGGAAAAGGGTTAATATTTCGCTTCTATTTTATAATAGGACTTATAATAAATACTTTATAATTTAATAAATACTTCAAAATAAATAGGATTAATTAATATTTACTATTTAAAATACTATTTTCTCCAGCTCTGCTTTCAACCTCACACTACATAGCTAGCGTGATCTCAAGCTCGTTAGTCCTACCAGAGCATTTATCATTAATCAGATTAAAATCTTTATCGTAGTAGCTCTTACACCACGTTCAAACTATTCATACATTCATAACGCTATCATCATCAAATACACAATCAATCTTTTGTGTTGTCCAAAATTAAAGAAATTTTAGCCGTTTAAAGATTTTCTTTAAACCAGTGATACGAAGACAGATTTCCTAATGGTAACATTAATATTTGTGATTGTGAAATTGTATTGTTAGCATATAATATCATCCTAACATCGCATAAGTGCGACGTACATTGTTGTAATGATAGCCATCATTAATCCTTGAAATACGAAACCTGGGAGTCGAAGGCTAAATAAACGTGTACCATGCGAACGCTTTTGAAAATTTTTAATTAAACATCGACCTAGACAGCTTGTTTGACACGGAAGAACGATAATTCGCGCGATCAACACTCGATACCAAAACCGTCACGCATCATGCCCATGAACAACGTGAGACGCGTGTAATGTATATCTCTACAGGTGTATCAGTGGTGGGGACCCCCCTGAACCATTGTTGATTTCTCCGTAACGATAATCGCGTTTTCAGTACAATTCGAACGATCGTATACCTCGAAGCAAGCAAACTACCTCTAATTAGTTGTGATTACCCGATTCAAATATCCGGACCTTCTCCGATTTATTTTCTAAAGGAATTACTTCCTTAATCTGTAATTTTCTAAAATAAATTTGGTTACCACAAAACCTATCAGTGCTGCTACATACACAGCTATCATTTTGAACGTTTATGAAACACAGGTGAGTACTGACAAACTTTTGTCTAAAACATTTTTTAATTGCACTATCGGAAATGCGTAAAAAATGGTGACATAACTTAACGGGTACACCCTGTATATCAGCTTTGATTGGATGATTTACAATACATGTGTACATGCGATGTAAAGCCATAGCAATTGAAAGACGTTTGGAACTAGATATCAAAGCGAACCTACTGTTTTGAACTTCCTAATAAAGAATAGTCTCAAGAGTCGATACAGAGAACGACACAGAAAAGGTGTATGATACAGAAAAGGTGCAAGGAACGTGAATACGATGGAGATTTCCTGTCATGAAATAGATAATTTCATCGACACTACCGTATTGCTACTGCTCAAGTATCGGAAAAAATTAAATTTAAAAAAATATAATTATTTTATATTTACCTTCTCAGTAGCTCGTATTCAATATTGTATATCGGCTTCATATATTTCGCGAGAATACCTTCAGTCGATATTTACTTTCCACATGTAATACAATTTAAACGGCACTACAGTTCGGAGGCACTTTATTATTTTATGGAAATTAATTTTTTATTTCCTCCGTCTAAGATTACGTGTGTTTTACAATAAAAATGTAAGGATATCGACACGGCGTGATACTTCTTCATCGGTTGCTCGCTCGCTAGAAACTGTCGATGATGTTTATTGAACAAAATCACAACGTAACGTACATTTGTTAAGAAAACGTTAACGCAACGCATACATTGATAAAAACATATACAACGGTTAAATATATGACATGACATGCACATGGTGTAATAAACATTCCTAAGAAAGATACAATAATTTTTAAAACATATTTTAGTTCCGATAGATATCAGCAAAAACGTACAGTTTTTAAGCATTTCTAGAAAGCACTTCTGTTAATTTATTTGAAAATCTGTGCAATGTTGTTTCATGTCACTAAATCTCCGAAGGAAATTTCAAACAATGATATTTCGAGATCTATTCTCCAGCTTTTGTGTTCATTTTAACGATAGAACATTCCGACATTCAACTCTAGATAAACAAAGAGTCAACTGCAATTGTGTCCACGAAAGTTCAATCATTTTACTCGTGTAACGTTTTGTAGCATTCCAAAACTTTATTTTCATTGCTTTCTCTCCTGCAACATTCGGTATCAGAATGAATTTATTACCAGAATGCATTCTCTTTCCAAACTATGTTTTTGATCTTTATTGTAATATCTTTAGTAATTAATCGACGAACTTTATCGCAATAATTTTCGGACTGAAATGGAAGAGAAACTGTTATACGTAGGTTAAGAGATAGTAAATTTTAGGAAGCCATATACATACTATTCGAACCCGATATCTCTGTCCGTTACTTTACATCATCTCAATGTTACTGATGTTAACACTAAACCTTCCAGTTTCAGATTTTTTATTTTACGATTATTGATATGATAAAAATAATTTCATAAGAAATGTTTGTGTAGATATCTTTAGTGGAGCACATATTACAATAGGAGCTGCACAAAGTCTAAATAAAATCAAGCTTATCATTTTTGTAAGGGAACATGAACCAGTTACTTTTAAGGCTTGGTGGGTTTAGCGTTAACGAAGAGCACATAGCTGAAAACCAATATGTTCATCGCAGTAATCCTAAACTAGAGTAATTGCGCGCTAAATAAATATCACTTTTGTTCTATAGTACATTATTTGTTCTTGTGAACAATATTCGGTAATTATTTAGAAGGGCCTCCTCCAGATTTTGATGAAATTTAAATATGTTATAGATTTCTACGTTTTGAACAACTTTTTGCTATACATGTTACCTCCGCTATTTTAGTTATCGACATATTCGCAAAAAACTATCGCTAATACTGTATTGAATTTTTCGTATTCCTGCACAATCCGTGGCAACGTAAGCCTATCCCGGCGCGGCGTTCCTTTACATTTTGCTTTTAAACACGCTGTGGAAATTAGAGAGAAAACAGGATTTCCCTTTGGTCATACATATATAACGAGAGATTTTGATTTTCAAACTGCTCTTGGAATTTTGTATGCGTGGCCGTTAGGCCAACCTTCTCCGCCTCCTCCCTGACCTAGTAGTAGTAGTAAATGCTTGGCCGGGGAAGGATGGTTCGGCCATCGCTTCCTTAAGGCACACCGGATCATTATCACCAGTATCACAATTGGCGCTTCCGGCACTCGGCCCATATTTTGGGTTGCGTTTATCCTTCGTTTTTCGGCCGTCCCCTCTGTTTTATTAGGCCCGGGCCACTTTCAGAGTCGTCGGCTTACTAGACCGGACGGTCATCATTGATGAGACGGGCCATGCTACCTAATTTATTTGAATTTTTGAACTGTTTTACGGCCCAGTGTGAACGTTGCACCCTCCCACCTTCAGACCTGCAGGGTGTCTCGCCTGCCCTTTTTGACTCCCCCCCACACTTCACCATATTTCCATGTTGAGTATGTCAAGTATTGAGTGCCGTCCCTAGTCTGTTTCCGGATAGTCTGAAAACTTACCCACTTCCACCCTTAGGCTAGTCACTCGCCTAGTCTGTGAGTCTACTTGGATGAATCAACTGTATGGGTACCGTGATGCATTGCATGTATAAGCGTCCTCCCTGACCTAACCACAACTCAAACTACTCACATAATCTTTGCATTGTAGCTGTAATCCAGAATTTGATCTAGTAATTAAGACTAACCTAACCCAATCCTAACTTAGCCACAACTCATTCTGTTTACATAATCTTTGCATTGTAGCTGTTATCTAGAATTTGATCTAGTAATTAAGGCTAACCTAACCACAACTCATTCTATTCACATAATCTTTGCAATGTAGCTGACATCTAGAATTTGATCTAGTAATAAAGACTAGCCTAACCCAATCCTAACCTAGTCACAACTCATTTTATTCATATAATGTTTGCATTGTAGCTGTCATCCAGAATTTGATGTAGTAATTGAATAATCATGTGAATAGAATGAGTTGTGGTGTGGTTACGTTAGGTTAGGATTTTGTGTTTGGTTAGAAACGCCGTTAAGCGATCGCCTATGCGGATATACGCAAATCCAAGAGAGAGAATTGAATACAGTATTAGCAATAGTTTTTTGAAAATATCTGGAAAACTAAAAACGAGCGGCGGTAACATGTATAGGGAAAAGTTGTTCAGCATGATTACCTTGACAACGTATTTCAAGATCATCAAAATCTGAGAGAAGACCCAACTTCTAAATAATTACCAGTTTCTATTTCCTGCAATCGATACAAACACTTTTTTTTATTTTGCATACAGATCCGTAGTCTATTTGTGTCACTCTTTTTATTGCAAATTGTACGTCTTATGTCGAAATAAAACTGTACTCACATAGTGTAAATATACGTTTTTGCATTAAATAATGAATAATCACTATTAAATTTTAGGATAACAAACTGCATTTTGCGTGTACGAAGTGATATATGTGTGTCTATGCGTTAACAATTGAAAGGTTTCCATGTGCTACATTTATCTGCGAGTACATATGTAGCAATCGAACGTCACGATTTCTTTGTTTCTATTGGAAAGGAAAATTTCCGATAAGGAACTCGTACAAGTGTTCTCCCATTCCAAAACGTAGTCTGCTTACTGTAACGGATTTTCAGCAACGGGTAGACAAATATTGACGGGACAATTCTTCGTGACGCTATAAGACGAAATGAAAGAATACGGATATTGTAATGTCAGTTTCATTTGGAAGTTGATACCGATTATAGTTCATATTTAACACCGCCTTAGTCTGCTCTCTATTATCCTGAGTTGTACACAGAGCTGAATAAAATATTATTTCAAACTAGCTGACTCGACAGACGTTGTTCTGTCCAGATTTCAATAAATTTGTTTGTGATTGTTTTGTGAATATGTGAGAAGTTATTGAAATTGTGTAAGCAAAGTAAAAATGAGAAAAAAACGTATTTCTGAGTGATCATTGTATCCCAGATAGCACCGAACGTCCGAAGGACATTCGTTTCATGTCCACTTTATGTCCATATGTCCCACGTCCGTTACGGACGTCCCTCGGACATCCATTGGACCTAAATTTCGGTTATCCTAGGGACATCCGTTTTTTAGGTCCTAAGGACATCCGTTGGACTTCAATTTCGAACGTCCGTGGGACATCCGTTATTTACGTTCCTCGGATATCCGTGGAACCTAAATTTCGGATGTTCCAGGGACATTCGTTTTTCAGGTGCTAAGGATATCCGTGGGACTTCAATTTTGGACATCCGTGGGACATCTGTTTATTACGTCCCGTCGGATATCCGTGGGATCTAAGTTTCGAATGTTCAAGTACGTTTATTTTTTAAGTCTTATAATAATCTTATGTGACAGGTGAGCAGAGTGACATAGTCAGAGTCAAAGCGTCACACAGTGGGGTATTTGGCCGAAAATAAGAAATGTATTTTAACATTTAAAAAATCAAAATGATTTTTGCTTTTTGTCGAAAAAAATTTTTTTCGAAATTTTAAATATAGAATTTTTAATTATTGTTCTTAATTACTAACTACTGTTCTAAGTACATATTTAAGTACTGTTCAACTTTTATTCGAAACATTTTATCCTCAGATTATGCAAACTCTTGAAAAGTAGTGATAATTGAATGCGATGTACAGAGCACTCAGATTTCATTCAGTTATCATTTAAATTAGTATTGTTATTAATATTTATATTATATATATATAATATTATAATAATAAGAATATTACTAATCACTTTGTAAGTTTTTTTCCGATTTCAAGACTTTATAGACGATTTTCCCGTTTCTCAGCCAAATACCTCACAGTAGCGTCGCGTCTCATCACCGTGCGTTTACGTGAAGTGAGGTTAGGTTAATTTAGCACGTGCTCCCTGTGCACGTATTCGTAACATTGCAATTAATAAAAAGTGTGTGCAAGTGATTCGATACCTTCAGCCACTTGTCAGGATTGTGTTGGTGACACTCGTTACTGCGATTTCAGGTAAGCTTTTATTTTATATTTATTTTATTACGTTTTTTCAGTCATTGAAACATTATTGGCAAAACGAAAATACAAAAATATTATTAGGTTGGAGGGAAAATTCTATCGTATTTTAAAGAGAACATTTGAGTCATTTTATAAAAATACATGTTCAATATTATTCAATGATATAATTTCCATTATTTGTAACAATATGTTGCCATTTTTCAAATAACCTGTCAATTTCTGTTTTCCCATGACTCACTAATTAACATGTGTTTTTGCATTACAAGTAAAATTACCTGCTTATTTAAAATACCACATAGCTTTCCCTCTAACCTAATATATTCATGTTAAAATCTTCCCGTTTATTGAACAATGTTTCTAACCAAGAAATTTTAATTTTCAGATGCAGCGAAGATATCCAAAACATCTATACATCAGAAAGAAAGAAGTGTTTCCATACAGATGCGGCGTACATTAGCAGAGAACCGTGGAAAGAAACAAACATTTTTAAAAGATTTTTAATAATAAAATTAAAAATTTATATTTTATAATTGTTATAAATATTTATTATGTTATAAATTACTGTATATATTAGTGTTATATGTGCTATTGTATTGTACTATGTGCCAAATATATGTAATTTTGATTAAAGTAAAATTAAAATGCAGAACCCATATTCTATGTAGTTCCTGTAAACGTCCAAATAACGTCCTTATGTCCCTGGTACGTACCAGGGATGAACAAATAAAGTCCGTATGTCCCCAGATACGTCCCACATACATCCCAGATTGGTCCGAACGGGACATCCTATGTACATCACACTTTGTAAATCGTACCTCATTCGGACATTCCTGGGACGTATATCGGACATGTTTCGGACATACGGACATGATTCGGACATCCCTGGGACATACGAAGGTCCAATACGGACGTACTTTGGACATCCTTCGGACATCCGAGTGCTATCTGGGATCTATTAACGATTGTGGTCATGGATATTCAATTTAGAATGATGATTTTTACAGTTTTCCTGAATTTGCCGACTTTCTTTGTAATTGTCTCGAATTTTTTTCCTAAAAACTTTTCCAGGACCATGACGAACGAAACAAAAAAAGAATTATACATATCTATCGTTCGAATCGTGAGTTATGATCTTGAGTTCGTACACAAATCCCATAAAAAAAGCACTTTCATTTTTTCCCGAATTTTCCATTTTTCCGGGCAACTTTTCCAATTTTTCTTTCTCTGAAAACCTTATTCAGACTATTACGAACATGTTTAAAAAAAAAATTAGCCGAATCGGTCCAACCGTTCTTAAGTGATGCGCTTACCAATGAACAGCATTTAATATTTATTTATATAGATAGATTAACTCTTTATTATTAAACCAGTGTTAACCAATTAGTGCGCTCCTCAAATGATAAACCTCATCTCCTACATGTTCTGCATAAATTGCAAAACTCACGAATCAAATAAATATTTTTTCCTTTCTTGAATAATTTTAATGAGTCGAAAGTAATACATCGATACTCTTAAACCTCTTCAATCTGAATTGTGATTGCGAATGAACGTGACCACAAGGAGCAGTTCGCACCATCTCTAACTTGGAGTGTGAATATATTAATAACGTGATATTTAAATCGTTGGAAATATTTTCGATGTAATAAGGTTATTTTCAATGCTGTAATATAGGATTGACCTGAATTTTCGGATATTACAGCACCAAAGGCTATCACGAGCGTTCATCCGCCAAGCTCATCTTTCTAAAAAATGAATTCGCTTTCTCACTGGCAAGTGAGACATTGTTGGCACTAAACGCCACGCATTTTTCCTCGGCTCTGTATATCCTAGGTAAAAGATCTTTCTGGACGAAAATGCAATTTCTCTTTTTTTTCTTCGTAACGAACGATGGCTGATATTACTTCCGGAACCAACCGATAGGTATATTGATCGAGGTAGAAACCGTAAGCAGTTTCGCCTTGCCGCTTCGAAAAATCCAATCCATCTGTCCAAAGTTTTTCTCCCACCTATAAACAGAAACGGGACCATCCTGCCGGCAAATCGTACGCCGAGTAAATAAATGCCTAGAATGACATCCAAGACAATTTCGTAGCGATTCTATTTTATTCCCCCCTCGGCCTGATACTCGGTTTCCGTTCCTTCGGCAATTCTTATCGCAGTTTCGCAACCTCCCGGGACCGCCGAATTGTATTTCCGAAGAAGACAGCCGGTAATAGAAGAAAACGAAATACACACGCATGCATCCTCACCCACCGAACAACCTTCTATTTCGAGGGTGGATTGAAAACTCCATTCGAGAGATCCGGCTTTGTAATCCTAGCAATTTTTTCTGCTACGGAGCAATCTTGGATATTTGATCATCGTTGTCCGAACATCTCTGGCTGGTTAAACTTTCTGATTTGAATACGATTGAATACATTTCTATCCAACGACTTCAAAACTTGTTATTAAGCTACCCCCTAATTATAAATGTTGTTAATGTTATCGATCGTAAGATTGTTAAAACAGATAAAGTATTAATGATGTCGGCGCAACGGTTCGATCAATTAAACCCGATAAAGCAATTTTACAAATTAATTCAAACTTTCAACGTTGCAATCCTTGTGTGGATCATTTTCAAGAAAGAAGAAAAACTGCGTCTGAAATTATAACAGATAGACACGGTTATGATATAATCAGATTACAACCTCTAGTTAAGATTCATTATTATATTACTCACTTGCTTTATAAAAATTTTAACATAGATATTTGGTTTTCTGACACATGCTATTACTAGGTCGTTACACAGGTTACTGAGGCACAGACAACGAGGCACAAGAAACAGAGCCAATCAACAATCAATAGATCAAACCTAACCAACCCATATTTGGCGGTTATTTCAAATAGTGAAAACATCACGAACAGTATTTTAACCGTATATCCATACAGATAATGTTACTATAGGAAAACAACCAATATTGACCACGTTGAAAGTTGAAATTAATTTGTAAAATTGCTTTATCGTGTTTAATTGACCGTTGCGCCGAAATCATTAATACCCCTAATTATAATAGCATTTGAGCAGAACACCAGTCTTGTTCAAGGTACATATCGTTCCTAATGTTCAGTGAAATGTCTTGCAATAAGTGTGGAAGTTTTTCTTCGAAAAAGTTAAGAAATTTTCATCGAAGAAATATGGTCCGATAAAATACTACATCAAACACTGACACTAATTTTAGTTTAAAAGTTGCGATCTCGTATCCAGGGTGGATTCTCTGTTGATCAATAACGTTGATTTCGTCGATTGCAAACACCATTATTCGTAAATGTAGATTCGTCTGTCCACATAATTTTCATCAAAATTTCAAGATCCTCTCGATTAGCAGCAGCTAGCCACGCCAGAAATTCTAATCGCCACTGTCCAGCCAGTAACACACAGTTCTTGAAATAATGTCATTTTAAATGGATGATATTTCTGTCTTTTCGTAATTCTATTAATACTTTTCACCGACACATTCAATTCTTATGCAGCTTATCGAATAGACGCGTGCGGATTGGCTTGAAAATAACTTAGGACTAATATTGCATTGTCTTCATTTGTGACGGGTCTACTGCGACTAGAATGTTTCCCATTAGGAAATTTACCACGTAAAACCAATGATTTTTTAAGATAACGGAACGTTTCTCTAGAAGGACAAATTCTATTTGGAAACCGTTCTTTGTACAATCTTTCCGCCGTGCGTGCACTTTTCCACATTCATTGAAAACAGATAACATATCACATCTTTCCGTATTTGAAAACTTATTCATTCTGAAAGATCAAATCGTGATACACTAAACTACGACTGAAGGAATATTGTCTATAAGCTGATTACATTGATGACACGATGACAAACTGATGATTCTGATCTGTAAGTGATAAATACACACATAATATGGGAAGCCACGAGAGTAAACATAAACTGAGACGCCCTAATTATGGCAACAACGAAAAATCTAATACAAACAGCGAAGCTCTGTACCATAGAAGGTGGATCGCAGTTCGAACATCTCATGTAACTTAATTTATATTGTAAGAAATAATTTTTCATTAAAATTACGTTTGCACAAAATTTTCAAGTTTGAGGTCATTTCAAGGACACAGTATAGTACACTGTTAAATTCGTCTCGACGTCAGAAACAATCTCATGATGTTGAAAACATATGGTGCCATTTAAAAAAGTCAGGGTGACCTTTACTTTTTTACATAAAAATCATTTTATCAGATTTAAGAATATGCGAACATGTAGCTCACCAAGTACTGAGAAACTTTTGTGTAAAACATTTTTTAATTACACTACTGGAAATGCCTAAAAAATGGTGACATAACTTAACGGACACACCCTGTATAGTCTGAAAGCGAAGCTGGACACATATGGTGAGATAGGGTTCTTATTCCTTTTCAATCAAATGGTGTAAATCGCTTCAAACCGTGATTCTAAAAGACAAGTTCACAAAATCACTCCTGCATTTCGCAGTGCGTCAATATCGAGAACTAGTATTCAGCGATTACACTATACAAATAACAAGTATACCCTCTTTCTGATAATATTGAAAATATTGTACTTTGATACCAGATATCTGAGAGTCTTTAACCCCTTGCCTTACAATATCGTATCAAACTCGTGATGAAGATTCTGAACAGAGTCTAATAAATACATATATATGTTATTAATTTCCTTTAAACCGAGATGAAATTCTATTTTGATTTCGTTACTGCTTTTACTCATCGGAAAACATGTTGCCATACGGTAGATATAAATTTTCTCCCTTTTAGGAAATTACGAACTAGAAAGAAAGTTCTATTCACTGAAACCGTAAAATAAATCCTAGGGCAAGGGGTCAATCTGATTTCCACATCCATTAAAACTACAGTAACTAGCAATTCTTCCACTTCGATAAACTTTTACCGCTCGAGGTTTATCGACAATTCATAAAAGAGTTACGAGAGCCGACCTTCTAAATACCTTACCCTTAACCGGAATCCTGTGACACCCGGTAGTGAAAGAGATATCGGCTAGTTAACGATTTAGTGGTGATCTGGTGGTGAAACAGACGTCGCGACGCACAGTGTGTCCAGTATATGGGTATTCGGGAAAAAAGTCATACCTCTTAAACTATGTAATTTTCGAGTAAAGTACCTCAATACCTTTTCAAATAAAATGCAAAGACGAATCGAATGGTATATAAAAGAATTTTTTTTTAAATTGCGATAGCCTTGTTTTATTATGTTTTTTCTATTGAAGAAAAATTGGTTTACAATTCTAACGAAAATTAAAAAAAAGTACTATACTATATATATTGTTTATCTCCATCTTCACAAGGAGGAATTAAAACTTAATTTAAATAAATGAATGAATGAATAAATACTGTAGGAAATGAATTTACAGATTATTAATAACTTGGACGCGTTTGCGATTGACTATATTCAGCTTTTGTTTCACGTCTGATACTTCTGACCACGGCGGATATCGTATAAACAATTGAAAAGAAGGGACTCTATATTTAGAATAACATAATTAGCGAACATAAGTGTTATATCGTTTCGCGCGGACTCAAGTGGGAACTCGATAGACTGTGTTGAAGGCGTGGACGACGAATGCACGCGTCTCAACGTCAAAATAAATTTCTACTGTGTTTAACATTTGTGTATATGTATTTATGAAATAAAAATTCATGGAGTTACCTCGGTGTACCTTTTTTTAAAACACGAATCAAAGTTGATAAATGTTAATCATAAAAAATTAGGACAAATTGCGATTATTTCAAAAAAAAATTTTTCGGAGATTGAAGGTCTTATAATACTAAACACATTCTATAAAAATCAAATAAAAACACCTAATAGCTTGCGAGGGACGTATGTCTTAAAAAATGCATGGACTTTGACAGTAAAGTTTCAGCGCCCAATTTTAATAAAAAATTGATTTATTCAGTTAAAATTGAAGGCAGTTTTAGAAACTACGTTTTGTTACGAAAATTTTAGGATACATAAAGTTGCAGATCCTGCACTTTGATTTTCGGACTTTTTTCCCATTGGACGACACACTGTGCGACGGCTAGTTCACACAAACAAACCTAATAATTAAATATTGTGCGCGAGTCCAGGAAGTCCACTTTATGTATGCAAGTAACATACAATAAATTCTGTTTTTTCAAATTGCAAAATTCGACATTTTTCGTATTTGTTATCATGGCCTCAAAAGACTTAAATATTTTCATGTTCCACTTTGAAACTACAAGGTTTCATTAAAAAAGGAAACAGTTACCTGTATTAACCCTTTGCACTCGGAGCTATTTTAACTGGAAAATTAAACATTTCTTCCGATCTAGAATATTTACATACCTTGTGATTTTTGCAATATTATGGATATGAAATTGGTACATAACCTTATACAGTACCTAAATGTTTAGTAATTGATTAGATACCGATATATTTAATAATGTAAACAATATTTTGAAGAATGCTACAGCAATTTTTATTGGTGCCTCAGAGGGGACAGCCGAGTGCAAAGGGTTAAAAATGTTTTCAGAGGTATTTGGATTAATTGTGTTGATGTTTCGTATAGAATTTTATACAATGTTCCGTAATGATATAAATATAAAAATAATGAAACACCTATATAAACCAATCGGTTCAAATCAATAATAAATAAATATTTATACTAAACTGGAACTGTACTACAATACAGGGTGTCCCAAAACTGTTGTATTTGAAATCACTTTTATCTGTGTGAAAATGTTCTCCGCGACTTTGTTCAGTCCGTTTAGTTTAGTTAGTTCAAATGACCTCGGGTATCATTCCTTTCAGGGAAGCCTACAACATTTTTGGGACACCCTGTATAATGCAAGTATTGAATATTTCTAAATACTGAATGTATCTATTCATGTATTTGAATGTTATATAGGTTATTCAGTATTTATTCTAAAGAGTTGTACAAATGTTCGAAACTTTGTTTATGCAATGAATGCAATTCCAGAAATTGTTCATTATATAATAATTGAATGAGAAAATTGATTTAGATTTTGTGAATATTAATTGGAGTACCGAAACTTCGTATATTCACCAGATAGAATCTGTTCCGCATCATCGGGTCCAGCAGATTTATTATCTTATTGGTCATTTTATCGCCCCAGGCTAGAATTGGACGAGGTGAATTTTCCTCGTCGCTTGGCCCAGGCAGTTGCAAGTTGCATTGGAAGTTCCCGCAGACACGTCTGAGCGTAGCCATAAAGCCCAATACAACTTGCAACCGCACGATAGAATCCGCCTCGTCTAACTTTACCCTTATACCGTCTTTTTTTACAAGATGAAATTGACTTTTCTGTGTACTCTACTCCCTGTAAAACAGTCCATTAAAATGCGAATTTATGCTAATATCAACAGTTCACCAGCAACGCCTTTGACATTTTATTATAAATTCATGCAAGTAATATTGAATGCTCCACTGAGCTCCAATTTACAATTTTTCCCAATTTTAGTAGAGTCATCACTCTATAAGTAGAAGGTTCTCGTGATTCTACAGAGTAATTCATAGATATTTGTTAAATATTCTAAATTTTGTTATAAATTGTTTAACCTTTGTGTGTAACAAAAGTCGAGAATTTAGTATTAATTTCTTTTTTCAATTATAAGTAGAACAATATCAGAGACATCGATATGGGACCAAGTTCAATTTAAGAAATATTGCTCGCAACAGCGTATATTTGAAATTGTTGTAAATAATCTTTTGAATATATAGAATCTTAAATTTTCCATTTAGAGCAGAATTGACGGTTCAATAGTTATTTGCCCCTCCAACAGGAGACTCCACACACCGCGCGTAAAACATCCCCCCTCCCCTATTTAAAATACTTTTTTTTTTTTTAATTTGGAAATCTCATATGAGATTTATTGTAACATAATGCTTAGTACAGAGTATTATATAACAAAGTACAGAGTATATAGTATAGTATAACAAAAATATTATAAGCAATAGAAAAATCAAAAATACTTAAGCACGTAGGTTACATGAATTTAAAAAGGCTATTATATATAAACAAGCACTAATGTTGGGTTCAGCTATTAAGCAACCTATGTCCAATGGCAATTGGAAGCCTGCTCTAATAAGGTTTTGGACAAATTTGATCCTCTGATCTTTATATAGGTCACACTGCCAAAGAACATGGTTAAGCGTTTCCTGTTCCTGATTACATTTACAATTGGGGTTATCGATAATGCCAATGCGAGCAAGTGAAGCAGCCATATGGTAATGGTCCGCCCTGCATCGATTAATTGTAACAATACATTGTCTTGTTAGCTTTTTACGCCCAAACCAAGATGAACGAATATCTTTAAAGAATCGTTGAAAATAAGCTTTACCCTTATGTAGCCCTTGATCTTTTATTGGTTTAACTGAATTTAAAATTGCATCCCTCTTAAAAGTTTCGGATAAGTCAGTAAATGGGATCTTAGAGACCTTCAGAGAGCTGGCAACAGTAGCTTCTTTAGCTAGGGCATCAACCCTCTCATTACCCGAAATTCCCGAGTGAGCCGAAATCCAGAAAAATTTTATTGAGTGATTATTGGAATTTACATGAAATTGATTAAATTTTCTTTTAATTTCCAAGATATATCTATTAGTTCTAACATTAAAATTCAAAATACTGATATAGCAATAATTCCTTAAAATTGATTTCATAATTTGCTATTAATCCACTCATAAATATTTTAAAACTATAAATAACTATAACATAGGAAAACTTGCTATAAATCTGAATAAATATAACCTTGTTATTGTGTTATTATTAATTATGTTAACGTTTCGTAGATCTACTATTAAATACGTCGTTGCAACAATATAGTTGCAAGAATACGGACATGAAATAGTCCATTAAAATGCGAGTTTATGCTAATATCAACAGTTCACCAACAACGCCTTTGACATTGTATTATAAATTCAACCAAGTAATATCGAATGCTCCACTGAGTTCCAACTCATTATTTTTTTTCCAAATTTACCACGTTTTTATTATTAATAGAGCAATATGTCTTTTTCAAACTGAAATTTCTCAAAAACTGTGCGTGAGGAGAAAAATTAAGGCTAGATTCGGAATCAGCGCCAAAAACTCTATAAGGTACACCCAACAGTTATTTGGAAACATAAAAAAGTTGAAATTTATTGGACAGTGTAATCAAAGTTGACATGCCATATCATGCTTGAGAAAAAGGTTGCTTCGTAATGAATACAAATGAAATTCAACGGGCAGTGCCATCAGTATTGCCACGTTTCAGATTGTGTATCCGTATTCAAGATTGTCATTTTGAACAATTAAAATAGCAATGACTATGTAAATAACATATGTTACGAAGTGTTCGAAAAGTACTTCGAGACAATTTATTACAATTTTCCCGATAAAAAAAATAACGATAACCATGAAAAAAACTATGAAAAATTAACCGGCCAAAAAAATTGTTCTTCTATGATGTTCCTCCTTCGATACCATTTACATTATGCCATAAATATTTTTCGTGTTATTAAAAATAAAGGAGATAATTAGGTGGCCTGCTTTGGCTGAGACACCCTGTATAATATGAGAGCACGGCTCGCGAGAAACGATTAATTTGTTCACTCATATTTCAAATAGTTTTGTTAGCTTTACTAAATAAATAAACATAAAATATATTTCTTCTCAAATACGACGACATTTCACTGTTTACAACCATAAAAAGTGTCTATGGTTTCGAAGAAAGAGTTTTCACAGCTATGTGTACATGATTTCTTTTCATCCCCACGAGTAGAATATCTTACCAAAGTTTGGTCATCTATTTTCTTGACACCCTGTACGTGGACTGCCACGGGATAGAACGTGCGTTCCATTGGTCTTCCGTGATTCATCTCGTTCCGTTCGACAATGAAATTTCTATACTTCCGTGTACTCCTGCTTTCCTCTGAAATCGCTGCAGAATTCAAGGTACTTATATGAACATATTGTTTAGTTCTCCTCCATTTTTTTTTTCAACGTAGCGAGGTAAACCAATTAATTTTTCGTAAAAATCAGAGAACTTCCGATAGAAATGAGATAGAGACAGATGATTTTTCTTTAAATTAATTTTCTCGCTGCGTATGGAGTGCACATGCACACCGCACTGACAAAAACGGAATAAAAAGTTGACGAATGAAACAATTTCAAATAATTTCTAGGAATGCTATCTTTGATATGTTTCAAATATTTTAAGTATTGCATACCTTTTAAAAATCGATACATAAATAATTATGCCCGCAAATCTTTTCTTTCGCTTTGCTACAAAAGTGTATTAACATTAGAATATCAGTACACAGAGAGAAGGTTAAAGCTGAAATATATTGCAGAATATGGAAAACATAGAGTGATTATGGCACGAACGTTTTTTGATCGTGAAAATCTGCGTTAAACTTGCAGAATTTCAACAAAATTGTGGTTTATCCAATATTACGTACGGATAGATTTTTTTCTTGACATGTTATCATTTCATTTCCCGTAGATTTTGTACCAGTGATTTTAAATCGGGTCGTAAAATTTGTTAACCACTTTAGGATTTTACAACTTTATTCTGTGGAGATTTTTTGTACGACTAATAAGAACCGAGATATTTAGGTGTTTCCATTTAAATGCCCACCCTGTATAAGAAAACAGATGACTGAACTTCACTGAACTGACTTTTTACTGATGACTTTTTACTGTCGACTGGCTGACTTTCTACTGATGACTGAACTCGTTGATGACAAACTTTTCATCAACGAAATTTTTAACTTCTGGTGATACATTATTTTTTGTACAATTTTAATCGATGTTTTATTAATATAATTGAAACTTTATGGTCGGCTCGATCAAGAATGTCTAGCATTCCTTCGGCTAGTTTCCCGTGAATGCAGTATCACATTTACTGATAGCTTACTATTCAAGATGATGATATCTCTACAGAAAAAATATGATAGTTTTATTTTTATTGTGTTTTATATATGAGATTACAATATACCTTTAAATTAGTGGGTTATCAAATCATTTCAACGAAAAACTGATTTCATTAGTTTATTTTCACAAAAATCGATATTTTGTAAAATCCTGAGGTGCTAGACAAATTGTACGACCAGATTTGAAATCAGCGTGTCAAAATCTACGAGAAATAATGTGCAGCATGTTAAGAAAAAAATCTATCCCTACGTGGTATTAGATAATCTACAATTTTTTTGAAATTCTGCGAGTTTAACACATATTTTCAAGGTTAAAAAGCGTTGTAATTGTATTCGTGTACATTCAACTTCTAACACATTAGTACATATTGATTGTAAATATTTGTAAATATTCGTGTATAAAGTAAACCCCAATTGAATCACTAAATCACGGGAATTTCATTAATTTGATATTGTATGGAATACACCGTTCAATAACATCACTCAAGAGAATTAGCTTTGAAATTCTATGAATCAATTGGGTATTAGCCCATATCTGTAGAGTGCCACGCAAATATTTGCATTTAGGTATGTATATAATATAATTCCTATGGTGTAAAATCCAGTGTATTTTCATGTAACGTAATTAATACTCACGAAATCACGGATTTTCATGAAAGGGCATAAGGTCGTAAAACTTGATACTCCGATTATAAAACGATTTTTAATCAATTAATATTGTTTGAATTTTGCGTGTTATAAAAGTAGAAAATTTAGTGTTAATTTTATTTTTAAATGGTAACTAGAACGATATCGCAGACATTGATATGGAACCAAGTTTAATTTAAGAAACATTGCTCGCAACAACGTAGCTTGTAAATAATTTTTTTGAGATTCAATCTTAACTCTTAGCACTCGAACGGTGACTTTACAAGTGGCGCAACTAAAAATTGCTGTACCAGTATTCAAAATATTGTTTGCATCATTATATATATTACAATAGCCGCCGTATTGTTATGACTAATATAAATAAAAAATAAGAAAACATTACAGTTTCATTAAAAAAAATACAATAGTTAACGGACCTTTTTATATTATCCGAAATTTAAGTTCTAACAATATTCGGTAATACTTAAGAAATAGTCATTCTAAAACATACAAAATTTAAGTCCTAAGGACATTCATAAAATCTTAAAAAACGGAAGTTCCGAGAACGTCCAAAATTCAAGACTTAAGGACATCCTTCAAATGTTCAGAATGGACGTAAGGACGTTCGGACATAAGCTGGACGTAAAACGTACGTCCTATGGACGTATGGTGCTATCTGGATAAATACATCGGTATCTAATTAGTTACTAAACATTTAGGTATTATATGAGGTATTATACCAATTTCAGATCCATGAAATTTAAAAAATCATAGGGAATGGAAATATTCTCGAAGTTAAAATAGCTCCGAGTGCAAGGGGTTAAAATTCCCCCTCAGATTAGAATTAACGATTTAATATTGGGACGGCAAGAAAGTAATTTCGGTATTTTCGGGGGAAATAGAGCTCAATTTGTTTTTTTATATAAGCAATGAACGAATAAGAAATTTTCCCTTTTGTTCGATGATCTTTTGCCAAGGAAATATTTTATTGATTGTTTTATTGATATTCATCGCTTGAGTAAAGAAATTCGGTTTTACCATGTATTTCACTTTAAAATGTCCAAATTACTTTCTTTGTCAACACAATACTTTTAATTCGCCCCTCCAACAGGGGAGCTCCACGCACCTAGTGTAATAATATCCCTCCGGATAAAAAATACAGATAAAGCAATAATTTCTTAAAATTTCTTTGATAATGTGCTACTAATCCAGGCATAAATATTTTTACACTAGAAATCACTAATTATAGTAAAACTTGCCACAAATCTGGATAAGTATAATCTTGTTATTGTGTTATTATTAGACTGCGGATGTTTATGCAATTTTCAATTTTTGTAGGCAAATTGTAAGACGTTGGGATTTTTAGTGGTAATAGCTTACGTAGATATGAGATGAATAAAAGTCGTAAATACGTCGTTGCAACAATATTAATTTTACAGCCACACTGACATCTGAATACGAAGACGAATTTGTATTTAGTATGTTATAATTTAGAGATACAATCAAGAAATTATTTTTACCATTAATTAAGAAAATGTAAGCAGATACTCATTAGAGATAATTGGTTACTCGAACGAAGGGAAGCGATCCATGGTTTATAACTTGCCAAACTTATAACTGTGGCAATTAGAAATGTTATATTACGACACTTGTGGGATACAAAAGTTTCAGTTTCGAACTTCGAAATTTTGTTCCGCAATATCGTTTGAGTGTCATCTTCTTTCAACCTGATTCATTCTGTCCTAAGAGACCAATTTCAAGTTTGAAAACTTCTAGTTACCATTTTTTTTTTAAAGTTAATAACGAATATTCGACCGTTATAACTCAAAAATCTTAAACAACATTCAGGAATGAACAATCCCCTCATACTCGCAGCGTAGAGTTCTATAAGTCTATACAATGTCATGAAAATCCGTGATTTCATGTGTATAATGTGTAGAAAGTTTGATTTCTTTCTGATACCTTCAAACTCTAAGCAAAACATGAGTTTTTTCTTATAAATATACAGGGTGCCCCGCGTAATTGTCGTCACGATTTCTCGGGCACTTCTGGTAACGAGATGAAAAAATGTTTCGAACAAAATTCAGGCTTGAGTTATTTGATGTTTCTTTCGAGAAATCTATATCTGAACACTATCAACAACTCAAGCCTGCCTTAAAAAAAGATGAAGGCGATATTCGTTTTTCATGAACATATTTTGTTTTTGAATTTTTTTCTGTTTCATTTTCTAGCAGACGAATAGTAAGTAAGTAATCGTTAGTTATTGCTTATTAGTTATGATTAATCATTAGTTAGTTTAAATGATCAGTCATCAATCTTTAGTCATCAGTGACTATTGTGCGATTAACATACATTAATGTTTTATCTAATATTTTATCGAAATAAACTTTAATCAATTTAAGCCAAACTTATATTATTTCAGTAAAATTTTGAAAAACTAATAATACCATCAATTACTACATGCTTAGTAGGTACATTAAACATTATATTATATAAAATACGAGTCATGTATTTTCTGTTTGCGTTGTATTAAAACTTTTGTTTCTGTTTACTTTAACGAAATTTAATGAAATATAATTTAAATTTAAATTCATCATACTATTAATAATAGCGAGTAATGCTCTAATTAGAAACGTTTATCAAATTTTTTTGGAATCTATTTTCTTCACAAAAATAAAATAAGAAAATCTGGAGAACTTTTATCATTCAACTTCCTTTTCTTTTCTCGTCAGTATAATTTATCATAATCTGTATTTTATATGTTTATTAACTAATAGGATATTTGTTTTGTTATTATATGCCTTATTTTAACTTGTAACCATTTTTAGTCATTAGTCCTTAATCATTAGTCATAATGAAATTCTGATTGCGTATTTAGTTATTAATAAGGTTATTAGTCAATAATCATAATTGTGACTAGCGTTTGCCCAACTCCGGTACATAGTGTATAGTACATAGAGAACATAATACATAGTACATAGTACTAATCGATTTTGTTCCAAGGCAGGCTTGAGATATTGATATCGGTGCAGATATTGTTTTCTGGAAAGAAATATCAACATCTCAAGCCTGCCTTACTGTTAAGACTAAAAGCAATTTAATCTTGTTCCAAACGTTTGTTTATCTGGCAACCGGAAGTGCCCGAAAAATCGCAGAAACAGTTACGTAGTACACCTTATATAGCCAACGTGGATGGAACTTCCGGATGGGAATATCCGGACGTGTCCGGAGAATGCATGTTCATGGAAACAGGTGGGGAAATGGTGAAACGAGAACATAAAAAGAACAATAAGGCGTGCATGAGTGGAAGAAACAAAGAGTGGTAATAAGGAAACGAGCGAAGTACAATAATGCCTCGGTAACTGTCGTATCCCTGCCTGCACTTAACTGACGCGTTTCATCCCCTTCGCTTGCTAGGACAAACTGGTTTCTCCGATTTGTGTCCACACAATAAATTAATATTTTACGAGCTGGAGTTTACCTTTTTTTGAGTGATCAAAGGTAATTAGTTAATCAAGGCAATAACATTTTAGAAACAACAATAATTATGGTATTCTTTATTTATTAATGTTAGCATTCTCGGTAAGGATATGAACCTGTTTAAACGTATTAATTAGCATCAGTATAACATTTATGTATAAGCGAACGAAAAACATTTATAGAACCTTAAAAGAACAAGAAAATACGTATACGTTTACATATAACATGTAATACATAGATACTTTAATCCTATACTCAATCTACACACTGATTTGTTATTTGTATAGAGTTGTATGTTATATGGTACGTGAAGAAGGGAAATATTTTAATGTGAACACTTTTCATCAAATCAATTCTGTGCGTATCAAACTATTGACCTTCTTTTTTTACTGAAAAAACGGTTTTCGGATTGCATAATTTTCTTATGAAAACCGGTTTTCAAACACGGTTTTTAAAAACCGACAAACCCTAGTACATATGAAAAATGATTTCGATAATATATCGTTAACTATTATATCAAAGACATACGAAGGTCATATAGGGGTTGAAAAGGGTAAAATGACAAGCACTCGACGAGTGGTTGGGAAATATGAAACATGGCCAACAGAAAATGTGAAGTCAAGAGAGAGAACTGGGGAGATAGTGCAAAAAGAGAATACAATCAATAACGTGGCAGAAAAGGGAGCAAGAGTGGTGGAAGGGTAAGGTTACCAGAAGGTGTACACAGGAATTAGAGAAGATACGGAAAAGTATATAGAAGAAATTACGAAGAAAGGATAAGGAAGTTAGAATGGAAATGAAAAAGTTAGAATCAACGAATAAGGAAACGTCGGAATTACGGAAAGAGGGAACAGAAGCTGAAGGTAAAGAAGGAAGAATACCAGGAATGCTGATAGAATCAGAGTAGACAGATGCTAAAATGGAGATACGAAGAGGATTCCGTAAGTTTCCAAAAAATGTCGATGCGTCAGAAATAATTCAAAATACTATAAATTTTAGTTCGCGTAGCATACGACGCGTCAGTTCCCGTTGAGCACGATACGACTAGGACAATTTCCAGGGATCGTCTAGTGACAATTCCCGATGGTACCATAAAAGTCGTCGCCCATCCAACTACACAACGTCTGAGTAACAACAGGCCAGGAATAACGTATCCAGGAATAACGTATATCTTGAAACAGGAAAAAGTTTTTCAAAATGTCGAACTCTATAACATATTTAAATTACATAAAAATCGGAGGATAGTGGTACTTTCCGAATAATTACCGAATGGTTTTATATAATTTATCTATTCGTTTAATAGAGGTGCCACCTTCTAAAAAATAATATCTGTTGACTCTTATACGTCGCTAAATTATTTCCGGCCGCGCGCGTACTTATGGACAGGTCAGTTCAGACATTCTGAATATAATATTAAGGCCAAGAGAGCTGGCAAGCTAATCAAAACTGTTATATTTGTTGAGGCGCGTGATCGATGAAATCGACGTGGTGAACGCTCAAGTACAAACCTGTGAAGGAGTGTATTGATCCAACTCAACTTAATGAAGTTGGAACGATGTATTGAAAGGAGGTTGAACGATCGATAGATCGAGTTGCGTTGTTCGTGCGTTTATTACACAGGGTTCAGGTTTGCGTTACCTTCTTTCGATCGTACACATTTGGCATCGTAGACTTTGGCCACGTCGCAGATCCAAACACGTGATCTCAACAGTCTCAACCTTCCGATTTTTCGTAGCTCCGTCGTAAGTGTGTGATTTTTCGTTTTCTTTCGGTTCTCTTTATTCTCTTCCCAGCGAAAAGTCGCTAATCCTGTACAATTCCCTCATGGATCGACGTTCTAGTGCCGAACAGAGGGTAAAACCGATGAAATCTGTGTAAAAATCAAAGAACTTGCGATAGAAATGAGATAGAGCAATGAAATTTTTTTAAAATTAAAGCTAAAACTTTGTAGAATATGAAAAAACAGGGCGATTATGATACGAACGCTTTTAACCTAGAAAAATATACCATGTAAATTTTTAACAATAATGCGACTTTTTGCAAAATCTGGAGGTCGTAGAGAAATTTTGAGATCAGATTTGAAATCAGCGTGAGAAAATCTACGGGAAATGATGTATAGCATGTTCGAAAAAAATTTGTTCCGCGCGTAGTATTGAAAAACCACGATTTTGTTGAAATTGTGCAAATTTAACGAATTTTATCAAGGTTAAAAAACGTTCAGTACCATAATCTCCCTAATTTTCCCATATTCTACAAAGTTCCAGCTTGAATTTTAAAAAATTTTCATCGCTCTATCTCAATCCTAGCAAAACTTCTTTGATTTTGTCGCCGATTTCGTCCGAATTGCCCACTGTGTGCCGTCTTTGCAGGCAAAACCGTTCTTGGCCGGAGAGTGAGACGTTGACGAGACGGTAGCGAGATTTTGTCCGAAGTCTTGAAGTTAGTTGGGCTTTTCCTTCGTCTCTTGCCGACATTTCTGGGTTGATCGATCCAATTCTGAGGGGACCCTTTTATTTTTCACCGCTGGAAGTTTAAGTGAGCTAGCAGACAGTAACAGAGCAGTCTCCGATCCATTTCAACGTAAAATGTTAATGATGAAAAGAGAGTACGGCTGGTCGTTCAAGTTTTACTTTACACCTTAGCTAATTTTTCAGAACGACGTCTGAGATACTGTCTCAAATCTACGGTTTAATAAAAGAAAGTTCCACGACACCACGAGGAGTGAATGACTGAATGGCATTTCTCATGGCATTTTCACGATTCATGGTGAACATGCATTCGATATTCGTTCTTTCATATCTTCTGGCGTCGTGGGACTTTCTTTATAAACAGTAGATTTTAAACTTTTTTTTTAGACTTCTCGTATACAGACGTATCTTGCTACGGACGACCAGCATTTTGAGCAACTAATAAAATAAAGTGATAATACCCTTTTCGTTTTATTATTTTTGTATTCTTCGAACTGAAACAATTTTTTCGGGCCCAAGGTCACTTCAAGGTCATGATGTGTAAGTCGTTGAACTCATTTTGACGCCGACTACCACATTGCATTATGAAAAATACATGTTAATATGCAAGAAACATACGGTGACCTCGAAAAAAAATTGTTAAAATGACCTCCAAAGAATTTTTTATGACCATCGGATGCCCGCCTGAAAACCATGCACATCCTATTTAGTTATTTTTTCTCACTTTTAACCCTTAGTACTCGAGTGGTGACTCAGAGTTACCACTAATTTCTGTACCATTATTCCAAATATTCTTTACATTATTCATTATGTTGGAATCTAAGCAATTGCTAAATGTTTCAATATTGTACGAGGTGTTTGTTACGGATATAGAGAGCATTCCGTTCGTTTCCTCACGGGAATCTCTTCTAGATCGTCTCTGGCGGGAAGCGTCCTAGATAACCTTTCGTATCATAGTTGAACCCTTTAATTAGGACCAAGCTCTGGCTGCGGTTTAATTGGAAGTGACAAAAATGAGAATCTAGCCCTGTGTGCCCTCAGATTATGAACAGAGCATCCTATTTATTGTAGGGAGTATATAAACCCTTCCATTTTTACTCTCTGAGGCTGGTACTTCGGTAGACACGTATCGCGCCACGTCGCACAGTGGTCCAAAAGACCGATTAGAGTACAAAAGTCTAAACGCTTCTAATAATCGATAATTCAGTGTTACATGTATTCTATACACATTAAGTAACTATAAAGAAGGCTAATAGAGTTCCGGAAGTTTATTAAAATATTTTTTTTCTTAAAATAGAGCAGAGTAAGCAACGTATTTCAATTTATCATGCCAGTTTTAATTTACAATGACAGAAAAGAGAAACCTGTACCCAATTTTTTGTTTTTACAATAGTATAATTTTCAGAAATGAAGTTTACAACAAAAACAATAATAATACAAATAAAGAATACAATAATAATAACAATAAAAACAAAACAAATTTACATCTTGCTATAAGCATTATAATTATTACTAAAACAATTATTACCTAAGCTTATAATTATTATAATTATTATTAATTATTACTAAAAATAAAATAAAATAATAATAATATAAAATGCCTATTCCATGTTTGGTTTTTCGACTTTTGCACTCCTAAATCGGTCTTTTGGACCACTGTGCGTCGTGCTGTATTTTCGAGGAGTCAACTTCCAGTTAGATCGGGCTAAAGTTCCCTTTCGAATCAAAGTTAACCATATAGATTCCGCGTGTTCGGTGTAAAATCTATTAGGCAGTGTTAAAGTTGCTTCTGAGTCCCCTGCATTGCCAGTGTCAAAACCGTGCAGCATAGTTAGGTACTTTCCTTTCTCTCTCTTTTATACTTTTACACTCATTTCATCGCGACAATTACACAATTGTGTCACAGATTTTTATAATTAGAATATATTTGTGTTCTTTGGTAATTAGAGCAAATTTCTTAAACCCATAATTATTGTTCTATATCCTAATCTAGTAGTTGAACGTTCCCACATGATACAACCTTACCGCTCGGGTTGTTATCAATTATATTTTATTAGTTACGAGGCCTACTAACTACCTAGCGACTCCCTGATTACACATCAGGTTCGTTCGCGACTTTCCAATTGTCCAAATAGAGATTTTTCTTACCTAATGGTTCCCCAGTTTCGCATCGGGTTCGTCTGTGCCTTTACCCAAACCTCCCAGCGGCTTCCTAAATTCGCATTGGGTTCGTCCGTGCTATTCTACGACTTCCTAGCAGCTCCCTGATTTCGCATCAGGTTCGTATGCGCTTGATTACATTCCTAGAGGCTCGCTGACTTCGCGTCGGGTTCCTCCTCGTCATCTATAATTTTTGCGGGTCCCAATTTCGCATTGGGTTCGTCCGCGCACCTTAACTAATAAATTGATACCACATTCCTGGGTTAACAACCCTCTCGCCGGCCACTCGTGTTGCTAGCGGCCCTGGCTCGTAACATGTTATACATATATCTAATGGATAATAATATTTAGTCCCCTCAGGGTTTCAAATCCCGTTCCACACTTCTCACTTTTTACTGTTTTTACCAACACTCTCCCTATCGCCTATTTCAGCGGGACCTACTTTTTATTACGGTGGGTTCCGAATCACCTTGGGCACCACAGTTTTTTATAATAGCACATTAAATTATTTCCAGAAGTGCCGGGCGCGGGATTTGAACCCGCGACCGCCTGGTCGCAGTCGCGCGCTCTATCCACTGACCCACTGCGTGCCCATAACATGTTATATAAACATATCCATAAAATGAGAAAAATCATATAGAATGGAATTAATGTAGGTTGGAAAAAATGTTTAATGTCCGTGATAAAACACGTTCGAGTGTAAAGGGTTAATAGCAGCGGAAATAATTGAGGTGTTCGAGTTAAAATAAACGCCCTGTATACGAAGCAGACAAAGCTACGATACCGAGAAAAGAAATGTCTTTCTTGATTAAGAGCTACTGAAAATACATTATTTTATTGTTATTTATTTATTACTTTAAACCAAATAATTTTTATGTAGTATATACAATACATGAACAGTTTGGGCACAGTAAACAATACAATAAATTCTCATTTCTTGGGATAATATTGATTAAAGTGTTGAGCTGCACCTTCAAAATGTTTTGAAAAGAGTGGAAATATTTCATATTCTTCTCTTGTACGCGTCTATGACAAAATGTCAACTCGTTTATCAACACATCTGTTTCATTTATCACTGAAAACATATTTTTGGAAAAGCTGTAGGAAGAAAATTAGTAGCAGCAGAGTACGTGAGACGTGACTAGCAAAGACGTGTTTTCGACAGGCGAGTTGCTGCAATACTGGCAAAATGATGTGTGTATACTGTATACACACCGCCGCGCTGGCCGTACTCGTCGTTGCAGACTATGTTATCCCGCTCCGCGCTCCGCAACATGATCCAGGCACACCATTTATTAAGAAAGGGGTGATAACTTTTTCATGAGGCGACAGAAAACTGCTGCTAGTTCTGCACTGGTCTGCAGATTCTAACGATCTTTTCGAGAACCACGTGAAGAACGGAGTTAGCTTGAATAATTTAATGCAACAAATGTGACGTGTATTTCAAAAAAATTTTGTAGCTATTCCTTCTGGAACGTACAACATCTTCACAAAAGAATTTTGTGTTGATTAACAGCATAGTTGTTCGCATCTAGATGAAACGAAGTAGACGTTTCAGTAGACACGTCTTACACTCGATCTGTATCAGAGCTGGGGAAAATAGTATTTTAAATAGTAAATAATAAATAATCATATTTATTTTAAAGTCTGTGCACAATTTTAAAAATAAAATATTATATTTTATGAAGTAATTTTTGAAAATAAAATACTTTATTTGATGCAGTAATTGTTTGAAAATAAAATACTTTATTTGATGCAGTAATTGTTTGAAAATAAAATACTTTATTTGATGCAGTAATTACTTGAAAATAAAATAATTTACTTGGGGCATAATTTTTAAAAATAGTATTTTATTTGAAAAATATTGAAAATATTTGGACTTTGTCTTTATTTTTAATTTCAATTTAAGTTTCCTGGTGATAAGATACACTGTATGTTTGTCAACAAACCCTTTTGTCAGTAGGCAGAAAAAATACAATATTCTATTTTGTTTTTCAGATTACTGAAATAGAAATATTTTATTTTGTGGTTCCCATTGTTAAACTGGAGATATTTTATTTGGTGGTTCCGATTGTTAAAATAGAAATATTTTATTTTGTGGTTCCCATTGTTAAAATAGAAATATTTTATTTGGTGGTTCCGATTGTTAAAATAGAAATATTTTATTTTGTGGTTGCGATTGTTAAAATAGAAATATTTTATTTTCGGAATTGTATATCTTTTTTAAAATACTATTTTCTTTAAGCACAATAAAGTCTAAAATATTAAATAGTATTTGAAATATTTGTTTTGTCAAATAATGCCCACCTCTGATCTGTATCATGGCATATTCTATAATATTTAACCCTCGAAAGTCAGCTTAAGCCTAGATTTTTGTGATCGCTATTTAGATATTCAAACATTTTGTTAGTCGTATTACTTCGTAGAACCACTGGAATATCTATTACAGCTCGTATCCTGTTTGGTGTACATACTCGTAATTCCCTACCTGTAACCCTGAATGACCTCGAGTAATTATAGTCATTCATTTCCTTTGTGAAAGAAACCATCATCGGGGGTGTGTAAAAAAAGAGTGGTCTCAGTTAGATCTGGATTATACAGGGTGGAGCAATAACTATTAGCACCTCAGATATCTTCGAAACTATAAGTTTCACAGAAATATTTGCTGAAATAAAATTGCACAGTACGAAGGGGGCCATCCGGTGGCGATAATAGTCTTTTTGCAGGTGGAGGTACTTCGGACATTTGTAGGCCATCTCCATTTTTTAAAATGGAATGTCCTATTTTTAATACCATAGATCGATAGAGTATCAAATTTTGAGTATTAAAGTGTTTACCTTCGTATGTCCTAAACCTAACACAATTAACGAGATATTATCCAAAGAAGAAAGAACATTGTTTCGATAATATCTCGTTCACAATCAGATTTAGGACACGTGGAGGTTAATAAATTTTTACAAGGAATTCGATAGTCTATCGATTCGTGCTACAGGAAGTAGGTGTTTCGATTTAAAAAAATCACATAAACACATAAATATTTTTGGAATCATGTGAGCCCCACTGAATCATTCGACTTTGTCCTTCAAACATTTAACATATCTTTAAAAACAACAAAGATATTTAAGATGGAACGTTAGGTGACTCATCTTGTACAGTAAACCAATAATTTGTTTTCTTATTATGTTTATTCATGTTTATTTTTCTGAAAATGTTGATTTAATTTCGTTCAATATTTTTCCCTTAAATAAAACACAAAAAATGATCTTCTTTCAATCTTTTTATCCCAATTAAAAAAATCATGCAGTAAAATGTTAAGACTAAGTACAAGAGAAAAGTGTGGTTTTTTGATGCGCTGTTATGACCAGTCATAGCATATGGGGTAGAGATATGGGGCTGGGAGGAAAGAAAAAAAGTGGAATCTATGCAGGAACGGTACATTAAATGGGTGCTAGGGTTAGAGTGGGTGACACACCCGTGTATATGTTAAGGGAGAAAACGAAAACCGAGAAAATGAGAACGAGGGTGCGAGGAGGGGTTCGAACAAAGGCTAAGAGGTGGAAGAGGAAGTGTTGGATTGTTAGTGTTACATTCTATCAGCCAAAAGACAAAAATGAATTTGGTTAAATATGAGAATCACTGTAAACAAGTGCTACATAAGTAGTCAATGGACTCACAGGTCTGCCTTTCTTTCTTTTAAACAAGTGAACAACGGGTAATTCTATATTGTTTTTCTGTGACGTCTCTTCACTTCAAGTCTAGCCGTCAAAGTAATTCGACTTCCTTCCTTGCTCGTGTTTCTAATAAATTTGTGTTTAAATTAGTACGCGGTTGTTCGGTTCATTTATCCACACATTCCAATAGGAAGCAAATGGGCAAGTCATTGTCTGAGAGAGATAGAAGAGAGAGCTAGAGAAGGAAAGAAATTATCGAAATGGGAAAAAAGGAAGAAAGAAATATATAGAAGATAGGGGGAATAGAAGAAAGTTAGAGGAGGGGGATAAGGAAAGGAGAGAGGAGGAGTGAGAAAAGATAGAAAGCAGAGAGAAGGGGATAGAGAAAAAGGAGATTTGGAGAATGGCGATGAAGTCGGATCAGAACAAATGGTTCAAAGAGATAAGAGTGAAGGGTACGCCAGAATACCTAGAAAAAGGAACGAAGGAAGAGAAATCGAGTAGAATAGCACAGTACAGAGTAGGAAATGAAATGAGGGGAGGGCGGTACTGAGAGGAAGAAGAGGGGAGACGGTACAAAAGGTGTGGATTCTGAAAAAAAGACGTTGGAACATGTGCTGGAAAGTTGCAGAGGAGGAGAAGGAATGGAAGTAGGGATACAAGAGAAGGCGAAAGAAATACTAGCTGAGGACGGGAAGGGAGAGGAGAGGATGAAAAGATTAGATAGGGAGAGAAAAGAAATCCAAGACGGAAGGTACGAAGAGAGAGAGAAAGAGAGAGAGAGAGAGAGAGAGAGAGAGAGAGCGAGTGTAAAAGAAAAAAAGAATAAATGTAAATAAAATAAATGTAAAGCGTTATAAAATAAGATAATATAGAATTGTAAAGGGATCACCTTGTAACCCATACGCGAACAAGAAATAAAATGCATACACAGAGCGAAGGATAAGGAGCATGGGAAGAAAAATCGCAGCTAATTTCACCAAGTTCTCGACACTGTAAAAAGAAGAAAAAAAAGAAATAGTCGTGCGGGAAGATTAGAATTCCTAAAATTGGTAAACAAGATTTAACGGAGGGGTAAATGTTGCTCGTGTTTCATCTCCTCGCAGTGTACGGCGGGCCGCAATTTTCCGTTTGCTTCCCTCTAACGAAGAATAATGGAATTTGGTCCAGAGGATACGGTGGAATTCCCGGCTGAAAATCCACCCCTTTTACGGCGTGTCGATGCGAGCTGTTTATACACGCGCTCACGATTGCGGAAACAACGTTCCTCCGCACCAAATTATGATGGCACACCGGCCGTGGCGCACGAATTGGCAAGGGGCCAGCAACAGTAAAAACATTTTCAATTTAACACAGCTGAAAGTCCGGCAAAGTAATATTTCATGATTTAAGAAACATCGCTATGTTTGTTTCGATGTAAATATAGTTATATGGGGCTCGCGAGTACGGCCCTTTCATTCTTGTCTCACCAAAATATGCACATGCGCTATGATTAAAATTATGAAAAAGGTACGTGCACGCACTGAATGTAGACAGGCCATCCGGAAGTTAATGTGTACTTCCATTTATTATACGTTTTCAGTCAGAATTAATTATAAATAAAACTTTACATAAAATAGAAGTTTAAATAAAAATATATATCTGAACCACATGTTTCTGAATTCCTACGACGAGGGGTCAAATGACCCATTGTAAATTTTTGTGTTTTGACAATTATTGAAAGGTGTTTCCATGGGAATTGATAGAATACATTTTTTGACTTCAGTATTATACTATAGTAAACATCGCACAAAATATAAATAAATTCAATCTTGTTATTTTTATAATACCACACATTTTAGTCGCTTTTGATGGTCAGCAGTTTTAGTGTTAAAGTCATAAACGTAAAAAAAGAATGAAAAATACAATTTCACTGTGAATGCTTACGTATGGAAATAGTACTTAGCTTTACGAATCAAAATTAAATTGATTTCACTGTTTACTACTCACATTGTACCACTGAGTAAATGTAAACGTACACAAACTTGGCAAAACCCTTAAGACTAAAGTTCTGTAATTTGATACTGATGACTAGACTGCGGACCTTTATGCAAAATAAAAATATTCTGTATCGATTGTGGGAAGCAGGAATAAAATAAACATTGATTTCATCCCTTAGTGACTTTGTTACGTTGAAATCGACATTACAATATTCTTGAATTTTTCTAATCTATTACTGTTTTATATTTCACCCAAGTAACCTCGAATGACCTTGAACGAGTATATCGTTGAAACTATCTTGAGGAGGCCTACAATTCACAGGAGTTCAAAAATACATACGTGGTTCCATTTAAAGAAATTAAGTTAACCTTTAAATCTCTCGATAATATCAGAGTCTGGCTTGAAAACCTTAATTCGTAAACAAAGTTTTTTAATTAATGCTCTTGAAAATGGTTACATTCCGTATACGCGTACAATATGCTATTGGCATTAGGGCTGCACTCTACGAGCGAAGTTCAGATAGTAAGGGTTCAAGAATCTTGTGACAATATTTGTCCGAGCAAACAAAGTTTCACTGCAAAAGACCGGTTTGTTTGGCGGCACGCTGGAGGATCCTCGATTCACAAACTGACAGATTGCAAGTTAAAGTGGTTCATAATTATCCCAGCGTTAGCATAAGACCTGTATCTCTTTGTGGCGGCGCAGCTACCGTAAACTAATCGTCTGAATCGTATTTGTCGTGCGTTTTTCCTTTGCATCCATTTACCCGTACCTTCAATTACATTTTTTCCTGGCGGGTAACAAAGGCCTGAGAACTGAAAGAGGAGGTACAATTCAATTTTATTTTGCAGGGACAATTTCGCCGGAATGAGAAATGCATTTCGCACAATAACCAAACAAAAATAGCCCTTGAACAGCTGCTTTTTCTTAAGAGAAACCATGGCCCGGCGATAATTAATGAACCGGATGGAAGATCAAGAACACTTCCTTGTGGTGCTGCGATGCCCGCCATGATATTATCGTGGAAGCTACTACGCAAAATTAATTGACGTTCTATTACCGTGCGTCCATGTTGTTGCCGATGAATTTCTGATTAATAGTGGCAGCATGATCTGCGATGAAGGATCCCGGAGTAATGTTCGAACATAATGGACTGGGACCGGGCCATTATCCAGTCGCATTAGTGTCTGACTAACTAAGAAGACAATACCCCGGAAGCCTACTGTATTAGCTGATCCCTGATATCTGTAAAAAATTTCTGTAGTTTTTTATTAAACAGTATCCCAACAAAAACATCCTGTAAACAGGAGCCAAGTTCCTATGGCTGTACAACATTGTGAGATCAAACGAAATACGGCCAAGTTCGTTAGCTTAGAAATACCTCTTGCAATACTGAAAAAAGCCTTTGTAAAAATTAGTTTAAAAGAACACTATTTAATTTTTAAAGAGTTACATGGAGGGCTAAATTATTCAAACTTGGTCGTTACTTTTTAAATCAATAGCCATAAAAGGTGTTGGGTAGCGGCCAAGTTTGAATAATTAAGACAGACTAGAAATAAAATAGTTATTTAAATAAAATTTTTTTTTAATACACCACGTTTTTGAGACGGACGAAAAAGTATAAAATAATTTTTCCTAGCTCCATACAGATTCCTAACCCCATACAGATAGTCCGAAAAATTTGTGATTGTGAATTTTGATCATAATTTTAAACTTACATGGTGGTAAACCGACTTATGCTGACTTTACTAATAAAATGTTGTTAATTATGTATCTGTTCAAAATAAACATTGATTTGCCAACATTGCTCTTTTAGTTATTTCGCTTTAGAAAATAACCATCAAATATCTACTTATGGGTTCACTAATAAGAACAAAACACACAATTACATTTTCTATTATTTCTTAATTACAAAGCTTAGAACACCTCGCTTACAGTTTAAATTGGTGATTTAAGATTCTTCATACTTGCACTGGCATACTTTATTAAGGATGCTGGGTATAACCCTCGGAGTGTAGTAAACCTCGGCACATTAAAATAGTTACACTCTATTTATTACTAGCTGAATCTCAAAAATTTTCAAAGTCGATGCGGCACCATTTTCCGTTATTCAATCGATTTCAAATTTTGCACAGATTATAGGGGTTGTTCCACAAAAAATTCGTTAGTCGAAAAATAAGGTCCACCCTAGTGTACATGGCGCACCCGCTGATCCATCTCACCCCCCCCCCCCCCAACCCCTATAAACCAAGCGTCTATAACAAAGGTGAGCATTATTTGGCGAAACAAATATTTAAAATACTATTTAATATTTTAGACTTTATTTTGCTTAAAGAAAATAGTATCTTACATAAGATATACAATTTTGTAAATGAAAATATTTCTATTTTAACAATCTGTACCTCCAAACAAAATATTTCTATTTCAACAATTTCATCCACAAAATAAAATATTTTTATTATAGCAATGGGAACCAAAAAATAAAATATTTCTATTTTAATAATCTGAAACACAAAACAAAATATTGTATTTATCGCGTCGTTATACCTAATGCTTTCAGAAATCGCATTACGATAATTTAATATATACGGTAATTTAATATTTCTTATCTTAGCAATAATTTAAAGAAGAAATGGTACTTAATATAAAAAACTATATCATTTGCCACATTTTCGTTTTACTTAATATTAACTATTTATACTCCAATATATACTACATAAGTCCAAATATTTTTAATATTCTCAAAATAAAATAATATTATCAAATACTATTTTCAAAACTTACTGCGTCAAATAAAATATTTTATTTTCAAAATTGTACACATACTTTAAAATAAATAGGATTATTTATTATTTACTATTTGAAATACTATTTTCCCCAGCTCTGGTCTATAGGCACTGTCGATGAGCACAGCTTATACACCTTTTGAAAATGTGACGTCACGAGGCACTTTATCTTTGCTGAGGGGAAAATTATCTGTGCCGGGTCTATGTGGTCTAAGCTCGGTACGAAAACAGACCAACAATACAAAATAGTTTTGTTATTGTGGTGTGGCAGGGGTCCTCAGATCAGATGAATGTAAACAAAGCATTTGAAAATCCATCTAGCGCTACAGTTACTAATACTCCTATACGGAAATATCAACATTAAACTTTCTTTTCTCAGCCATTGTGTTTTCATTTATTTTATCAGAATACGCATCCGCCGTGACCATCGCTTTTGTTACAATTATTCGGTGAACAGTTCGCGTATTCGCCAGTACGTTAGACCATCAGAAAATGCATCCACTGTAACATCACGCGGCCATTTGTTTCAACGAGGTTTTAAATAAACAGTTAAAGTCAACAATGCCTCGCGTAATATCACGAACCAACGAACCGGAATTTACAAGTACACCAAACACGATAAAACCGAATTAGAACATTTCGGGATGTAATAGTAGACCTCACTTTTATTTTTACACTGTTACAACATTTCGGGCTGTAATGCTTGACCTTTCTTTTATTTTTACACGGTCACGGTGATTGAAACGAGCGCACGCGACAAACACGTTTTTCGTTAACTTCTGGTTACCCTGTGCCCAATTTTGTTAATAAACCTGTTTTTCCTTACGGCTTATCCTTACAAAACTGAATCGATGGTAAATATTACTTTAGGGGAGGCAGCTCCAATGATCTTGACCTTGACATATGTTGTCGAGGACAACATTCTGAGCAACTTTTGTCATTACATCTACCCGGTGCTTGGTCTTAGTTTTCGAGATTTTTGCACAAAAACTATTGCTAATTTTCCGTATTCTTCCACGCTTCGTGGCAACGTAAGGCTGCCATAGTTTCGAATGAGCTATGCCTTAGATAAATAAACATCTATTTGTGTGCATATTAAATTTAATAGTTACATTAGGAAATGATTGTTTTGTGTTTAAATGGCTGTTTCTTTATCAGACAGAAAAATGTGAAGGAAATTTTATCCAGATCTCATTAAAATTTTACTGACCAGCGAGAGAGTAAACGACAACTTTTTGGCCTACTTTCCTGTATACATACACACCTATCGATCGGATTTTAAAATAGATATTGGCCTCGTAAACAATGATTAAGGATTCACCTGTTTGTCAATGTGTCAATTATCCCGAGAAATGAAAATCCCCACAAGCATTTTATTCAATTGTGATGCAATTATAAGCGAATTCTCGTTCCATTGATTCAGGTGTCCGTTTTGCATCTTTATCGTTTTGTACAAAACTAATTAACAAAATACGGTTTCAACGCTAACGCAATACTAGTTATGGAAAACGCGATGCACTGATTCAAATTAGAAATTGTACTGCTGCGTGTTCCCATATTTATGAATATTTATATTCATTTATTATCTTGCCATATAAAAAGGTTTTATTAAAATGCAGTGGCATTCGTTAAAACGCGAAATTTCAGCGTGTTATTAAAAAATGTTTTCATTATTGTTACAGTTATTTCAATAGTTTATACTTTGTTTAGACGTTGCAATAGTAACGCTTGATACATAGTGAACTAAGAATGTTTTTTCTTACTACTTTTATGTATGTTTATTTTCCTTAAAATGTTGTTTTAATTTTTTTCAATATTTTTCCCTCGAATAAAACTCAAAAACTGACCTTTTTTCAATCTTTTTATCCGAATTTAAAAAGTCATGCAGTTAGGGTTAAATTCAATACTACTAACTAATTGACCAATGTCATTCTTTGATCATGATTACTCCACAATATTGATCACAATGAACCTAGAAACATTGTCCGCTCGAAGAATAGTATCTGACCAGAGCTTTATTTTTCCTTTGATTAATAATCATGTTAATTGCGCAACGTGCATCGAGAACAAGAGCTGGATTTCAAACACTTAAAGCAAGAACTACTTATGGATTAATTAATCCAATGAATCGCATTATTGCAGAATCAAGCATTATCTATAATCGTATTGATTTTTTTATTAAGTTATTATAAAATTTTAAAATGCAACTACGCAGGATTATAGGATTATTAGGAATACCATATCGATTGTATCATTTCTGTTTTTTTTATTGTAAACACTTATGTAAAAGGTCTTTAGTCCGTCTGTAATAAATAATAATAATAATAAGTAAGAGCTCTGTATTTTGTATAAAATGTAGTTCGAACGTTGGGTGACGTTTGTCCCGAGTAGTTTGACAGTTCAGATAAAATTAGGATCGCACTTGTTCGTCATTCTTTGATAAATGTAAACACACCTTTAATTGATGTCATAGAAGAACGTTGCGTCTCATGACGATTTCTAGGCAAACACTCGTGATTTTCCATAGTTCTATTTGCAATTCATAGCTGCTCGCCGTCCTCGGTTTACCGATCCATTTACAATTGCCTTATGACCGATCGCACCCTCAGGCACGATACAATTTTCCTGCACAACGGAGATAATGTAATTTGCTGTGATGGATCGTTATCGGAATTTTAAACGTATTTGCTCAGGTTTTCAGTTGGCTTTTTCGTTAAAACGAAGGCGGATACGCGTGTAAAAGGTTCGCACGCAAATTGAAATTTTGTAACTGTATTTAATTGGCTTTGCGTGCGTCCACGGCTCGCAATAATCGACACGACACACGCTAGGTTCAGTTTGTGCGGCTAGCATTTGACAGATTTTATTCGTACGATGTATCGCACGAATTCATTCGATCTTTTGTTCTGCAAATTCTTCGTAATGAGTCACGAATACTTGAGAGGTAATGTTTCAGCCAGGCGGAAGATTAATTTTTATTTCATGGTAAATGAATAGTGTACTGCTTAGGGATTCGATTTCGAAAGTGATTTAAGCTTGCGTGATCCAATATTCTCGGATCGTCGAATAAATCAAGCAGGGGAAACTGGAGAGGGTTGTTATATATAGATTTCTATAAAATATCAATTATTTTATGTGATAGTATATTCAACATTATGAAATGTAGTTTATTGGTATGCACTTTTTGTACCTGTCAGTTGTTTGCATATTGTATCGTGTAGCAAGCCCTTTGAATGAGGATATTAAAAATGTGTATTATTGTATCAACAAAATAATAATTCGTTAACCGCATAGAAATGCACATTTAAAAAGCCACCATAGAAATTTAAATGATTGGCGATATATAATCAGTATAATTGTGGCTACGATCTAGACCAAAATAAACTGAAAATCTTAATTAATTCCAAAGTGGTGGCATTTTGAAAAAATAAAAAAAAACGAATTTTAAAAATTTTGTGTTGTGCGGAGATATGTGCAAAAGTTCCTCTAAAAAAAAATTCAAATCAATTGATTAACAAAAACTGGGGATATCGTGAGAACAGTTCGGAGTAAAACGCGTATGATTCTACTGAATTTTTACTGAAAAACCAGGTTTTCGAAGTGCATAATTTTCTTTTAAAAACCGAAAAACCCTAAACACATAGTCCCTACAATTTATTTAAATATATAACATTTATTCGTGGACGATTAGTACATCTGCTACACATTTTCTCGATGAGGACCAATAATTAAAAATCGAACTTTATAAATATAATAAAATAACGTGATAAAATAACAGCATCTATAAATTTTGCATAATGAAACAAGTAAGTCTGCGCAGATTCCCGTAAATAATCGGGTCTCAAACAAACAGTGATTGCAGTTCCGAAAATGGCAAACGTAACGCATTACGAATGAACACACTCGTTCTCAAAGTTTCGTGCAGCGAGTAACGGCCCGCACGTTCTCAATTCAAATACATGCCGAAGTATTCAGTCGACAACTCTCGGTTGACAATCTCATAATTTACAAGAGCACAGAAGCTTCCGTTGCATGTAAATCACAAATCACAGCACGTTTTAACGCGTATCGACGTCTCCGCTATCTTGATCCAATTGCCAAAGACTATTTGGCAGGCAATAGCAGCAGTAACTCGTGAACCAGCAGCGTTCCACAGTAGTCAAACTTGGAATTTACGAGCCCGACTGGATTTAAAAGACAAATTCGCACCGTATTCGCGATCGCATACGTTACATGAAATACTCGATACACGTAAACTATATCTAATATACAGTGTGTATCAGAAGTTTAGACGCACACTGTTATTTTAACAAAAACGTACCCTCTGATAAATCGTCGATTGATTGATCAAAACACTGTGAAAAGTTATGATTACTACTAAAACTATTCATATATGGCACAGCAAGGAAGAATTTGGTAATTGTTTAGAAGTTGGGCCCCCTCTCAGATTTTCATGATCTTGAAATATGTTGTCAAGGTCATCATTCTGAAAACTTTTCTCTATACATTTACCGCCGCTCGGTTTTGGTTTCGAGATATTCGCAAAGAACTATTGCTACTATTGTATTGAATTTTCTCTCTTGGATATTCGTATATCAGCATAGGCGATCGCTTAACGGCGTTTCTAGCCAAACAGAAAATCATAACCTAACCTAACCACACCACAACTCATTCTATTCGCATGGTTTTCCCATTATTAGATCAAATTCTAGATGACAGCTACAATACAAAGATTATGTGAATAGAATGAGTTGTGGTTAGGTTAGGATTGAGTTAGGTTAGTCTTAATTACTAGATCAAATTCTAGATGACAGCTACAATACAAAGATTATGTGAATAGAATGAGTTGTGGTTAGGTTAGGATTGAGTTAGGTTAGTCTTAATTACTAGATCAAATTCTAGATGACAGCTACAATACAAAGATTACGTGAATAGAATGAGTTGTGGTTAGGTTAGTCTTAATTACTAGATCAAACTCTAGATGACAGCAGAATGCAAAGATTATGTGAATAGAATGAGTTGTGGTTAGGTCGTGGAGGGGTCGGAGAGGGTCGGCCTAACGACCATGCATACGAAATTCCAAGAGCAGTCTGAAAATTGAAATCTCACCTTATATATGTATGACTAGAGTGACACCCTGTTTTCTCTCTCATCTCCACAGCGTGTTTAGAAGCAAAACGTAAAGATACGCCCCTGTAAAAAGCAGTATTAGCCATAGTTTTTTTGCACATAATTGCTAAAACTGATATCGAGCTGCTGTAACATGTATAGGAAAAAGTTGTTCAAAACGTAGAAATCTATAACGTATTTAAATTTTCTTAAAAATCTGAGAGAAGGTCCAACTTCTAAATAATTCACATTTTTCCATAAATGCATAAAATCCACTGCCTATTAATAGCAAAAATCAATAAATGAAATAATGAAGCTGTGAATACGTTAGAAGAATTTATGAACATTGTTATACTGTTGACGATTATATTGTTCAAATTATTATTACATCCTGTTTACTATAATTGAATTACACCATTTTCATTTTGCATAAAGATCGGCAGTCTAGTCATAAATAAGCGCATACCTAAAATATAGTTATGTGTAGTGTGATGAATGTTATTATTGCAATATTCTCATCAGGAATAATATGATACTTTGAATTTATGAGAGGATAGGTATTTTGAGACTTCTCATTGTTCGAGGTACATATGTTCCGTTGGGATCGAAATGAACGGGATTCTCGATGAGGGTGAGCAACCATTGTGAAATGATAAATGTTAGTCAGAGATGGGCATTATTTGGCGAAACAAATATTTCCAATAATATTTAATATTTTAGATTCTATTCTGGTTAAAGAAAATAGTATTTTGAATAAGATATACAATTTCGAAAGTAAAAATATTTATATTTTAACAATCTGTACCTCAAAATAAAATATTTCTATTTCAACAATTTGATCAATGAAGTGAAATATTTCTATTTTAACAATCTAAAACACGAAATAAAATATTTTACTCTTTGCATTGCTATAATACTCTGAGAAACCTCATAAACATATAGTCTTATCTTATCGTTAAGAAACGATTCACACTCATAAATGTATTGAATTCGAACCATAATTTTCAGCAATAATATTGAAACTTGAAATTGAAAATACAAAGACAAAATACAAATGTTCTGCATCAAATAAAATATTTCATTTTCAAAGTTGTATATATACTTTAAAATAAATAGGATTAGTTATTATTTACTATTTAAAATAGTAATTTCTGCAGTAGTGGTGTTAGTCAGGGAGGTATTTTATTGGTTAGCAGTGTTTCAGGTGTTTCGCAACCGGTCTTTAACTGTTTTACAACTCAATTGCGACACGAATGTGCGACTAATGCGACATATCACACACGTGCATCGTCTGTTTTACTGCATCCGTTGTCAGTCGCGTTACGGACCCCATAAAAGATTCTTGACGAATGGAGTATAATGCCGCCTAACGTCTTACAGCACCTGGGAACAGCAACTTGGGAGATGCCGGGTCCATGTGCTTGTATGGTACATGTGCAGTGTGGTGCGTTTATACATATTTAAAGTCCGGCATCCTCCAAGAATCTTTATAGACAAATTGCGTGCGTGGATACACGTAACTGACATTGTACTTTCACCAGGACTACGTGTATCATTTTCAAAATGGAACACCCTAGTTTTCATGATGCTTGACCCCATACCGCTTTGTGTTCTCATCGCGATGAGTCGAACGAAAAGGTATGTAAAGTTAAAGGGATTGGAAAATTTTCTTCTTGAAGGAGGTACGTTCGTTCCCTGTCGGGGGTCCTCTGTGCGATATCTGACAGTGCCTACCCATTCCATTGCCGGTCAATGCCATGCCACGCCGTTTATGTCGTTTAAGATTTGTTCTAGCCTAGCACAACATAGCACAATAGAGAAAATTGAAGAAAAAACGAAACGCGGGAGGCTACTAATAAACTAGTTTTTCTCATTCCTTTGTCTTATTTTTTATATTATAGTTTTAATATTCGAACTCGGTGTAGCACAAATTTAGCACAACCGTTGAAATTATTTAATTCAACAAGTGGGGCTTGAAAACTGTAGTAACAATAAGATACATTGGAAGAATTTACAAATATCGATAATTTATTTTCAACTTGTTAGCCCTTTCCAGATGAATATTTTTTAAACTATAAATAATCTATTCGGTCGGTAATCTCTTAGGAGGACTAATTTATATATCAGTATCGTAAATAATGGAAGAACTAACAATATGTATTCTGATCTTTTGTTGTGTACATAATCTAATTGTATTGTTGCGACTTCAGAATTTCGATTCTGATCACTCATTTGTCCTCAATGTGTGAAAATTATTAAAGAAAAAATGTTTTGTTTGACTCAAAATAAAGAAATAAATTGCTCTGGAAAACTCTAATTTTATATACAAATCCGCAATCTATGATGCTAATATACTAATCTTTTTTTATAGTATCATATTATTATTTTCTGGTTTATATAAGGTTTCTTTTGGACCTATTAATTACTGATGTAGTGAATGGTCCACAGTAGTTGATAAACATTATTGCAATGTTAAAATTAATACATGTTCCAACAGTCTCTCGACATAAATAGATTAATACATTTTTATTTTATGCATCGGAAGATAAAGGGGGAGAGCTGGCGCGGTTGTGTTGGTAGGAGGTAAGGAGGAGGGACAGGAAGAGAGGGTTAAGGAATGGACGGGAAAGGGAGAGAGAGGAATTTTTTGAGGAGAGAGGGTGGATAAGTGGAATAAGTGAAGAAGGAGTGGAATGAAATGCTACAGTAGAAGATAGAGACTGTAAGTGAAGAAACAGTGAAAAGAGAAAAGAAAAAGCAAAGAGAGGAAAAATGTGCCATCTAATACTGTGGTGCCCAAGGTGGTTCGGAACCCACCTTTAAACTAAACTGTAGGTCCCGTCGAGAAATAACTCTCATAGAAGAATTCAAAAAAGCGACGTTAAATAAGGTAAACAAAAAGAGGGGAAAGATGGGAGAGAATAGAAAACTCGAGATATAATTGGGTACATGAAGAAAGAAGGTTTACCGGGGTACTTAAAGAAAGGACGGGGGGAGAGTAAATGGCAAAGGGTAGCTAGTTTTAGGTTGAGAAACGAGATGAGGGGAGGGAGATATTGGATGAATGAAGAACAGAAAATGTAGAGACTGTGGATGAGAAAATGAGTCTTGGGACATGTATGGGAAATGTGTATGGGAGTGGAGAGAATGTGGGAAGTCATCGAAGATGAGGGAGGAGGGGAGGAGGGGATGAGGAAAATAGAGGAATGGAGGGAAGGAGTATATGGAGGATGAGGAATGAAAGGGAACGGAAGAGAGAGAGAATGTAAGGATGATGGAGATGGATAATGGGCGGCCGGAAGGGGGGGATCCGCAAGTAGGGAAGGGGGAAGAGGATAGAACAAGAATGTAAGCGTGTAGGCTATAAATGGATATCTCTATCTCTCGCAAGGATAGAATATACGTAGAATTCATATAAATTTTGTTTACTGTTTATTTTAATGAAACTGAAAATTTAATGATTTTTATCCAATAATAATATTGTAAATAATTGTACATACAGAGTTAATGTTGATGAGGTTTTTAATTTTGAACAGCCACGTTTTTCGTGTTTGTAGGTTATAAACGAAAAAATATATTTGACTTGATAGTGCTGATACAAGTATAAAAGAAAATAATATATGATGCACACAAACTAGTGTAGGATTCTACAGCAGGCTTTGGATACACATATCAGACTAATTTTACTAGTATAGCTGCACGCTGACGCAAAAGAACGTACAACCGACCATGCGGTCAAACAGACAGCTACAGACAGACTTCATACTCAACGCACAGACACACTACAAACGCAATCATGCCAACGTACAGAAATAGTGTCCCGACAATTTGAGAAAAGTAATTAATAGTCCTCAACAGTTAAGAATTAGGTTTAAGCAGCTGTAAGACATTAGTTGCAATAATACAGAATAAGCGATAGGTGAAGAAATTTAGTCATAAAGTTTAGAATAAGAGAGGAGGATGGGAAGTTTAAAGGAGGGAGAAAGTAAAAAATTTATAACCCTCAGGGGACCAAATAAATAAATATATATATATATAATAAATATATACATATATTTATTTATAGATTATTATATATTTAAAAACTTATATAATTCGCACTAAAATAACAGCACTAGATTACATCACACTCGAAACAGAAGAAGTTTCGTATGAAATATTTTCTCAAATAACGTAGGTCTAGAGATAATCTCATTTATTGATTAACATGGGACATCCTGTATATTCATAACTTAATTCGTGAAATACATCGCTAAATGTATTGAACAGCCAACTTTATCGGTCTGTTTATGTGTACTAGTAATAGAAGTAAGTAGGTAGACACGAGAAAGTACTACCGGTTCTGTTGAGACGCGAACGACTCTCAAGATTGGTCGAAGTTTTTGACGCACTCTGCCACTTTATGAGATACGATGGTGATGGTTTATAAACGGTTTGAACTGCACGACTTTCCAATAAATTATACTTTCATATAACCCTTCCAACTCAGTAAAACTTACATACTATATGTACTCAATATTAAATTTTTTCTATTAAACTCAAGTTAATGTTTGTGAAATAATTAATTTTATGAGCATTTCACATAGAAGATGTGTTTAAAAACGTCTTTCGACGTCGAAAAATGTTCAATATATTGGTGTCAGTTCTTCATTTTCTCAAGTTTCGTACATGTTGAATAGTTATTGTTATGCTTTTCGTGATTATTAGAATAATATTAGATAATAGACTATTAGAACAAACGGTAAATATTGACAAAAGGGGACCCAGCTCATTATGATAAATTATTTAATTTTCAAAAACTACTACATAAAATGAAATGTTTTATTTTCAAAGTTGTACACATACATTAGAATAAATAGGATTATTTATTATGTACTATTTAAAATACTATTTTCCCCAGCACTGGTACTAATCCTAATGATGAAACTTTCTTACTTTTAGTTATTTCGTCACTAAACCTTTACCAACGGATTGGTGAATATTTTCTGATTACCACTAAACCTACCACGAGGGGTCGAATAATACATTTTAGATTTTTTATTTGACAATCATTGAGATTGTAAAGATGTTTCAACGGGAATTGATAAAAATCGCACAAAATATAAATATATTTAATTTTGTTATTTTTACAATACCATACACATTAGTCACGTTTGCTGGTCGGTAGGTTCATTGTTAGAACAAGACCAAACGCGATAGAATTGCGATGATATTTACTTGTTTAATAAGCGACGAAAGTTTCGAACGCGAAGAAGAACAGCATGTGGAAAGAACGAGACGCGCTGAGTTGTAGCAGCCGGCATAGATCAAAGGCTTACGTATCGATTGCAATGATAACGCAAATACGAAACTTTCTTCTTTGTTATTCTTTATATCCAGAACTATTACCAACATATTTGTAAGATTTGTTATTAGTTTCATTCATAATTTCTTCATATTTAGTTCCACTTGAACGGAACTTTCATCAAAAGCTTTGTGGATTTCCCTGGTCAAAAAAAGACCAAACTCGACAGAGTTTCAATCATATTTACTTATATCACAACGAGTTATGATCACACTTTAAATCAGTAAAAATGGTCGAAGTTACGCCGTATTTAGACTCATTTTAATTAGAAAAATCTCACAAATACGTTGGTAAAAGTTCTGTAAAAAAGAATGAAAAATAAAAAACTTTCCTACTTGTATTGACATTGTAATCGACACGCAGCCTTTTGAACTGTGCCGGCTGCCTCGACTTTCAGTCCCTTTATGTTGTTTATGCGCTGTCCTTATGTATAAATGTTCCTTTCTATCGGTCGTATATTTGTTTATAAAAGATGTATTGATGCTCTCGACGCACTGGTTCGAAAAATTTGTACTTAGAAGCAATTCTGCAATTTATCAACTTCAAACTTGCTACGTTTCGATCTATGTTCAGATCATCTTCAAGAAAATTAATAATTGCGTCTGTATATTATTAAACAAAATTCTATTATATTGACTATGGACATCAATTGATTAACCATTGAATATCTAATTATGAAATAAGTTACTCACTTGCTTTAAGCAAATAATTTTCATTGCTTAGAACAGACAAAACACGTGCTGTTTTATTAATGTTACTGTACAACGTGAAACTCTTGAAACGGAACGAATCAGATCAACAGTCGATTTATGAACCAATCGATATATATTCGGCGGTTGATTTGAAACCGGGTAAGGTCATAACCAACATTTTTCACTGCTAGAATACCAAGTTATCATGATAATGTTAAATTAACATTCAGATTTTTTTTGACAGAGTTGTAAAACTTTTCTGTTTGTGAATGACTACCTTTAAGAGTTGAACCAAGAAGCCACCAGGATATTAAATTGTTTGGAAAATTCATCATAAAACATTACTGGTTCAGTAATGTTCGTAATATTCATTTATCTCAACTGTTTCGTACCTAAGATTTACGCTAGGATCTTTAATAACATGACTTCTTTCCAATAATAACCTTTGATTTAAATTAGCTTCTTTGTCAATTAATTTTACGTTTTTAAAGTCAAACACTATGGTCAATTTCCATTGAATGTCTTGTCAAAGCAGTGCGTTGTGTTTGAGATAAAAAGATGTTACGTTTATGTTCTCTGATACGCGTTTCCAAGTGTCTCGACATTTATCCAATGTAAACTTGGCTATTGCTGTTAGTTGATAAACTGCAGAATTGCTTCCAAGTAAAAATTGATCGAACCACTGCGCCGAGAGCATCGATACATCTTTTATAAATGTAAATAATATTTTGAACAATGGTACAGCAATTTTTCGTAGTGACTCTTAGTCACCACTCGATTGCTAAGGGTTAAATATGATGTAAAGTGAAAGCAAACCGTTTTCGATACACCTATTTTCTCGGATAATTTCAAATTTATTTTTCAAAATAAGAGTTTGAAGGACAATCTAACTACATCACGTGATAGAACCTTCCTCCTTTAGAAACTGCCAAGGGAAAATATATTGAAGGTTTCCTTTTCAATTGACAAAATGGAGTAGTTCCGCAAGATACCAGTGAACATCAACGCCACCCTTACGTTCACGGTAGCGCTTCCTACTGTACTTTATTGTTATATTTTCTGTCAGAACCTTGGGTGTGTGTTAAAACCAGAGCTGGGGAAAATAATATTTTAAATAGCAAATAATAAATAATCCTATTTATTTTAAAGTATATGAACAATTTTGAAAATAAAATATTTTATTTGATGCAGTAATTTTTGAAAAAAAAATTTATTTAATGCAGTAATTTTTGAAAATAGTATTTGAAAATAGCATTTTATTTTAAAAATATTGAAAATATTAGGACATTGTCTTTATTAACAATTTCAATTTTAAATATTATTGCTGAAAATAATGGTTTGCATTCAATAGATTTATGTGTAGAAATAGTTTCTTAGTGATAAGATACATTGTATGTTTATCAACAAACCCCAGTAGGTACAAAAAATACAATATTATAGTTTGTGTTTCAAATGATTAAAATAGAAATATTTTATTTTGTGGTTCCGATTGGTAAAATAGAAATATTATATTTTCAAAATTGTATATCTTATTTAAGATATTATTTTCTTTAAGCAAAATAAAGTCTAAAATATTAAATAGTATTTGAAATATTTGTTTCGCCAAATAATGCCCACCTCTGCATTATACCTTCTCTTTGAGATCCGGTATATGATTCTGTACGTTTTAATTACCGTACAGTGACAGGTTGTAGGAGGATAAAATGTACAGTGACTCCCACTAATATTCGGACACTCTTCAAAAGACGATAACTTTTTCAATATTGGACCATACCATTTGAACTTTCTTTTGTAAGTTAGTACAATTGGTTTGCTACTTTTCATTAAGCTTTTAATACTGTCACTGTTAAAACTCCAACTGCAATCTGTAGCCAATTTAATTCGAAAACCTTTCTTCAATAATTGAACTTTACTGTAAGTCTCAAGAGGAAAACAATTTTTCCGCAGGATTCAGTACGAGTGTCCACGTTTAGGTTGGAGCTGCGATAAACGATTAAAGCGCAGCGACGCGACGCCACAATGGCGAGTTCGGACGCACTCGTGGCCAAAAATAAGAAGAACTTTTATCTATATTTGATTTTGTATCACGAACTTTATTTATAATCTAATAGAGCTAATCTTACCGTAAACAACAACACTTCACATTTAATGCTGTCAGAGATATGCGAGTCGAAAGTTGAGATTTCTGTAATATCAGCTTTGCTAGCCATGCTTAAAAATTGCTGTTCGATTTGTTGTCAGCTATGTGAGTTTCTCTATCTTTGTTAATACCAGAGATAGGCATTATTTGGCGACACAAATATTTGAAATACTATTTAATATTTTAGACTTTATTTTGCTTCAAAAAAATAGTATTTTAAATAAGATATACAATTTCGAAAATAAAATATTTTTATTTTAACAATGAGAACCACAAAATAAAATATTTCTATTTTAATAATCTGAAACACAAAATAGAATATTGTACTTTTTTTGCCTACTGAGGTTTGTTGATAAACACACAATGTATCTTATCACCAGAAAACTATTTCTACTCATAAATCTATTGAACGCGAACCATTATTTTCAGCAATAATATTTAAAATTCAAATTGAAACAAAGTCCAAATATTTTTAATATTCTTAAAATAAAATACTATTTTCAAATACTATTTTCACAAACTACTGCCCATACAAGACGCAGCCGGTCCAGATCTACATGTTTCGTCTGACATATTTTTCGATGCGATCGATAATTTAGAAGGTATTCAAGTTAAACGATTTTTTGAGTATTAATTAATTATTTTAATGTTTATGTGCCTCGTGGGGCATGTTTTCACGTTATCTGATCGAGTTCGAACTTGGAACAGTCTTTTTGTTTATTAATTACCATAAAACGATCCAGGGGGTGCCTTAAACGAAATTTTGAAAATAAATTTTCATATGGAATAGATAACAGCAGAGTTCGGCAATAATCGATTAAAATTTTAATCATGATTGATTGATTAATGTATACGATTGAAAAAAGAAATCGTCGAAAAATTGGCGATTGATTCATTCGATTGATGAAGTTAATCGTTAATCGTTGATTAAACGAAGAAATAATCGAAAAATCGGAGACTGATTTAATCAATTGTTGAAGTTAATCTATCCATAAATTGTAATATGGAGGATGAGGGAGACAGAGAGAGGGAGCAGAGAGCAGATGGAGAATTGACAATTAATCATAATTATCCGATTGACAATTAATAATCGTTAATCATAATTATCCGATTGACGATTAATAATCGTTAATCGCAATTAACGACTAAAGTATAAATAAATTTAATCGTTAACGCAATTAACGATTAATAAGTATTTAATCGTTAATTGCGATTAACGATTGAAATAGTTAAGTCGTCAATCGGCGATTAATTTTTTGTCCAACTCTGGATGACAGCAACCCGAGTAATCATATTTGGAAGGTTTGGCTGGAATTGGTTTGTTCTGCCACTGGTGTGTGTCTGAGTGGACGAGTACAGAGCGTGTCCAATGTTTATTTATCGTGACGGTCACCAAACATAGACTCATCAACATTTAGCAGAGATAATATGTAAACCATAACAAATTTGTTTTAACCCTTCACTACATGACTTTTTAAATTGGTATGAAAAAAATGGAAGAAGGTCAGTTTTCGTGTTTTACCGAAGGGAAAAATATTTAAAAAAAATTAAAACAACGTTTTCAGAAAAATAAACATAAATAAACATAGTAAGAATCATCTTAGTATACAATCATCATTTGAGTATTAACCGGATATATCTATAATCAATTACTAAACATTTAATATTGACATATTCTAGCTAGGAAGAAATATATAATTTTCGAGTTAAAATTGCTTCTAGTACAAAGGGTTAAGTAAAAGATGCCCATACAAATTATTAAAGTTCTCACCAAATTTATGACATTACAACGTTATATAATATTAGAATATTATATAATTTTGATTTGTGCATAATGATGTTGGTATAATAAGGTACATAATGCATATACTGAATGTATTTGCGAGTACAAGTTTGAACCGGCAAAGATGTCTAATGTAACATGCGAGTGGTCTAAGGCCGCTATTACACGAGGACACTTGGTGGCGCAACTTGGTTGCGCCACCAGTGTCTCAGCACATTTAATGAATCGGCAACTGGCGGTAACACCAGTATGTGAACGTCAATTGCCACCAGATCGGCAACAATTTTTGGTGTCCGCCACCAGTGTCCTCGTGTAATAGGCTCCATATGATTCAATGCACCACGACGTGATGAGACACTGGTGGCGCAACTTGGTTGCGCCACCAGTGTCCTCGTGTAATAGCGGCCTAAGGCATTGCACGGTGTTGCACGCGTGAAGCTATAATTGAGTCGGCTTTTCGGTACTTGTGTACATGCATTCTTCGTTTGTTTCTTATTGTAAAGAATTTCGCGTTTAAATTCGATACACGAGGAATGAACCTGAAGAGTTGCCTCCGGTACATTTGCGGGACACGTTTTAAGGATCTTGACGGGTCGTTGAATATTCATCGATTCCGAAGAGCTGGTGCATATGTTTCAATCAAATATGTGCATAGTCGCACGGGTTGGAATTAGATTCGATCCCGTGAAATTCCACGACGCTGCTCCCTCAAATTCAGTTCGCGTCACCGTGAAGGCTTAATTACGATATTAGTTCTGCTCGCGTCATAGAAACGCGACAGTATTTCGCCGCGTGCCACTTTTGTGAAAATAATTTCTTGAACCAATCGCATCGGTACCATGTTAACATTCACGTGTACAGTGAAATCCCAGTTTACTCCCTTAAGCAATACCACTATTATTTCATTTATTCATATATACGGAAAGTTTCATCGAAAGTTTAACATATACAGGGTGTTCCGTTTAAATAAGGCCACCTAAATTTCTCCTCCAATTGTGGGGGTACAAAAAATATTTTGTGTACTATTTGAATGGTTTGAAGGAACCAGAATGTTGCAAACAATATTTTTCTCCAAGTTATCAAGGTCATCGGTGTTTTTTGATGCATGATTACATTTTTCTAATTGCATCGTGTGGCTGATCGAAAAATACATTCAGATTTGTATAATAACATGACCTTGAAATAGCTTTGATATTCGGTTGCTCGGAACAAAGAGATGAGTCTTTGTGTATATTAATGTTCAACTCATCAAGTCAAAGATTCAATGTTTACTTTTACACGTATTTTCCAGATAATATTATTTTTTAAAATTCAGGTAGAAGATTTAAACAATCTGATTAATACTAACCTTTTACAAGAAAAAAATCAATATGAGGGAAACGTAGTAGAGTGTGACGTTTCCCCATGAAACGTGACCGTTTCTTTTCTTACTGCAGTTACCGTTCCCTTGAGAAACGTAAGAAAGTACGTTTATTATTGCTTCGCGTCGACTTTTCCAGTTTATTAAATAATTCAAAGGATACTGACTCTTTTGCTAAGATATTCCAGACTTTCCTACCGTAAAATCGTTTCGTTGTAATGCATGCTGAGAGGCATTACAAATGCAGCGTTATTTACTACCTGGAAAAACAGAAATGTCGTAATATTTCACAGATAAGAAATCTGGGAACCTAAAACGATTATAAATGGACTGCGGATCTTCATGCAAAATCAGAGTTTGCTGCATCGATTGCGAGCAGCTGGGAACGAATAGAATTTCGACTCTTAAAAGTGGTGATACATAAATAATAGTGAAACAGTGATCTTCAATTATTCTTATTTGTGTAAATACTGTTCTAAAAACTACTCACACATGTTTCTTATACATGCATATTTTTATTAGTTATAACTGCTTAACAAGATATTATTAGTTAAACTTAGAATTCGTCTTGACATCAGATACAACACTGTGAAGTTAAAAATATATGGTGCTATTTAAAAATCATCGATGGCCTTCAAAAGACCTTGAAAACCGACTACAATCGGACCATTTTTTTATATCACCATATTTGCCTCCTTTAACAGTACAACTTTCCTTTCTAACATTTTCTTCTATCTCTAATCCTAACGGAGCTATTTAGGTGGCCTGTTTCTCGTGAACCACCCAGTATATCTTTTTTTACACTCCGGCGTGCAGTACAATTTGCGACACTTATGAAAATCGGATACGAACTTATGCAAAATCTTATATTATTTCTACTGAAAACCACACCACTCTCTTCACGCATAAACTAACAATTACGTTCCTGAACAACTCGTGAAACTGGGCTGCACTACTAATACTGACGGAACGTTGGGAAAATATATTCTTTATGGACACACGCGTTATATCAAGAAACCTCAACAAGAAATATCATCTGTAATTCTATTGTTCCGTGTTCCTTTGTTGGACAATGAAAGTTCTCCATAGTTCATTGTTATGAAAATTTTATGAAAATGCCTGAAGGATATCCTCCAAAACAGAAAATGGATTTTCGGATTAGTCCGCCAATGGTTTCCTTGCAGTTTCATAACAAGTCTTCTTACCGTTTTATGTGCTCGTAATTTCTGTGTGTTAAGTCAGACTTAGTTGATTTTATGATTCCTCTGCAATTGTATCGCACACTGGCGTGCTGTTTATTACTTTATGGCCCACCCCATTCCAGAGGTGGGCATTATTTGATCAAACAAATATTTCAAATACTATTTAATATTTTAGACTTTATTTTGCTTAAAGAAAATAGTATTTTAAATAAGATATACAATTTCGAAAATATAATATTTTTATTTTAACAATCGAAACCACAAAATAAAATATTTCTATTTTAATAATCTGAAACACAAAATAGAATATTGTATTTTTTGTGCCTGCTGAGGTTTGTTGATAAACATACAATGTATCTTATCACCACGAAACTATTTCTACTCATAAATCTATTGAATGCGAATCATTATTTTCAGCAATAATATTTTTAATTGAAATTGAAATAAAGACAAAGTCCAAATACTCTCAATATTCTTCACATCAGCTACTATTTTCAAAAATGATTGCCTCAAATAAATTATTTTATTTTCAAAAACAACTGCCTCTAATAAAATATTTTATGTTCAAAAATTACTGCAACCAATAAAATATTTTATTTTCAAAAATTACTGCATCAAATAAAATATTTTATTTTCAAAATTGTACACATACTTTAAAATAAATAGGATTATTTACTATTTAAAATACTATTTTCCCTAGCTCTGCCTCATTCCACTGCTGTTTCTACTTGGTCTGTATGAATAATTAATCTAACAGGAACCTAATTGTTCTTGGTCGTCAATTAATTGTAAGAAGTTTTGTGCGCGTCTGTTACTGAAATATGACGGAATATTAGTTTTGCATTGACTATGAGTACAAGTCAAATAATACGAAATATTACAAAAACAATGTAACACCTATGTAATGTAAGCAACATGTAACAATACTGTACTTGCTAAATAAACCAGTCGGTTTAAAGCAATAGTAGACAAATAAACGAGAGAATCGTTACATTTCCTTAACAAGTATTTTATCAGCAGTGATGGATAAAAAAAATTTAATAATCATTCAATTGACATTATCAGCTTATAATTTATTTTTTCTTTATCAGCAACACGGTAATCGATGGCAATTTTTTCTATTTACATTATTTTCGTAGAAACGACGGGAAGGGATAAGTGATCGTATCCCTGCCCATTCGGATCATAAAACACAAAACACCACACATATAATAACATAACATAATATAAATCTCGTAATTGACAACAAAAGACAACAACAAAAGGAATTTCTTTGACAATTTCGCCACTTCACAACCTAAAGTCCTTCCGACACACCCCGTCCAATTAACAGACGCTACATTTCCCCACCCTTAACCATTCACGAAAAACCGAGGTAACAACCGCAGTTTTATTTTGATCGTGGTCGGAGTAACTTTCTTTCCGTTCGTTGTCATAATTTTGGAATATGTGTTGTTATGTGATTCACACTTATTAAGATGTATTCACGGAAATGGCAGTGTCCTGTTGATCCGAAGGAGGAACCGATGATTCTGAAAAATTTGTAAGTACTTATGTATAACAATGAATATGAGGTATTCTTTCATATTTTGCAACTTCAAAATGATCCGAATGGGCAGGGAAACGATGACATCATACGGGCCTAGCAACGGAATGTCTCTTTTGCATACATAACACTTATATATCTTCTAATAAATTTCTTCCATCAGCTACAAAAACTGATATTATTAAGTTGTCTATGATGAAAAATGCTATGGAAATAGCAATAAATAAATATCTGCAAGAACCTGAAGACTTCCCCTAGTCCTTAAACATAAAAGAAGTTATTTTTGGTCTTGTAGAGTAGAAATAGAAAAACAAAAAATTTCGATTTATTATTTAATGCTTAAAGACAATTAAAACCAGTTCATCAGCAAATGAGGGAGTTTTTTCTATTTCTGGTAATTTTGTGTCGAAAACAAGGACACGACTAAGCAATAAATCCATTCACGTTCCTTGTTTTTTAATATAATATTTTATTAAACAATGAAAGAAGTAAAATAATAATTTACGTAAATATAAAACATTTGTTAATTTCTGTGATTTTTTAAGAATATTTATATTATATTATGTTTCCTTTTTTTCTATTTTTGAATTAGTATAAATAAAAAAAACTAAAAACTTCTATTTTAAGTTGTAAATATGATTTGTTTTTTATCTGTAAAAATAAGAAACCGGTGTTTCGAAAAGTCGGTTTTTGTATAAAACCTAGTAGTTTTAATGTTAAATAACATTATGTAAAAATCTCGTAGCACGTCGTAAAATTATTCCACGAAGGTTTGGATCAAATCTCGTTTGAACGGCTGTCAGGAAATCGTGCTCGCGAGTCGCAGGAAGATATATAAGTATCATTGGTATAGCACGTGTAAAACATGGACACGTTACGTGAAATGAAAATGGACACCTGTGAAATCGTATAGAATCTTTGGCTTTACCGACCTAGCTCGTGAAACATTGATCTCGAGAGTCTTTGAGAAACGGTAAGAGAAGAAGAAAGAGGCGACGACGGTTAGATATCATCCTCAATGAAAGCTGTACACGTCACTGGAAACCTGATAGGATCGTCGGGACGATGCGCGTAACACACTTCTTAGCTTTTTGGATAAGAACCACTGGTTTCTACCTTCGATTCACTACAATGATGAAAAAGAATCGCCTCCCAACGCGGGGCCGACTTGCTCGACGAAAATCTTTTCGGCGAACAACTCTCGAATATCACGTTCGTAGATCTTCTTACAAACCTTCACTTTATCTCGCGTGTGCCAAAAACACGTGACCTGAAATCGGCCAAAGTAGAGGTGGGTATTATTTGGGCGAAACATATATTTCAAGTACTATTTCATATTTTAGACTTTATTTTGCTTAAAGAAAACAATATTTTAAATAATATATAAAATTTCGAAAATAAAATATTTCTATTTTAACAATCGGAACCACAAAATGAAATATTTCTATTTTAACAATCGGAACCACAAAATAAAATATTTCTATTTTAACAATCTGAAACACAAAATAGAATATTGTATTTTTGCGTCGTTATACATCATTTAATATTTCTTATCTTAGCAATAATTTAAAGAATGGTACTTAATATAAGAAACTATATCATTTGCCATATTTTCGTTTTATTTTTGTTTAACTGCTGCTGTTCATATACAACAAGGTGCAGCGTTCCAAATTTGTATCTCTTAGGGTGCTCCTTCGAAGACACAGAATCAATCCAGCAAAGTTACAAAGTCTCTCAACTGGAGCAGAGGACGGAATAGCTGTGTTGTATTTTAAAAACAATGTTTTCATGTTTTTGTACTTTGCAATACTTTCAATTCGTGTATCGCTATCGCTCAAATATTGAAATAATTCGAATTCTGCAATGTTTGTATGACTGGTATCATTTGTTTCTTTTTCCATAAAGGGAAAAAAGTACTTCTTTGTTTTGCGAAATTAATGTGACTCTGAATCTGGATTTGCTATTTGTTTCAAAGCATTTAATACGGTTTCTACCCATATTTGTACCACTGATAGTTCTACTCATACATCTATTGAATGCGAACCAGTATTTTCAGCAATAATATTTAAAATTGGAAATGAAAATAAAGACAATGTCCAAATATTTTCAATATTCTTCAAATAAAATATTATTTTCAAAAATTACTGCATCAAATAAAATATTTTATTTTAAAAATTGTATACATACTTTAAAATATATAGGATTATTTATTATTTGCTATTTAAAATACTATATTCCCCAGCTCTGCGTAGAACGCCTGTTCTAGTGATCGCAATATCACACAGATCTTTCTTGATCGAAAAAAACGTCGACTTTAGAAAGTTGAAAGGGTGGTTTCTCAAGATAAAAGTCTGCTCTATCACGTGGTGTAGTTCGATTTTCCGATGTTTGATATCATCAAAAAACGGTACAAAAGTGGTGCCTCTCCGTCTTTAATGATTGTTTAAACATGTTCAAACAATCATAATGTATTAGTATTGCCCATCGCTAGATTCGGGAGAGTCTAGAGTATCTTTTGCTGTAAAAAACAATACAATATCTGTTATAATAACATCACAATATTTGTTCAAAGTCGAAATATATGTCTTTTCTTCAATCTCAAATTTCTTTAAACCTGTGCGTTTAGGAGAAAAATTAAGGACAAATTCGGAATCAGCGAGAAAAACTTTATAAGAATCGTATAGTCAGAATCAAAAGGTCAAAAAAAAAAAAGTTTGAATTTGTTGGACCGTGTTATTTTTACCTTCGGGAGTGCACGTAGAAACGTATGCAACGAATAAAGAAATGATTTCCATTTAGGACTGCGATGTTGACTCAACATTTGTATATTTAAACAGTCACGACGTTTCCCAAAGAAATACGATTCGTAACGCGGCCAAAGGGCTGACTAAAATTACAACTCACGTTGGCAGGAAGCAAATAAGGAGCTTAATTACCGAACGACGACGACGACGATGACGACGACGACGACGACGACGACGGAGGGAAAAACAATTGCGTTGAAAATTCATGAGATCGATGCGCGTGAAAATAGAGACTGGTCACGCTACAATGCGTTCACGGAAGTCACGTGCGAGCCAGTTTTGAATGAGGTCCGTGGGAACGTGTCGTTACGCACGGGGCGTGTTCCACCTTTACTGGGCTCGTCCTGTTAAATATTTCAGTAGACATTGCACGACACGCCCGCGTTTCACGTATCAGAGACCAGCGAAAGCTTCCCTGGCAACGCAAATTGTGCCCCAAGGGTATCGTCAAGGCACAAAATTGGAGAGCACCGCGAAGATTGGTCTTCATCTTGGGCGAGATGCATTTAGCACAGTCAGCTATAATTTTGTCTGGGCTTATTATTATCTTAAGAAGAAAACGGCAGCCGTGTAGAAGCAATTAGTGGTTTCATCCCCGACCAACGTTTCAGTTTAGATCGTGAAAATGATTCGGTCGGAGATTACTCGACTACTGGAATAGATCCTCGAAATGCCAACACAGATTTACTTCTTTAAGATGGTAGACTTGTTTGTGGGATTGCAAGGATACGTGATGCGCCGTCTTATTTCTCTGTAGTTCAAAGTTGGGGTTTTTCAGCAGTCAAAAGTCCTATTTTTATGTTTACGAGGCGTAATTTGCACTATTCGGCAGCATATAGCTGTCGCAGCTTTGTGCTTCGCCTTGTAAACGTCAAAATAGGAGTTTTGAGGGCGATCGCGGCCTAAATTGATCTTTTATCTAGAGCTTTTGACTACTGAAATTATTTAAATAAAATTGTTTTTAATATACCACATCTTTAAGACGGATTAGAAAGTAAATAATTATTTAAATAATTTTTTTTTTAATATTCCACGTTTTTAAGACGGACGAAAAAGTATAAAATAATTTTTCCTAGCCCCATACAGATTCCTAACTATAACAGATCCCAGAATTATAAACACTTTAATTTTGATAATAAATTACTAAACAATAACAAATTAATTTAAACCCCCAGGGGGTGGCGGTGGGGCGTTGTGTTTGGTATCATTGGATGTCCCCCTTCGCGACGAACAACTTTCATTACCCATTTGTTTTGATCCGATCCATAGTTCTCGGGATATTTCAATGTCTTCAGATAAAATAACCACCCTGTATAGTCTACACTATAAACTAAAATAAAAAAAGAAATAATTAATATCACTCTTATATATAACAAACCTATGTAATCTAAATAAATTACATAATTAAATTTCATTCCACCAACTATAAAAATTATTTATTCTAAAACTAATATTATATTATACATGTTTGTATATATATATATATATATATATATATATATATATATATATATATATATATATATATATCTCCAATATATCTATATGGGGAATATATATATCCCCAATAATAATAATATTACCTCTAATAATAATATAAATATTCCATAAATAATTACATTAAACATAATTTAGTGAACATCTTTGAATTCACAATGCAATATTTTCTTTCACACTATTTAAATTTAATAAAAAGTATGCACCTGACAATGAGTTGTTATATGGTAGAAATGAACGAGGTAAGACGTTCAGACAGAACAGGAATTCAGTGCTATAATTTCTGTGGGAACGGTTATCGCACTGATAATAATGTGTAAATATTTTCTGTTTTATGTCGAGATATACATATTGTAAACAAATGAAAAAATGCAGTACATACGGTAAACTCCGTAGTCAACGACCCTTTGATAAACCGTTTGTTCAAATTTTTCTATTGTTTTTACAGGATTCTGCCGAAATACAGACTGCCAACGGAGGAAAAGTGAGTACATAGTTCATTTCAATCAGTTCTTATTTATGTTTAGATACACTCTACATATACGCGACCAGCTTGTTTAAGTAACACAAAGTATATATAGTCAGACAAGAGCAAGTGAGGTAAGCATGATATTATACTGCGTTACGACTTACGACCAGTGCAGCGATGTTGACGATGTTGATAACATACATAAGTATACGTTTTATTAGCTTCGAAATTGCAACAAATACTGATGTAAAAAACAATCAACAAAAATTGATGAAATCTCAAGAAAAACATCCTGTAAGCAGGAGCCAAGTCCCTATGGCCGTACAACATTGTGAGATCAAACGAAATACGGCCAAGTTCGTTATCTTAGAAATACCTCTTGCAATACTGAAAAATCGTTTGTAAAAATTAGTTTAAAAGAACGCTATTTTATTTTGAAAGAGTTACATGGAGGACTAAATTATTCAAACTTGGCCGCTACCTAACACCTTTCATGGCCATTGGTTTAAAAAGTAACGGCCAAGTTTGATTAAGTTAGACGTCCATGTAACTCTTTAAAAATTAAATAGCGTTCTTTTAAACTAATTTTTACAAACGATTTTTCAGTATTGCAAGAGGTATTTCTAAGCTAACGAACTTGTTTACGGGATATTTTGTTGGTTAAAATGTACAGAATCATATGTCATTTACAGGATCTTAAAGAGATGGTTCCCCTCACGTAATGTTACTACCTCGGGTTATGTAACTCCGAAAGAGTTGGGCAGTAATTAATTACATGAGTAATTAATTACATCTGCAATTACATGAGCAAAGTGGACTACAATTTCAATTGCGGACCACAATTACAATTACATGTAATTGTAATTGGTAATTGCAATTACTTTTCGAATCACTGTAATTGTAATTGTGGTCCGCAATTACAATTACTGGTTGAGCCAAACTAATTGCAATTACAATTACAATTACTTACCAATTAATGGTATTTGTAATTGCAGAAATAAAATTACAATTACATGTAATTGTAATTGGTAATTGCAATTACTTTTCGAATCACTATAATTGTAATTGTGGTCCTCAATTACAATTACTGGTTGAGCCGAAGTAATTGCAATTACAAATACAATTACATGTAATCGTACTTTTATTTCTGCAATTACAATTACAATTACTTGTAATCGTAATTTTATTTCTGCAATTACAAGTACAATTACATGTAATTTTACTTTTATTTCTGCAATTACAAGTAATTGTAATTGGTAGTTGCAATTACTTAACACTAAAATGGCACTAAAAAAATATTAGATACCTACTCAATGGAAATGTCTAAAAAGAACAAACAAAAAAAACGGTTAGGAAATATTTATTATGTATTAAATTACAACTCTTAAAAAATAGTTTCAGTTTTCGTTTTCACTAGGAAATATTTATTATTTATATAAGACAGTTATCTATCACACATACTTTGGCTCAACTAGTAATTGTAATTGCGGACCACAATTACAATTAGAGTGATTCGAAAAGTAATTGCAATTAACAATTGCAATTACATGTAATTGTAATTTTATTTCTGCAATTACAAATTTCATTAATTGGTAAGTAAGTAATTGTAATTGCAATTACCAATTACAATTACATGTAATTGTAATTGTATTTCTGCAATTACAAATTACAATAATTGGTAAGTAATTGTAATTGAAATTACTTTTTGCCCAACTGTGCGGAAAGCGTAGCGGTACTACTGGGTGTCTCAGACCACCCGTACCACCCACTTATAATCTAGAAAATAGGTTTTTTTCAAAAAATCAAAGCGTTTCTTTTATGAATCAGGTGCGTTCATCAAATGATGATATTTTTAACTTCCGGTTTCGGCAACAGGTAACAGGTAACAGCTGGAAACAGGTGATTCAGACCGGAAGTTACATTTTTCAAATGGAACATGGTATTTGTTTTATTACAGATTCGGATTCTGTGCGAAAAAACAAGACACTTTTGTCGGAAAGATTTTATCGAAAAATTTATTGGATTTATGTTGGATTTATGTTGGATTTATGTTGGATTTATGTTGGATTTATGTTGGATTTTGGTTAGCTACATGTTGATTAAAAAAGCTCAAAAGTGTGTCTTTATCATAATCTCAAAACTATAATTTTTTAAGATTCTAATGCAAATGTGTGCATAGAATGAAACAATTTATAATATCGTTAAATTCGATCTAACCTTTAATGCATGTTTATTTGAAGCAGTAGTTATTCATCCAGGTTTGAAGTTTCGTGTGAAAAGACTGCATTCTGTAATTTCAGTCTGCTTTTTCCGTAAAGAATCAGCTTTCTGTCTGCTCGTATGCGTTACGATTACTGGGGCAGCGCCATGTAAACCGTCAAACTCAGGATTTTGAGATTTAGGAGGGTAAGGAAAAACGTGGTCGCCCGCAGTGAAGTCATGTCACGTACGTTATTGTGAAACTGTTTTGAAGCCCAGCCGTAGTAATTGATAACGAATTTTAGATAGACCGTCCTGCTGGTAACGTACCTAACGGTTTTCTGATTCCATTCTCTTGCTCCCAACGTAATTGAATTTCGGTTTGCATGGCAAATTGTTTTCGGCAGTTTTGTATTCGCCGATATACGTATATATGTCGATGGAAAAAAAGGATAAATATAAGTTGACCAAGGGATGCTCGCAGAAACGAAGATTAGATCTGCATGTAAACGAGAAAAATGTTTCTCTGCCAGGAGTTGTTGAGATAGCGTTATTACATTATATTTGTTGACCCCCATCTCTCAGCACCGAGCGGATAAAAACGCAGAAGTTCCGTTGTGACTTTTATTCTCGCTGCAGATAATAATCGTAAAGTGCCTATCAACCCTCAAACGACCAGACGTAATAACGATGTAATTACGAAGAGAAGTAAGACCAAACACTTTAGTAATAAAACATACGTAAAAGTGAAATATGGAACATGATTTGATTTTACTTTATTGCTCAGAGCATTCAAAAATAAAAATCAATACTGTGTAGAAAATGTATAAAGTGAATTACTAAATTATTTTTAATGAAAATGCTGTAACAAAAATATGAATTCTTTTTTTTAGTCTTTTACATTGCTTTTTTTGAGCTCGTTTGACGGTTGAATTAGAAAAGACAATTTTAAACGAGTCGAGTTAATTATATATTCACTTGTATACGTTTATCGATAGTAAACTGTTTCAACCATGATAATATTGGTTTCCAAACACTGAATGTTTCACGAGATTTACATGATTGCACATTTCTATTTTCCGTTTTATATGTAACATAATTAAATATACAATAAACTGTTTCATTAATTAGTTGTGCTAGAATCAGTAAAATTTGTAATTTAACACATTGACTTGCCAAATATAAATGCATATATTTTCCACAAAATCACACTTAATATAGAACTAACCATACCCCGTTATTATTTACCATAATTTATTTCAATATTAAATAATAATGTTAATTCTGGATCACTGTATGCATACAGTCGACTAGATTCAAACTCAAGAACGATTGGTTATTTTTCATTATGTTTATTAAGGCACCAATTTATATAACATAATGTACAAAAAATTAAGCTAATAAACATTTTTTTCAAACAAACAAAGTAGTGGAGTGGGTAGATACTGGCTAAATTCTGAGTAGGAGGTCGCAGAAAAATATCGCGACTTTACTGTATATGACACGTATGTACAGACTAAATAGTTATTATATAGTAACATATGTCTTAAAGTTTTAAAAGTTTCAAAATAGTTAATTCACTTAGCAAGTATGTGGTCTTTTGTATAAAAAATATTATGAATTATTTGGTATCAGATTGAACATAATTTATACTAATTCAATAATTTTTACAGACGCAATTATACGAAAAATCTTTTTTCTTGTAAATGGTCTAAACAGTTGACCGAAACGTTGAAAATTTTTGTGTTAATTTGCAAAATTGCTTAAGTAGTATTATTTGATCGAACCAGTGCGCTGAAAACACGAATATATGTTATAAATAGTTACTATTCGAACATTTTTTTAAAACCATAGATGACAAAAGAATGACACTCTTTATGAAAGGGGTAAGAATGAAATAATGACTTTATGAAGAGTTGATCAGCGTCACTCATAAATAAAGTGTCTACGAATCAAATGACTGGGCCTTCGAAATATTTAGTTTAATGACCGTGTATTGTGACGTTGCACTATCAACAAATAAAACTGTCGTTCTGGAATTCAATACTTTTTTCCTTGCCGTTCACAAAAGTGAAGCGGTAAAGTTATGATAACAACTAGTCGTTACTACCTCACCGACAAAGTGTCGTAAATTTTCCGCGAACTTTTACGCTCGCGCACTCCTGTACACGACATTCGGCAGGGATATTTCTCCCGTTTATTCTCCTCCACCGCCAACCACATTTTCTCCTTCGGTCACGCGTGAAGGATATAAGTAGATTAATTATCTCGGAGAATATAATTGACCGGTTAATTTCATTCGTACGGGACAGCTTAGCTACGTGACCACCATAAGTCAACGCTGCCAAGGGTAAATACGCGAACGTCATGTGTACATACACATACATTTGTATCTGCATTCTCGTTTCGTTACACTAATATTCGCCCGAACTTCCAGTACATTTACAGTGAAATACGAAAGTATTTGAACGCACTTTAAAACAGTATAATTTTTTTTATAATTATACCAAACGATCTGACATTTTGTAAGCAATTAGAAGCATCGGATTACTAAATCATCTGCACAAAAGATTTTCTAAAAATTACAATTAACAAGGTTGTATGTAAAAATTAAAAAAAGGCTTTTTTTAAAACTGTTTTATTTGGGCCATTAATGAAAGTTTAAAATATGTTTTGCAGATCTCTGATGGTTATATACATGTTGAAAATTTCATAAAAATCGATTAACACACATTAACTTTTTAAATGTATATATTTTTTATATTATTCATATATTCATATTCATGTATTTTCAACTACATAATATTCTAATTGGTATTGATACAAATTCAACGACCTATAATAACAACATTAAACCTCTGGAAATAACGTTACAATATTTTTGGCCACAAAAAGCATTCTCCTGGCGCACTGTGTGCTGTATAAAATATCCTGCTGCAGTTTAGAATACTTTATTAGACCATTGTAGTCTCTCATATTTCTTCTCACTACAGGATGAAATTTTCATTTGATTTTGTTAATCATAATTGACAGAACCCAATTTTGGATGGTATTCATTTGTACAGGTAGAATAGACTAACCTTGATTGATTATTTCATGTCTGAGCTCTGCTGTCTATATCAATTTCTTTTTTTCCGAGCGCATGTCAAATAATCTACTAAACCCTGTATGTAGTAAATCTTCGTAAATCTCGGAACATCGTGGATCTCCATTCATTTATAGTACGCTTTAATAGGAAGCGCACGCTAAAGTGAATTCTGATATATCTTGGAACAATGGTCCTGCATCAAGCTTGAACAGATTTTATTTGAAATAAGGTAAGAAACAGCTGTTTGAGATAATGGACTAGGAAAAAAACGTCACTATGTTTTTGTGCTAAATAACAGGAACATTATTTTGTTAAATATTCGGTCGACGTAAGTAAAAATAGGTGTTTCAGTTAATAATGTCAATTGTTTCGCAAAGTTTGAGCGTTTATTTCCATAACAAAATAAATTACCTTAATGATCGTTATGGTGATTGGCCATCGTTAGCTTTGAATTTTACGCATTTTTCTGTCAAAGAATGAATTCCGCAATAGGGATTATACAAAAACCGACTTTTTAAAACTCGGTTTTCGGTTTTTAACTTTTCCATGAAACCGGTTACGAATTTTTACAGATAAAGCAAGACATATTTAAAACTTAATATAGAAGTTTTTAATTTTATTTATTTAGTATAATTCAAAAATACAAAGAAGTAAAACGGAAGGTACATATACGTACATACATGAGATTATTAAAATAAAAAATTAGCAAACTAATACTCTCAAAAAATCACAGAAATTAACAAATGTTTTATATTTATGTAAATTATTATTTTACTTCTTTCCTTGTTTAATAAAATATGACTTCCAAAAGCAAGGAACTTCAATGGATGTATTGCTTAGTCGTGCCCTTCTTTTGTACACAAAATTACCAGAAATGAAAAAAGCTGGCTCACTTGCTAATGGACTGGTCTTACTTGTCTTTAAAGCATTAAATAATAACTCGAAATTTCTTGTTCTTCTATTTCTAGTCTCCAAAACCAAAAACTCCTTCTTTAATGTTTAAGGACTAGAGGAAGTCACTTCTTCAGGTTCTTGCAGATATTTATTTATTACTATTTCCATATCATTTGTCATCATAGATATGTCTTGATTTTCTTCTTCGTCCCTTTTTTTAACATCGCAATCTTCTTGTGTAGAATAATCTTTATATAATCTTGATAATATCTGTCTAGATAACTTAAAAATATCAGTTTATGTAGCTAATGGAAGAAATTTACTAGAAGATATATAAGTGTTATGTATAAATTTAATACCGGGTATTTTATTGAAAAAATCCGGTTTTCAGATTGCATAATTTTCTTTTAAAAACCGGTATTCAAACCCGTTTTTTAAAAATTGACTAACCCTAGGAACTAATTAAAATATACATTATATTCCAAAATAAATGGTTTATTTTTGAAAATTTATTTCCCTTGATAATATACATACATTTAAACGCGTATTTGTTTACAATCGAGATCCGATTAATCGAGGTCCTACTGTGTAAGCAATTTTTCGAGTATCGGTTATTCCCTGTTGAAATGCTTCTTGTGTCCTACAACGTGATCTGTTCGTTGAATTATGACCTAAATGAGAGAAAGATTTAACGTAGACGAGAAATGATACGTGACGGTCTAAAAAGCAGAAAACAAGAAATCAAAGAAACGGAAGCAAATAGCAAGACAGTAAAGAATGGAACGGAGGTAAAAGGTAGAAGATAAAAACGTGGTCGAAACGAAAAAAGGTCAGGTTATAAAAGTAAAGGAAGCAGATAGCGGTTGTTGTCCAACTGGGATGGGCGAACTCTGAATCATATCGTACTCCTGTACTTCAAACTAACCAGAAATCGATAACTCTTCGGTCTTATGTGTTCCCTTTAGTCACTATGTGTTTTATGGTGCTCCGCTGAGTCAAGGATAGACAATACAGAGCGATGAAGCAGGACTTGAAAAACTGTTATAACATCGATTTTCCTCTTGACCAACTTTCATCCCTTCCAAAACTAATTGATATCACTATACTGCGGGTCTTTATGCATTTATACAGAGGTGAGCATTATTTGGCGAAACAAATATTTCAAATACTATTTAATATTTTCGATTTTATTTTACTTAAAGAAAATAGTAGTTTAAATAAGATATACAATTTCGACAATAAAATACTTCTATTTTAACAATCTGTACCTCAAAATAAAATCTTTCTATTTCAACAATTTCATCTACACAATACAATATTTCTATTTTAACAATTTAAAACGCGAAAGAAAATATTTTATTCTTTGCATTGCTATAATACTTTGTGAAACCGCATAAACATACAGTCTTATCTTATCGTTAAGAAACGATTTACACCCATAAATGTATTGAATTCGAACCATAATTTTCAGCAATACTAATATAGAAACTTGAAAGTAAAAATAAAAAGACAAAATACAAATATTTTCAATATTCTTCAAATAAAATGCTATTAAAGATGCAATACAATAAACCTAATTATGTGTATTAAAATTTGTTAAATGTTTTGCTGTGATTTCTGGTAATTTAAATGGATAAAGAGGATATTATTTGTGATGTTTGACTGTATTGACGAACAATGAGAGCTCAGAATAAACTCAAACTCATTCGCAGACGATGACGCATATACATATGCGCTTTTAAATTCTCGAAACTTGTCTTCTGAGGTAAATGAATGAAAAGTTATAAATGGTTCAATTAATCTGCAGATACATATGTCATGATTAGACAGCGCATCTTTATGCAAAATAAAAATTTTCTACCTGAATTGCAACAAACTGGAGTTAAGTGGAAGTTCATTTTTTTCTTAATAGATTTTTTTTTATTTTTTTTATTTGAAATCTTATACAAGATTTATTACAACGTTAGGTAATGATATACATACAGAATATTATATACATAGCGAGGAGTATTTTCAATGTAAGCATTCCCCTTCCCCTTTTCTCTTTTTCCCCCCTTGTGGATGTTCTTAATAGATTTAATAGATTGAAAATAATACAATAATATTTTTAAATTCTTCTATTTTTAGTTACACCTACTCATTTTACTACTCTTCTGGTCATTATAGATGTCTCAAGAGTTATACATGTTAAACAATTAAAAGGTTGCAATGATATCTTTAAAATAACGTAACTTTGTCAGTAAAAGCTTGAACATTTTTCAATCTTTTACTAAAAATAGCATTACAAAGTATTTCTTGCACAAAAAAACCTCTTCAACAATATCAAACGGTTTTAAAATCCTACACTTTCTTCTATTTTTCATCAACAAAACGATTCACTTTTTCCATTGAATTAAATTTTTTTCATCCTGCGTAGGTATCTCTAGTTTCTCAAAATTGTTATTTTTTAAATTCAACCATGTAGTCTGATCGTCACTGAAGCAATAATTTGACTGAAGTGTATCTAAAAAAAAGGATCACTGGATTTGGCTCAGAATTTTTGTATAAATACGAACAGAAAATTCTCGGAAATACTGGTTTTCATGCTACTACATTCGTGTTCTGTGAATAAATGGAATTGTAAATTTGTTAATTGATATGGAAAATGAACGTTCGATAACAAAGTGAACACACTCGTATTTCTCACGCGGTTGAACCGTCGCAGGCAATTATTGATTTTCGTTACCGACAATGACCTTTTTATATTTATCTCGGATAAACAATGTACGTCACGCCTAGTAGTGTTCAATAAATAGAACCTAGGGTATAGAGTTCCACGAGGTTACTAACATTGCTAACGCAAACATCACTATTATTAATTGATATTGCGATTATAATATTGAATATTATTGTAGCATCAGTCAATAACCACGCAATATGTCTGGCGAATACAGCGGGTGCGGTAAAACATCCCACTTGAGCATTTTCAAAGATTTGTTTACGACTTTTGCGACATGAGGCCGAGCGTTATCATGCTGAAGAATAACTTTGTCATGTCATCGCTCGCATTCCGGCCGTTTGTGCATCGTCACCATAAGCTTCTACAAGCATTCGATGCGCTTCAGCTGCACTTTTCTTCCAATTAAAGCAGAAAACTAAAACCTCCCGCAAATGCGGCTTAGTTACCACAAAATTTTACATATTCAACACAGTATAAAACCACAGTTTTGTATGAAACTCGAAGCGATATAACTGAATATTATTGGTAGATGACCTCTCTGAAAAACCACCGAAATACGCTGTCACTATGAAACCTTCATACCAGCCAGAGCCATTTTTTGAAAATGGACTGAACTAATTTGTACTCCCAATATTATTTTTTCATAAACACTTAAAGGTAACTGTTAAGTCAACTAACCCCATCAGATATGTAAACTAACACCACAACCGGGGTTCGTTGACTTATTGTTCTCACTAATCTGAATTTGATTAAAACTACAACTAGGTTCAATCAAAGCGATTTTCAAAATTAAATCTGTATACCAAAGTCAATGTGCAAACTTTTGGTGTAAAACAAGTCAGCAAAATGGTTCATTGGTAAAACTTAAATATGTTGAAAGTTAGTCAGGTCTCCCCTACGTTTTTGTTAACCCTCATTCGTCCCTCATTTCACAATCTCAATCTGTTAATTCGGTGTTAAATTGACAAAGTGATAATTAAATCGATAAAATAACAAGTCAAACAGTTACTTATCGGTTTTTTCATTCAAATTGATGAATTAACATTTCCATCTTGGGTTTTTGTGGTTATATGCTTCGCATTAAAAAAATGAAAGTCACCAAGTTTCGGAAAAGTATTACAAATAATAGAACAGTAGGTATAATTTATTTCGTATGGTTTTTACAAAAACCGACTTTTTAAAAAACCGGTTTTTGGTATTAACTTTTCCATGAAACCGGTTACGAATTTTTACAGATAAAAAACAAGACATATTTAAAACTTAATATAGAAGTTTTTAATTTTATTCATTTATAATAATTCAAAAATACAAAGAAGGAAAACAGAAGGTACATATACGTACATACATGAGATTATTAAAACAAAAAATTAGCAAGTAATACTCTTAAAAAAATCACAGAAACTACCAAATGTTTTATATTTATGTATATTATTATTTTACTTCTTTCTTTGTTTTATAAAATATGACTTCAAAAAGCAAGGAACTTTAATGGATTTATTACGTAGCGTGTCCTTATATTCGACACAAAATTACCAGAAATAGAAAAAACTCGCTCCTTAGCTGATGAACTGGTTTTAATTGTCTTTAAAGCATTAAATAATAAATCGAAATTTATTGTTCTTCTATTTCTAATCTCCAAGACTAAAAACTCCTTCTTTAATGTTTGAGGACTAGAGGAAGTCACTTCTTCAGGTTCTTGCAGATATTTATTTATTGCTATTTCCATAGCATTTGTCATCATAGATATGTCTTGATTTTCTTCTTCGTCCTTTTTTTTAACATCGCAATCTACTTGTTAGAATAATCTTTATACAATCTTGATAATATCTCTCCGGATAACTTAATAATATCAGTTTTTGTAGCTGATGGAAGACTAGAAGATATATAAGTATTATGTATAAATTTGAAACCGGTTTATTTTACTGAAAAATTTTCAAATCCGGTTTTTAAAAACCGACAAACCGTATTGTTTCGGGAAAACTGTCAATTTGACACGATGGACGGATGAGGGTTAAAATAATGGGGTGCGTCTAAACTTCTCATACGCACTGTACAAAGTACAGAGTAAACGGACTCTGTATAGAAATGTTGAAAGTCCATGGGTTGTTTGTAGAAAAGGTTAAAAGCCGAAAGTAAATGAATTTTCCATGTCGCTGTTCTTCGTTTAAACCGAGATTTCCCGTAAAAAGTAAAAAGAAATCTAAATAAATCCGTGCTGTAGCGTTGGCCGGAACTACTACGCTGTTATTCAACGAGCGTTGGCTTTAACGATCTATTGTCGTCGTTTTGGAAAGCTGCTACGATATTAACTTGCCTAGCACGAATTCTTCGCACGTTAACGTCGCACAAGAACACAGCATGGGCGTGTTCCGACCCGCCCAAGTATACAACGACTGAACCGTGTCCGTGTGTCGGAGGAATAGTCGTTGTCCTCTTTCACCGGAGATCGTTGGGGGTGTATTGTCCTGTGGCCACAGGGTACTTGTTGCGGTACACCCTTCTGGAGTATCGTTGACGCGTAAAAAGACATAGAAGCGTGTTAATGGAACTCCATTGATTTTGCGGCTTCGACCTGTGTCAATCGGTCAACTGAACATCCAGGAACCGACGCTAAAAGCAGACGCTAGTGAACAAAATTATAAGACACCCCGAACATTATCCGTAGACACTACATTTTTATAGAAAACAGATAGAGCAATAGTACCTGGGCAGAAATATGTTTATGATTAGAGAATTCCGAAAGTATATTTTTTATTTTACACTTTTTGCGTGATGCACATGTTTTTGTGTTTTATATTTCAATACATATGCAACAACTTATTGCATAACGAGATGAACTTGCACAAAATTCAATATTTGTTACATTCATTTATGCACTTTGCCTGTCACAATAGAAAAGAATTAATTGTTTGATAATACATAAAGGAAAAAATAACTTTTCCTAACCCCATGCAAATAGCCCTGAAAATTTGTGATTTTTAATTTTTAATTGCTGTGAAAATACTTGTAAGATTTAATACGAAAAACGTGGGGTTTTTCTTTTTAAGAAAAACTATATCTAAAAGTCTGCTCTATCGCGTGGTATAAATCGATTTTTCGCTGGACCCTTACTTTTTGATATAAATTGGAAAATTTCATCAAGAATTGGTGCAAAAAATATAACTGTATTCGAAAAAATCTACAAAATCTTTTGCTGCAAAGAACAATTCAATACCTTTTAGAATAAAATCACAATATTTGTTTGAAGTTGAAATACGGTTTCTTTTCAAAGTCATGTTTCTCAAAAACTGTGCATGTAGGAGAAACATTAAGACCATATTCGGAATCAGCACAAAAAACTCTATAAGATCCACCTAACAGTTATTTGGAAACTTAAAAAAAATTGAAATTTTTTGGATAGTGTATTTAGCAGTGCCTCAAAGTCGTCACTCAAGTGCCAAGGGTTCAGAGCTGGGGAAAATAGTATTTCAAATATTAAATAATAACTAATCCTATTTATTTTATAGCTAGGGTTAAAATTTCTATATACAAATGAATGAGCGCCGATCGTATAATTCGATTGTTAGTGGTACCATGAAATTATTCCGTACCTGTCTAGATAGTCCAACAATTTTTCAAGTCCCCTCTCATTTTACTTTTTTCTTCCCCCTGTTCATAATTTTCTTTTCCCCTGTTTCAAACTCGCGCAAGCTTCACCCCAACTCCGCCCCGCCTATCATTTGATATATTCCGCATAGCATTTCCACCGAATGAAGAACATCCATCATTCCATATCGAATGAAAACAAAAGATCGCGGTTCCCACGAGGGCAAAAATCACTTGTCCAGGATATTCTATCCCACTGGATTCGTCGCTTTTGCCCCGTAAAATCAGGTAATAGAAGGAAACGGATCTACCCTGATCATCGGGTGCAAGAATGAATTTCTAGCCTTCTGCGAAGACAATTCCTCCCGTTGGAAAAACATTCGACCGCCATAAAACAACCGGCAAGAAAAGCCAATAATTGAACTCCTCGGGTTGTTAGAATATATATATTGGTTTCATTCCACCTTTACTTTCGTAAAGTACAAATCGCAGAAATGGAGCACCGTTCGAACAAATACTTGAGTGACCGCTTCTGAAATCATCCGCGCCAACCTTTTAATTGAGCTTAGAATTTCAAGCCTCCTAGAAGTTAGCCCCCAACTTGTTGAATTAAATAATTTCAACAGTTGTGCTGAATTGTGCTATGTTTGTGCTACATTGTGCTCGAATATTAGACCTATAATAGAAAAGATTAGATGAAAAATTGAGAAAAACGATTTTTTGAGTAACCCCCCACTTTTCAATTTTCTCAATTGTGCTAAATTGTGTTAGGTTATATATAAATAATAAAGAAAGAAGTTATAGTGAATAATCAAAGCTTGTTTCCGATGTTCATTCCCCCTCCCCTAACCTTCAAGCTTAATTAAATTTCTTTGGCGTAAAATGGTAGCAGTCGAATATCCTGAGATCAAAGGAATTCTACCGGAACAGGTTTGGGCAACTTGCGGCTCGCGAGCCGCAGACGCATCCTCTCCCTACTCCTGGATCTTCACCACCAAACTTCTGTAGAAGAAGCTTGAGAACATTGAGAAGATCGGAGATATTCAATTAAATAGGATTTTCCACCCAACTTGTACGTGTCAAATATATTTTTGTGTTCTATATCATACTAAAATTTCATTAAAATCGGCGTGTTACGATTGGGTAACCTCCCTTGTCAGAATAAGATACTCTATCGATCTATGGTATAAAAAATAGGACATTCCATTTTAAAAAACGAAGGTGACCTTCGTTTCTATCAAAATAATGTAAATACAACAAAAATGCATATGTCAATTGATTAGATACGAATATATCTGACAATGGAAACAATACTGTGAACAATGGCACAGCAATTTAAAAAAAATTGAATATAAAACAATTTCATAACAGTTTAGTTTTCTTTTATTAGTGTTTCATCAGTTCTAGTATTGTATGGTCGAAAGAATATATCGAATTCGTAGAGAAAGTTGAATATATTCTGCACTAATCAAAATTGTTCGTTCTCAATTCGAGTTTGAATCTATTCATAAAGCGAACTGTGGTGTACATAATAGCTTCATTGTCGTGTCGAACAGCTTTAGAATCCTCGTTAAATTGAATCGGAGAAACACGACTGCGCACCGAACCTTTCTCTGCGAAAACAAAAATGATGTTTGTCTTGCATTATCTTAGGCGCATTTGCATTCTTATTAAATGTACGCTCGGGCGACAGACACGTACAAAAAGCATGAATAGAAATGGTTACATTAATTTTTTCCTACAGCAGTTATCTCTATGGACAAAGTCGTGGCCGAGTGCGCCGCTTTCATTCCGGAAATAAAATTAGCTTCCGCGTATATGTGTGCATGTGTCTGCGCGTGTACGCATGCGCCGTGCGCTTGATTCGACGGCATTGAGTGAATGTTCTTGCTAATAAACTAAATTGAATAAAGTGTCCAGCCACTTCAGTTTACGTAATTTGTCACTTCAGTGAAGATAACGCAACGGTACGTCATTACTCTCGACTCATTACGCCTTCGTATAAATGACTGAAAAAACTTTACCTGCAACGTTGCCGTTCCAAAGTTAGAACACTTTTCTCTGTTTACGCAAATGAGCTTTAGCTTGTTCTGTGCACACACGTATATCGACATCAAATCCTATGAAATGTAATGGCATCAGAACCTATTGCATAGGCTGTCCTTTCACTCTCACACGTTTCTACAGGTAGCTTCCTATTCGCAATCTCGTACAATACTAGAAACGCTTTAGAGTCGGTGCAAATTAGCGGAGCGCCTAAAGGGCGCTTCTGGGTGCTTTCGTTCAACGAAAATCTATTTTTCTCGCTTGCTGCTGGGGATTTCGAGTCAAAGATGTTCTGAACGTCTTAGATGGAAGATTTCCTCATAAAACGAGTACCAACAAGGCCTATCTACAAGGCCTGTTTTATATTATTCCAAAGTGCAATAAATTAGTAAAAGTATATACAAATAATTATTTTAATTCTTCGGGGTGCTTAAGGTACCCCACTTTGTCGTAAAGTGCGATGGTTGTGTGCCCAGAATACGCCTTCTCGACAACAATCGCGGGATTACTGTGTTTTCTTAAAAGTTTGAAACGGGTAATTTCTGAGGTAATTTGAAATATCTTTAACCTTTGCAAAAATGTTTTCCGCAGCTTTGCTCCTAATTTATCAACGAAAACCGCGAATCAATCAGAACATTACTATCTACTACTACTACTTTCAACTCGACCAATGCCAATGTCACGCTTGACGAGCTGTCCCCTATCCGGAATTCGTCTACTGTAGCCATGTCGCAATTGGTCTGTAATTTTCATTAATAATTCCTTAACAAAGCCGCGGAGAATGTTATCACATAGGAAGAAATGTGTAAATTTTTCCTTGCGTAACCAGGAATTTTTGTCTTTTTGCAATGTTATCTAGTAATTTTTTTCCAATTTTTCAGTTTTCGATCTTGGAGGATCAATGGTTCCAAAGGTATAAATTGTGTAATTTCATTTGTTTTTGATGGGTTAGCGCCGTCACTAACCCCATCTAATTAATTATACTCCGCTCATTACTCCGGTCATTACACACAATATGGTGGCGCTAACCTGTCAAAAACACTGTAAATCGCACAACCTTAAACACTTGGAACTTTCGAACCATTAATCCTCCAGGATCTAAACTTCGATTGTCTCGCATCTTCTCGTCCAAATCTACTGGACAACATAGAAGAAAGGCAAAAACTTCTGGTTACGCAAGGAAAAGAGCAGCCAAAAAAATTACTTAAAGTGACCCTATGTATCATCCTTTTTAAAGAAGTACAACATTTTTTGGGACACTCTATACTGTTTTAACTAACGAATTTATCTATATCGGCTAACGCGCGGTTCACATTTTAAACGATGCAAATTTAAGCTATGCTTAACGAGAAATATCGGAATTGCGTCTAGCTCCAGAGTTCCTTTGACTAAGTAACGATGCTTTGAACCGAGTATTTACTCTGATCTGTCAGGTTATCTCGTATATACGACAGATCTTTCCGTACCTTGAAAAATCGTCGATATTTAATTTGTGACAATTTCGTAAAAAAATAAAAATAGTGCAGCCATAAGCCTGCACTCATTTTAGAGCTGGAAGCTTCTACCTTCATAAAGCCGTATTCATTTTCCCCTAAGATATTTTCCCATAATAGAGCGGGTGGGAAACTGAGAATTTATTTTTCATCAAAAAAGCTGTAGTTTCAAATCTGTGTAAAAATAATTTAATAATTTTTTGCATCATCTTTACAACGACTCCTTAAAAATTAATATACGATTTTTTTCAATGTACTATGGAACAAAGGAAAGAAACAAGTTCGTTCTTATACTCAGTGTCGCCAGATGAGGAGAGGTGGAACGAATTGAGAGATAATAGGTAAAATCGTTGTAGAAGAGGAAGAGATAAAATGAGAACACAAGTCTTAATTTGACGCCACTGCTCTACTACTGTAAAGTTGGTGACAGCCTCTCATTCAAAGCTGAATAAGTTATAAAGTAATAAGCTTCAATTAAGTTACTTCTAACTATGATAAAAATAATTACAATGTCGATTTTTTGTTATTCTTCTATATTCCTAGTAATAAATAAGGATTTATACAAAACTTGTGGTTATTGGTTCAGTTATGCTCCTTACGTACGTTCTGTCGTAAAACCCTTCGTGCAAAGAAACTTGCAAAGGTTATCACCACATGCGAAAGGCAAGACTTGCAAGGGTTATCACCACATGTCAGTGACGTAATCGTTACAAGTTGGTGCAACGTTAAGTAATGAATATACAATACATTTCCAATTGTACTTTTTAACTTTTTCTCACTTTGTTTTTCAGTGTGAAATGGAATTCCTTTGCAATTCACTGATAATGATAGCGTTGACAGTGTATAAACCTTTCATTTATTTTTACCAAATGCTTTCCTTCGGTGCTTGCATTCGGGCGAAAATAAGCTCATGAGCCGCCCGATGAGCTTTCCCGCTGTGAAATCCGTTGTTTTGTGCATTTCCATATAAACCAAATGACATTTCAGTTGGAAAGAGTAGCATTTTCGAAAAATGTTTAAAAATGTCGTACTGCTCACTTCTGTTAAACAAATTCTGTTGAGAAACTCCTACTGTAATCTCTATCTATCTTCTATCTTGTCACGTCTGCTGACGTGTTGCCATAATCTAGAAGTGTAGTTAATAATAGTAGGATATTATAAGCATAATTATTAATAATATTCATTGAACATAAGTACTCCGCTCCAATCACCACATCCAGTTCTCATGTCGTACCATACCTCCATCTTATCATATCTTAATAATGTATTCCCCGTAGTCCTAACCCATAACATCCATATCGCTAAGTTAAGATAGGACATAACACGCATGTTATGTCTAGCAATGCATTCGCGTAGAAGATAAGATGCTCCCTAACACCTATATATATCCTACCTCATCACTGCAACTGCAACACAATAGTTCGGACAGTTCAAACTGTCACTCTGTTCAAGACTCCAACGAGGCTCGTTGCCTCCTGGACGTCCATTTTGGACTCCGACGAGTCCTCGTTCTCATCCGCTTTTCGAGCGATCTTATTGTATCACGCGCTTCTAATTCAAGTTCTCGTTCGTTGTAATAATATTTCATACGCGATAAATACATACCCAGTTATTAATCTAATAAGTGAGTTTCGCTTGGTTCTCCTTCTCGCATCTCCACGCTCGTGTTATTCTCTAAATATTCAAAGCCTTCTACGATACGAGAGCCGCGCCGTGCCGCGCCGGTATCCGTTATCAGCGACGTACGAGTCCGCATCAACGAACGTGAAACGGGAGATCAACAGCTGCCGAGCATCTCACATCAACCAAGTCGCCAGTGACGCGACCTTCCCGACAACGAGCAACGACCGCCGCTCTCCCTAATAATACGACCAGCTGATTTGGCCGACGATCAACGATAGCAGCCGCCTAGAAAAGGCCTGCCTGTATACATCGCCCGCCACAGTCCGATAAATTAACAACTATTTCCCTACGAAGATCCGCGTCGTTTCCACTTAGTGTCCGAGAACAGCGCCCAATACCACTGTCCGAGAACAGTTACCGATACTACTACGCTGTAGATCAAATCCGGTGAGTGCCGGTTGTAAGCGAACCGTTGCGTCGCGTCGTGCCCCGAGTTAGACACGGTTATGCTCGCTGTGTGGACTCAAAAGCTAGCATAATTAATATCGCCTTCATTCGCGAACTCAGGATTACCCTAAACAGTAAACACAAATCGCGAGACGTAACAATCTTCTGTCTTCTATCTTCTATCTTCTATCTTCTATCTTCTATCTTCTATCTTCTATCTTCTATCTTCTATCTTCTATCTTCTATCTTCTATCTTCTATCTTCTATCTTCTATCTTCTATCTTCTATCTTCTATCTTCTATCTTCTATCTTCTATCTTCTATCTTCTATCTTCTATCTTCTATCTTCTATCTTCTATCTTCTATCTTCTATCTTCTATCTTCTATCTTCTATCTTCTATCTTCTATCTTCTATCTTCTATCTTCTATCTTCTATCTTCTATCTTCTATCTTCTATCTTCTATCTTCTATCTTCTATCTTCTATCTTCTATCTTCTATCTTCTATCTTCTATCTTCTATCTTCTATCTTCTATCTTCTATCTTCTATCTTCTATCTTCTATCTTCTATCTTCTATCTTCTATCTTCTATCTTCTATCTTCTATCTTCTATCTTCTATCTTCTATCTTCTATCTTCTATCTTCTATCTTCTATCTTCTATCTTCTATCTTCTATCTTCTATCTTCTATCTTCTATCTTCTATCTTCTATCTTCTATCTTCTATCTTCTATCTTCTATCTTCTATCTTCTATCTTCTATCTTCTATCTTCTATCTTCTATCTTCTATCTTCTATCTTCTATCTTCTATCTTCTATCTTCTATCTTCTATCTTCTATCTTCTATCTTCTATCTTCTATCTTCTATCTTCTATCTTCTATCTTCTATCTTCTATCTTCTATCTTCTATCTTCTATCTTCTATCTTCTATCTTCTATCTTCTATCTTCTATCTTCTATCTTCTATCTTCTATCTTCTATCTTCTATCTTCTATCTTCTATCTTCTATCTTCTATCTTCTATCTTCTATCTTCTATCTTCTATCTTCTATCTTCTATCTTCTATCTTCTATCTTCTATCTTCTATCTTCTATCTTCTATCTTCTATCTTCTATCTTCTATCTTCTATCTTCTATCTTCTATCTTCTATCTTCTATCTTCTATCTTCTATCTTCTATATAAATCAAATGCTGTTCGTTGGTAAGCGCATCACTTGAGAACAGCTGGACCGATTGGTCCTTGTCTTGTTACGTCATTAGTGAGCAAAGACAACTATTTCGCCCTCTTTTGGGCACGCTTCTTCTATCTTTTGACTGGTAGCACCTATTTTTTATTGCACGTTGACAAAGTCGCGGGTACAGCTAGTCGGTAATAAGTACAAGTAAGATCTGATCTTCCTGTATGATTAATTATGTTTATACTATATTATATTAATTATTTTATATTATTTATAACATTTTATTTATTACGTTTATATTATATTAATTATTTTATATTATGTGTTATATTTTATTTATTACGTTTATATTATATTATATTAATTATTTTATATTATGTATTATATTTTATTTATTATATTTATATTATATTATGTATCATAAAGAATTATGAACATATAATTATGTTTATATTATATTTCACATTATATTAGAATAATTTACGTGTGTGTATACAGGGTATTTCACCTAACTTGACCATCTTAAATATTTCGCTTATTTTTTATGATAGGAAAAATGGTCAGAGGAAGAGACTATTCGACTCGAAGGGGAAAATGCAGTGATAGGGAAACAAATGTTCTCAAGTTCAGATTTTTTCGAGATTTCAAAGTCATCGAAGTTTTTTTAGAAAGACATATTTTCATTTCAATAGTCTCACAACTCATGAAAAAACGAATTCAATGATGTGTGGCTTGTTGACCTTCAATTTAGGTGAAATCCCCTTTATAGTAAGTATTACCAATAATCCGTTTTGTGAAAGTATAGAAGGGTTAATCTTCCGTATTTAGTGTAGTTCATACTGTAAAATTGAATGGAAGAAACGATTTGAAAATAGGTAGGCAATAATACAACCCGTGGCAAAAAGTTTCCGATCAGAGGCATTGATATACGGATTTTACAGAAAACATTTCTGTTTCTGAAGTGAAGGACATTATTTTGTGGAGTTCGAACGGATGGGAAATTAAAAGTGGCTTATTAAAGAATGATAATCAACAAAATAACATAAGTATCCATTTATTATAACAAAAAAACGAGAAAATAAACAAAATGTTACACGGAAAAAAGTTTCCGATTAATAGAACTGCTGGAAGAAAGATTCGATGTACACTGTTCAACATCAAATTTGTTCAACAATTACTGTTTGGTGATTTATACAGTTTTTTTGCTTTGCTTATTTCGAATCTGCTCTTAATTTTTCTCCTAGACGCACAGTTTTTGAGAACCACGATTTTGAAAAAAGGCACATACAGGTCGAATTGATAAACTCCTCCTTTTCGAAGTCGGTTAAAAAAAGAAAAACATATTTTTGAACTATAAACAAATATTGTGATGTAAAGTTTGTATCGGGTTGTATTAGCTCACACGTTATACAAAAACGTAGTATGTTGTATCGGTGACAAGATTAATTAACAGCATGCAAATTTTTATTAATTCACGAATATCGATTGTGGACATTTACGAGGTGCATTTTATCAGTAAGCTTCGGTTTGAAATGAAAATAAAACTGGAAAAAGTTTCGCTATTATTTCAACACATTTTCGCTCCCCTTTTAAATCTCTTAAATTAACAGTTTTAAAGTCGTAAATCGAACATTTGTACGAAATTCTTCCTTTGTTTATCAACAAATTTTGCTTCGCATAATTTATTATCATAGAATCTTTCTTCAACATGTTATAAATAATACTATGTACAACGTTATTTACGTGTTACCCTTAAACATTGAATGTTATTTGTAGACTCCGAATCTTTTAATACATTTATTGCAAAATTGAGTATATAAAATTCAAAATTGTTGAATACATAATTTCTCCTCTATTAAAATGATTACGGGAAGAAATAACATTCGATTTAGTTTCTATTTTTTTTTTGCAATTGTCTGCAGACAATTTTTATTTTGCATAAGGATCCACTATTATTTGTTATTTATATTAAAATTTTATACCCACGTTCAGTGTCGATCGAAATTATAAGAGTGGCAATTTCATTCATCGACTTTCTTCTCTTATAGAGGCTACAGAAAGATGAACATTAGTTGGAGATGGAAATGTGGTTGTATTGATCGCTGTTATCGGTGTTCCCAGGGGTTAGGATACAATCAGCCACAAAGTAATTTCTGTTTACCCTTAGAATTCGTTTCCAATTGGTAAGCTAACTTCTATATTGAGACTGTTGAAGTAACGGGCGCCGCCAAGTAACCAATAATGACGCTAGATTTGTGTGCACTACGGTGGCTTTCTATTTTCGACTTTTGAATTTCTTTTACGCCATCCCCAGTGTTGTTCCAAATAATTAAAAAGCAATCAATTTCAAATACGAATTTGCTCATATTTATGTGACGGTTTATTTTAGAGGATTTTTCTAAACGCAGTTCTCTTTGGAAGACCTTGACCCTTGTGAAAGAGGAACTCAAAAATTTTTAAGACTCAATAAAAAAGAAAACATAGAATTTACGGCACAAAAAATCTGCACTTAAAAAAAATCAAGTTACAAAAAAAATGAACAGATTTATCGATACTGTTTATTATATTTTGTCGACGCATAAATACTTTAGAATATTTTATGGAAAAACGATTTTATGACCATTACATTAATTCTTTTAATGTTCTACTCACTTGGGGCAAGTTTTCCCGTTATTTGATCTAAAACTTCACACAGATTTCTTTTTGAATTATTTGAAACAACTCGGGGGGTGGTAGGGGGGAAGTAAAGAAAACCTCCACCCCCTTAATTGTGACACTTGGTGATAAAATGTGTTATTTATGAAACATGGTTTTCTCAATGGAGACTGTAATGACAGTGCATCGTAAATATACATTTTTATATATCCTTGAGTTTGTCTTTCCATTCTCTATAACTACATGCAAATAAAATATAAGCACACCGTAAAGAAACAATTTGCAACTTTGAAATTTCAAAAACAGGTTATTCTTTAGCATTAAACTCTTCGTCGAACAATACAACTTTTGTTTTACACATTTTCTCATATTTTTATAAGTAAGATATCTAAATTTTAATGGATTAACAAATATGTTCATCAAGATTACAGTTTTCGGGTAAACTTTTCCTTCGTTCCATAAATTTTTGCCCTTTTTTCTATGTTTTTCAGTAGATTTGGACGAGAAAATGCGAGCAATTCAAATTTAAACTAATTAACTAAGTCTAACTAATTATGAATAAATTGGAATTCGTTATATAGACATTTTTATAATAATGTAAACCTTTCAAAATTTTCATTACTTACAATCAGACTATACATTCGTGGACAAAGAATTAAATCAGCGGAATTGAACTGATGCAGATTATAAAAGTGGCGTATAATATTTTAAAATTATATGCTTAATGTATCTGTACTCTGTAATACTTTGAATTCTCATATTTTAATTCTATACATACACGTCTACCTAGAATGCCTGAGTACACCTTCCGTGCACTTTAATGAGAACTTTCAAGATAGTAAAAACCATTTCATAATAACAAGGAAAAAATGTGGAGTGTGCATTAATACGTCATATTCTAAAATAAGTGAAAATAGACGAATTATTTTAAATATAAGCCTTAGTACTTTTAGTATACTTAAAATGAAGTACTCATGTTAATACCATTTTAAAAATATTATTAATTAAACGTTATACTTTGTATGTTTACAATCAGTGCAGCAAAAATTCCAAGTGTATTTCGCAACATATACGACTGACAATAAGTTCTCTTCATTTGGTGTAAAAAAGACAAGGATTCAGAATAACAAGATTTCAGAATCGAATTTGAGAAATGAATCATTACCGAATGATATTTTAGGCAAACAAAAGCTACAATAAACGTTTCTTTATGTCGATTGTAAATTGTTGCTAACAAAGATTTTGATGATTTCGGTGCACTAGTTCGATCAATTGTTAATTCTATTTGCAAATTATCACAACATCTATTTTTCGACGTTTCGATGTTCTTTTAGATCACTATCAAGCAAATAATAAGAATTGCGTCTGTAAATTAATAATCAATATTATGTTTCATACTGTGTGAATTTAAAACAAGAAGAATAACTGTTACATACTTGCTTAGTGTAATGGAAAATAATTTTTTGTAATATTAATTTTAACGTAGCCACGTGTTGCTGCTGGGACAGTATGCATGGTAATGAGTTTACGTGAATACACTTGGAAACAAACATAAGATATTATCGATCGATCAGTTGTTGATCAATATTTGGCGGTAGATTCAAAACGGCCTTTATCGTTATAACCTTCCTTTCGCTGTAATTGCTACATTAAACGCTACATTGAATATGGTATTTCTCAATAAACATTCAAGTTATTTTAACCATTTTTTTCATACAATTGAGTGTATGTGGAAGTTGACGCAAATTTTAAAGCTATATATGGAATTATTTCAAAGAATAAAATATGGCATTACTGGTTCATTAATGTTGCGTAATATTCATGTCTCTTAGGTGTTTCATACCTTATATTTACGCTACGGTGTTTAATCATGTGAATTGTTTCTAATAGTATCCTCTGGTGTAAATTTGCTTCATGGTCAATAACTTTTGCATTCTCAAACTCGAATGGGTGGTCTTTAGTTGAATGTTTCGTCAGTGCAGTGTTTTGTGTTGGCGTAAGGAAAATATTATGTTTGTGTTCTCTAATATGTGTTTCCAAGTGTCTAGACGTTTGTCCTATATATACCTGGTTGCATCCTTTACAAGGTATTGAGTAAATTATATTGTGGCTTTTTTTTAAAGGCAATTTATCTTTTATAGTTGGGAACCAACTTTTTAGAATTGATCGAACCAGTGCTCCGAAATCATCAAAATCTTTGTTAAAAGCTACAATCTCTGAGAAATAGAATCCAGTACAGTAAGAAGAATACTGCGCGTAATAACTGATCTTTACTGGCCAATAATATCGAGCAACGTTGTACGTTTAACATATTCACGATGTGCACCGGGAAATAGGGAGTAAATGCAGGGTCATAAATACTTTAACCGTCCGCCGCGATTACGCTGCGAAGTGGATTCGAATTTCTATCGATTACGATTTATCGTGCGCTTTAGAGGTTATTATACGTAAAAGTGGTATGTTTTATTGGGAAAGTTATTCCCCCACGGTTTTATTCCTCGCATTTCGATCGGAGCTGAGGCAGGAGTTGTAAAGTCGATTATATAGGTTGCGATTGAGGTTTACTGTAAAAATGATGGGTTATTAGTTTCTTGGTAATAGCAGAGCAGTTATATCTCAGCGTTTAATCTGTTAATGTCTGAATTGCGAGTTTCTGCAAAATTCGATGTTACACATTTCGAGTAAGACTGTGCTGTTAGCCACAAATACTGTTAAAATTATGGGAGGTAAATGACTACTTGTTAATATACACTTCTGATGCAGTCAACAATAGCTCTTTTAATTTACAGTGAACCACGAAAGTATTTGAACGCACTTTACAACAGTATATAACTTTCTTATAATTCTACAGTAAAGCCGCGATATTTCTCCACGACGTTCTACCCAGAATTTGTCTAGTCTAGTGCCTACCCACTCCGCTGCCGGCCAACGCCTCAGGGCTGTGGTAATTGTTCTCGGCCCGGGTTTATCGGTGTGAACCACTACTAATCCAATTACAAAACTTCTTTATTTTTCATTATTTTTTCATGGGACTTTCGCCAATTTATTTCTGGCATTTTTCTGATTAAAGTGACACCAAAAACGATATAATTTCAACTGTATTTAGTGGTTTTAAAGTTTCGGTCGTAGGGAAGAACAGCGTATGGGAAAGAAAGCCGGCACGGTTCAAAAGCCCGCATGTTCCCATAATGTAATGCAAGAGAGTCCAATAATTTGTTGTGTTACGCATCCGTCAATTTGTTTTTCGTAATTTTAAATCAGATTCATAATCAGCGATCCAAAAAAAACCAGAGTATCAATTTTGAATTAAATTGGAATACTCCTTCCTATTTTGACCGCGTTTTGACGATTTTCGACCACTGATCCGCGTTAGTTATCGTTTTTGTAGTTAATTAGCTGTAGCCGCGCTCCGATTGGTCCATATGTTTTCATTAATAACTAAGAAGTTGTTCCTTTAAGTTATTTCGTTAAGGAACGAAGCCACGAATCACCCATTTCAAGGAATCACAGCATTTTCGGAACACCCTGTATATTGATTTAATTTTCATATGGAATGTGATTCAATTATGCAATCAACATTCGTGCATCAGTACTCTGTAATGCTACCATTACATATCCCCTGGACGTTGTAACGAAATCGCCATGCGATCACATAAATTTTAAACATTACTTAGTACTGCACAATGCAGAGATTTGTTCTAGCAATAACTTGATACGATTAAAAAAAAACACAAAAATGCGATAACGTGTATACTTCATCTGCAAGATATTTTTATGAAATGATCTACCATTAGTTTAGATTATTTTAGATTAGTTTAGATTCTTATTAGTTATTTGCGGTTCTCGGGTATAAACCCTATCGAAGAAGAAAGTTTTTAATACGTTCCAGTTGACTTCATCAAGGGTATACACTGATACTGTTTGCGTTTGAAACTACGTTCTATACAATTCTATATGGCAGGGACTGAAAGGGTTACCACATTTGTTTATAGGTTTTGTTTGAAACACAAATCGTCGAACTTATTAGAAAACGTCCTTATACAGGGTGTCTCAGCCAAAACAGGCCACCTAAATATTTCCTTTAAATAGTATCGAAGGAGGAATATCACAGAAGAACAATTTTTTTTGTTCGGTTATTTTTTCAGTTTTTTTCAAGGTCATCGTTATTTTTTTGCAGCTGTAAAAACACATTTTAATATGCTTAAGTCATTACCTTCAGGTGAACTTGAGTCCAAAAAAATAAAGATAATGAAAATTCTACGATGTTACAAATGTTTTAAAAGCAATTTCTTTTGTTGTAAAATGTTCAAAAATCTCAACCTACCATTGATCGCCAGGGCTTGTTATTCTGTCGCCATTCGTCGATCTTTTCGTTTGTGACGTATTTTTTTACACACGAAACTTCATCAAATAATTCACCGTCGAAGTATATTTACGTTGAAAATTTTTTAACTTTGCGACGACTTTACAAAATAAAGGACAAAACGCCTATTTTAGAAAATAAATAAAGTTAGAAGGCGGAGCAGTGAAATAAAGTGACTGTCCTCTTAAATAAAGGATGTATGGTCACCGTATGCATACAGTAACTGCAATAAAATGGTCTTGATTACTTGAATGAAAAGTCAATCGTGTTAACAATAACAGAAAACATGTAAACTTACGTTTCAACAACGCGGCAGAGTATACGATTTATTTACTGAGGCTCCAGAGGTAAGTCGTATTCAGATGAAATATTTTCCAAACGTTTTGTCAGCATTGCGGCTAGCTTTATCAGGGGTCTGAGGACGCACTGATACATACGGGTTCATCAATATTCCTTCTGCACACGGCTTACACCCGGAAGCTTCAATAAATAATACCAACCCGAGTCGTGGAAGCCTCAAATCTCGAAAATCTTTATTATTCGAATAGTCAGTAACACCGTATATCCCCATAGAGCTGCATAGATTTTACAGGTCCATTTCATGTATCCTTTATTAGTTCCTTTGAAAAATATTTTGAAATATTCCCATACAAAGTGATTCATACCTTTAGCATTAGAACTACCAACAGTTAAGACGGAGCTATGTATCTCTACCAAAACCAGTCAAAATGACTGGTCTTTAAAAAATACGCAATAGTAGAATATTTTTTTATTTATTGATTTTTTTACTATCTTATAAAAGGAATATGTCTTTAAAATATTATGAAGTGATAATCTTTGAGCATCCCTTCTTTTACATTTTCTCAACTGGTTCCGTCTGCAGCAATTTCGTTTTGATAATCTTGTGTACACAAGCACTTCTTTTACATAAATTCAAAATATTTTTGTATCCACTTTCCGAGAACTGCTGACCATTTTCTTTGTCTGTAATCTCATTATCACTATTATCACTGCTTCTACAATTCGCCATCCTATTCAACAACACAATAAAATTTAAATAAAAACATTCATAAAATCGGTTGAATTAATGTTAGAAATATTTTACGGCAATAACTGGGATAAAGTTTATTCAAATGATTAAACATTTAAATGATTTAAAGATGTTCAAATAGTTTATGCACGCCAGCATCTAAAAAGCAATTGAGAAATAAGCGATGAAAACTATATTGCGACTTAAATCGCATTTACTGTGAAATTAATGTTTCACTGGGCTCGCAATAATATTTTAACTGCAACAATACAAACACTGATTAATGAATGTTACTTCATTATGAGTAATTTGGTACTTTATATCTGCGAAATTTTATCACGCTTCCATAATTCTCGGCGAAACTCATTTGCTGGTATTGAATTATGAAAATACATAATTCTTTTGTTAGTAATATGCGGCATCTAAATAAATTGTACATTATTTACCTTCAAATAATTTCAGAGAAAACCATTTTATTATTTTGTATGTATAATCGAATATATTACAAACGATTTTATTGTTGTCAACCATCATATTATTTTTCGTTCTTGTACAATTTTATTAACATGAATGAATAATTAGATAAGATAATATTTATTCATAATTTTCTTGTTATTATTAAAACGTTTTTGTCGAGAACTGAATAATGAAATACATCTTAAGTAATATATACTTTGAAATAATTTTTTTAGACGAATTTTAAGAAACACGAAACAAGTAGAATCTTATTTTCCGTGGTAATAGTCTTCTTAAATATGAAGTAACTTAAAATCGTATTAAATTCTGTCTTATTTTATATCCTAGCATTTTTTGAAAATTTTCAAAAGCCATAATTCCATAAAGATCTGCAATCTAATCTCATCAGAGAATACACAACTCCGTAAAGCAGTGTCCATTAACCTCTCATCGTAACCAAGTGAATCTCAATTTTTATTAAGATGGATACGCAGTACAAAAAACAGAACAATTTTTATTAGCACGTTATGAACGATGCGCTGTAGCATACACAATTCACATGGTCTTAATTCCATATGGTTATGGCAAATCGAAAAATATATTCATGAATATATTCGAAAGTTATTAGAATTAAAATAACATGTAAAAAATTGTAAATACATTTAAAGTTAATGGTAGTAATGTTTATTTGTGGGATACAATTCAAAATGTCTATCCTTACGGAAAGATACAAACAATCAAAATGATCACAGAGGAAACATGGAAGACACGGATCAGCGTCTTTTGTCTCCAGGGCTTGAAAATAGAAGACGTGAATTGTCGTCTACCTCCCACAATGTAACACTAACAAGCAGGTAACGAACTGAAGGCGTAAGACATTCTCGGAATATCTTAGCGATACGATTATTACTTTTATATCATTTATACAATATAGTGATCGGCAACTTTGGTAATTTTTATACTGTGGATCCTTAGCAAAAAAAAATATTGGTTGCATAGATTACGATAAACTGTACGGTAAGCTGAAATTCGTACAGAGTGTAAAGAAATCATATGTAAAGAACTTCAATGTATAGGGTGTATGGAAATTATATGTCACGACTAGATTGCGGAACTTTATGGATTTATGGGTTATAAAAATTTTTTTAAATTTATGGAGTATTAAATTCAACAGAATTAACCAGTATAAATAGAATTTCATTTAGTACCACTTTCTTAAAATTTGTCTATAAAAATTTGTCTAGAAAATTGCATGAACATCTGCAGTTTAGTCGTGACATATAATTTCCATACACCCTATTACATTGATGTTCTTCAATTCTGTTGATCCGTCTATCGTTTTAAATTGTACCTACCCATTCATACAATTTCATAAATGTATAAAGCCCGCAGACTAGTAATTTCTATTTTACCTTTTGAAAAACATGAGGTTCATCGAGTCTACGTTGAAAGTTCTGTCCTTGAGCCGCGTAGTCAACCTCTAATCCTCAATCTCGGGAAGTGTAGGACCCGCCAGAAATCCATGTAATTAATTACGACCGGTAAGGGGCTAAGTTTCAACACTCGGTTCGAATCTAGGATAGCGTGAACTAAGTTCGGATTACGATCAGAAATTCCGGGGTAGCTACGACAGTAAGCTTCGTCAGCATACATGAATATGAAGCGTGTCGACAGGTCAGAATTTTGACCGGTGTACCACTTATTCCAATTGCGCGGTTGCAATTCCACCGGTGTACAGCTCCCACATTTTCTCCGACACGCTGCTTCCTGAATATTCACCTTCGGTAATCGTCCCATGCTTTTCGACCGTCTCCTTGGGCATCCACCTACCAGAATAATAATTGTAACATAATAATTGGGACGGTGATATCGAATGGGTGAATGGAGGTTGAACACGAGATAGGTCACTCACTAATGAATCATATATTATACTAATGGTAGCAAATCCTTAGGGTCAATTTTCTTCGGGTCATCTTGCATCAGTAAGGATTTAACCCTTTGCACTCGAAGCTATGTTGATTAGAAAATTAAACATTTCCTCTGATCTAGAATAATTCCATTCTATATGATTTTTTCATTTTATGGATTTGCAATTGATTTCATTTTATGGATTTGCAATATAATCTTCTATCTTCTATGGCATAAGTCTTAGAAATAGACGTCGAAAACAAAAGAAAAATAATCTGACTGCCGACGTTTTAGATCTGTTACATCCTCCAGACATTGAATCATCGGCATATATGTAGGATTTCCCTATTTTATATTTATTTCGGTGGCGATCGAGTTAGCTAATCGATCTACGCGGGCGGGGAGCAATAAAGGAATCGACTCTTACGATCACTATGTTTAATAAAACAATAAAAAAAGGTGGAACAAAGATTCAGTACAACTGTACACGACGACCGGTGAGAGACTCCTCGTTCTCGCTTCTTCCACGCCTTTTCCCACGGTCTTCGCCTGTCGTTTGTTTCGACAAACGACAGGCAAATTCATCTGTTCATCTGTTTTTCGTGGAACGCGGGAATTTAGACCTCCCACATATATTACATCTAATCTAACAGAAGAAACATCTAGCGAAGTGGATTCATATTAAGAAATAGACGAATCAATATTGCCCATATTTACATATTTAGATAATCCTTAATTAAAATCAGAAAATTAAGAACAATTATATCTTTTAAATATTTGCTCGATTCACGTGGATCTTTTATGCTTTTTCCAAAATGGTAATTACTTGTTGTATATGTATGTAATACACGTTTTCTAACCACTTGCGCTACCATTTATTTTGAGGATACAATGATTAGAAATTCTTTATCGTCCAGAATTTCATAAAAAGAAACCATATATTGTGTGTCTATGTTTTCTTCAAAGCCTACAACTACAACAAACTACTACCATTACAACAAAATAGAATTTTATATCGGTTTAAAAGAAATTAATAACACATATTATTTATTAGAATCTGTCCAGAATCTTCATCACGAGACTGACTCGATATTGTATGGCAAGGGGTTAAAGTATCTTTTTCATATTGCTGTACCCTTTCTACGCACTTTTCATCTCAGTAAAAAACAAACGAAACGCGTGGATCGGATGATCCGCGTAAATCGAAAAACGAGTATATACTGCTTAATTGTTATCCGTTTGCACGACACTTTTTCAATTCCGCTGTCCAATACCAATTTTACGTTTCCACATTCAGTCGGCGACTCTTGTAGATTTTGATGTGGCGAATACAATTCCGAAAATGCTTTTTCTCCGCCACTCTCAGTTTCAAATCATACAAATGATTCTACAGAATCTTTTGAAGACGATGGTCCAATTTTCTGTAACATTGCGAACATTTAAACATGTTTATTCCTTTGAACTCGGAGCTATTTTAAAGCGAAAATTAAACATTTCTTCCGATCAAGAATAACTCCATTCTATATTATTTCTTTCATTTCATGGATATGAAATTGATATAGTACCTCATACAATACTAAAATCTGTCGTTAATAACCATTAGCAGTTGATGCGACGTTAAATAAATAAATAAATTTTTAAAAAACTTAAATATTTAGTAATTGATTAGCTAACAAAATATTTAATAATCTAAACAATATTTTGAATAATGATACAGCAATTTTTTGTAGTGATTCTGAGTCACCACTTGAGTGCTAATGGATAAGTAATTTTAAACCAATGGCCATAAAAGGTGTTAGGTAGCGGCCAAGTTTGAATAATTTACCCCTCTATGTAACTCTTTAAAAATTAAATAGCGTTCTTTTAAACTAATTTTTACAAACGCTTTTTCAGTATTGCAAGAGGTATTTCTAAGCTAACGAACTTGACCGTATTTTGTTTGATCTCACAACTTTTTATGGCCATGGGAACTTGGCTCCTGTTTACAGGATGCTTTTCTTGAGATTTCATCAATTTTTGTTGTTTTTTCAAGACGATTGTTTATTTTGTTCTTTTAGTAATAGATGGTACTAGCGACGATCAGAGGAAATCAGAGGGAAAATCTTTTCTGATCAGTAAAATCGATGACAGAGGCCAATATGAATAGCTAAAATCCAAATGAAAAGGTAGAGTACAGGAAAAAAATCTAAACATCAAAGAAAATCCTTTTCTAATCTGCAAGACAAAATCCAAATTCAATGTATCGAAGATTAACATTTTGTCGGCAAAGCTCGAATCCGTTTGCCCCCCGTCGCTATGAACGATGCTCGGTGCAGTTTCGTTTATTTACGTTAGAGCGATTGTTTTTTTCATCAGTATTTGTTGCAACTTCGAAGCTAATAAAACGTATACTTATGTATGTTATGCTGCTATGTTCTATCCTACATACCTATTTCGTAATGGTTTTTTCAATACAACTCCTTTAAGGTGTAAAATTTCAAACCATGATAATTATTCCTTTGAATGTTTGTTATGGTGGACCTATGTACCAAATTTCAAGCTTGTAGGTCAATGGGAAGTACCCGAAAGGTTTTGATGATCTGTCAGTCAGTCAGTCAGTGAGAAATTTAGCGATTTTTGAAGTTCTATATCTCGGAACCTACTAATGTTGGAAGATTAATGTTCTGTAAATATTGAGACATGATAGCATTTAACAAGTGTACGAAATTACATCTCTCCAGCTGCCTCCAGTGTCGAGTTATAAGCCTTTAAAGAACGGCTAAGTTGTTTCGTGTAAAAGGAGGTAATGCGAGAACATGGCTGGTGCATTACCGTGCACCTAGATTGTTAGAATTGTGATTTGATAAGTGCCGAAGTGATAGGAAATATTACTCATCCGTGATAAGAAGATTGCAGTATTCCATTGATTGACCAATAGCAATCACTTTGAACATCTTTTGTAAACGCAAGCTTATTTCGCCTTTCTTGTCATAAATGGCCTTTGCTGACCTTCAAAGACTTTAATGTTGCACCTCGCTGGATTCGTCTGAATAACCGCATTCAGAAAACAGGTACCAGAACATAGCATTCTATTAAAAAAAAAAACAACAAAGGTGAGCTTCTCTAGTGCGATGCAACTTGTATTTCGAAAAGTTTTCTACTACTATCATACATTCGAAATTACGGTAAGTAGCAATAGTTAGTGCCGCATCCTGTATAACTCCCCAGGTAGTCATTTGAAAATTATATTCTCTTCCTTTCCGACGAGCCTCCGTATCGCAAGTTTTTGCGTATTTACGAATGCTCTTAGCATACTTAAAACTAGACAAGCAGAATTTCCGTGGACGTGCAATCAACGGTCTCCTTTGCGTTGTCACGTTGAGTGTATACAAACAGAAATTCACGGAAGTGGCGCAAAGATTGCACGCGAATGCCCTGACGTTCTCTGTTTCGGCTCCATTAATGCTTTCAGCGTTTAATTGTAAATTCACGAGTTCCGTTCGCTGACGGTCTGCGGCGGAACAACCCTGATTAGTTTTAATAGTTCGTAATTAAGAATTGTTTCCCACGGTTCCCGGGGTTTGAAGCCTGCGTTTGTGTGATCGCTACGACATTCATTATACGGCGGCTCGAGGACATTACAATAGTAACCACGTTGGAGCTGGAAGCTGGAATCTGTGAAGTCTCAACAGCAACTTATAGCACTTTGTTAAATATGTGACTGCATTCTAGCCGCTGAATTATCAATGAATTATCTACCATCTGTCAATTTCGAAGTTGACATTCTTTTTTTTTAATATTTATTTAACGTCGCTCTCAACTCTTTGCTACGGTTACTTCGCAACGGGACCTATACAGTTTGTTAAGGTGGGTTCCGAACCATCTAAGTTCACATTTACAGTGCTGTGTAGAATTTATACAAAAACCGACTTTTTAAAAAACTGGTTTTCGGTTTTTAACTTTTCCATGAAACCGGTTTAAACCGGTTTCGAATATTTACAGATAAAACACATGCCATATTTACAACTTAAAATAGAGGTTTTTCATTTTTTTATTATAATAATTAAAAAATACAAAAAGGAAAACATAAGGTACATATACGTACATACATGAAATGATTAAAATACAAAATTAGCAAAATATACCATTAAAAAATCAAAGAAATTAACAAATGTTTTATGTTTATGTAAATTACTATTTTACTTCTTTCTTTGTTTAATAAACTATGATTTCAAAAAGCAAGGAACGTCAATGGATTTATTGCTTAGTCGTGTCCTCATTTTCGACACAAAATTACCAGAAATAGAAAATATTCGTTCACTTGTTAATGAACTGTTCCTAAATGTATAATTCTAATTTTAAAGCATTAAATAATAAATCTAAATTCACTGTTCTTCTATGTATAGTCTCCAAGACCAAAAACGACTTCTTTAATGTTTGAGGAGTAAAGGAAGTCACTTCTTCAGGTACTTTCAGATATTTATTTATTGCTATTTCCATAGCAATTTTCATCATAGATATGTCTTGATTTTCTTATTCGTTCCTTTTTTTTTAACATCGCGGTCATCTTCTGTAGAATAATCTTTATATAATCTTGATAATATCTGTCCAGATAACTTAATAATATCAGTTTTTGTAGCTGATGGAAGTAATTTACTAGAAGATATATAAGTATTATGTATAAACTTAAAATTTATATAGTTTTTTTTACTGAAAAAACCGGTTTTCAAACCCGGTTTTTAAAAACCGACAAACTCTAGTTCTGTGAATAAACTCAATACTATTCGGTTGGGGAAAAGGTATCTTCATATTTTAGTACAAAAGTAAAGCTCTTTTGATATTTCAAATGCAGTTTACTAAATCAAGTACAGTGTTACTTCGCATAGTGTGACTTTCGTCATGGTGTGCCTATAAGTCGCAAGACACAAAAATATTCGACGAACAATGTGGTTCGAACAGGTAAATATGGTCGTCGTGCACATTATGAAAGAATAACAAGAAATGCATGAAATCAAATATTTCTGAATCGTTGGATAGGACGAGGTGGTCCATTCATTTTCCGACAAGATCAGCTGATTTAACATTCCTCGTCTCTTTTTTATGGGGTTACTTGAAAAATAAAGTATACACTGAGGTTCCGACTACAAGTGCTGATATGAAAGATCGTATCATCACTCAATGCAATAACATATCACCAGTTTTATTACATAATGTAAAACAATCATTACTTTCTCGATTCAGAAAATGTGATATAACCGATCACCACATTGAACCTTGGCTGGGGTGTACTTCCGAAAAGCACATACCTCCGATTTTTTTTATACTCTGGATTCTTACGTATTTCAGCACATCAAAATACGTAAGAATCCAGAGTATTAAAAAATCGGAGCTATGGGCTTTTCGGAAGATTATCCCCTTAAGTAATAGTTTTTCGATATTAATAGAGTGATATTTTTTTCGTAGAGAATATGAAGCGTCATCGATTGGTGCACGAATAAACATACGATCCCGTTTTAAAAAAATGCTGATGACCTTCATATCTCTTGTACGCATCCACCTACAAAAACACTCAAAACACCAAAATATACATCTCTCGAAACCATTTATTTAATACGTGTCCTATGCCATATGCTAGTCTTACTGAAAGTGGTAAACGTCGAATTATTTCGATATAATCGCTTGCTGTACTTCTACGTTCTGCTTCCATTGCTACAATATTTTATTTAAATTGAATACATATCCTTCTAAATATACCAATTGCTTTTCGTTTCGTAGAACGTCAATGAGAAAAATTATTCCAGACAGCGTAGCATCGAATCCCAATACCAAATGAAAGTAGACTAACAAATATGTAAACCACATAGAAGCACAAATATCATTTAGCATCTCTCGAAACCATTCAACCTTAAATAAATATTATTCGCTACGAATAATAATAATAATGACGAAAATCGAGGTGGTAATATCTAGTGAACCACCCTGTATATGGCTTAAGATTCGTACCTTCTCCGCTATTTCCTTGAAATGATTCTAAACTGTATCGGGATTCCGTTCGCAGCTTTTCAGAATGGTAATCTTTCACACCAGTTTCGGTTTGCCAAGCCTCGTGAAAATCGCCGTGCCCCTACCTTTATTTCTGCTCCCCATCGTGCATATTTGTTCTGCAGTTTATCGCAAACGGATTTAACATGGCGAGCAAACACAAAGCCGGAATGTACGAGCGACAGAACAAACAGAGGACAAACTTCGAGCGGGTTGTCGAGAGCGGCACGTTTGTAATTTCGTACTGTTCGCCAAGTTTTATGGTACGGCCACATCGGAAAAGCACAAATTTGTCGATGCACGCTTTCTTTCCCTCGTCCCTCTCGTCGCCAATCCTCCGGTCCTTTGGCTCCCCGCTGCTGGTTGAAACCTTGTAATTACCATTCGAACAGCCTTCGTTGCCTCTGTAATTTGTGCTTGCGAAACCATCCCGTCGTAGACACCTTTGACACCTAGTTCTCGAACTATGGCAGAACACGCTCGAAAATTTTCGGCCGTCTGACTTATGGTTTACTTGTACTACTTTTCGAAATTTTTGAAATTTTTTCCAATTTCTCCGTTTCAGTAGTACAAGTCAACGACAAGTCAGACGCTCGAAAATTTTCGGCCCTCTGACTTATGGTTTACTTGTACTGGTTTTCGAAATTTTCTCCAATTTCTCCGTTTCAGTAGTACAAGTCAACGACAAGTCAGACGCTCGAAAACGACAAGCAAATTTCTATTAAGGTCAATGTCCCCATTTCTGATCGTGCAACAGTTCTGTTATCGAAGAAATAGATATTTATTCTTTATTTATGCAAGAATTAACAAAAAAACAGTAACTTCCCTATGAATCGGGAAGTTAAAAAGTTATAAGATATTAAATTTAAGCTTCCCTTTACGCATTGCATTAAAAAAAGTTTGTTCAAAGATATTCTGACTTAATAATAGTTTACTGAATACAAACTATGGAATGTCTCTATTTCTGCTCATTGTCAGCAAAAATTGAAATACTCGCGTTTTTGCTTGCCAGCTTGTCCCAGTTTCAGCTTAAAATCCGCAGATTCAGATCCGCGTCAACGGATTTCGATGAAATTTTCAGCATGCGTGTAAATAACATACATCTACAAAACGCATGTTTTAAATTTTCATTACGAGCTCTAACAAAAAAGTTATACGAATGGTGCCTCTTTTACTTTCTCATGTAATTCTTAGCAATTGTACTTTTTTCAAATTCTTTTTTGCATGTCTTTTGTCAAATCAATTCTTCTAATTGCTCAAAAAAAAAAGACAGAGTTGTACTCTGTTTTAAAGTGCGTTCAAATGCTTTCGTGGTTCATTGTGAATATAATTTCCGGGAAGTGCTCCATGAACGTTTCTAGTTTCATTGAAACCTAGCTTTCATTGAAAAACTAGCAATCGTACGGGTATAACTCGATTTCCATAAATATGTACACCAATTCTTTTATGTAATCGTCAGCACCGTGTCTGCCACTCCGTTTCAATCAATCGCTACGGGATTCGTACAACTGTTCAATATCGAAGTCCTGTAAACTTTCAGTAACCAGACTAAAAGCACGTTCTATTGGTTATTGGAAATTCAATTTCCCTAATGCTCGACGACGTGCAGGATATTGCCAGGAACATCATAACGCCAGAAAAATATTTCGTATTCGTTTAGTCATCCTGGTCTGAAGTGCATTTCTTATTAGCTAGGGAAAAATAAGTAGAAACACCAAACTACACTGTCCAACAACATTTCAACTCTTTTTATGTTTCTCAATTACTGTTGGGTGGTTCTTATAGAGTGTTTTATTATTACGTATTAATATCGGATATCACTGTATTCGGGAAAGTCTACAAAATATTTTGCTGCAAAGAACAATCCAATATCTTTTATAATAACACCACAATATTTGTTTAAAGATGAAAAATACGTTTTTTCTTTCAAAGTGATGTTTCTCAAAAGCTGTGTGTGTAGGAGTAAAATTAAGGACAGATTCGGAATCAGCGCAAAAATCTCTATAATAACCACCCAACAGTAATTGTGAAACAAATTCGGTGTTGGACAGTGCTATTAGGGTTTATACAAAAACCGACTTTTTGAAAAACCACTTTTCCATGAAACCAATTTCGAATTTTACAGATAAAAAAACAATACATATTTACAACTTTGTAATAAACATACTATTTACATATTATTATATATGATATATTTAAATTTAATTTAAATTTAATTTAAATAAATATATATATTAAAACTGTGATATTATGTTTATCATATTCACCATGTAATTATTATTGCCTAAGCTTTATCATTAAATTGAAAAATAGATTATATTATCACGTTTTATGTAAAACTAGCGAAGTGTGTTTACACTTTTGCTCGTCACTGTATGTTTCTAATTAAAAGTTCCGGCCCGTAGGTTTACAATCTCGTAGAATGATTACGTCGAACCATGTGCCAATAAAGTAATCAGTGTACTTCCGCAGAATAGGGCTCGTGCACCTCAGCTACCTATTTCGAATCATGATAAGCTCACTTGCCCCCATCTGCCTCGGCCACCTGCTCAGGGTACCTAAATTACCTGTACCACTACATACTACACGTTTTCCCCTCCAACGCGTCATTAGCCAAAAAGCTTCATTTTCACCTTCGTTTTCGAAGAATATCAAATCCAGAAACAGATCTTGTTTGAGTCCAATCTCTAGGCCAGTGTTACGTGCGTAACAGATCTGGCACCCCGAAAAGTCAGACAAAGGCTCGGATCTGGCTGGGCCCTTGGTCAACCGTCATAAAACAATTTACCAAAAATATTGCAGGACGGTTGGGGACCCGTACGACCGAAAACGGTAAATCCAAAACTTTGTAACATCAAAAATAATAAACTTCCTACTCCCAAAGTCCCACAACCTAGAACCATGTTTACGCCAATTTAGAAAACAGACACTCATCCCTACAAACGCAAACAAACCAATAGAAATGTAACCTAAAGCACAAAGTAACCAAGCTCATACCGACACTTCACTTGAAAGCCGGATTCCAAACCGTCAAGTCCCGATCGCAAGTAAATTCCTTAAGTGGTTCGACCAAAAAAAAAAACGTAACATTGGTGATAGCGGTGGGATCGTTTGTGGTGACGACGTGAATGAAGTTTGAAAAAACAGACGCTGAATAATTATCCTCAAGATGGACTCGGGAGAAAAGGAGACGGATTGAGACTGTGCAGAAAACCCTTGAAGATCAAATAGCCCAACTACGTAGAGATCAACTGATGAAAGAACGGCAACGGTTGACGTTTCAACAGGAGCAACTAGCAACGCAACAGGCCCAGCACCAAAACCTCAGAACCGCGCAGCAACAGCGAGAATTATCCTCAGCAACTGTTTTTCAATCATTTAGAAAAGTAGAATTCATAGAAGTTCAAATTGTACAACGTTCGAACTTATACTAAAATAAAAACACACAATTTCCCGGTTAAACAAATTCTTGCTTCGACATAAAATCCTCGACGAATTACGAGGAAAAGCCGAAGCAAGACGCAATATGTTTATTCAATTGAAGCAAATACTACAAGAGTTTCGCCATACGAAAGCTCAGCATTTAGAAATAGCTAACGCGGTTTGAAAGAATTAGCGTTTAAACAAGTTACATATTAATTGGTACGAAATCTAAGAGAGCTCTCTTACCGTTAATAACCAAGTCTCTACACGAAGTGATCCACAGCAGAGTTCCAGTGGAACTCTGCACAATTGCCGGCCTGGCCATAAGGCACTCCTTCGCCGGCAGCACTACGGTTAGCCTTGCAATCCGTCCCAGCTTCGGTATTCACTGCAAAGGAGCTTCAAAGCTGCCAATGCCCTTCAACTTCAAATGTGAGCCGGCCTAGTAGAATTCAAGTATTGCCGAACCGAGTGCGCAAGGACCCAAAGTCCAAACCTCTTATTAACCCGGGATCACTCGCGAGAGCATTTAATACCCAAAAAAGTAACTCTATTTACAAATTACAAATTTTACCGCCATAAAGAACCGTGTCGACTCACACGTTCTGTCAATCTGGCTACCCATCCTTTTTTACAAAGAAAAAGCACTCACTCTTCGCAAGCGTCTCCACAACAACTCTCAGTTGTCGATCGCGGCCACCGTGAATCGCTCGCTAGACTTACGTATGCATCTACATGGCGAGATTATTGTTTTCCATCACGATGATATAGTTGACATTACAAAAATCACGAACAACAACGATGGGCAACAACGGATCTTATGTCACGCTGTACAGTGTATCGTCCAATGGAAAAAAAGTCCGAAAATTTTGATTTTCACTACTTACACTTTGGTGCAAGATCCTGAAATGTTCTAATACTGTCCTCAATTTTAACTGAATAAATCTATTTTTCATTAAAATTGGGGTTGAAACTTTACTGTCAAATTCTGTGTATTTTTTTTAAACGTACGTCCCTCGCAAGCTATTAGATTTTTTAATTTGATTTTTATAGGGTGTGTTTAGTACTATAAGACCTTTAATCTCTCAAAAAAAAAATTTTTGAAATAATCGTAAATTATCCCAATCTTTATGTTTAACATTTGTCAACTTTGATTCGAGTTTTAAAGAAACTACATCGAGGTAACTCATGAATAACCAAATGCGATCAGAGTAGATATATGTGCCGCGTTCATTGAACACAGATGCTTATCTCATTTGGTTTTTCTCGAACAGAATTACTTTCCTCGATATTTCTTGCCGCGTTCAGCGGTTAATTGAAAATAGCAAATAATACACGGACAATTTCCTGTTCAGCATCCGGCGCAAAAACGATCGAACGATACGCGCACGAGCCCGCAATACCCGTAACACTAAATTTCCTGTGGGGTGCATCGCGGCCATGTTTTTGCTGTAATTATTTATACAGATACCGGGATCCGGGCGGCGGCCGTATAAAACGCAGGATGCCACGTAAGTCACACGAGGAAAAGCGGTATACGCGGTATAAATGTTCACCGGATTTATACGAGTGATCATCTTACCTAATTCATTCGGCGGCGAGGCATTTTCCACGGCGAGATGAGTTATACTCTTGAGAAAGGGAACGAATGCTCCCGTGTATTGTCTAATGCGTCTCCTAACTATCCTTCACACCGTAATTCAAACTCGACACGAAACACCGCCACCGATCAAAAGTTTGGTGTGCCGTGCGCGTGTTCTGTGCAATGGCCGGATACTTCCGTTGCTTTCTGTACGAGAGCTCCTGTAATTCTGGCCCTGGTTAACGGGCGCTCTGATTTCGAAACTTCAAAAGACTCTGCGAAACTCTCGCCCCAGTGTTAATTTTCGGTACGTTAATTTGTAACTCTTCGGGAACTGTCTAACGCCGATGTATATTTTAAAGTTATAAACTTTTAGCTTTACTAATATAATCTTTATTTTATTATCCACCATTCTCGTACGTTTTGTTTAGTTTCACTCACACGGTTTAACTTCGTTTTCGTTATTGTTATTATTGCGTGACAACTGTATATTGTACCGAAAAGAGAAGTCAAATGAATATACGGCTAAACTTCACTTTAGGGAGCCAGAAATTTTTAACTTATTTTATAAAGTTCTGCAGATTTTTACAAGAAAATTCCAAAAATGGATGTATTGATTCTAGGAGATCAGTGATCCAAAAGTTATGAGTGTTTAAAGTTGAACGTTTTTGTTAGGTAAGGATGCCGCCATATTGGCAAGTACTCAGGCACCGTACAATAAGCGGAGTCGTTGGGTGGCAGCACAAGTACGTTTTACAACTATCTTGGTTTAAGTTTCCAAGATGTTCGCAAAAATCATGTTTTTTCACATTTCTTTACAAAATCTACAAGTAATCAATTTTATTTACTCCGCGTTTTCTTTTCATCCACACTATACGCTTGAAAATCTATGGTATCGACATTACTCTATCCAACAAAAATGTAAATTTCTAGTGTAATCGAGTGGGCTAAGACTATTCATAGTACTATAATTCAGGATATACGAGGGCCGTGCAATCGCTTGCTGGTAAGTCGTTAAAAGACGATAGAAGATAATGGATTCTTCGTTAGGACCTGTGTCTAATGTTATTAGTTAATTTTCCTTGAGTCAGGGATACCACGAGTTCTCCATTAAACGGAAGGATAAAATAAAAGAGTTATCAGACGCGTGAAACTGGCCACAACGGTTGTAAAAATGTAAAATCGCGACCGCAGTCGAATGGCTATTGGACATTAGCCTCAATGTCCTCCACGGCGGCGCGGCGTTCAGAACGAGCGTGTTCCCAGGTTAATGATAGGATCGAGTCCACGTTAGAGCCTCGTTTGACACCGTACACTGCTTTGAAACGCCAGTCTCCCTTGAACATTCTCCAACACTTCGATGTTGCTCGATCTACCGTTAGACGACGCGTCTGCGCTTGATAGCAACCCTTTCACCCTTGTCTAACTATTTGAACCGACAAAGGTTATACGCGAAACGTTGCAATATATAATACAGGCAATATTGTATTAACCCCTTATACTGATATGCCTGTGAATGCATATTTATGTTTGGGCGAGACCAGGATCCGATGGAACACAAAGAAGAAGTAACATTGGTAATAATTCAAAATCTATTATAACTGCTAATGTACAGTGACGAGCAAAAGTGTAAACATACTTCGCTAGTTTTACATAAAATGTGATAATACAAACTATTTTTCAATTTTAATTTAATTTAATTCAATATAATTTAATTTAATGATAAAGCCTAAGCAATAATAATTATATGGTGAACATGATAAACATAATATCACAGTTTATTTTCGTTAATATTAACGATATATAGAATATTTTACAAAAATAAGGATTTGTAGCAATGTTTACAGTTTTGCACGTTTTCTCAGAAACGGTTAAGATCGTATTCAAATAGTAGGGAAATGAAATTGTCGACAAACACTGATAGCCAACTGTCGTGAGACACGTTCAGACTAGTGTTTACATAGTTATTCTTCAGTTTGAAAGTAACTTGACACGTGAGAGGCAAGATGAAACCACTTAGTGCAGACAAGAGAAACAGTATAATTTCATTATGCGATAAAGGATTTTCACTGCGGCAAATTGTAGTAAAATGTGGTGTAAGTCATACTACAGTTGCAAAAATTAAGAAAACCTGCGATAGAGCGTCAACTTCTTCAAGAATTGATAGACCAGCACTTGTTTTTGACAAAGCTGCATTGGAAATTGCACATCATCTTCGGTTTGAAAGTCATTAAATTCGAAAAATTGCGGCTCAAGCCGTTGGATAAATGCAAGTGAATGGACCATTCGCTAATCCTTAAATAGAATCGTGTTGAAAGCGAAAGAAAAGAAACCCAAATCAGCTTTTTCAGACGAAAATATTAAATTACGAAAAAATTTGCTCATACATACGAAGAATGAACAACAGAAGATTGGAAAAGAATTATATGGTCTGACGAAACAAAAATCAATAGATTTGAATCTGATGGAAGATCCTGGTACTGAACTTTATCCGAAAATAGTAATCTAGCAAGTAGCATAAAACAAATTTTGAAGTTCTGGGGTGGTTCGATTATGTGTTGGGGTTGTTTTACTAATAAGGGTGTTGGTCCCTTAGTTCGGATAGAGGGTATTATATGCAAAGGGCATTATTTAAATGTTTTGCAAAATAATTTACCTTCTGTTGTTGATTCTGTTGAATTTCCTGTCGATGAAGTAGTATTTCAAAAAATACTTTGTTTTACTAATACGGGTGTTGGTCCCTCAATGCGGATAGAGGTATTATATGCAAAAGGCATTATTTAAATGTTTTGCAAAATAATTTACCTTCTGTTGTTGATTCTATTGAATTTCCTGTAGATGAAGTAGTATTTTAACAAGACAGGGATCCTAAACATAACTGGCTAATAAATCAAAAATTTTCTGTGATGAAATGGCCAGCACAAAGTCCCGATATGAACCCAATAAAAAATTTGTGGTCAATTTTGAAAAGAAGGCTAGTAAAAGATGACAATCCACCTTCAGGTGTTTATGAATTGTGGAAAAGAACAGAACAAGAATGGTACAATATTGAGCCGGAAATTATTAAACATTTAATAAATAGTATGCCACGCAGGCTAGAGGCAGTACAAAAAAGTAAAGGAAAATGGACAAAATATTTATTTAAATCTGTATTTCGACAAGCACAAATATAGTGCAGAACTGTAAGCATTGTTACAAATTTATATTTTTGTAAAATATTTTATATATCGTTAATATTAATAGAAATAAACTGTGATATTATGTTTATCATATGCACCATATAATTATTATTGCCTAAGCTTTATCATTCAATTGAAAAATAGGTTGTATTATCACGTTTTATGTAAAACTAGCGAAGTATGTTTACACTTTTCTCGTCACTGTATCGTTTCACAGTGGTTCGATAAGTGCATTTTAATAAATAAGGTGAGTCACATAACGTGAGAACTCATGTATCGTTAATGTTTTTAAAGGTACGTCAAATATTTGAAGAATAAAGCCGAATTGTTCAATGGGGCTCATTGAATGCTCCTTAAACACAGTGAAGAAAGTTTTTCGTTCACGGAAAAGTGAACTAGAGAACTTAATTAAACTCGACGGTCAAGGTTTTACTTGACCGAGTATCCCCCAACGGTTCGGTTTTATTGCATCATGGTTTCGTGAATCACCGATAGAACCCAGTACAAACGTTCTCCGACTTTATCTCAACAAACTGAACACCAACAACAGTCCTATAATGTCCAAGATATATGGTGCCATATAAAAAAACTCGAGGTGATCTCCACTTCTTTACGTAAATAGCATTTCTTGTGATTTAAGAGTATTCGAACATGCGTAGCCTATCAAGTACTGACAACATTTTGTTTGAAATATTTTTCAATTGCACTACCAGAAATGTCTGAAAAATGGCGACAAAGCTTAACGGATGCACCCTGTATAGTAGTCTATCTGAAAAATAGATAGTCGAATTATTTATGATAGATATCGAATTATTCGAATTTGAACAGCGACAGCGAACATCATTTGATTGATATCCTATGAACTGCCGCGGCAGTAGGTTCATTTGGGCAAAAACTTATTTCTCCGACTAAAAGAAAAATGTGAAATGTTATTATTAATTTGTTGACAGATAAAGAAAAAAACATGATGGTTTTTTTCAGTAAACCGGTTTCAAATTTATACATAACACTTATATATCTTCTAGTAAATTTCTTCCATTAGCTACAAAAACTTATATTATTAAGTTATCCGGACAGATATAATCAAGATTATATAAAGATTATTCTACAGAAGAATATTGCGATGTTAAAAAAAGGGACGAAGAAGGAAATCAAGACACATTTATGATGACAAATGCTATGGAAATAGTAATCAATAAATATCCGCAAGAACCTGAAGAAGTGACTTCCTCTAGTCCTCAAACATTAAAGAAGGAGTTTTTGGTTTTGGAGACTACAAATGGAAGAACAAAAAATTTAGATTTATTATTGAATGCATTAAAGACAAGTAAAACCAGTTCATTAGCAAGTGAGCCAGTTTTTTCTATTTCTGGTAATTTTGTGTCGAAAATAAGGACACGACTAAGCAATGAATCCACTGAAGTTCCTTGCTTTGTGAAGTCATATTATATTAAACAAAGAAAGGAATAAAATAATAATTTTCATAAATATTAAACATTTGGTAGTTTCTGTGATCTTTTAAGAGTATTACTTTGCTAATTTTGTATTTTAATTATAATCTCATGTATGTACGTATATGTACCTTATGTTTTCCTTCTTTTTATATTTTTGAATTATTCTAAATAAATAAAATTAAAAATTTCTATTTTAATTTGTAAATATATCTTGTTTTTTATCTGTAAAAATTCGAAACCGGTTTAAACCGGTTTCACAAAAAAGTTAAATCCGCGAAAACCGGTTTTTGTATAAAACCTACAATGCACTTAAGCGTAGCTGTTCGGAAACAGTCTAGAGAAGATTTTCGTGGGTATATCATCGTGAAATAGTGAACACAGTGATTCCAAACAGTGAAAAATCATTTCCGACATCTCATGTTATATGAATTCCGGAAAGGAAGTTCAGTAACAATCGCCACGAACAACATATGCGCTATTTACGAAGAAAGTGCGCTTTCGTCTCGTACCTGTAGGAAGTGTTTCCAACGTTTTAAAGGTCAGAAGTTTTGTTTAGAAAACGAGAAACGTTCTGGGCGCCCTCCTCAGACAGACGAAGATAAAATTCAAGACCTTATCGGATGAGCTATACACACTTACTTAAAAAATATCTGTAAAGGAAAAAGTTGGCATCATTTCTTTGCGATATAGAGAAATCATTAACCGGCGAACAGTAACTCAAAGACTAGTTGAGTCTCTAGCAGTATTACTAAAACTCTTCACCTTTAGTAAAGAACAACACTTCACGAGTGAATAGAATAAAAATTATAAGGTGTTGGAATATATATATTATTTTCTATATATTTAATTATCTCAGGAAGCAAAAGTTTTATATTTTAGAAAAAAATCTTTTAATCGACTATGGAGAAAAATCATTATCTGACGAACAGTAACTCAAAGACTAGTTGAGTCTCTAGCAGTATTACTAAAACTCTTCACCTTTAGTAAAGAACAACACTTTACGAGTGAATAGAATAAAAATTACAAGGGATTGCAATATATATTATTTTTTCTACATTTAATTATCTCGGGAAGTGAAAGTTTTATATTTTAGAAAAAATCTTATAATCGACTTTTGGTCTGCTTTTGCTACCAAATACTTCACTGTTCATCGTAGTATGCTGTCTACGTAGATCTGCGAGGCAGCGTCGCACAGTGGTCCAAATTAAAAAATCGTGACCCATTTGGTTATAAATTTTGAACCAGTAAAGATATTGCAATGAAATTTTCACCAACAATATTTAAAAAAGTAGTAATTTTTAACTATAGGTAATTAAATCTTTTTTGCATTTGTTAAACAACAATTATTTATTAATTTTAAATGAACTTAAAAAATACCCTCTATCAATTAAAGATAATCATAAGAATTTTTTATCATTTTTTCAGGTCTACTTTATTAATCTATTCAATACAGTAATTATTAATTTAAGGTATTATTTGTCACCGTCGAGGAATGCTTTTTATCGAGGAATAAATCTCCAATCAAAATATTAAATAGAATCGCCAAGGTTCTTAGAAGAAGAAAGGCAATTTCATTGGAGAAAAAACATCATTTCTAAAATGTTTGAAATTGATATTCGTTTTCTCTGTAACTTTTTATTCGATTTCATTAATATTGTATTTTTGAGATATATGGACATTTTGAAACAAGACTCCGTTAAGTAGAAGTCGATGTCTAAAAGTTGATTATTGACCAAATGGGTCACGATTTTCCAATTTGGACCACTGTGCGTCGTAGTAAATTTCAGTTTGGTCCATATCTGAAAACCAGGGCAAACAGACTACGATCGTATCTACCCTAGTGTTAATTAAGTCATGGCAATTCGAGGAGCCCGTGATACACGTGATTTGTGATGGTGCTCGTCGTTTATGGGCATATGTGAGAACACCTACATTTCCGTTAATGAAGTTGCCCAAGTCCCATACACCGTGCAGTAATCGATCAATCAGCTGTCACGTCCCACTATTCAACAAGACATCATTAGCGAAACAAAATACAAACTTTCCATTGCGCGTTATTCGTTAATGACATACTTACTGCACCAGAGCAATTTCGCTTCCCATTGAAAATTGAGTTTTTCCGATGTATTCATTTGTGAAATTGTTATAATAATTAAGCAAGAATTAATTATGAAATAAAAACAGTATTGTACTGGTTGACTGAACTATAGTATCGCGCACCACCATTAAATAACTTAAGTCAAGAGAACGATAGAAATAGATATACAACGAATAGAAAGAATGCTGAAGAATCACACGTTCGAGATTTACGAAAACCATTTTTGTGTTTTCTCTTGGATATTCTCTCTTCTCTATTAGGACTAATGAAGGTCAATACTTTTTTTACGCAGAATTCGACATTCTTCCATGTATTGGTATAAAAAATATATGGCTGTGTCCCAATATTTTGTGGGACTATTATTATATTTATTTGGTTTTTTGGGTTCGACACATTGGGATCGAAACGTTGAGGATGTGTTAATTATTTGCAAATTTGTTGTTGTTTATTCGAACCATGTGCCGAAATCATAAATTTATTATATATAAAAAATATAGCATTCCATTGAAAAAAACAATGTCGACTGTCTGTATACGAAACTTTTTCGTGAAACGCAAACCTTGGAAGCTACGCAGGTGTGCAAGTTTTGCGAAGCACCCTGTATGTTGCTATTATACAAATGTAGCAACACCAATACGTCGAAAATGTGACCACAAATGCAAGAAGATCCCATTTTACCAATAAGTTATAAGTTAGACTGCGGATCTTTATGCAAAATAAAAATGTTCTGCATCGATTGTGGGAAGCGGGAATAAAATGAAAATTGATTTCATCTCTTAATAGATTTTTCACATTGAAGAGATCATAACAATATTCGTAGATTTTTCTGATTTTTCATTGTTTTATATTTCACCCAGCCAATATCTTCATAAATGTATAAAAATCCGCCGACTAGCTATCAACATTTGAAAAGCAATCCAGGGCTAAATAATAACACTCATATGCAGATATTTGAGTTTTCTTTTATCCGCCATTGTACAGGATTTTGTTAAATATTTGTGGTCTTTGAATGCATAAACGTCGGTAGTTCACTCACGACATATTTCGTACGAACAAATTTTAACTCTGCGTGAAAAGAAGTATTAGACGATTGCACAAGTTCGTGGCCGATTTTCATAGATGTCGAAAACTGTAGAGCGAAGTGTAAAAAAGGATTATGTAGCCACCATTATTTTCTAATTGTAAAAATGAATGATGACTATACCATTGATTAATAAAGCTGTATTCTTTAAAATTTAACCATTTAATTTTATTTTCAAATCGGACACGAACTTATGCAATCATCTGATACATCTCGAAGGAGCATTTTTATTGCCCACTATGCATTTCTCCCGATAACGCTGATACTTTTACGGGGTTCAACCGCGCGATGTTTGCATTTTTATCTGGGCTCGATTTTGTCGCAAGAGTGCGTCCTCGATTCGACAAGCATCTCTACGTATGTATGTAGATGGCGTACAGAAGGGCCTGAACGAAATGATTTCGTCGAAGAGAAACGAGAGGAAAACGTTTATCAGGAACTGGTGTAAGAAAAGTGCAGCGCTATCGAGACGACAAAAATGCGAGTGGTCGGTGGTCTGATCTACCTTTCTTGCGAGCTGAAACGAAATTGCGTCCGCAGAAACGAGCAGCAACGCGCGGAACCGAGGAAATTCGACGTAAAGATAAACGAACTCCCGATCTGAGCGTCGTCCAGCTCGATCCCCGCTCGTAATCCGGGATGAATTCGAGTGATCACGATCAGGATTATGTGGCCAGGTCACGTTATACGCGGCCGAAGGTCTGACAGGAGGGCCAGGAACTTGGCGTGCCGTGTCGGCGGCCGATCAATATTACGTACACCCGGCTGGAACAGCGAACCGAACGCCGTACAACCAACAGGTGAAGTTATATCCGTGGAAGAACCGTCGTCGCTACGAGGCCAAGGGGAGAATATAAAATTACCCTGCCCTGGACTCGAACACTTAATGGACTATCCAACGTCAGTTCTATATAGCGTTCGCTTTTCTTTTGAGGTTTGCGTTTCCGGTTCCACGGTTCGGCGCACAGTGAGTCGGATTGCTAGTTTTCTGGACAAAATTCCATATCTGAAAACCATAAATGGTTCTAAAGTTGTTTTAAATAAAACTTTTAGGGTATAGAGTATACAGGATGTTTTGTTTATCTGATAACGGAAATGGTAATTATTACGAAAGGGTCACCGTACTCAGATTTTGATGAAATTTAAATATGTTATGCAGCAACACATTTTGAACAACTTTTTCCTTTTCCAATATAGGGGGGTCGCTTTTAGTTTTCGAGATATTTGCAAAACATTATTGCTAATATTGTATAATTCATGTACTTTTTTTTGTAAGTGGAGGCGTCTCGGAGATTTGAAAGTCAACTTCGGTTTTCTAAATGGAACTTCAATTCAAAATATCAAAGAGCCTTAAATTTTTAATAAAAAAATACTGACCTTTATTAGCCGTAAACCTAATAGTCAACGAAGCACTTTTTTACTCAAAATTTAACGCTCTTCGATATTTTGGCATAAAAAATATAGTTTTACATTTTAAAAAAACGCAGTTAACCTATAAATCTCCACTTACAAAAAAAATATATGAATTACATAATGTATCCCTTCAAACCATACAACTTCTCTAGAAAAAGTTTTTTCATACAATGGAAGTTATGGAGGATGAACAAGTTATCTGCACTACCCTGTATATCAAAGAACCCTTCAACGACAACATTGTATACCATACAACGCACTGTGCGGCGTGTCGGCAACGCACTCAACGTTGTTCACGAAGCTAATTCCACTCTCTTCTTTTTCTGTTCTTCCGTTTCGTTCTTCGAGTGTTGAAAAGCGCTTAATGCCGATACGCTTACAGTATGTTTCATCCACTGGTTATTCCATTTCCCAACAGGATATTGTAGGGTACTTATCCTTATTAGTGACTCTGTCCGTGTTAATATGTTTTCATGTTTAATTAAGCAGTAAAAATTAATTTGAAAAAATAAATGGAAAAACTGTTTTTGGCTGTAGTACAGTGAGACCCATACAAAATTATGAGCTGAGATCTTGAGGCGGGTCTTCATTAATTTTTCAGATACTAACCCTTTCCACTCGGATCTATTTTAACTCGAAAATTAAACATTTCTTCCGACCTAGAATTATATATATTCTATATGATTTTTTTAATTTCATGTACTTGAAATTTACGTAGTAATTTATTTTCATTAGTAATTGATAACATGCCAACATATTTAATAATGTAAACAATATTGTAAATAATGGTACAGCAATTTGTAGTGGTAACTCTGCGCCACCACTCCAGTGCTAAGGGTTAATAGTATGTATATTTAGTAATAATTGTGAGTAAGGAATGTTTTATAAAATACTTTGAAGACTATTTTTGCTTTGAAGTTTCTAAACATAAATTTTAAGGCTGGGTGACTATTTCACAAGAGACTATGTTTACTGAATAATTCCACAAGGGGATGTCGTTCTACGTACTAATCGATTTTTCTTCGGAACGTTCTACAAAGAATAGGTTAAACTCGGGAATATTGTACTACAAAGAAGTAGTAATTACATATAATAATAGTATAAAGAAATGGAACCATCAACCTTTCAATAACACGGTTAAGGCGTTCAAAACGCTGTTAAATAAAACGTGGAAATAATACAGATAATGAAGAACGTAATCCGTGCTATATCGAAACTGTGTTTTTGGAATATTGTATTGTACCGGAACTGTGTTCTCAGAATGTCTTGATATGGCGAATCATGTGTCATGTGATATTTAGAAATAAAGCAGAACTAGAAAAAATTAAACAATATATAAATTTTTTCGATTTAAATCTTTTTTAATCAGAAAAATGCTACAAATAAATTGGTGAAAATCTCATTAAAAAAATAATGAAAAATAAAGAAGTTTTGTAGTTGGATTAGTAGTAGTTCACACCGATATACCCTACCCAGTCTCGTCCCCTCACGGGGTTGCACCCCTCCCCAATGGAAAGGGTAGGCGAACTGACATAGAACGGTCTCCTCTCTTCGGCTTAGAACGGGACTGTATTTCAGAAAACTACAAAAGTATTTATTAGCACGGGGTAAGAAATTATTAGATTCATATAATGAACACAAACTTAATAGATACGGAATGAATGATTTATACTTTACGTTAGGTTAGTTTTATTTTTGGAAACCTTGGCAGAAAATTACAAAGATTTTTGTTACGAACAGACTGCGAATCTTTATGTATTTGCAGCAAAATTGTGTAGATGGCAGATAAAATTGTTGGAAAATATAATAAAATTGAAGATATCACGACATATGATTCCTGCTCTATTAAAATCATTGAGGGGAGAAATAACGTTCAATTCAGTTTCAATTTCTTGCAATCGATACGGACAATTTTTGTTTTGCAAAAAGATCCACAGGCTAGGAATGAGTTTTCATAGATAAGTAGATATCTGCATTTTTTCATTTTCATTGTTGGCGATGGTTAACCTTGCTTGTAGTTTCTTTAAGTTTTGTATTTCGAATAAAGATGTCACAAAAAATTTGTATTTCTTTTTGATAGGGGGGCACAAATTATAATTTTACTCCCGGGCCCAAGTTATCCTTACTGCAGTCCTGATAGTAACACAGTAGATACTAAAATGTCATGAAAGCACAACAGAAAACAGTAAAACGGGGCAGCGCCAGTCAATTGTAACGGTAGTACCTACTGGTCGTAGAAATCGAAATGAATAATTTAATACGCAACGAAATTACATTGGAATTCAAAGAAATGAACCGAAACCTCTAGGGATACAAGCAACACAATTCGACTGCTTTCGAATGGAACTGAAACATTCATAACGTCCCAAATCCGAAGTGATTGGATTGGAACAATTCCACATTAAGAAATTCTAGTAAGATTAACTTTAACAACAAATAAGCAAATTTGAACTACATTATAAACCGAATAGAACCAGTTCATTTGTCTACCGTTAATTTAAAATTGAAATAGAAGAAGAAATTCTGGAGATCATACTTTAATCCTGTATTCCATAGTTAGTAAAACACATTTAACATTGTTCAATAATTGTTGTAACACGGACAAACAAGTTTACTCTGTGTCAGATTTTTTCAAATGACTGAGCGATGCCCAACTACTGATATATTTGATGGGATGTAATTTAAGAAGTTCCGTCAGGTACGTACGTGTGTCCGTAGCCAGTTTTCAAATCAATATTTGTTGTTTGTAATCTCTCTGTGTGAAATGATTAATTTCTCTGCGGCTGTGATGAATTTTACATACTCATTTCAAACATGAAATCATGAATAAAACACACTCGAATGAATTAAAGTTTAAAATAGAAATGGGTGTGGCAGTTACAGCTTCATTGTAAAGTTTTTAAAAATTGAAGTCAATCGAAAACAGTGCATGCATCAAATCCCTGGCACTGTCCCTTACGCCGTGCTTCACTGACCGCGTTCTTTATCAAACAATGTATTATTTATTGTTAATAATCAACTTTTCCGTGAGCCATCAAAATACACATACTTTAACACTAGAACTGCCACACCAGTCTGAATGAGTAGTTTTACAATTTCATTTTAAAATACTTGCTTTACGTCACATTTTTTCCTGCAATGATCTGATGACTTTTGTTAATATAATGAATTTTATTTTTGTTCAAATTATTCAGAATCAAAATAATTTTATATCATGGTTACTTATACATATACCAATACCAGTGAATTTGACTGGTACTTCTAAAAGTTGAAAAATATCCAATAATCCGAACCCGAACCAGAAATTGTTTAGTAGATATTTATATAGATTTATCAATATTTTGTTATGAAATTTTATCGCACGCAACGTCTTATTTTAGCGCCACAACATTAACATAAGCATAGCCGGGATGTAAAGTATCATAGTCATTGATGTTGTTTCACGAGGCCACTTTGTATACCAAAGTTGTTGGAATAGGACTTAATTCTTTTTATATAACGATATTTTACAAGCCCCAAAAATGGCGAAACGATTGAAAATCTCCGAACTGTTGCAAAATATGAACAATATACCAACGAAATGCTCTGTTATCGTGGATGGCGAATTGTATGATCATGAAGAAAATGAAATTGAATTTCAAGTGATAATAGTGATAACGAGATTGTAGAAAATGAATGTGTTCAAGAATCCTCGGATAGAGAATTAGAAAATATTTTGAATCTACCTAAAAGAAGATGTACTTGTGTGCCTTCAAGTTTTCAAGATGGAAATGAAAGTATACAAGATCATCACAATAAAATTACCGCAGACGGTCCCAGCTGAGAAAAAATAACAGAAGGGTCTACGGCTGGCAGATTGCCACTATATAATATTTTCAAAAACATATTCGGCTCCATATTCCTTTTGTAAGACAGTAAGAAAACAATAAACATAAAATTAATTTATTATTTTGTATTTTTTAAGGACCAATCATTTTGACTGGTTACGTTAGAAAGAGATTCTTATAATAGCGTCTTGACTGATGGTAGTTCTAGTATTAAAGACTTCTTATTCTTAGATCCACTGCAGACAAGTAGGTTCTGAATTGAATCTGACATATCTAAATTCTAAAATAGATGTGTTCGTGTCTGAAGGTCTTTTTGCTTGTCACTTCGCCGTTCTCTCACTCTCCTTGCATTTCCGCTCATTTCGAGAAGCGGAAACTTCTATCCCTTTCACTTATTCGAACGTTGGTCAGCCATGAATCACCCCTACCAACACGAAAGTGTCCTCAGGATATGGTTTCCATTCGACCAATGGGTTGCGGAAGGTATTACTTGTATAGGATTGGAGTAAAATCTATACCGCAGAATTTTACTGTGCAACAAAAACTTGGTTATTCGAGGTGATTTGACTCGTGCTTTAGCAACGGCCACGAAATTGAACACAAACAACCACTACTATAAACACAAGCCATCAACTGACTTAACAACCTTTCTTAAAGTTAATGTTTTGATACTGTACTAATAAAAAGGACTTTTTTCTCAATTGTTGATAGATGCAGCCTAAATCTCTGAAATATGCTTTCAGTTTAGTACAGGCACAAAATCTCTAATAATGCGCGTATTACGTTGTAATTTAGTAAATGAAATGATTTTCTCGGAAGCTCAATAGGACTTAAATTTATCAAATTTTTCTTGAACATCAGTACATAATTGCGGGATACAGGAATGGAATTTTGGAAAATAAAAATGATGCTTTATTTGTCTACCAATAAGTTAATAATAGCATGTTTTTTCTTTTGATCGGACAAATAGGTTTATGTCAAATCAGTTTTTTTGGGTCTCTTGTTCAAGACGTTATTACCATTCAGAAAGTTTTGCAAACTTCAAAATAAATGGTAATCTGAGATTGCAAGGTCTTGGCCATATGCTGGATGTGACATCACTTCTCAGCCAAGCCCTGGTAATTTTTCACAATTTACCAAGGACGTGTGTGGTCTAGCGATTTGTCGTGGTGGAACATGAATTCCTTTGTGATTTTTTAATTCTGGCCGTTTTTCTTTTATTGCTTCTTCCAGTTTTCACGATTTGTTGACAGTAAACCTTTGAACTGATAGTTTGGTTCCCTGAGAGGTAAATATGGCCATCGACAACTTCAGTGGATCAATCTGAACGTTGGTCATCTTTAACCCTTTGCACTCTAAATTATTTATTCAATTTTGTTGCCAACAACTCCTTTTTATTTTAAGTGTTTCATTTGAAACTTGCTTCAAAAGACTTTCAATGTTCCTTGACTGCTATTTATTTTTGTAGGGTGATGCCGTTTCCGAGCGGGAATTTCGCCGAATGTTACAACGTTAGTAACGGTAACAACACGACGCGACGACCTGTTAACAACGTTATTGATTGCGGTTTTCAAGTTTTTTAAAATACGACGTTGATTTATTCGAGTGCAGCGCGTGAACAAGGAAAGACGTTTGTGATCCGAGACGTAAATCTCAGACGGAGATTCGGACGTGAAAGTTTAGTCAATGGTATTTGTTATATTTTCTAATTAAACAATATCTATTACTTTTCGTGTTTATCGCTGCATTATTTCCTAACGTCTCAGATCTTACATTTTAAACAATTTTGTTTACTAATTATATCAAATATAGATCTCAAACTTAGATCTAGAACTCAAAGAACTCTAACCCCTTGCACACGGAGATATTTTGAATGAAATTAGCATAATACGTCGTACAATATCTGAATGTCTAGTAATTGATTAACTACTGACATATTTAATCATGTAAACAATATTTTGAATAATGGTACAGCAATTTTTCGAGTGCTAAGGTTTAAGCGAAAAATCTCCAGAATGGAATTTTTGTGATCCAATTATGACACGTGCGTTCTGTTAAGCAATCAACAGCCTAAACGTTGCATTAACTGTTGCACGATTCAGCAAAATTGGTTACCGATAGCAACGGTAACCAATTTTGGTAGGTCATCAATAACAGCAGTTCCACTCCTTGATTTCGACAATCAAATTGCAATCCATTCTTCCGTTTGATCATGCGTCTTCAATTCGTAACGATTGCATTCATTAGTACACAGGATATTGTTTGGTAATGTCGTTTGATTGATTGAGTAAAACTTCACTACGTAGCTTCACGCTTTAATGTATTCATAATGCGCGTGCTGGATCCCCTGGCAGTTCTAATCACTGGCATTCTATTCGATTCGTGGATCGTTCATTAGGTCGCTCAGCGGTTGCCTATAGCAGTTCTAATGAAAGCCGTATTCAGAACGCCGCTCTGAAATCGAGATTTAAACCCCTGCGACAAGCCAACGGTAGAAAATTAACAACTTGTTTGATCCCTTTCTTGCAAACGACTTATTTTTCCACGGTGCGTGCGAGTGGATTTTTATTTAGTGCAGCCTTCATGACAATTGCATAGCGTTCCTTCGATTCCAAACCATAAAACACGGTACAGTAAATCCTCATTTACTGTCCGGGGTCTCCTGCGCGAACGCTGTCCAGTGCCTACCCACTCCACTGCCGGTTAAAATTGATCTCGGCTCAGGTAGATCGGTATGAACACCACTACATTGACACCATGAATCAAATGTTCAAACTTTTTAATTTTCATTATTTTTTTATAGGATTTTACTGGCTTATTTCTGGCATTTTTCTGATTAAAACAAGACCAAACACGATATACAGTATTTAATCGATATAAGTCGCCAACATGGGTCTTTCGAAAGCTTACTCTATACATATATGTATTACCCTAGTGAGAACCTGTTTTCTCTCCCCTTCCCACGACGTGTATACACAAAAAGTAAACGTTTTCACGGAGCGTGCAAGAATATGAAAAATTCAATACAGTATTAGCAATAGTTTTTTGCAAATATCCCAAAAACTAAAAGCGACACCCATATTTTGGAAAAGGAAAAAGTTGTTTAAAATGCGTTGCTGCATTTCAACAAAATCGGAGGTCAGTGACCATTTCACAATAATTACTGAGAATTCTTACATTTTTCAATGTCTACCATTTCTTTTTGGAAACAATCACGATTTCGATGAAATTTCTTAACTGAAATTTTGTCTTTAGCTTCTTAGACCGGGCCTCCCCATAAGGAGAGATTTAATGTTTCCACAACGAAATTCTATTTTGATTTGATAAAATTTCCACACTTTCTAATAGGAGCGCCGTGAACGTAACGAATGGTTCATAAATTGCCCCGAAAGTAAGGAGTAAGTGAAAATGGTTGACCGTGCAAAGGCGACAGGTGATATTATGTCGGCGCAGAGGTCTTTCCTCTTCGTTAGCATTTGAATCCGAAATCCTCTCGGAGCTGTCTCCAGGCCAGGGCTGCACCATTAGTTGAAACCAGGAACAGTTTGTTTGACTCGATCTATTTTTCTTGAGCAGAGGAACTGACGGTCCTTGGAACCCTCCTTTTCTATAGTTCTCATTCTTCTTTTCGCGACACGTATTCACAACTTCCGTCTACTTATTATGACTGACACGTCTCTGTAAGAAAACGAGCTTTTGTAAAGGGAAACGATTTCTCGTGAAAGCTTCTCCTTTTGTCGGTCGGTCGAGAGAGCGAAACGATCTCATCTATTTTGACTGATTGTTGTCATAGAAACGAGCTGGGAACCTTATCATGAATAAGATAATGCCTAATTGTCTGGGAAACAGTACACGTGGACTAATTCTTGATTCTGTTCTCGAAAATTAGTTGGTGTACAGTGACACCCACTAATATTCAGACACTCTTAAGAAGACGATCACTTTTTCCTATTGTACTATATGATTTGAACTTTTTTGGGAAGCTAGAGCAATTAGTTTGCTACAGGATGTGAAAAAAAAATTTTGTAAAAAATTGCAATTCATCGGAATTGTAGAAAAAACGCGTGGGAAACCACGCGCGGTAGAAGTAAAACTTCTTGCAGTCTAGTAATGTTTAGAAGCAAATTAAGATTGGAAATGTTAAATAAAAAAAAATAAGATCAGGAACAACTAATACAAAGAAAAATAAGATCTGGAACAACTAATACGAAAAAAACAAGATCAGGAACAACTAATACAAAAAAACAAGATCCATAACAACTAATACGAAAAAAACAAGATCAGGAACAACTAATACAAAAAAAACAAGATCAGGAACAACTAATAAAAAACCAAAAAAAAAAACATAAAATCATAGAAAAAGTTTCACTTCACACATAATGAACGATCAAAATTTGCAACGCAAAGAAGGAGAGCGAAGAAAGAAACAGACATAGTTTATAGCATTTCCCATACGCTCTCCTTCTTTGCGTCGCAAAATTTTGATCGTTCATTATGTTTGAAGTGAAACTTTTTCCATGATTTTTCTATGATTTTATGTTTTTCTTTTTGGTTTTTTATTAGTTGTTCCTGATCTTGTTTTTTTTTTTGTATTAGTTGTTCCTGATCTTGTTTTTTTCGTATTAGTTGTTCCAGATTTTGTTTTTTTTTTATTAGTTGTTCCTGATCTTGTTTTTTTCTATTTAACATTTCCAATCTTAATTTGCTTCTAAACATTACTAGACTGCAAGAAGTTTCACTTCTACCGCGCGTGGTTTTCCACGCGTTCATTTTTCTTTATTTTAAATGTAATTTTGTAATTTATATACATATCTCTTGTTTTTTAAATATATATATACTATATGTGTAATATATATAATTATATTACAGTAATGAACACTTCAAAACACTTCAATAATGAAAATGAACACAACATTTCAAAAATGTCGTTGCACGTTGTGTCGAAACCATTACATAGACTGCGCGGCCTGTACGAACCGCTGAAGCCCACAATAACGGCGTGGGTTACAAAGAGTGAAAGAGAGAGAGAGAGAGAGAGAGAGAGAGAGAGAGAGAGAGTGCTATAGATACCGGCTAATGCTTTCTCTCTCACTCTTAATACCCCATGTCGACAGTGTGATCTTCAACTCGCCCGTAAGACGGCACAGTCTATCTCTATATGTCTGTAGTTTGAAAATTGTTACCCTCAGCAAAGAAGTTTCACTTCAAAAATAGTAAAAGTTGCATTTTACAACTTTTTTATGTAGGTCTATATTGACAATTTAAAAACTAACTCTAAGATAAATATAATAGGTAACGAGATATTATCGATATAAGTTCCCATATCTATTCTCTATATAATTTCAATATAAATAAAAATGAAATGCTGTTCGTTGGTAAGCGCATCACTTAATTCAATAGAAATTTGGACAGGACGACTCCTGTCGGGTCAGCTAGTGTATAATAGCTATCACCTGGAAGCTAGTAGGTACTCGAACTGATATCCCTCAACTTGAATAAATACATATGGAAAATTATTTAATCTTCGAAAAGCGGCTGTCGCGAGTGAATAATTCCGAGTCCTGGCATAGATCATTTAACTAACTGTGTCACAATTAAATTGCCTCCCGTAAAAACGTTTCTTTAATTACATATAATCAATTTGCTCTTGCGTATGAACGTCGTGAACAATAAAGTATTAACCCTTTGCACTCGGAGGTATTTTAACTCGAAAATCAAACATTTCTTCCTAACTAGAATAATACCATTCCATATGATTTTTCTCATCTTATCGGTATGAAATTGATATAATACCTGATATAATATTTAAATGTTAAATGTAAATAATATTTTGAATAATGGTACATTAAACTTTAGTGGTCACTCAGAGTCACCACTCGAGTGCCTAAGGGTTAATAAAAATATGATGAAGTTCATTTTAACACAGTTTTATATCTTTTGTACGCCGTTGACCACTCCTTTTATTAACACAAGAACTATCTTATAAAAGTCCAATCCTACACAAGTCATACTTTCCGCTTCCCATTGGTCGACTGGAGACCGTATCCTGAAGACATTTTGGTGCTGGCAGGGGTGATTCATGGCTGACGAACGTCCGAATAAATGGAAGGGACAGAAGTTTCCGCTTCTCGAAATGAGCGGAAATGCAACGAGAGTGAGAGATCGGTGAGGTGACAAGCAAAAAGACCTTCAGACACGAACAGCTCCATTTTAGAATTTAAATATGTCAGATTCAATTCAGAACCCACTTGTCTACAGTGGATCTAAGAACAAGAAGTCTTTGATACTAGAACTACCAACAGAACAGACTCTATTATAAGAAGCTATTTCTACCAAAATCAGTCAAAATGATTGGTCTTTAAAAAATACGTAATAATAGATTATTATTATGTTTATTGTTTTATTACTGTCTTACAAAAGGAATATGGGGCCGAATGTCTTTGAAAATATTATGTAGTGGCAATCTACCAGCAGTACACCCTTCTTTTATTTTTTCTCAGCTGGGTCCGTCTCCGGTAATTTTATTGTGATGATCTTGTATACTTTCATTTCCATCTTGAAAACTTGAAGGCACACAAGTACATCTTCTTTTAGGTAAATTCAAAATATTTTCTAATTCTCTATCCGAGGATTCTTGAACACATTCATTTTCTACAATCTCGTTATCACTATTATCACTTGAAATTCAATCTCATTTTCTTCATGATCATACAATTCGCCATCCACGATAACAGAGCATTTCGTTGGTATATTGTTCATATTTTGCAACAGTTCGGAGATTTTCAATCGTTTCGCCATTTTTAGGGCTTGTAAAATATCGTTATATGAAAAGAATGAAGTCCTATTCCAACAACTATGGTATACAAAATGGCCTCGTGAAACAACATCAATGACTATGATACTTTACATCCCGGCTATGCTTATGTTAATGTTGTGGCGCTAAAATAAGACGTTGCGTGCGATAAAATTTCATAACAAAATATCGATAAATCTATATAAATATCTAATAAACGATTTCTAGTTCGGATTCGGATTATTGGATATTTTTCAACTTTGAGAAGTACCAGTCAAATTCACTGGTATTGGTATGTATAAGTAACCATGATATAAAATTATTTTGATTCTGAATAAGTTGAACAAAAACAAAGTTCATTATATTAACAAAAGTCATCAGATCATTGCAGGAAAAACGTGACGTAAAGCAAGAATTTTAAAATGAAATTGTAAAACTACTCATTCAGACTAGTGTGGCAGTTCTAGTGTTAAAGTATGTGTATTTGATGGCCCACGGAAGAGTTGATTATTAACAATAAATAATACATTGTTTGATAAAGAACGCGGTCAGTGAAGCACGGCGTAAGGGACAGAGTCAGGGATTTGATGCATGCACTGTTTTCGATTGACTTCAATTTTTAAAAACTTTACAATGAAGCTGTAACTGCCACACCCATCTCTATTTTAAACTTTAATTCATTCGAGTGTGTTTTATTCATGATTTCATGTTTGAAATGAGTATGTAAAATTCAACACAACCGCAGAGAAATTAATCATTTCGCACAGAGAGATTACAAACATAACAAATATTGATTTGAAAACTGGCTACGGACACGCATACGTACCTGACAGAACTTTTAAATTACATCCCATCAAATATATCAGTAGTTGGGTTTTGCACAGTCATTTGTAAAAATCTGACACAGAGTAAACTTGTTTGACCGTGTTACAAGTACAATTGAACAAGCGTTAAATGTGTTTTACTAACTATGGAATACAGGGTTAAAGTATGATCTCCAGAATATCTTCTTCTATTTTAAGAAAGTAAGTATTTTTTATGTATAATTTGAATGATATCAAGTGGTCAGTATCCTGCTTTTTAGTTATAGCTGCAAACACGAAGTAAGAATTTTAAAACGAAAGTGTAAAACCAGTCATTTTGACTGGTGTGGTAGTTCTACTTTCTAACACTAAATTTCCACTTCTGAAAAATTTTCGATATTTAACCTATGGTAATTTAAAAAAAACAATAGTACCAAAATAGATTTTGACTTATTTTAAAGCTTGAAGCTGCATCTTTCGAAGGACATTGCTCATTTCGATCGCATATAGTTTCGATTAATATACAGGGTATCTCACTCAAGGGTGACCCGTAGAATATCTTCTTTAACTTTGTTAAAATAAATTCCTTTTTATTGTTGTTTCAATGGTAGAAAGTGGTCAGTATTCCGGAGAGTGTTGAATATTGATTCAATATTCAGATTCAAGATTCAAGATTCAGAGAGTGTTGATATTCCGTGTTGAATCGCATAGCTAAAAAACAATACATTCGGATATGTATCGTGACATGAGTAGGAGCACAAAGATATAGTAAATAAATTCATTGAAAATTTCATGATCAATCCGTCTCGATATATTCTTTCTTCAGAAATCGCGGAAACCCTCTATTTGATCTTTTAAATTGATCGTAGAGTTTTAACCCTTTTAAAAATTGCTATATCATTATTCAAAATATTGTTTAGATTATTAAATATGCTGGTACATAATCAATGACTATACCTACATTTAAGTATTGTATAAGATGTTGTATCAACTTCATATCCATAAATCGAGAAAAAAAATCATATACAAGAGTAGAATTATTCAAGGGCAATGGCAACGTCACGCTAACCGTGCTCCGATTTGTCCGCGTTTAATAACTTGTTGACAAAGCCGCGAAGAACATTTTCGCGACGGAAAAAGTTATTTGACACGACCTCAGAAATCACCCATTTCCAGAAAGTACCAAGTTTTCGGGACACCTTCTAGATAAGAACCACTGTAGTGTGCATTTTAGAAATTGTCTGTCGCTCTTTTGGTGAACTGTTGCCTGCGGGTTACAGTTAGATGTGCTGTGGATAAGTGGATACCTGTTAGCGATACGCTACTTTGACTTTCGCGGCGTTTTAAGTTAGGCAGTGTAGAAAAGTTGAACCGAAATATGGGGATAGCTCTGCTCTACATGGATTTACCACCCCGTGTCACGACCAGCCCGCGGCTATGCTCGTGGTTGCCAGATCCTGCTAGAACTCGTTGTATTAGTACCCTTTGTTTTACTGTAACTTTTTCACTTTATTGCATCAAGCACCTCAATATGACATTTGTATATCCAATTAGAATCTAAATCTAGACTAGGTAAGCCATAGAATTGTAAATAAAAATAAATGCTGTACATAATAATAATTGTAAATACTTAAATCTAATCGCTGTTATTCTATTGTAAATAAAATTCCTTAATATGTACACACACACTCTCTTTCTCTCTTTCTTGCGAAAAGAACTCTAAGTCTTGGTTTTTTGACCGGCGTTCGACCGGGTGATCCTGTAATTTCACTTAGTTAGATTTCCTGAAAGGTGGTTTCAGGACCTTTAAAATGAGTCCCCACACGGGGAGTGGGGATCAAATTCCACTTTTTTTTAGTTTTTTAACTAGCCAAATCAATTTTGAAATTTATTCTAACCGTAGGAGGTTACTATTTGGGTCGCCCCGAGGAGTTTGATACCCCTCTCTCTCTCTCTATCTCTCTCTCTTTATTTTCAATTTTAAATATTACTGCTGAAAATAATGGTTCGCATTCAATAGATTTATGAGTAGAAATAGTTTCCTGGTGATAAGATACACTGTATGTTTATCAACAAACCTCAGTATGCACAAAGAATACAATATTCTATTTTGTGTTTCAGATTATTAAAATAGAAATATTTTATTTTCTGGTTGCCATTGTTAAAATAGAAATATTTTATTTTTGGAATTGTATATATTACTTAAAATACTACTTTTTTAAGCAAGATAAAGTCTAAAATAATAAATAGTATTTGAAATATTTTTTTCGCCAAATAATGCCCACCTCTGGTTCGCTGGACCAGTATTCGTTCAATTCGTCGTTTTATCTTTGTATAATCGATGTTGAATATTATCTGTATTATTAATTATATGACCTTTATATGAGTGTATTAAAGAAATACTATGGGAAAAGTGGCATTGGGATCCCTTATTTTAAATTATATTTTGTATATTTTCGATAAACTGAAGGTGGTTAAATACTACTAAAGTAGTTGTTAAAGAACTATTAAGATAGCCTATTATATTTTCAACTAGCATTTTATGGTTCACTGAATCTGTACTTGATTTATGAAATAAATCTTTAAACAGTGAACGTTGAAATGCTACTTTTTACTTTGGTATAGTAACACTTCAGTGTTGCGGACCTATCAACCTAAACTTTTCGAGCTTCGTTTTAGTCACAAACTTCAACATTAAGCAAGAATAAATAAGTTAACTAGATTATTGGTTTTCTGACATACACAGTTGTAAAATCTTCTTCGTTATAATATAGGCTGTTCCCAATTTAGTGCTACAAAGGAGTCTACTTAAATTTATATAAAAAATAAATTGAAAATGTAGAATAATATATTGCTCTTTAAGGGTTTTTTTTAACAAACAAGGTTAAAAGTCGAGCAAATGTGCTAATTTTCAAAAATGATTCGCGAATTGCATAAAATGAAATTCTATTTAAAAGGATGTTACTACAATATGTGTATAGAATCTCTTTTTTCTTTCCGATCGTATTACCAAACTCAAAATGTCGACAAGTCCATTATACCGAGGATTTCATAGCAATTGGCTGTGTTTTATATATTGAACATGTCTGTTGAAAATTTTGCAATTCATACGACTGTTTGTATTCCAATGAATGGTTTCGTCGCATTTCCATTTGACATATGTATACTATATTCCATATAAACAAACATTACGTGGGAATCAACACAGCATGAATCATAATATGATACAATTTGATCGGTGATTTCATTTTAAACTCGAATGGAGACCAACTCAATGCCTGAATAATCTGGTATAAAAATGAAAACGGATTGCGTTAACACTTTGGGTATCGCACTTATCAGAATTTGCTAGATAAAAAAGGATACGTAATCTATGTTCAAATCATAGTTCATTGAAATTTTCAATTTGCTGGGTCGTATTAAAAAATAGTAAATATATTTTAAGTATGCTAAGAAGCATTACATGTTCTTTTCACAGTTCATTCTACATCCTTAAATCCCTTTTAATCACAGTGTCGGACAAGAGAAAGTCTAAAATTAAAATTTCTGTGAAGTATCCGTAGCTTCTTGTAATTATTATAAAAAAAAACTTTTCGAAAACCATGCTTGTATTAAAATGCACCAAAAAGGAGAAAATAATTTTTTAGACATTAGTGACTATAAATAACTATGCGTCCAGAGGAAAAATTAAGGGCAGATTCGGAATCAGCGCAAAAAACTCTATAAGAACCACCCAACAGTAATTGTTAAACAAATTTGGTGTTGGACAGTGTAAATCGAATCGGAAACTTTCTTCCAGCAGTTCTATTAATCGGAAACTTTTTTGCGTATAACATTTTGTTTATTTTTTCGTTTCTTCGTTACAATAAATGTATGCTTATGTTATTTGGTTGTTTTTCATTCTTTAGTAAGTCCTCTTTAATTTCCCATCAGTTTTAACTCCATAAAGTAATATTTTATACTTCTAAATTGTGAATGTTTGCTCTAAAATCGGTATCAATGTTCCGATCGGAAATATTGTGCCACGGGTTGTAGGAGCGTGTCAGTAATTTCTTTCTCTACATCGAGACAATGAAATTTCATTAGCAGACATGTGTGCAGCCAACATTTGGCATATAGTATCAAGTACAATTAGATGGTTTTATGATTTATACCTTCAATTTAGCCATCCACGGTGCAAGAAACAGTATCGTTAAATCCAGTGCGGAAGAGCCAGGTAGTGAGTAAGCATCTGTACAACACACGCGGTCCGGTCACCCCCACTCTACACATGGGGAGACCCAAAAGGGCAGTCGGTAGAGTTCACTGATATATGTATACATTGGATACAAGATTCCCATAAGGGGTTAACGGAATCCCTAATTTTAGGTTATTTATCAGTGTTTCCAACCTCTGTGCTAGAATCTGAGGGTGGTTTTCTCGACTTCTTACCCTTACTTTGGACGCTCATATTATTAGATATAAACATAATCTCGTTAAATCATGAGCTCGGCGCACTGCGCTGAACCTTCGTCTTTAGAATGAGCTCTCATACAGCTCAAAACATGCTCGTATAAGGACAAACAATTAAATTCCGCAAACACTGTTTTCACCACTAAATCTAGTAATATTCTAGGGTATTTATGTATGCAGAAAGTTTCGGTGTAGAAAGAAAATTTTTTTGTGGTAACACTGATAAACATACATATGTATTGGTCTAACACTTCAATTTTTCTATGATTACACGTTTTTTTTTCTTTTTATTAATATCTTTATTGCTATTAATGGATTTGAATAAATTCAAGACTTTTATATTTTTGTTGTTATGATTCCACGATGACAGTTCTCCTGACTAGGCGCCATCTAGTCCAAGTCGTTGAACTAAAATTGGCTCCAGACTTGTTCTCTTATTCTGTTAGACTTGTTCTAGACTCTGTCTGTATGAACAAAATATGGAGAAATTGAATGCAATCACGGGCTTCAATTGTTTGACCTTATATGAGTATATTTTGAGCTGCACAAAGTTTCATTTGATAGAAGAAGGTGCAGCGGAGAGTTTTGTGCCCCATCATATGAGTCAAAAATGTCGTTTTGTATTAGAAAAATATATTGGAATCTGAGGGTGGGTTTCTCGACTTTTTACCCTTACTTTGGACGCTCGGCGCACTGCGTTGAACCTCCTGTTTAGAATGAGCCCTCACACAGCTCAAAAGTGCTCGTATAAGGACCGTATAATTGGACCTCGCAAACACTGTTTTCAACCTAAAATCTAGTAATATTCTAGTTATTTCAAGGGGTTGTCTTATCCCCTTAAGCGTACCATTCCACGCAAATCAAAACGGAACGCGAGAACACGTGTTTTTTCCGAGGGATCGGTGGAAAGGACGAGAAAAAAATGCGTCCGCGAAAGAAACACAGCGTAAAAATGGAAATAAAAAGTTAACACTACGAAGCCAGCTGGGCTTGGTTATGAAAAGTCGGATTTACTGACCACTTTGTTATTTCCAGGGTAGCGTCGAACACGCTCCTGGAGGGAACTTTTATGGTACCCAGCGAACGATTATTGCGCATCTACTGGCGTTATACGTTTTCACTGTAGCAAAAGCAACAACGAAAATAGGGGGAGACTAGAAAGCGGGGAAGGAATATAGCGAACCAGGCGACCGCTATTCAACGGTATATGCGAGCGCGTATAGATATGTATATGCGAAAGCCAAAGCGAGGCAGTGAGGTGAAACGCATTCAACTCTCTCGATGCGAAGAAAAAGTCCGAAATTTTCAGATTTTCGCGAAGTTGAAACGCGGTCGCTGGTTCCTAGTTCATAGGGCTGGAATCATGGAAGTTTGATAAGCCCCTTTCACCCCAACAACGCACAAAAACAGAGAAATTAAACGATATTATGGACATTGATAGTAACAACATTCCATTTTCCTGCGCTTAATATTTTAGCTTTCGCAACATGATTTTCTATGTAATTCTATGAGTAATATATATAAATTGTTGAATATGGAATAATGCAAGATGGATTTCAACTGTTAAAACGCGAAATGTACAATGAATTATTTTTATGTGACTGAATGTTTATTTAATTTTAATGAAATATCATTTGACTTAAAGTAACTTATTAAAATATACAACAAAATATTTACAGGCTGAGGCGCCGAAGATTTCCCAGAAAATATCTCCGTTGTTTTTAATAGTACGAAAAAATGTTTGGCTTAGTGAGGCGATTACACTGATTACTAACAGATTTCAACTTTTCTTGACGTTTCGATTTTACCGGGTTTTTATTAGCTCACTTACAAATCTTGCAATTGATTTTATACTAACTTCCCACGGGATCAGCGCGGAAAGCTCTATAAGAATTGCATAGTGAACATCGAAACGTTTTTAATGCTAAATACTAAATTTTTCAATCTAAAAAATTTAATTAGAATCCTCAGTAACTAAAATTGAACAGAATTATACATTGAATAATTATTATTTTTAGATCGTATTAGTGACTTTCTCGCAACACATTCAAAATTGCAATATTTATGTCACAGGCGGAACATTTCTCCAATTAAAACAATTTTTTCCAAGTTTCTAATAGAACTTATTAGTCATATTGTATAACACACGTTGCAGTAGCGGTACAGCCACTGCACATATTCTGTGCAATCCAATTGCAAAATCCGCAATAACTCAAACGTGTTATAAATCGATATTCTGTTATTCGTTATTTCCACAGACAAATAAAGCACATTTGATTGGCAACCGAGAACAAAGCCATTCTGGCAATCAGGTATTACGCGGTGTAAGAATTCCATCACCCTTACCTTTCATTTAGATCTGTAGAAAATAGAAGAGCTGAATTCACAAGTCAGAATAAATAATTGTTATTTTTCCGGTGTGACATAAAGAATACTCGCAAATATATGGTTGTAAAGGCGAACAATGCGATAAGTGTCATAGAACCTTCTTGCTGCAACAACCACGAGCTTTTCGAATAAACAAAAATCTTTTGCGAGTCCAAGAGTTTGTTTTGCACTGACAAGTTTTGTACGTGATTTATATAATCGTTGCAGAATTTTGCAAATGAAAAAGCTGCAAAAATTATAAGAAATGCATCATTTTTTAAGGGAACCTAACCTTCCCCCCCCCCGAATGGGTCACTGATAGGAGCTACAAACTGAGTTGTTTATTAATGGATTGTCTCACTTAAAATTATCATAATGCGAATATTGAAAGTTGCTCGATAATCAATAATACAGAGTTCAAATACTATGTATTTGCATGCAATCATTGCAAACCGCAAATGCATACAAAAATACAGTAAATATTCTTATAAAATAAAACATTGTTTATTTAAAAAAATTGATTTTGGTCGTGATAGAGTCAAGATTATCACATGCGTTACGGAGATCAGCACGATTTCCGTGTGTTCACGAATACTCGGCACTTTGTTCGAACTTTGCGTCCGCGAAAACCAGCACGTTTCGACTTTCGAGGCAGAAAGTAACATGTTTCTTTTTATAGCGACGAAGAAGCGCACGCTCTGCTTTTTCAGTGCGAAAACTAAGTTTCAGTAGTCCGTCGTGAAACGTAAGTAGTATAGTTTGCTTCTAGCCGTGGGGGAACGTCACATTAAATAAATTGCCTAACGTCCTACTGCGAAGATAAAAAGATACACACCCCTTTTAACAAGCTTCATATCTTTGGTGGTATAAAAAAAAGTCGATGTTGCAAAAATAGTGTTAGTACGAGCTTTCTGGAATACTAACACAACGGTTTATTTAGGAATTCGTAAAACGGCTAAATTTATGCCACCAAAAATGAAGTCGTATTTCGTAGTGACATAACTGGACTGCGGATTTTATGCATTTCTGGCGAAAATGAGTAGCTGTGCTTAGTAAGTGCAGTGATTTAGTACTTTTATATAGGGAATAACGAGTTAGTATGGAGTAGTGCATTAAAAAATATACGATTCATTTAAAAAAAAAAAAAGCGGAATTGACCTTCATATGACCTCCACGCGTCCACATAAAAGAAAGACATCTCCATCGGAACGTGTGCCCCCTGATACCGTTGAACTTTTATCTGAAACATTTTTTAATATCATCTGTTCTGGAGGTATTTGATTGGGTCGATTTATATGGGACACTATAAGATTTATAATGAGTCCTAACTAAATCCTTAAAGTTAGAACATATTTGTGTTTGCAATCGAATGAATTCATGTTACAAATGAATAGAAGACGATACCGTCATGCGAAGTAATTCTTATTCATTTTGAGTGGTATTATTGGTTTTGTGTAATATTCATTAATACTGCTGTGCACTCCAATTTCGTTCGAAAAAGGAGATAGTTTTTGAAAGAATTCGAAATGTGTGACTGGTGTATAGGTTCGTGGTTGTTTGAAAAGAATTTATTGACAGCCCAGAGAGTGTTAAAAGCATTAACCAATCCATATCACGATACAGGCGGCGAAGCAACGCAGCACGAACATGGGATCATGTACACTGATACAGAGACAGAGCTACTGATAACAATTGTGTCACTGTAGGATAACAACCACCGGATCATGCGTGCTGATACAGGTGACCTCGCGGACATCCGAGTCGATACTGGCAACCCTCGGGTCACGGTACTCAATGGGTACTCAATAACGACAACCCTCGGGTTATGGGACTCGATTTCGATGGCCTTTGGATTACTCAAGGCGATATCAGTGGTTTCGTAGTCACGCAATGTACAAGCAATTCATAATCGCCATTATTTGAATACAGCACTGTGACTATTCATAAACTCAATTTTACCAAGCAACCACCCAGTCATGTCTAAATATGTTTTTTGCAAAGTAGTGACAAACTATAATATCAAGCGTGTTCATTTGAAAACTTTCCAGCCGAATATCTCGAAAAGCATCAAAGATATAAATTTTATTTGGTTGGCCTTTTCAAGGTCTTTTGAAGGTCAACTTTGTTTTTTCCAATGAAAACCTATATTTTTTTATTATGGGATCTTATTGTACGTAAAGCGATGAGAAAGTTTCGTTGGATACTTTTTTTTAGAGCGAGACATATATTATTGTGAAAAATTCTTTGACGCAAATCGTTGGTTTTCCAATTTTCCTCGCTGTACTAAATATCTTTCATACTTGTCGAAATATTTGGCTGGAATGTTTTCAAGTGAACACCCTGTCTATTCAATTTTTCATTGTCACTTCCTGGCATTTCATGTTCGCTTAATGTTTGAAAACACGGCTCTTAGACCTGCGAATATTTACAAACTCTCAAGTGGAGTATTTACAAACTCTCAAGGATTGCAATTCCGGTATACCGGTATACCGAATGCCGGTGTTTCGTGCTATTTTGCAATTTCGTGTAATCGATATTTGCTAAGGTAAAATGCCGGTATTTTCGGTTTAAGCTATATATCTGAAATACGTATTTACAGTAGTAGCAACATCAATAATTTACCAACTTACAATTAGCTGTAAATGAAAAAATTTTCAGAAACAATAATACAAAAGTAATACAAAAAATAGATTTATCCAAAACCGTCAGACGAGAGACCGAGTTGTTGTAAGATGAAGGACATCGAGGCAAATATTTAGAGGAAGTATTCATTCTCATCCTCGTTATTAGACTGCGGATCTTTATGCGTTTATAGCAAAATTGAGTAGATGAAATTGAAAATTGTAGGAAATTTTAAATATTCATGATGTCAATTATATGATTACTCATCTATTAAAATTATTGTGGGAAGAAACAACATTCTGTTTAGTTTCTATTCTTTGCAATCGATACAGACAATTTTTATTTTGCATGAAGGTCCGCAGTTATCATACTAAAGCTGTAACTTTATAGAATATGGGAAAAATAGGGAGATTATGGTACGTGTTAAGAATTGAGGATCGGCGGAAATAAGTGTACGTTACCACTCCTGATTACTGTATCAACAACTCACGGATAATATTTATTCTGTCCACTTTATGATTAACTGGATAATTGTCGATATACATTGTTACTCCATTAACGCTACCGACGCCATAGTCATTACATTCGCAAGAAGGAATCTCATATTTTTCTGCAAACGGAGCTCCGCACGCATGCGCTGTTATTTTACATATTTAAGGTAGCCTAATGCGCAATTGGCTCGATGCGGCCCATAAAATTACGCATATTTTAACAGTACGAACGTTTTTTAACCTTGATAAAATTCGTTAAACTTGCCTTATAAAATAAAAATGTAAATTTTTAACAATAATTCGACTTTTTGCAAAATCCGGGGGTCGTAAACAAATTTTGACATGAGATTTGAAATCAGCGTGAAAAAATCTGCGGGAAATAATGTGTAGCATGTACAAAAAAATTTGTTCCGCGTGTGGTATTAGAAAAACCACGATTTTCTTAAAATTGTGCAAGTTTAACGAATTTTATCAAGGTTAAAGAACGTTCCTATCATAATTTCCCAATTTTTCCTATATTCTACAAAGTTTCAGATTTAATTTTTAAAAAATTCTTTGATTTTGACACAGAATTCATCGGTTTGGCCAATAGTGCGCCGCCACCGCACCGACATATGTACATTGTATGCGCGGCAACCGGCAACGACTGTCCTCGGGAAGCCGCAGAGAAACACTCCAAAATCGGTTCCGAGTTCCAAGGGCAGTCGTCGGCTGTCAAACAATCGACTGTCGATCACCGAGATTCGACAGTCGAAGTCGAACGTTCATTCGTTCGCAAGCGTCCGATCCGAACAGACGTCTGTTTCAGCGAATAAAGAGTGCATACGAACGAACGAGTCTACGTTATTTCACCCGTTGTCCCACACTGAGAAACTCTCAGATGGACGATCTTACGGTAAAGTCATTCCTAGAGTCCTTGCCTTAACACCTTCGTTTTGTTTGGTCTCGATTTTATATCAAATCATGACCTTATATGTATGTCGGAGGCGATCGGCTAGATTCTCCATTGAACCCGTCGGAATTTCACCGGAGACATTCTTCATCGGTTCACCCATCTTTCCGCACGCGCGCGAAATTAACCCCTAGCACTCGGGTGGTTACAACTCTGAGTCACCGCTAAAAATTGCTGTACTACAATTCAAAATATCGTTTACATTATTAAATATGTTGGGATCTAACCAATTATTAAACATTTCAATACTGTATGAGGTATTCTATTAATTTCATATTCACAAAATGAAAAAAATCATATAGAAAGGAATTATTGTAGATAGGAAGACATGTTTAATTTTCGAAATAAAATAACTCCGAGTGCAAAGGGTTAAAAGAACGCGGAAACAACGATCGCTGTCGACCACCCTTTTTTTAAGGGTGGTGGGGAAACGCTCTTATGTACACCCTCTTTCGAATATAGCTGATTAGCTGGGAGGGTAGTGTGGGACTCCGCACCCCCTAAGATGGTGTGCGGGGGAAACGGGACTATGTGAAAATTTCACATATCCCTACCTCTGCCCACTAAAACCCCACCACCCAAGGTCTATGGACATTGAGATTCGTAGACATTCGCGGCTAACGGGAGTTGCGTGACTCACTGTACGCAATACAGCGCAACTCTGTACCGCGAACCTCTTCCACTCCTGACTCCTGTTGTTGTCAATAATGTCGACCACCCTAATCCGCGAGATCCCGTAGCGCAACAGCGAGACACGTCAACGAGCCCACAAGCTTGGCAGGACCTTCGTACATGCAAAACCTCACGTCTGTCCTTTACCGACTCTATCCACTGCGATAGCTTTCCAAAACAAACAACGCTCTTTACTGCCGCGTAGCCCAAACCATTCTGCCACTCGTGGTTCCGTTCAACAAGGTCCCAGCCCATTTTTTCCACACGCAGTGGCGCATCCAGGATTTAATCTGGGGGGAAGGACGAGTTGAACAAAATGACCTTTTTTTAAGCAAAAATATCTGTCAACGGTAGCCACACATATTTATATTATATACTAGCTGCCCCGACAGGGGTTGTCCTGTCCAAATTTCAATAAATTTGTTTGTGATCGTTTTGTGAATTTGTGAAAAGCTATTGGAAATGTGTAAACGAAGTATGAATGAGAAAAAAACGTATTTCTGAGTGATCATTGTATCTATTAACAATTGTGGCCATGGATATTCAATTTAAGAAGGACTACATTTAGAAGATGATTTTTGTAAACTTTTCCAGGACCATAACGACAAAACAAAAAACGAATAACGCATATCCATTGTTGAAATCGTCAATTATGCTCTTGAATTCATACAAAAATCCCATAGAAAACAGGACTTTCTTTTTTTCCCGAATTTTTCATTTTTCCGGACCAATTTTCCAATTTTTCTTTCCCTAAAAACCTTATTCGGACTATTACAAACATTTTCTTTAAAAAATTAGTCAAATCGGTCCAGCCGTTCTCACGTGATGTCGTGACCAACGAACAGCATTTCATTTTTATTATATAGATTATATAGAAGAAGAAGAAGAAGAAGATTCCCTATATATATATATATATATATATATATATATAGGGAAAAGTTGTTCAAAATGTTTAGTTTTACGTATGACATGTCCAAAAATCATCGAAATCGGAGAGGAAGCAGCTATTCTACGGTTTAGCTAATTTTCCAATGTTCCCAGTGTCCCTTTTTCTTGGGGGGGGGGGGGGGGCTTGCCCCCCTGGTGTGCCACTGAATATTAGTAAACCTAATTAGTAACCAAAGATGTTCTATAGGTACAAATGAATCTAATACAACTGGTATATGTTCGGACACGGTTTTTAGACCACATTAAAGGTAATACTGGGTGAAAATAGCACGGGCATCCGACCGTAGCAACATAGTGCATGGCTCGTTTACTTGAAGTAGGAAACCCCCAACAAAAACAGTTCGTTATAACGTTCGCGGACTTCCAAGAAATACGGGCGCATACATTTTACAATTTCAAATAACATCCTCTCGAAATAAAAATTTGTTCATAACTCACAATGCGACTTTAATTTTTAATTGACGAACAGACTGTCTTACGACACACCTATTAAGCATATTGAGAAAGAAATCAAATTTTTACTTCATTCCTGTTGGTTGTAATTTAGGTAGACCGTTTTTATTTCGCGTGAAGATCCGCAGTCTATGCATGAGTACAGAGTTGGGCAAACATCAACTAATAATTGAAAATGACTAATAGTCTGATTAATTGATAGTCAAATTTTAAAAAAGTCAGTTAACTTTTTGATTAGTTAGTCATAACTACATGGCACTAGTTAGTCACAACTCTGAGTAATCGTTAGTTATTGCTTATTAGTTATGATTATTAGTTTAAATGATCAGTCATCAGTGACTATTGTGCGATTAATATATATTAATATGTTTTATCTGATATTTTATCTCAACAAAATTTAATCAATTTAAGCCAAACTTATATTATTTCAGTAAAATTTTGAAAAATCAACAATAAGTTAAAATGTTATTACTACGTGCGTAGTAGGTCTATTAAACATTATATTATATAAAATACGATTCGTGTATTTTCTGTTTGCGTTTTCTTAAAATTTTTGTTTCTGTTTAAAGTCCAAAAAGTTAAATTTACTTTAACGAAATTTAATGAAATAGAATTTAAATTTAAGTTCATCATGTTATTATTACTCTATTTAGAACCGTTTGTAAAAATTTGTTGTAATCTATTTTCTTCACAAAAATAAAATAAGAAAATCTGGAAAACTTTTATTATTCAACTGCCTTTTCCTTTCTCGTCAGTATAATTTATCATAATCTGTATTTTATATGTTTATAAACTGTGAAAAATAAACATCATCTCGGCTTAGGTTAGCACCCCTGAGCTGGATTATTGTACAGTAGTTGGTAACTGGATGCAGCGTTTACGTTTGAATTGTCTAATGTAAAAAGCGTGCAAATATAACGGTCTGATTGAACTGCGTGTGTGATCTGGAAGCGTCAGTAATATTTCGTCCTCGAGTTATATATCAGTTTATATTAATAAATATGTGTTGCGGTATCTCTAGTACACGTTCAATTAAATAGTCTAGCGTATGTGCACCGCATAAAACTCAACATAAACTAAAAGGATATTTTTTTGTTATTATTATGTCTCATTTTAATTTCTAACCATTTTTAGTCATTAGTTATAATGAAATTCTGATTGCGTATTTAGTCATTAGTTATGCCATTATAGTCAGTAATCAATATTCATCCGTAATAAAATTTAGTCATTATTCAAAAATTAGTCATTACGCTCAAATACTTATGCTCAATACTGTAGTCATTACTCATAATCACGCTCAAGTATTTACTTAGTCATTAATTTTTAATCACTTTTGTAGAGCTTATAAAGTTATTAGTCAATGATCATAATTGTGCATGAAACTCTACATGAGTATAGTCTGCTCGTGAAAATAGATATAAATTGTACAATTCAAAAGCCTGTATTCCATAAAGGAATTTCAAACCAACGAAATGGTTACTTAACGCAGCCCTATCCAACTTGTTCTCCCACTATTCGATAAGGTCATCGGGCGTACCCCCACACAGTGGTGCAGATTGCGAAATTTATTAACATTTGGCCTAAAATGAACTTTCTTTTGAAATTGCTTCCTAAATGTCTATGGTCATCTACAGGAAAATGTTGTTCCAAATATGTAGCTGCATAACATATTCTTTCATTAAAATCGGAAAGGAGTACCTCTTTCTATATTTAGATTATTATTTTTTAGTATTTATTAATAATTAATTATTTATAATAAATTATTTATAATAAATAATTAATAAATAAAAAACTAAAAAGTATTTAGTAATAGATATATATTAGAGTAACTATTGTTACCGAATATAGTTTATTTTTATTATTAAATTAAGTGAATCTACGTTATACAGAGAAGGTAACTTAAAAAGTTGAATTGATGTATTTAGAAAAAGAACTACGTAATTCAATTGAGACGAAGAATTAGGATGATAATGAGCAAATAATTCATTCTAGATTCAGAAATCACGATTACGTCGTGAATAAATATAAAAAAACACTGTTATAAATCATGGTTAGCGATTTTGCATGTCATCTTTAGATACATATAATCCTCAAAAATAACGACGGACAAAAACACCCGAACAAAAGAAGATTTTCATTCGTTTTTCCATAACGGTGGATTCTAATAACCATGGATCTCTCTCGACGAGTTTCTATGGATTCAAGCACCCCTACTGTTTGGCTTGTTCACAAATTGCCCCGCAGACAATAAAAATATGAAAAATATATGACCAACGAATGCGTAGCTCGATTGTATGTTTTTGCCAGTACGAGCCAGGACCAGGATATGCGTGCTACATCCTGCTGCTGCGGTAATCATGAGAATGCATGGTCCCTTGCGTCCGGGGCGGTGTTCCTTTATCGTCTTCGGTAATTCTGAATTAACCTGCACCGCGGATGTTATACCGGTCGATGCGAATCTTGGTGGATTGGTGTTCTCGCTGGTCGCGTTATCGATCGTTGTACCGAATCAACATGGAACGCTGGAGTTTTCCGATAAAACCGTCCGCACATTTCAATGGGATAGTAGGAAAATATGAAACAGTTGAAAGATTCTAAGCCATATAAACAACGCCGGATTCTGATGGATTTTCATCGGGAATATGAAAGCAGAGTTACGCGAACGCCTGGAAAAGGAATTATTGTCCGGAAATAAAAACGATGAGGAATCGCTACCACCGCGCCGCTACTGCGCGCTCGTCAGGGAAGATAGAAATTCTCCGTGCTTCTTTAATTTTCATGGTCGATTGAACACTTGTAACTACTGTTCCGATCTACGCGATGGATTTCATTGCGATAGTCGATATGCTACTTGAGCAATTACTCTTCCTTGGTTTTATGCAAGACATACAGTGCCTTAAAAAATTGCAGGTTCAGTCACATTTATGGTTGTAATCAGAGCTGGGGAAAATAGTATTTTAAATGGTTAATAATAAATGATCCTATTTATTTTTAAGTATGTGTAAAATTTTAGAAATGAAATATTTTATTTGATGCAGTAATTGTTTGAAAATAAAATAGTTTATTTGAGCAGTAATTTTTGAAAATATTATTTGAAAATAGTATTTTATTTAAAGAATATTGAAAATATTTGGACTTTGTCTTTATTTTCAATTTCAATTTTAAATAGTATTGTTGAAAATAATGGTTCGCATTCATATATAGTTCTTTATGGTATAAGAAACAAATGATACCAGTCACACAAACATTGCAGAATTCGAATTTTTTCAATATTTGAGCAATAGTGATACATGAATTGAAAGTATAGCAAAGTACAAAAACATGAAAATATTATTTTTAAAATACAACACAGCTATTCCGTCCTCTGCCCCAGTTGAGAGACTTTGTAGCTTTGCTGGATTGATTCTGTGTCTTCGAAGGAACACCCTGACAGATACAAATTTCGAACGCTGATAAGAAATATTAAATTACCTATAAGTATTGTGATTTCTGAAAGTATTAGGTATAACGATGAGAAAAATACAATAGTCTATTTTGTGTTTCAGATTTTTAAAATAGAAATATTTTATTTTGTGGTTCCCATTGTTAAAATAGAAATATTTTATTTTGTGGTTTCGATTGTTAAAATAGAAATATTTTATTTTCGAAATTGTATATCTTATTTAAAATACTATTTTCTTTAAGCAAAATAAAGTCTAAACTATGAAATAGTATTTGAAATATTTGTTTCTCCAAATAATGCCCGCCTCTGGTTGTAACTTATGAACAAATGTTTGGTAATTATTCGGAAAGTACCACTATCCTCCGATTTTGATGAAATTTAAATATGTTATTCATCAACACATTTTGAACAACTTTTTTCTTTTCCAATTTAGGGGGTTAGGTGAAACTGAAATTGTAAAGAAAGACACATAGTTCATAGCATTTCCCATACGCTCTCCTTCTTTGCGTCGCAAAGATCATTACTAGACTGCAAGAATTTTTTGATGATCGAATGATAATATGTGGTTAAATAATACACAATGTGAATGCTTATCAGCAGACTGCGGATCTTTATGTAAAATACAAACGTTCTGCATTGATTGTGGGAAACAGGAGTAAAATAAAAATTGATTTCATTCCTTAATGATTTTGTTGCGTTAAAACCAACGTTACGACATTCGTAAATTTTTCTAATGTTTTATCTTTGTATATTTCGCCTACACAAAATTACTTCATTGATGCATAAAGATCCATAATGATGCATAAAGTAGACTACTTATCAGTTTACATCAAATGGACCATGTATTTTCAAAGGCGCATGAGTCCACTTGACATAAACCGGTAAGTAGATTGCGGATCTTTACGCATTTATGAAGAAATTTTGTCTGGGTGAAGTATAAAACAATAAAATATTAGCAAATTTAAGAATGTCGTTTCGTTTTTTTTAATGCAAAACAAAATCATTATGGAATAAAATCAATTTTTATTTTACTCCTGTTGCCCACAATCAACACAGAACATTTGCATTTTGCATAAAGATCCGCAGTCTGCTGATAAGCATTCGCATTGTGTATTACTTAACCTCATACATATTACCATTCGATCATTAAAAAGCTTGTTGAGAACAGTTCCCATTGCCTTTTACTTGAATTTGTCTTTTTAAGAAAAACTTGTTGCGGACGACTGCGCGGTTTTAAGTCGGATCATCGTGTAATTTATAAATGAACCGCATTCAACGACAGAAACGTATACATTTTAATTCGATGGTTGCGCAGCACAAGGTTCCGTCTGAATTCTGGCGGTACTTTAATTGGGACCGAGCTACGGAATGGATTAGACCTACAAAAAGGGAATTGCGGTAACCGAAAGAATTATTAATGTGCCACTGTCCTGAAATCCGGATGGATCTTCCAGAGTCTCCACTAACCCCATTGGACCGAAACAGAACAGAAATTCAAACCACCGATCGTTCGAGAGACACTCGTTTCCTTAATTAATGCTGCAAATGACATTTTTCAAAGTCTGTCGACTGCATTAAAATTGGTGGGTCATACGATTCAGCTGCAAAACGAATATTCATCGATTTAGCTGAAATTTTGCGCATAGCCTCATTTTAAATGTACTTATCAGGAAGATTTTCGGCGACTCGAAATAAAATTTTTTGTCATTTCAGTGTCATTTTCTATTTTACCCTATAGAGTGTACTCACAAAAGTATTTGAACATTTACCGTGAAATACAATACTTTGTTTATTATAATAATTATATTGACAATACTTATAGATATATTATTAACATTGTAAATACAGTTCAAGTTTCAAGTGGAGATCGAAACATTTATCTATTTTTGTTTCATATTGTTTAAAGATTTCACACTTTCGTAAATATATTCGTACAAGGTGTCAACATTTAATATAAACTCGAAATCAAATGAAACTGAGGTATTAAGGAAAGGTGTTTTTGGATACTAGAACTAATTGCTCCGAAATGCAAACAATATCCCAATACTAACAAGAGCACCATTTTTAAAAATCGTTTATTGAAATAAAAAAAAAGAAATAAATCAATAGAAATAAAAAAGAGTGCCAACAACACGTAGTGTTCCCAGGCGGTCACTCATCCAAGTACAGAACTATGTACCTAACTATATTATCATAATATATCTTAATTTATATTAGTCGCAGTTGCGCTATAAATCTTTGGTCTCGATAATGTTTGATTATTACATCGTCAGTCTTCGTATATTACAATGTTTTATACATTATAAGTCCGATGTCTAATTTATCGTACAAGGGGAGTTACCCAATCGTAACACGCAGATTTTTATGAAATTTTGGTACGATATAGAACTGGAAAAAATATTTGACACTTATTTTTTAAGGGGGTGAAAATAGCTGTCAAAGTTGCGATGGAAAATCATATTTTATTGAATATCTCCGAACGTATTAGGCCTCGACAAAAATTTCAAAATCCAATTTGTGCGTCTTTGAATACCCTATCTTTTCGTGTAAGCTGATTTCAAAACAAATAATTCGTTTTAAAAATATGTTAAAAATTGATTTTTTTTCGTAACATTTTGCGATAAAACATTATAATTTTTTCATGAAAATTTGCATACACAGTCTACATACCTTGATAAAAAATGTGAGGCAAAAAGTTTTTTAGTTCCGCTGTCATAAGAATGTGATGGATTTTCTGGAAATATGTCGCCTTTTGTGGTAAATAGGGGAATTGTATTTTTGTTTTGGATCAAACCATGTTCACTAGAAAAATTTAGGCTTTTGGTGGCAATGAACTGGTATTTAAGGACTTCCTAATGTAATTTTATGTGGAAAAGCTATAGGGAAAATTAGGCTATTCTCTCTAATCTCTTTTGTATTGGTAAAGTAATTTCTAGTTAACTTTATTACAAAGTTAGCGATTGTATTAATATTGGCTTTGTTATAAAGTGTTCCGCCGCCTTTACCGAAAAGTCTATCGTTTCTAATAATTTGGTAGTTTCTTAACTAAAGAACGTGGTTCAGTTTTAACCCGCATCGGTCCCTCATTTCACAAACTGAATCTGTCCCTCGGTATCAAATAGACACAGTGATAAAAAAATCTATAAATTAACAAATCAAACAGTTACTTTTCCATGTTTTTTATCATTAAAATTGTGAGTTAACATTTACATCGTAGGTTTTTTGCGGTCATATGTGTCGCACTAAAAAAATAAAAATAACTAAGTGTCGGACTTTACTTACAAATAACAGAAAGGTATAACTTATTTCGTGAAAGCTGTGTCAAATTGACACGAGAGACGGATGAGGGTTAATTGTGTTTCATTTAGTAACAGTTGTGACGTTGCAACTTTTGCGACGTCACTTTTGTCGTTAATTTCGCGTAACGTCTGCGATTAACGAAGGACCGGACCAAGATACAATGAACCGCCAGTCCGAGAATCAACAGATTGACGAGCGTTCCCGAAGAACTTCCGATAAACAATAGTCAACGTACTGACACCTAGCGTACATGCCGAGAACAGCAAGTTCCAGGGCCGAAGACCAGACTCAGAAACGGAACCCCGACCTCCGAAATTCTCGGAGGAAAGATGAAGAGCCTACGGGTGGCGTACGGCGAAAATTATGGCCAACGTTGCGAAGCCCCGAGCTCGGGCAAAAGTATGGCGTCGAAGGCACCCGGTCATTCAACCAGGAGGCGCTGAAGGGATGGAACCCTTCACGATGCTGAGACATCATTTCGCGTTCCCAACAACGTCTCGTCCCGCGAAAGAAATGGGGTTCCAGCGAGGATGGTGCCGACGATGTCCACTGACAAGGAGAGTGCAAGGATCACGTGACACCGATTTAGTTGAGACTTTGTAAACTTATAGATCTCGATTTCCCATTTACGAATATATACCATTATAGGCGCCAACGCTCAATAGTTTTTGAGATATTAATAAACAAAGTTCTTACATTACTGCTTACATCTGCTATTGTAGAGGAGGTATACAACGAATAAGGCTTGGTGTAGCGGTAACGTACGAGACTATTTCTGTTCTTTAACCTGTAATATGTGCAATCTTTTACTAACAAGTCAATGTTACACAGCGAATTTATTTATAATTTATTAATTCTTTTGTTCTTTAACTTGTATTAAATGTGCAATCTCATATAGACAAGTCAATGTTACACAGCGAATAAATAATATAAATAAATATGAAAAAAAAATTTTCACCAGAGGAGAATCGAACCCTAACCCAACGGGTGGAAGTCTCGTACGTTGCCGCTACACCTAGCCTTATTCGTTGTATACCTCCTCTACAATAGCAGATGTAAGCAGTAATGTAAGAACTTTGTTTATTAATATCTCAAAAACTATTGAGCGTTGACGCCTATAATGGTATATATTCGTAAATGGGAGATCGAGATCTATAAGTATACAAAGTCTCAACTAAATCGGTGTCACGTGATCCTTGCACTCTCCTTGTGAGGCAAAGGCCTCCCTCGGCTCCAGGGGAACCGAGTCTTTTTCGCGTTATGGTCTGGGGCCCAAGGACCATCGTCGAGACGTCCCTGATACGGGAACATCGAGCGCGGTTAACGCGCGTATTCGAGAAATTTCAGCAAAGGTTCGGGTAGGAGGAACAAGAATCGATAAGACTAGCCGTCGATAGGCGAAGATCACTGTCGCATTAGCGCTCTCACGAAGAGCATTCAATATCTTGCGTAACCGTCAGCGGCCATCGCAAATTATTCGTACCATCGACATCTTCGCGACTCTCGTAAGAGAGAACCTCGGTCTCGCGGCCGTTCGAGTATTTTTCGGGCGAGTGAAGGTTGGCGATTTCGCTCCGACCTGTCCGGCTGCGGAGCCCGATTAATGGAAGGGACGAATCGATAGAGAAAACCCCCTCGAGTACGAACAACAACGGTGAGTCGCACAGTGAGCTTCTTTGTATTTGTCGGTAGCGATTTGGCTCGCTAGATTTTGCGCGAGGACGAACGGTCGCCGTTCCGTCCTCGAGATTTCGCGTGCGCCGAGACTTCCTGCGTCTCGTGCCGTCGGCTCGTGCTCTTGAAAGCACTTTTGAGCATTTTCTTCGTGTCTAGAGATTGTTCCATTGCGTCGGGTTATCGGAAGCTTCTTCGGGAGAACCGCGTGTCGCGAGAATAGTCGTCTTTCGATCTTTCGAACTCCTCTTGAATCTGGTAGCGAAGATAGCAACATTGCGAGCATTTAACGTGCGAAAGCTATCGCGACAGTCCTGTATCGCGCCGTCCACCTGCGCTTTGCGCGATCCCGTCCGTCGGGAATCATATTTTCATCGGTACCGATCAACCGTACCATCATGCGCGATAGAAAATCGACAACCGCGCTGCAACCGAATTAAGGGGGTACTCTACCCATGGATTCTATTGTATTAAATCAATGTTACAAACCCTGCAAGCTAGAATCTGAGGGTGGTAACTCGATTTTTTCTCGATTTTTCCCCTACTTCGGACGCTCATATTATTAGATATAAACATAATCTCATTGAATCATGAGCTCAGGGCGCTGCGCTGAACCTTCCTCTTTAGAATGGGCCTTCACAAAGCTCAAAACATTCTCGTATAAGGGAAAACAATTGAATCCCGCAAATACTGTTTTTTGTGTTGTGTGTGCGCCATCTAGTCTACATAGCTGAACTAAAATTGGCTCAAAACTTGTTCTCTAAATCACTCTACGTCCTAAGATTTGTTCTAATCTCTGTCTGTATGAACGAAATATGGGAACGACGGTCTAGTGTGCAAAGGCCTTTACCGTCCGCAAAAGCTGTATGAAGAGCGCGGGCTCTCAGGTTACGGTCACGTGGTGGCCAGTTGAGTTCTCGGAGATCTTGGCCCCCCCTTACAATAGCTTAGGTGGGAGTGAGGTTTTAGTGGGTAGAGGCTGGCCAGAGAGTCCTCTGGACAGTCCCACATAACCCTGGCCCTCCAAGAGGGCCCGGGTATGCGTAACGCATTTCCGCACTATACAAAAAAAAGGTTACGGTCACGTGACCGTCATTTGTAAAACTATGACTTGGAATAAAATCCACTCGAGACAACATTGTCGATATTATTCGAGCCCTGTGAAATCCGTCCTGCCGTAAGGGCTGTCCTTGTCCTTTCCGCGTTCGAACCTCCTGGACTCGTCGCGTTCACCGTTTCGATTCGCGTCTCCGACAACCCGATTCTCGTGATCGGCTTCCCCGAACACGAGGTGCTCCTCGCGTTTCGCGTGGCATTCTCGCGGTGCCTAGCGCCCGAACAATAGGTTTCGTACGATCGTCTGATTTTCGCGATCTCACTTCGTGCATACGGCTGCCCGTGGCCCGTTCTCATGTCAGAGCCATAAAAGCCCGGAGCCGTTCTTTTCGGGGGTTTTCTAGTCTCCGCCGAGACACGGCGTGGCACAGTATGTATGGATTATGGTCTTCTATTGATTTAACTAGAGCTATTCTTTTAATGTTGCTGACTATTGTGTTTGTATTTAAGGAGACGATCAACTGGTTCAGTTGCAAGGTCACCTGTAGAGCCGTGTTAGGATATTAATAGTTTCTCACGCTAAAATAAATGCGAAATGATTCGCTTCTTATGATTTGTGATGTAAATCATAAATAATGATTTTTTGAAAAAATTCTTTTGTTACTTCAATTTCAAAATCTTTTCAAACCATCTACATATACATATGTATATTATCTACATAGACGCTTGCCTATGCGATTTTGCGAAATGTTGTTTTGTATAAATTTTCTAAAATTAACCGTGCTTGTTGGATCGTAAAGTTATATGGTGGAACAGGACGACAGAAATTGCGCTGGAATTTATTCACGCCCGCATAAACAATGCAAGTGTTAATTTAGAGGCAAGCCTTCCTAATTAGGCTTGGAGTCACGGTAGGTCTCCAGACCGCGCAAACGAAAGTCATAATATTTCCCAGGTGTAGTTTTCGGTTTAAACCAGAATTTTGAAGTTTTATTATGCGGGGTAATTGCTTTTTTTTTACAACGAGCGTCCGTCAAGGCAATGCCAGCTTCGAAATTAATTAAAGCAGATTGAGTATAATACTTTTTAGTTTTAATAGTTTTTATTCTTACTCGCACATATAGGGAAATTAATGTGTTCGTGGTTCCCATATCTTCTACAGTCAAGTTTCGTAAGCTTACTTCTTCAAGATTTATGAAAGTATTACACTGTCCAACAAATTTCAACTTTTCTCCAAATAACTGTTGGGTGTATCTTATAGAATTTTTTGTTTTAAAATAAGCAATAAACAAATAACGGATGGTGAAACCTATTCCAGTAAACTGACCCAAAGGAGTCTGAAATCGCTCTGTAACCTCCACATTATAGACTTCGGTAACTATAATATGGGCTACTCGCAAGTGTATAAAAAACACTCAATATCATTGTTTCTGTTTAATAGTACTTGTTTTTTCATAATTAAGGGTCAATCTACTAGAATAGGTTTCACTATCAGTTATTTGTTTATTGCTTATTTTTTAAAAAATAATGCGTTAGGAAAGCGCTATCCGTTATGATTTATTCCACTTTAAATCATCAATTAGTTCTGGCAAATAATGACATTTTCAAATTGTTTACACAATACTCTCATAAACAATTATTCTTTAACTATTTTGTTTACTAAAAATTCACATTGTTCCCTTATAATGGTAACCGCATTGATCCGAAAGTGACATCTTTCCTGGTCTGACCTCAGGCTTTTAAAGGATTGAAACAACAAAACTGTCCATTTTTTGACATTTTGCCTAACATACATTTGTTCAATGACCCGAAAGGTACAACATTTTTCAAATTCAACCATTTTCGCCGAGAACCCATTTCACGTGGTTTAGTGCAGGGTCCTTTGAGTTTGAAAAAATACCACGTTTTTAAAAACGAACTAAAAAGTACAAAATAATGTTTCCTAGTTCCATACACATTCCCAACACTATACTGATAGTCCTAAAAATTTCTAATTGTGAATTTTGAATAACTGTGAAAATACTTATAAGATTTAAAACGAAAAACGTGGGGCGCATGCAATAGATAATTGATGCATAAATAGTTCATCTAAATCGCTAAAAAATTTATTTCTCCGCAAATGATATGGACTGTTGTGTGAGATTTCTCAACGGCAGCTACTCTCTACACTCCTTACTATTATCTTGCGCCCCACGTTTTTCATTTTAAATCTTACAAGTATTTTCATAGCTATTCAAAATTCACAATTACAAATTTTTAGGACTATCAGTACAGTGTTGGGAATCTGTATGGAACTTGGAAACATTATTTTGTACTTTTTAGTTCGTTTTTAAAAACGTGGTATTTTTTAAAAATTTATTTTTATTTACATAATTATTTTCTGCTTTCTAGTCTTATGTATGTGAAAGTTTTTAATCGATTTTTAACATTTTTACCACATTATGAAATTATAACAGAGACATGTACTAAATTCAGACAGTATTGCGACCGCGACATATCGAAAACAAATGCAAGCAGTAACGGTGTAACGATTCTTTCACTTGGTAAAAGAAGCGATGATGTACTACGAATCGTTGCACGACGACGTACTATCATATACTGAGCTCCGTAGGGCGAAGTGGGTCCGTGGAGTGGGGACGAGTCAGAGTGCGCACGCATAGTAAAGTAGAGAACGTTGTCGCGCGGAGTGGGGATCGCTGAACGCGATGACGTAGGTTTTGCGGGGAGGTGAAGAGGAAAAATATTTAATCGTTATTGCTCCGAAACGGATAGACTTTTAAAATTTTTTTTTTTTTTTAATAATACATTGTCATCCAGTTCTGAGCCATATGCCCGATTTCAAGTCTCTAGCTCATCGGGAAGTTAGTTTAAAATCAATTGCAAAATTTGCCACCGAACAAACAAACAAACACACAAACAAGAAAGCAAGCTAATAAAAACGTTACTGGATTCGGGAAAGTCGAGAGAATCTTTTCAAAGTCGAAAAATAAGTCTCTTTTTTCAAACTGAAATTTCTCAAAAACTGTGCGTGTAGAAGAACTCTATAAGATACACCCAACAGTTATATGGAAACATTTTTCTTGTTGGACAGTGTTATTGGCTTGAAATTCAAAGGGGGTTCGTTTTGTATGACCCTTTCTGATATGACAGAAAAAATACAGTAGAGGGTCACCGGGACAAAAATGCAGAGAACACATCCCCGAATGATTTCATTCACCGGAGATACCGCGACGCATTTTCCTTCGCATGCAATCACTCCAAAATGCGGAAGTCGCATGCATAAAAGATCAATGGAAATGCGAGGTTGTGCCGTGATTCTTTTTGCATGCGTTGGTGTTCCGAACGTAGCAAGATGACCGATCAATTAACATTGCCATCGTATAGCGCTTAATCAATACCGTGGGCTGCATAATTAAAAATGACGATACTCATGACTCCCATCCAACGATTTCTCGTTTCGTTTCTGCACGGACGCTAAAAGCTGCGAAGCAACAATGTAGATATTGAAACGGGAATAGTTCACCGAAAACAAAGGGAACAAAGAATTTTCTTCTAGATTATTATGTCTCATTTTGTCAACTGTATGCGGCACGATAGACTTCCGGTGAAACTATTTTATTGTTACTGTTTAATCTTCCGTGTGAACACCTACAAAAAAATTTCTGACTCGTAATGGAATAAATTTATTATAAATTGTTATAAAAAATATCTTTGACACGCTTCCGATTCATTCTTGTCTCTTCGGTAAATTGTAATATGTGTTGATTGCAACAAAATTTCTCGAATTTATATTTCACGTATTCCATAAAAAATAGCTTGCAAGATGGTATTTAAATTTTTTTTTAAATCACAATTATCGATGAAAATTAATAAAAAATTCTCATTTAACAAATGCAAAAAAATTTTTATTACTTTTTATTACCTATAGTTAAAAATGGCTATCTTTTTAAATATTTTTAGTGAAAATTTCATTGCAATATCTCTACTGGTTCAAAAGTTATAACCAAATGGGTCACAATTATTCAATCTTGACGACTGTGGCGCCGGGCAGTATAGTATGCGACACGTATGAAAATCGGACTGGAACTTATGCAATCATCAGAGATTTTCATTGTTCTCAATAAACATGCCTACGCGTTCGCCTAATTTTTTTCATGTAATGCTTCAATTAATGGTCAATCGTAAAGTTCGTCGAGCATGCGCAGAGAAAGCGCAAGTATGCCGATTTAAGCGTCACGCACGGGTTTATGAAATTTGCGAACGACTGCTCAAACTACGATCCGAACTTTATTACGGTTTACATGGAACTTAAGCACCCGACCGGTAATGAGATAACGTGCGGGTCATGGGTCACGGGCCGCAAGCAGATAATGCGACGGTATAATAGACCGGCACGCATAGGAACCATGCGAACCGTATCTCGTAAAACACATATTAACGTAAAATCCGGTATCGAACGGACCTACATTTAGTGAATGGCCATTTTATAGTCTCATGTAGAGGTCGGATTTTCCGAGAAAGTTGTGCCCTTTCTTAAGAGGGTAGACTCTCGTTTCCTGAATTGTAAGGGTGCGTGATGCGCCTTCTCATTTCTCGATAACATTACAGCTAATGAAAGTACAAATTTAACCATGTGTAATATGTTAACTTCCAAATGACCTTTGAAGGAGTTATTCTTAAAAAAAGCATAATTTAACGTATTGAAAACATGTTCATATGTTTCCCGTACTCTATCAGGGTTCCGTTGATGTAAACACTCAATTTCAGTATTAACATTAGCTTTTGTCACATGTGTTTGTTTCAAAAGAAAAAAACAACACGACGAAAATACGTCGGAAGAAGTTTTTTGTCAATAACGAATTCCGCGTAAATAAATATTATCCTATTATTGATAAACTTCTAGCAGAAGTATAAAAGAGAAACTGTGCCTATGATGACATTTGGTAGACTGCGGATCTTTATGCAAAATAAAAATTGTCTGCATCGATTGCACGAAATAGAAACTAAATTGAATGTTATTTCTTCCCTTAATGATTTTAATAGAGGAGAAATCATGTATTGACATCTTCAATTTATAAAATTTTTCAACAATTTTGAATTTCATCTACTCAATTTTGTTATAAATGTATAAAGATCCGCGGAGTTATTAGCAACCTATGCTATTTCATGGGAGTTTATTCGGTTGAGCATTTTTAAAGAATAGATAATTTTAGTAACACCTTGACGCAACAATTCAAATTGTATTACCATTATTTCTAGAACACCTTGTGCGTGGGACACACGTTGAAGCAAAATTGTTTGCGAAACCGAACTTTACTGTATCCGTCCGGTCGACGTCACTCGATTTAACAGAATGTAGCTTCTGGTAGATTGTACAATTTGGCGCGGCACTGTTCACCAGAACGGGAACGAATCGATTCGATGAAGCCGTGCAATAAACACGGGACGGACGGACGGAACGCGACTAAACCCCTCGTTTAAATAGTTGTATTAATTCATTGTCCATAGGGTAATTGTTTTTGAATCTGTGCTCGATTTTATAAGGTATTTTCAATTCATACGTTTACTTTCATATCAATAATACCAATACTTAATCAATATTCTGAACTACAATATTCAATCAATACACATGAATAATTTTCATCGTATTTGCTATAAAAACTTATACAATTTGCAAAGTCTGCAGACCTATGTGATGAAATCTAACCAACGAAACACACAGTCGTCGCTAATGACCAAGAAGTCGATGCGACGTTAAAGAAGGAAAGAAGAAGAAGAATATTATTCGTTTATGAAAGAAATCTAGACTTTTAATTACACTAGTTTAGAAAATGAAATTAATTTCAAGTACATTTGATGAGAGGTAACTTTTCTTATGGATTTCCTCCCGTTTAATTAGAAAATCAAATTATTTTATGGAACAGTTTTTAAGATATTGTGATTTTTTCCATTTTTTTACCACTTTCCACTTTAAAAACCATATCTGGAGCTAGATGTGCCCGATTTGGTTGTTATTGGTACCAAATGAAAGACATTGAAATGATGAACAAATTATGTATAATGGGATCTTTAATTGGTTATGCGGTTCAAAAAATATTGATGACAATAATCCATATTTTTAAAAAATTGAAATTTTATCGGTTTCATAAAAATGAAAATGTAAAAGTAAAAAAGTACGGAGTATACATAGTATGTAGATTATATGTAGACATATTGAAAAAACTGAAGTTATGAGCCAAAAACTTGCAATTTCCTGCTAAATGTTACAATGTGTGGCTCAAAATGTAATTTTGAGAAACATTTCTTAATTTTGAATGCCTGTCTCTCGGTACTATTGGGTCAAAAAATACGTTTGACGGGTGAAATTTGAAGGAAATTTAAGGCTCTTTCCAAAAATGAAAAAAAGTTCTTAGCGCCCATAGTTTTTTAGTTATAGGCAAAAAACCAAAAAAAGGTAATAAAAATCGTGTTTTTTTCTCCTCCCCAAGTTAGTACAGGGTCCTCGAGGTCGAAAACTCAGATTCGACACCCCAGAGTATCCCTAAATGACGTGTCAAAATTTCATTAAGTTCGAAATATTTTCCAGGTAAAAGTACCTGGCGACGGGACTATATTGTATAATGGTTATTCACCTTGCTATCTGAGTTACTAGATGTATAATAATCAATTACTACTTGGCTGTACCTAAAGGGCTTAACTCTAATGAGAACAACGTCACTATCTGGACAATAGATATAGTATTTAAACGTTACATCGTGCTTCAAGATATTGCAGGATGTAGGATGTTCGGTGTTATCAAAGGGTTGCTCGTTGCTGGAATCTGTACACTTGTAATGGCTGACTGTAACCCTCAATAAAGGCTGTTCCTAGATAAAGGAGTCAACCTATACTTGGTCGTAACGATATACTGATGTAGTAAACCTCGTGGAATCCACAAAAGAAGGGTTGGGTCTAACGATCAACAAAGAGCAACCTGACAGTGTAATCTAAGAATGCGATGCTTTGTCCAGTGCTATGCAAAACGATCACTTACTAAATTAATTTCTGCTCTCAAGGACAATGTTAATTATGATAACTAGACTGCGGATGTTTATGCATTTATAGCAAAATGGAGTAGATGAAATTCAAAATTATAGGAAAATTTAAGCAATCGAAAATGTATGTATACATATATGTAGGGTGTTTGCGAAATCGTGGTACAACTGGCAAGGGGATGATTTCTCACATAAAATTTAGTTGAAAATAAGGAATATAGTTTTTTCATGCGGGGCTTCATTTGCGAGAACTTAATTAATTCGTTGAGCAAGAATTTGCCTACAACAGCGAGGAAAACATTTTCAACATTTGTAAATTACTAGAATAAATCAATTTTTACGGCTAATTATTACTTAGTCGTAAACATCCAAACATTAATTCTAAATTTTAGTCGTTTGGTACAATTATACAAAAGTTATACTTTTTTAAAGGGCGTACGAATACTTACGTGACTGACTGCATATTAATACAAGATATAAATGTTATCGTATCGATTGTATAAGATAAGATTTAATTTTAATACTTTTATATATATATAATTACAATAGAAAAAGTAACAATGAGTAACCATTTCCGTGTGGCAACTCACATGCCATTACATCCTCGACGAATATTTCTTTTTTCATTTTCTCCGCATTGTCCGACCGAAGTATTCTCACCATTGCGTGTCGACCCCCAGTTCTATGTCTTTCTGCGAGGGACTTGTGTGGATCTGGTTAACATCACTGTGTATATTTGACAGCCAGATTTTTCCTCTATTTCTCTCTCCTTTCTTCTATCTTCGATCTTTGTCTAAAAGGATACTATATTCCGCAGAAAGTTCAGTCCGTTGATTTTCGTCCGACGGAGAGCTCTCCATTTTGCATTATCTCTTCTTAAGCTCTCTAACTTTTTGCTTCAGTTATTTACTTCTTTATAACCAGTGTTGAGTTGAATTATTTATTATTACTGAATAATGGTAATTAATTCGTCACTCGCGAATTACAAATAAATTAAAATTATTCCTTATTTGTGCTACCTATAATATTGTTAGGTAATTATTTACAAAGAGGTACTTTCCTCCGATTTTGATGAAATTTTAATATGTTATAGATTTCGACATTTCGAACAACCTTTTCCTTTTCACATACAGGGAGGTCGCTTTTAGTTTTCGAGATATTCCCGAAAAAGTATTGCTAATACTATATTGTATTTTGGAATTCATCATAATGTACTAGTATTGGATATCACTGTATTCAGGAAAGTTTACAGAATATTTTGCTGCAAAGAACAATTCAATATCTTTTATAATAACATCACAATATTTGTTTAAAGTTGGAAAATACGTTTTTTTTCAAAGTCATGTTTCTCAAAAAGTGTACGTATATGAGAAAAATTAAGGACAGATTCAGAATCAACGAAAAAAACTCTGTAAGATCCACTCAACAGTAATTTGGAAACAAATTTGGTGTTGGACAGTGTTACCTATTGTTATCCTATCTGCATGCAATTGAAATGGATAGTGATACAGAATGAAGTACTAAATGCAATGCAAATAACATGATTCCACTATCCCATTTTAGCACCATGAGCATACTCCAACAGAGCTTGGGAAAATAGTATTTTAAATAGTAAATAATAAATAAGCCTATTTAGTTTAAAGTATGTGTAGAATTTTGAAAATAAAATATTTTATTTGATGCAGTAATTGTTTGAAAATAAAATAATTTATTTGAGGCAGTAATATTTGAACATAGTGTTTTATTTGAAGAATATTGAAAATATTTGTATTTTGTTTCTCTCTCTCTCTCTCTCTCTCTCTCTCTCTCTCTCTCTCTCATTATTTTCAATTTTAAATATTATTGCTGAAAATAATGGTTCGCATTGAATAGATTTATGAGTAGAAATAGTTTCCTGGTGATAAGATACACTGTATGTTTATCAACAAATCTCAGTAGGCACAAAAAATACAATATTCTATTTTGTGTTTCAGATGATTAAAATAGAAATATTTTATTTTGTGGTACTCATTGTCCAAATAGAAATATTTTATTTTGTGGTTTCGATTGTTAAAATAGAAATATTTTATCTTCCGAAATTGTATATCTTATTTAAGATACTATTTTCTTTAAGCAAAATAAAATCGAAAATGGTAAATAGTATTTGAAATATCAAGGTTCGCCAAATAATGACCACCTCTGTACTCCAACATCCTTCACTAAGTCCGTAGACTGGTCAAGTATTAAAATGGTCATCAAAGAGGGGGTAAACTGTATTCCCTCGATTTCCTCGATGTGGCGACTCTGGTCGAGCCTGCCAAGCAACGGTTCTAGCAGAAGCAGTTTACCAATTACAACCAGCGTTTTCGCGCATGCGCGGTCAAAACAGTAACGTATTTGTAATGACGTAGCAGAGCGGCCGGAGCCCTGATGCCCTGAGACAGTTATGTTGGCGGGAGTATACCGGTACTATCGGTAGAACCACTGTTGCGTCTTGAAACTTAATTGCTAACATTTTAAGGGTAGCTTAACCCCTTGCCTTTTCATATATATATATATATATATATACAGTAAATCCTTAAATACTGTTCAACAAGCGTATTCTGGGCAGACAGCGTTTGCAAAGATGACTTTATTTTTTGATTTATGACTGCGTCTACTGTGCCAACCGCGCCGAGCGAGACTTCAATAGAGAGCCGAACATAGAAAAGGACAGAATGAAATACGGATCGCGTGACCGAAAAGTGGAGCGAGTAGGCACTGGACAACGTTTAATTAAATTTAGTTAAATTCTACGGGTTGATCAAGGTACCCCATTTTATCGAGAAGGTTACGTTACTGAGGCTGAAATCGCCGCGCATGCGCGAGAAAAGTTGGTTGTGATCGGAACGCTGAGTAGAAGTGCTATATTGTTTGTAGTGTGCCCAACATAGAAAAGGATAACGATTGAAATATGACTGAAATTCGACGCTTCGACTACCTTCCCCCTTTTTCTTTTCTATTTCCCACCCTCTTTCTCACGGCCGAAACTATTATATAATCGCATATTACACGAGTAATTATAATCGTAATTATAGCGTGTTTCGTGTCATTTTAATGAGAAAAATGAGATGATTACGATGGTGGAAGGTTCATAAAAAACAATAAAAAATTAGGAAAGTTGTTATCTTATGCTTCGTTTGTATTAGTGTGACTTTCACTGACATTCGACACCTTGCTAACTTGGTCGTCGAGCGTGTTTACCGCTTGACTGAAATCAAGGGGGGTTTCCCCAGGGGTGGGGTAACGTTGTGACAGTTACTGTAGAGACCTTTGCGACAATTACGGAGATAATAATTCATACAATAGTATATAGTAATAATTCATGCAATAGTAAATGTACCTTAATATACGGCTCATTCGTCCTGTGAAATGGAACTGCGATTAAGAAATTATGAATGATAAATAACAATTAAATGTTAAATTAAGCAATGCTTATTTATTCCTTAGTTTTATTCGAAAAATGCTCAGCACTGCTCATAAGAATAATTTATACATAACGTTAGGCATGCTCGAGAAAAGTTAAAAAGAGGACTGTCCATGGAACGAAAATGCTAATCTTTAAAAAGAACGTGTCAAAGAAGAGGAAACAAGTAAAAATAAAATAGAACAGCTGGTGAAGGAGACAAAAACAAGACCGCGCTTGGAAACTCGGAAAGTGGAAAAACAGTAACGAGAAAAAGTGCAGGGGCTCGTAAAAACTTGGTTGATAAACGTATACCGTAGCGAAGCCCATACGTACCTTTAGAGAGACGTGAAATGCAGGAAATATTCTACAGAAAGTTGAAGGGAGTCGAGAACACTGAGAAAGATGTACAGAAACTACAAAGATAGAATAATTTGCAAATATAGCCAGTCTCATAATTAACGGCCCGCACTTTCGATCAGAATTACTTTTTTATAAATGGACCGAACTACATCAGTTGTCTGCTAAGCCAGATGAATTAGTTTATCAGATGGTATGTAGTGGAAATTTGGCAAAAGTTTTGGGTTAGGTCTGGATTACCTTCTCCCAATACAAGCGTGATTTTCTCGTTGAATTTGATTTTTTTTTCAATGAGGTGTTAGATTGTTTTAATGAAAGCATTTAGCCGCATTAAAAAAATCTTGATGACCTTGAAATCTCGAAAAAAGTGACCTTGAGAATCGAATACTTTTTTCCTCTGACCTTTTTCTTATCATAACAAATAAGCGACATACATACTTATAATGATCAAATAAGGTCACTCGTTTATTAACTGTTTGCAGTCGGAGCTATTGTAACTCGAAAATTAAACATTTCTTCCTAACTAGAATATTTCCATTCTCTATGATTTTTGAAATTTTATGGATATGAAATTGGTACAATACCTCATACAATACCTAAATGTTTAGTAATTTTGAATAATGATTCAGCAATTTTTAGTCTATCCTCTCAGTCACCATTCGAGTGCTAATAGTTAATTTGGATCTTGCCGTATTAATAAACCATTAAGTACAAGACAGTTCCTTAAATTTTGGTCCATGCATGAAACAAATCACATTCAAACCCACTGTGACACATCTTTGCCAATAAAATGTAATTTATTAATCAGAGAATTGACGTGATAGTAAAAGTATGAGTCAATCTCGTAAAAAATATAATGAGATCAATATACTAGCGGTTCGATCGGAATTTGTTTTAGCTAAAATAACATGGTTCAAGGATAGCTTTAAGAAGATTGCAACAAATTTCTTGTCAACCCGTTTTTTCCAAAGTTATCAAGGGCACCTTCAATTTTTTTATAGGTAAACCTACCACTTTTTTACACCTTCTTTTAGGGGTGTTATACGAGCCAGGGCTGCGAAAAGCACAAATGGCCGACGAAGGGTTCTTACCCTAAGAATATGGTTGCATTTTGTTATTTAAGCTACGCGGACGAACCCAATGCGAAATTGGAGAGCCGCTAGGATTATAGATAGCGAGGACGAATTCTGTCGCGTAGTCAGGGAGCTGGTAGGAGGGTTCGTGAACGACCCCACTACGAAATTGGGGAGCACTAGGAGAACTTATACAGAGTATAAGTATATGTAGAACAGCACGGACGAACCCAATACGAGATTGGGGAATCGCTGGAAGGTTGGATGAAAGCACAGACGAACCTGATTCGAAATATGGTAGCCACTAGGATGGTATAGGTTTCGTGGACGAACCCAATGCGAAACTGGGGAGACACTACGTTAATTTATTCTCTGTTTGGACTATTGGTAGGTCGCAACGAACCTAATGCGAAACCCGGGAATCGCTAGGATTGTTAGTGGATGTTAGGAGCTAAGGTTTAGACAGCTAACGGAAACTGAGGAGAAGTTAGGTTTAAGAGATTTTGAGTCAAGGTTAGAAGTGTACACGTAGGACTAGCCGAATAGTATTTCACAGTGGACAGGGGATGCCAAGACGAATTCGGCAAGCATCGTAATAAATACTTATTTCTGAATCTGAAAAGATCAAAAAAGTTATTTCTTAACCGTTTACGCGAATGCAATCAGCACTCAGCAATCAACTTAAACCCTTCGTATTCGGAGCTATTTTAACTTGAACATGAAACATTTCTTCGGGCTTAGAATAATTTCACTGTATATGATTTTTATCATTTTATAGATATGAAATTGATATAGTACCTCATACAATACTGAATTGTATAGTAATTGATTAGGTGCCGACATATTTAATAATCCAAACAATATTGTGATCAATGATAACAGTCATTTTTAGTGTCGACTCTGAGTCACCACTCGAATGCTAAGGGTTAAAGCTCTTGTCACGTCCAATGGTTCAGCCATTAATAGTACTTGATTAGATAAAATCAATCATGTATATTATATATTTTCTGAATTTCTGTTTGTTTTTGCTACTAATGTTGCACGAGAAATAAAACATCAAAATATCATAATTAATAATTAATATTGAATTAACGTGTATTATACTACATTGCGAACGATAGAGGTAAGAAAAATTTATTTTATTAAACATATGAAATAATTCAAAATATATTATGAGAGCGAAGAATTAAATGAAATATCCGTTGAAATTTATTCATCACCGAAGAATGTAAGAGATAGTCGAGAAGAAATGGATAAATGGCTGATGAACAATAGATTGGTAACTAATACCTGAGAGGATGTGTAAAGCAACATGATCCAGCCAGGAGAATGATATGAACCAATCGAAGATAATACATCCGGTCAAAATGTAGACGAAGTGTAGAAATTAGGAAGAAAACGGATTATAAAGAATTGATGAAGATATGCTCAACCCATGAAGATTAAGGTTAGAACAATGGATTGACGGAACCAAAAAAAGGAATGGCTTCTCATCAGGACCAGTCCATTCAAGTTCAGTCAAACGTCAAAATACTTCTCGTTTTTTCAATATATACTTCAGTTGTCAACTCGTAGTTGTTCTGTTTAAAGTGGTGTGTTATTTTAAATTGAATCTAAGGCGTGTACACCCGCTGGATTAGATTAAAATTATTCGCCATCATCATCATCATCATTAACAATATGCGAACTTCGAAGCGTTTATAAAATCGAATTTGGAAGCGACCGAGTCTGTTCCATTGTTTTACATATGAACAAGATTTAACTATTGCTAAATACTAATAATTTTTAATAAGATCCTAATAACATAATGTAACCGTTTGTTGCGTAAAATATATTTTGTTCAATTTTTTATCTAAAATCATACTTACAAATCATTTTAAATAACTAGCTTCGATTTCTACGTTCCAAAATCCACAACCAAAGCCATTTAGTTATACAAAATTCCCAATTACCCGAACCGAAGCCGGTGAAAGCAGGTAGGTTCAAAACTGCGATATATCTCTTATCAAAATCTTTAAAGTTACAATTTCATCTCAAAACGTCCACCTTAGGACGTAACATTCTTCTTGGACCATGTCATTTTAGCTAAAAAAAATGTCGGATCGAACCACTTGCAACAGAGTAATCTAAGCTGATCGCGATTCGTGGCTCACCCTGTATTATAGAAGAATAACTGAACCGAAGATTTAACCGTTACTAGTGAAACTATTCTACAATACCCATGGTACTGTAACTCGCTGTTGGGTAAGACCATAATGGATGTTGTTCCTCGGGAGGTAGTTGATAATTAGGTCCTCGAATTCAGGGAGTTCGACAAACATATTCGAAGAACATGCAGAAAGTTTGTACAAGGAAGTTTATTATCCTTCGAATACAAGAAATTTGATCAAACGCAAGAAACAGAATTTCTAGGGTGGAATTAATCAAACTGTTTGATTATACTTTGGATTCCTGTAGTTTCATTTTAATTAAAAGCTCTCTATCTCTTTCCTGGTTTGAATTACATGCTCGATCTTACATACCCCTTGGTAGAAGATGTTCAGTGTAACTCCTCTTGTGTAGAATTAAATATTACTTTTATTTACACCTTATTCTATGAAGATATATGTATTCAGTTAGTCCTCCTTTAGCTTTAATCCTGTTGATGATGTATTTACATACGTTACACTGATTTGTCCGACATTTCTATATGAATCACGTGAAAGGTTTCAAAAACTGGGACAAGCGAAACACTAGAGAAATTATAAGAGTATACATAGAGTTGAAGTACGAAAGGTGTGTGTGTGTATGTGTATTAACAGCAAACTCTATATATAGATAATAAAAATAGAAAATCAGAAATGAAACAGAAGAATTCTAAAATCTTATCTTCTTGTCATCCATGTGCCAAATTCTGTTAATAACAATTATAATTTATTTTCTCTTATGTTTTTCATTTAAATTGTTATTATTTCTATTTATTTGAGATTCTCGGCAGCCTATAAAGCCGATGCCTAAATCTGCCGCTGCCTCCGATCCACACTTGTCCTCGTGAAGAGTAAAACCGTATAAAAAGAAAAATAAACCTTGACGATCTTGCCGAAGACGAAGGAGCTATTAATTAAGTTCAATCACTAATATATGTATATCTCAGTGCTTCTACTATTTCTAAAAATCTCTTTAAATAAATTAACTACATTACAGTTGAACTTGAGTGACCTTTTCAATTATGTTCACTGCACACATTTAGAAACACTATATCAGAATCTAAATACATAATCATGTAATTCCATTTGAGAAGACAGGATTGGCAGGATTGAGTTTTATTCCTCCTCTACGTATCTATTTATAAATAAATGGAGGTATCCGAAGGATCGAAATATCTTTCATTTCGTTATCTTCCATTCCGAAAATAATTTTGATCGAACTCGTTATGCGTTTGTAAACGCATTTTCTCGAACCATTATAATTGAAGATTACTGTGACGGTTTGATAGTATAATACCTGTATTTTATATACCGGTAGGAGTCCCTTATTGTTATAAAACAATGTATTGCAGTCGCATTTTGTGCTCCGTACGGTTAGCGTTAAAATCATAAATTGTACCAATTTCTTCGAATATGTTTTTTTGACGAATCGTACCGATTCGTTTCAGTAAGATTTGTTGATAAATAGTACTAATTTATTGAAACAGTTAGATTTTGATTATAGTCACGGTAGTACTTTAGTTCATTCGTATATTAACTTTTGAAAGAAACATTCTAGTAAAAATATTGGCAGTGAACTATATAAGTAAATAATGCAATATCCTGCGGTTCATGCGCCCGCGTACATAATAATGCATGTTTCATGTCGGCACGATTACCCACCCACAGACTTTAGTAGCAATTGCGTAACTTGTATAGCCGGTGAAAGCTATTTGCTCAGTAAGCTGAAAGGTGGTTTAAATTGGATCATTTTAGCTTCGGCAGGTTTAGGGAGTCTAGGATACCGGAGGTTTCTAGGCTATCAAGAGTTACAGAAGTCTTGTGGGATTTCTGATGGCCCGAGAGTTTTGGATGCTTTAAACCGGGTGGTTTATGACATGGTTTCAACTGGTGAGCTCCCTAGACCGTTTCAAATCTTAACAAACTTGGGGTTTCAAACATCTGATTTAGATTTGACAAATAATCGAATAGTCCTACGTGAAATAGAAAATTCATTTGTATAATGGGTGTCTCGTTTAACCTATTCTCTGTGGATTCCTATTCTAATGTTAATCGTGCACACGAGTGTAATTGGACTCGCATATATGTAGTTTCGGAGCAACACGTAAAGAGAAAATTTTGTCTGCATTAGTTAGAAAATTTGAAATATATCTCAGATAGCATTCCTAGAAAATTTTTGGAAAGTTTTCATTCGTCAAACTTTTTATTTCCGTGTTTATCAAACTGGGGTGCATCTGCACCTCATGCACAAAGAGAAGGAATCACCAAGGTTCTTAGAAGAAGGAAAGCAATTTCAGTGGAGAGAAAACTTCATTTCTAAAATGTTCGAGTTTGAGATTCGTTTTCTCTACAACTTTTTATTCCATTACATTAATATCTTATTTTTGAGATATATGGACATTTAGAGACAAGCGTAATTATTTAGAAATTAGGCTACCTCTCTGATTTTGATGATCTTCAAATATGTTGTCAAGGTCATCATTCTCAACAACTTTTCCCTATCCATGTTACCGCCGCTCGCTTTTAGTATTCGAGATATTTGGAAAAAACTATTGCTAATACTGTACTGAATTTTCTCTCTTGGATTTTCGTATACCAGCGTAGGTGATCGCTTAACGGCGTCTCTCAGCAAACACAAAATGAATAACACAGGTATGCAATATACAAGTTATTCTATTCACACAATCTTTGCATTGTAGCTGTCATCTAGAATTTGAACTAGTAATTAAGACTAACCTAATCCAATCCTAACCTAGCCTAACCTAACAACACCACAACTCATTCTATTTGCATGATTTTTCCATTACTAGATCAAATTTTGGATGACAGTTACAATGCAAAGATTATGTGAATAGATTGAGTTGTGGGTAGGTTAGGATTGGATTAGATTAGTGTTCAGAAGCAAAATGTAAAGAAACGCCACACCGGGACAGGCTTACGTTGCCACGGAGCGTGCACGAATACGGAAAATTCAATACAGTATTAGCAATAATTTTTTGCGAATACCTCGAAAACTAAAATCGAGCGGCGGTAACATGTATATGAAAAAGTTGTTCCAAACGTAGAAATCTATAACGTATTTCATCAAAATCTGAGATGATATCCAACTTCTAAATATAATTGCCGAAACAAGAATCCGTTAAGCAGAAGATGTCGATATCTAGAAGTTGATTTTTAGCCAAATGGGTCACGCTTTTCAATCTGAACCACTGTGGCAGCGGAAGCGTGGGGAATATAACGTCGTAGAAGGGGAAGCAGAGGTGGACATTATTTGGCAAAACAAATATTTCAAATACTATTCAATATTTTAGACTTTACTTTACTTAAAGAAAATATAATTTTAAATAAGATATACAATTTTGGAAATCAAATATTTCTATTTCAACAATCGGAACCACAAAATAAAATATTTCTATTTCAACAATCAAAACCACAAAATAAAATATTTCTATTTTCATAATCTAAAACACAAAATAGACTATTGTATTTTTAGGAAACTATTTCTACTCATAAATGTATTGAATGCGAGCCATTATTTTCAGCAATAATATTTAAAATTGAAATTGACAATAAAGACAAAGTCCAAATATTTTCAATATTCTTCAAATAAAATACTATTTTCAAAAATTACTGCCTCAAATGAATTATTTTATTTTCAAACGATTACTGCATCAAATAAATTATTTTATTTTCAAAATTGTACACGTACTTTAAAATAAATAGGATTATTTAGTATTTACTATTTCAAATAGGTACTATATTCCCCAGCTCTGAGGGGAAGGTAGAGTCGAAACGGGGACGCAAGTCTTAATCTGGCAACTCTGGTCACTACCAGGTATGAGATTGTCTTCGATGAAAAAATTCTTTATCCAGATACGCCCTAATAAAATAACAAGATAAAAGCTCTTATTACACACCGGATTGAATTTTTCACTCCGAAGTCCATCTTGTGGGCGGATTCAATTAGCTACGTATTTCAGTTCCTGTCAGTTCTTCAGCATTTTCCTTGAGGAACAAGCTTCGCAGGCGCGTGATAATGTATTTCGTAGTACGATCGATCTGGTGAATCGCAATTACGGTTGTAACTGTAGGAAAATAACGGCAGCCACGGGTTTCTTGCCGTGGAAACTCGTCGCAACCTTTGGATACCGTCCTTTTGTTCGTTACGTGCCCGACAGGAATTTCGAAGTAGTTATTTTATGTAAAGCAGAAAAAATTACGTGACAGACTACAGATTAGCGCCGTTCGTGACGAAAATTAGTTCGAAGCCTATTCAAATTGGGCAGGTTTGATAAACTTTGAAATAAAAAATTGAACCGTCGCGCGTTGCGCCGTATGGAGACCCACCTGAAATATAATAGCTGCCTCGCGGGTTTATCTTGTTCGATTATTATGGTATTATTACCTTCGCGTAGCGTACGATAAGCCCAATTAACTCGTTCACGATTAATTGTATTTTTCATACTTGGAAGATGATTTAATTTTGTAGACGTTCTTAGAGAGATTCACTTACTTAGATTGCGGATATTTATGCAGCACACAAATTTTCGATCTAAGTTATGACAAACTGGAATGAAATAGAAAATTATTATTTTTGTAATATGTTTAATTGGCGACAAATAACACGATAGCAGTTTTTAGTTCTACTAAAGTTCTTACTATTTTAAATTATTCCTACTTATTATTATTTTTGTAATATGTTTAATAGGCTAAGAATAATAAAATAGCATTTTTTAGTTCTTCTAATGTCGTTATTATTTAAAATTATTCCTAATCATTATTATTATTGTAATATGTTTAATTAGCGACAAATAATACAATAGCATTTTTTAGTTCTTCTAATGTCGTCACTATTTTAGATTATATTTAAAATACTCAAACAAAACACAAATTGTTTAAGTAAGTTTTAATATCATTATATCCTAATGCCAATGTTAATTTTACTTTCCACAATTTACTTTAAAAGAAATCGTTATTTCATTGCAATTAATCTGAATAAGTAAGTATTAAAGCAATTGATTACTTTATAATAATATGATGTGCAATAATAAAATAAAAACTTACAATTATTACAAAGTGCGCTTCACTATATTTTTACAAACGTAATATTTACTTAAGAAAGGGACAACAAGTTAATAATTATAATTACGAAGTATTTTAACCAGAACAATTGACCCATTATAATAAATAAACGTATAAACAGTTTATTAAATTCTCTAAATAGAAGAGACAATATATGGATACTAATATTATTTACAGGGCAACATGGTATTTAAATAATTGTTGAAAAAATATTCAGCACAAATGGTTCGAAAACTTATAGCAAGAAAAAAAAACTTATAACTTACAGAGTCCTTGAGGTCGAAAACTGAGATTCGACACCCCAGAGTACCCCTAAATGACGTTTCAAAATTTCATTAAGTTCGGAATACTTTCCAGGTAGACGTCTTTCTTTCGAGCTGCCGACTGGACTATAAGACGTATATTAACGAGAATAATTACCCATTGAAATAAGTGAACGCATAGACAGTTTATTAAATTTTCTAAATGGAAGGGAAGTGGCAGGGTAACATACTATTTGAATAATTAACCCAATGAAATAAATGAACGTAGTTATTAACCTAATTAACCCAACGAAATAAATTGAATTCTCTAAATAACAGGGCCAATATATATTATTATTATTTAAAGAGCAACGCGTTATTCAAATAATTGATGAAAAATAATTCCGTACGAATGGTTGCAAAACGTATGACATTCGATAATGAGTGCCAGCTGCAAAATACCGGAATGATCAGATAACACTACTGGAAGCTAAAGAGCAATTCAAAAGTTTATGACCCCGCTTTATTTTCTGTTTCCGTGAGCGTAATCGCGTCACTGAATTTCTTATCTCAGAACGAAATGCATTTGCGAGTAGTTAAAATGATTTCGTAGATAAGATCAGCCTTTCATGGAACGTAACGTCTGGGCGATCCAGCTACTTTACATGCATGAAATCAGAAGTTTATTCTCCTGCCGGTTTTAAAAGTTTTGAAGATCTACGACGTGCGTAGGCATCGCTACTGACGGATCTGTCGACGCAGCTGTACGAAAGAAAATGTCCTGATAAAGAGGTCAAGTTTATCAAAGTATAGAAAACGTAGTTGCTTGCAAAAACATTCACTCGATGTGTCAATTACAGAGCTGGCGAAAATAGTATTTTAAATAGTAAATAATATAGAATCTTATTTATTTTAAAGTACGTGTCTAATTTTGAAAATAAAATAATTTTTTGATGCAGTAATCGTTTGAAAATAAAATAATTTATTTGAGGCAGCAATTTTTTAAAATAGTATTTTATTTGAAGAATATTGAAAATAATTGAACTTTGTCTTTATTTTCACTTTCAATTTTAAATATTTTTGCTGAAAATAATGGTTCGCATTCAATAGATTTATGAGAGTATAAATAGTTTCCTGGTGATAAGATACACTGTATGTTTATCAACGAACCTCAGTAAGCACAAAAAATACAATATTCTATTCTGTATGTTCAGATTATTAAAATAAAAATATTTTATTTTGTGGTTCAGATTGTTGAAATAGAAAAATTTTATTTTCGAAATTGTATATCTTAATTAAATGAAATACCAAAGTCTAAATTATTAAATAGTATTTGCAATATTTGTTTCGCCAAATAATGCCCACCTCTGGTTGAAACGGTTGACGTGATAAAGTTCACCTAAATACTTGAACGACATTGTTCGGTGCAAGAAATAATAGACGTGCTACCGCAGTTATCTCAAGTGCCTCGCCCTGTCTACGTCTATTATCATTCAGTTGCATTCCTTACACCGGGGACAAGCGACGCAGGCACAAAGCATCAAAGAAATTGCTGCGGTAGCTGCTCGTTCCTTGACCGAGCGAGCACAAATTGAAAGAGGAGCACCAATAAACGTTGGTGTGTACTCTCGGCTCCACACTCCCAGAGGATCGTAAGGTCTCCGATGACGTCGTCCACCACGTTGCCGCAGCCGTCGTCGTGTATCCCATGATCCCCTTGACGGAAGCTGCCCATTAGCCGGGCAATGATGATGCCAACGGACACCCAGGTCACCAGCGTAGCGGTACCGAGCAGAGACCGGCACTAACGATAGCTTCCTGGACTACCGGAGCGCCTCGACGCTCATCGGCTTCTCATTCGCGATCCTTCGGTACACCTACCTCGAGTCCTCTTCCGAGGTCAAGGTAATCGGACTATTCTCATCCTTCGGATCACCCGGACTCCACCGAATCTACTCTTCCTCCATCGTAAACCGAAGGTGCTGCCTGGTGGACAGTCTAGTCTAGTTCCTTCCCGAGATTTCTCTGGATCAGCTAACGGATTTTCTCAGCTATTCAAATCCCTGGATCGCCGACTAAATTGGATCTTCTCCGGCACCAAGTGTAAACCGTTCGGTCCGTTTCATTCTGGCTGTTTTCGATCCGTTCCGATTGTCGCCCCTGCTGTTTGGCCAGCCCGAAGTCGATCGAGGCGAGCTCCGCAAATTGCCGATGCAGCCCGCGCCGCGGACGATTAACAAGTACGTGCCGGAGTTACCGATGCTTACGGAAAGATAGAGGCATCGTCGGCTCGAACCGGCGATCAGTAATTCACCTGTCGACTCGGTCGTTGAACATCTTTTGCGGTGATAAATGTCGAGTGCAGTTCTCGTTCGTTGGTGCATAAAAACGAAGAAGATATTTCGTCGATTGCAGTGAAGTGAACCGAAATACCGTCCGGATTCGAAGAAGTGGCGAAACAGTTTGCACGGAGGTTTGTTCGGTGTTCAGCCTCGCGGACCCGAAAGGAAACGTTCGATCGATTCTACGAGTCTCTAGTGCGACGTTATGCTTATCTGTGCTACTTACAACCACCCGGTTGCTTCGATCAGTTAAATCGATCGAACGACTAAGTTCTACGAATACGCAGTGACATCGAAAAGCGATGACTAGCGATTACGCCAGATCTCGTCGTATTTTCGCTTCACGCATTTACAGAAAGTATTTCGTAAGAGATAGAGGAAGCAACCACGTGTCCCACATGGACGGGTATGATCTTTTTCTTTTTTATTCTTCCGTTGACAGATCAAAGCGGACGAGATGCTTTAATCTTTTCAGTTAGAGATAGTACTTTCTATCGATCGTATATTTGTTTCTAAAAGATGTATTGATGCTCCCGGCTGCAATCTATCAACTTCAAATTTCGACGTTTCGATCTACAGTGGGTGTACAAAGTGTTTGTACACCTTTTAAGATAGAATAACGTTTTTTATAATTGTGCGAAATGACCTGATTTGTTTATAATCAATTAGAAACATTGGTTTATGAAATGATATGCAGAAAAGATTTTCCAAAAGATCATATTTTACAAGGTTACACGCAAAAATTGGAAAAGGCATTTTTTTCAACATTCTTGTTTGGGCCCTTAATGAAAATTTAAAATATATGTTTTGTAGATCTATGTTAGTTATACACATGCTAAACATTTCATGACCTTTGCTGACCCTCAAAGACCTTAATGTTGCACCTCGTTGGATTCGTCTCAATAGCCGCTATCAGAAAACAGGTACCAAAATATAGCATTCTATCTAAAAAAACAAAGGTGACCTTCACATTTCTGTAGCAACTTCACTTAGGAAAAAATGATTAGCGCCATATTATAGCCCCTGTCGTCCCATGCATCTTTTGTTTGGAAAAATTTTCTGCTATTATCATACTTTCGGAGTTATTGTACGTGGCAATAGTGACTGTCTCACCCTGTATTATCGGGTCGCATGGAAATCACCGACACAAATTTCCCCGACACGGTTTTCACCGACAACATTTCACCGCCTCCAGATTTGACCGACAACGAATCTAAAACCGTTGTCGGTCAAATCTGGAGTCGGTGAAAACCGTGTCGGTGATTTCCATGGTACCCGTATTAGTATACAATATTTCATTACCTTATGAATTCATAAATAATTAAATAATAAATAAATAATTAGCTTCTATAGAGTAGTTATCACTCTGTGTACCATCCGTGGTACACGTGGCGCTGCAATCAATTTTAACTTTTCAACAAAAGAAGAGATAGGCAAATATACGGAGATAACAGTTTTTGTTTTTCTATTGTTTCTTGTCTTTGTTGGAAATCAAGTCCCTTTTAAGATATTCATTGTTTCAATAGTTTATTCTTTCATCGGCTGCTGTTCGGTTTAGGACACCACAAATTTTTGACTTTTTTTATAATCCCGTAGATTTTTCAAGTATGTGATAGTAATAAATAGATAGTAGTAGAAATGCAAGTTTCAATCCTAGGAATCCAGTAGTTAAATAGTTATGCGTGTTTAAAGTTCAGCGATTTTCATTGTTTCCTTGCTTTAACAATGTGAATCACTGTATGTAATTATTAATTATTGTATATATAGCAATTAAACAAACATGTACTTTGTTCTATATTATATTCTTTATAATTTCTCAGTCTTTTGGCGGAAGTATATTCTACAGTCTTAAACTTATTATCAAATATATGTTTTTATCACATTAATATAAATATGCCAGCGTATACCACAGTGGTACACGCGGCCTGAATGGAAAGTTTAGTGTGTACCATCGGCGGTACACGTGGCACGGAACGTGTTAACAAATTCTGTACGAAATTTAAGTGTGTTATTTTCATTTGACCGAAAATGAAATACTGTTTTTGTTAATCAGAAACATTTCGACGAAGAAAATCGGTTTTAATACACGTCCACCATTTTATGGTTTCAGACTCGGTGTACTGGTGCACCACGGAAGAGCGAACAATGGATATGAGAAGAGGAGAGGCTAAGTAGCATACTGCAGGTACAGGAACAGAAAGGGTGAAGCAGTAGGTAAAACGACCAAAGGAAACTCGAACAGAGAGACAGGTAGAGAAGAAGACACGAATCGGGCGAAACACCGAGACTAAGAAAGATCCATTCGTGTAGAGAAGTTAGAAAATCGTAGGAACGAAGGTCGATAGAAAGATGAAGGAGAACAGTTTATGGGTCGTGCTTTGGACGCTGTGTCTTTTGGTGGGGTTGAGCTTTGCACAGACGTCGCAGCTCTGCCCTACCGCTGGTGAGATCTCACCCTGTACCTGCACCCCGAAAACATCCGGCTTGGACATAGTATGCGAGTCCACGGACCTGTCGCACATCGTCAATACTATGACGGCGCTAAAAAAGAGGCCCAATCCGGTCATCTTTTACTTGCGTCTCAGGCACAACAGCTTGCCGAAGCTGCAGCGCTACATATTCCTTGGCCTCGTTATCCACCACCTCACCATTCACAATAGCAGCCTCGCGGTACTCGAGGAATCTTCCTTGAGCTCCATCGGTAAGTTCTCTCCAGTATACGAACCTCACAGTCAAAAACACGATATCGTAATCGTTTCCTGGAAGTTCACTTTAAGGGGGTGGGGGCCACACCACCAAAAGCTAAAGCCTTTAAAGCCTTTTGTAAAGCCTATTCTAAGGCCGCTATTACACTAGGCCATTGGTGGTACCATCAGTATGTGAACGTTAATTGTTTATGTTTCCGCCAGAGGTGGAACAACAATTTTTACAAACAAAAACATCTGTTAACGGTAGCCAGGGCTGCTACAAAATTTTAATCCGGTTCTGGTTTTCGCGATATTGGTAGCGCAACTTGGTAGTTTAGTCTAAGGGCGCTATTACACGAGGCGCAACCAAGTTGCTCCACCAGTGTCTCAGCACATTTAATGGATCGGTAACTGGTGGTACCATCAGTATGTGAATGTCAATTGTTTATGTTTTCGCCAGAGGCGGAACAACAACTTTTACAAACAAAAACACCAGTTACCGTGTATTACTATCATAGATCTACAAAACATATATTTTAACTTTTCATTAAGGACCCAAACAAGAATGTTTTAAAAAATGCCTTTTTCAATTTTTGCATATAATCTTGTAAAATATAATCTTTTGGAAAATCTTTTCTGCATATCATTTCATAAACCAATGCTTCTAATTGATTATAAACAAATCAGTTCGTTTGGTACAATTAGAAAAAAGTTAGTCCATTTTAAAAGGTGTACGAACACTTTTTACACCCACTGTAATTAAAATTATATCATACGTGGTATCATTTTCATTAGAAAAGTCCCATAAAAAAATAATAAAAAATAAAGCAGTTTTGTTGTTGGAGTAGTTTACTTTTTTGTTTCAACTTTTCGGAGACCGAGGCCTCTCGAGCTTCGCTGTCTTTTTTACGTTCGGCGCGGTTGATGAGACTACTAACAAATACATACTTAGTATCCGTTCCCGATCAAAATCACAACACAGAACCGAGTTCGGCTTAGATTATGACTTTACTGTATTAGGAAGGAATGTGGTATTTTCACCATAACTAACGCAATGGTCTCTACCGTAACTGTACAAATATGAACCCCCTTTCTTCAATGGGGGGACTCCCCTTTGAACCAGTCATGTGGTAAACACGCTCGACAATTGATGCTCGACCCCTCGCTAACAATTACACTAATGTAAGCGATTGCATTAGATTGCATCTTTTCTAAATGTAGATAATTACAATGACAATTAAATCAAATAAAACAAAGTATTTATTCTATTTCTGACCTTGTGCGATCTCGAAGCTTATCATGTCGTATTGGAATGAATTCGTTTTGGCACACACTTTCATATGACATAAAAAGTACATAGCATTCCATATAGAAAATTGAAATGCCATTTCTAAAAAATGATGTTGATAAAACGTTACAGACATCATTGCATTGCTTGCAAACAACAGTATAACTTTCTCCTCTTTCATTTCTATTCAAATCGCAACAATTTTCGCAAAAAAAAAATGCTTGCTAGAAATGAAGCAGACATACGATACATAGTAATTATAAATATTGTACAGCGACGGGGAACACGATAACGCCAGGGCGCTGTTAAATGCTATTAACCAATGTATAATGCGTAACGTAAACTAAATTATACATTCAAAGCTATTAAATTTTATATTATTTGCTGTATCACTTACAATAACATTTTCCATTGAGAAAACTAATTTCACACTTGCTTCCTACATACTAAGCTTACCCAAAGAATATTTTACCGCTGTTGCCTGTGGCCTGGAAAAATTTACGGAAACTACACTCCCTCCGTATGCATATTGTTAGAATTTTTATAATAACTTGCGTTGCTACATGGAAATATAAAAACACTTCTTTTGAATTGAGCAAACGTCTCGCGTATAATTCGTGAATGATGCGGTACGCAAACATAAATTAGATGTAGATAAAAGTGTACAGAAAACATAAATACAAATACATATACATCAGAGTCTATAGTGCACAACGTACAGTCAACGTAATTTGTTGTTCTCCAGATCATGCAAAGGTAATGCAATTATAGGTTTTTAAAAATTTATGGAAAATAACAGGACATAAAATACGACAGAATTTAGTACGATTTTAATTGATTTCTGATCGAAAACGGCTACTACCACGGAAAATAAGATTTTATTTGACTCGAGTTTCTTAAAGTTCGTTTACAAAAATTGCAAATTGCATAAACATCCGCAGTCATGTCCTCATCTATCACGTTATAATAATAGAAATACGTAGTTACATACAAAAAAACCATTAACGACCTTAAAAACTCGAAAAAATGAGCTTTAGGAAAAATAATTTCTGCCACAATATGGCAGACAATTAATTATGATTTTATTTGTCGTTCATTTGTTTTTTAGAAGTTCCACAAAAAATTCAAGTGCAAGTAATTATTTAATGATTCCCCTATAAAGAAATAATCTTGGGACTTTCTCAGGGTATTATACACCCAGCATGCACCGTTCGTAACCAGAGGTGGGCATTATTTGACGATTCAAATATTGCAAATACTGTTTAATATTTTCGACTTTATTTTGCTTAAAGAAAGTAGTATTTTAAATAAGATATACAATTCGAAAATAAAATATTTCTATTTTAACAATCGGAACCACAAAATAAAATATTTCTATTTTAATCATCTGAATACACAAAATAGAATATTGTATTTTTTGTGCCTACTGAGGTTTGTGGATAAACATATAGTGTATCTTATCACCAGGAAACTATTTCTACTCATAAATCTATTGAATACGAGCCATTATTTTCAGCATTAATATTTAAAATTGAAATTAACAATAAAGACAAAGTCCAAATATTTTCAATATTCTTCAAATAAAATACTATTTTCAAAAATTACTGCCTCAAATAAATTATTTTATTTTCAAACGATAAATGCATCAAATCAAATATTTCATTTTCAAAAATTACTGCATCAGATAAATTATTTTATTTTCAAAATTGTACACGTACTTTAAAATAAATAGGATTATTTATTATTTACTATTTAAAATATGATTTTCCCCATCTCTGTTCGTAACGCCATGCCTCGTCCGTGTTATTTATTGTTGATTTTCCGTTCTCTTCTTAAATACTCGGAAAATATTCTACCTTTTATACGTCTATATTTGTACCTTACGTTGTGCTTGGATTATTCCGTTTTTGTCAACTGAACCTACCCTATTCTATATTCTTGTATAAACATCGATGCCCTTCTCTTCTCAGTGCCACAGCTACCTCTTTTCTTTTTCCTTTTTAGCTATTCCACTCCCGCTGGGTTTATTCCATTTCATTTTAAATATTTCTCTCGCTAGCTTTTGTTCGTTCGTCTGCTCTTTTCCTTTTATCTTTGTTCTTAAACATTTCTTAAATTCGCGTCTCATCTTCATCCTGTTGGTTCCCTGCAAAACCAAATAATCAGAGGTTCGCCTATCTAAATTGTGGGTGCCATGGAAATCACAGACTTTCCCCGACATGGTTTTCACCGACAACATTTCACCGACTCCAGATTTGACCGACAACTACTTTCTACGATAACGAATTTGACCGAAAACGAATCTAAAATCGTAAAAATATAAATAAAAGTAAAAAATGAAAATAGTAAATATTAGAAAAAAATGATAGAGTCACGTGCCAACGTTGAACGGGATCCATTTAAATTTAATCGCGCTTGTAATGTGACTAAGGGGTCTCCGCTGGTTTCCCTTATTCTGGACATTAGTCTTTTAAGACTTCCGGCACAATTGAAATCTTTCGTTGACTGTAAGTCAGTAACAACTGGTAACTTAAAATTTTATTTTACTTTAAATAATAATGTGCAAAGTAATATTTGCCTTTATACAACCCTTGTTTTATAATTATCAAGGAAGTACTAATGATAAAGGCTTTTTTCATAAAAAGTTCGTACAGATCAGTATAAGGAACTCTCGAGATGCATAAAGAAAGAAAAGTGGTAGCACTTTTGGCCAGATCGTCAGCTACTCATTGCCCCAAATCCCAGAATGGGACGGAACCCAAAAGAATTTTATAAAATATTTATTCGAGTTGATCCGAATAAGAACGTGACAGTTCTTATGCCTCACCGTCGTCTAATGTAAGACATGTCAATAACGCGGGTTAACGCCCGGAATCGAATCGCATCTTGGTAGGGAACGGACTGTTGGATTTTAAACATCCACCGATTAAAAACATATAAGTTGAAAATGATGAATAATTCCACGTAACTATATTTTCCCACAGGAACTCAATTGACGCAGCTGGACCTATCTCAGAATGCTTTGATTTCGGTGCCAACGGTCGCGTTAAAAGGTCTTCACCAGCTGCTTATTCTGAACCTGAACCATAATAAGATCAACGTCATTCACGGAAAAGCCTTCGAAGGTCTCGATACTCTTGAAATCCTTTCCCTGTACGAAAACAAGATTAGCACCATAGAGGCCGACGCTTTTAAAGGACTGCACAAGTATGTTCGTCCACTATTAGCATGACTAAAGTTTTACTTATCCTACTTTCAATCTTTACATTGTCGATAGCGAAGTTGACATCTAATGGTACACTAGATTTGTGTCAGATACGGACTGTAGTACCAGAACTATTCAAACTCTCGATATGAATTGTGGGAAATAATACAGTGCGTATCAAGGGGTTTAGACGCACCCTGTTATTTTAACAAAAACATACCCTCTGACGAATCTTTGATTGATTTTTTGGTAATTATTGCAAACGGGTCGCCGTACTTCAACTATCATGAAATTTAAATATGCTATAGATTTCGACATTTTTAACAACTTTTCCCTTATCCAATATAGGGGGGTCGCTTTTAGTTTTCGAGATATTTGCAAAAAACTATTGCTAATACTGTATTGAATATTCCGTATTCTAGCACGCTCCGTGGAAATGTAAGGCCGCTCCGACGCGGCGTCTGTTTACTTTTTTTGTGAAAACGTTGTGGGGATGATAGAAAACAGGGTCTCTTTAATCTTTAATCTTTAATCATAAATTTTTAAAGTCTTCTAAACATACGATAAAAAACATCAATCTAAGATTCCATAGAGGGTACGTTTTTGTTAAAATAATATGGTGCGTTTTAACTCCTGATATGCACTGTACCGTGTTTACTCTAACGCAAAAGGTCAGGTTGGGTTAGTACTTTCATACGTAGGATAATAAAAGGAAACGATTGGTTTAACAAATAAAAATTGATGTTGCATTAAAGAATAAAGGGCGATTGCACCTGACGGGTGCATCGGTGCTTCACATAAAAAATAAGCTCATTGGAAGTCAGAACTTATTACGACATATAATTTCTTCCTCTAACATCTTTGTCTATTTTTAATTTTTAAAAAAAGAATAGTAATTTGTCCCAGTTCCCAGAATCACACTACAACTGCGCGTTTGTGTAGATAATATTTAAATACGAACACGTAAATTACAGTCGGAAACTAAAGAGACTCAATCTGGGCGCAAACCAGTTGACCAAGGTGCCAACAGATTCTTTGGCCTCCCTGGACATGCTGAGGAAATTGGATATTCCGGAGAACCGAATTACCAGCATTCAGGAAGGTGATTTCGAAGGTAGGGTTTGCTCAAAAGCCTTTAGTATGACGCTATAGTCGAGAAATATTAATTATACCGATGAGTAATCAGCAGATTGCGGATCTTTATGCAAACTATAAATTGTATGCAGCGATTGCAAGAAATAGAAACCAAATTGAATGTTATTTATTTCCTTAATAATTTTAATAAAGGAGAAATCATATATTGACATTTTCAATTATTTAAATTTTCCAAGAATTTTGAATTTCATTTACTCAATGTTGTTATAAATGCATAAAGATTCGCAGTCAAGTAATCATTATTTGCTTCTCCAATTGTAAAGAGTATTTTTAAACGATTAAGAATTTACGTAACTTTACTAAATATTTCTTTGGTAGCCCCTGCGCTATCTTTTCTACTGGAAACGCTAGAAAAGTGTATTTTGATAGCGAGTAGCTATTATAATAAATACAACTTGGCACAGCAGGATAGTGCACTTTAACAATTATTTAATTTTCTTACATACAATAATGTAGATTCAAACTTATTTTAAATATAATTTTTCTGATTGTCTTCGGAAGCATGTGTTGTTAATAAATATTAATTTTTGCAATTGATTTAGTTTTCTATGTGAAAACGTGAATATTGAAAATATTCAAATGGATAAAATGGTAGTACATTTCAGATTCATAACGGAAGTTTCAAATAGTGTCTACTATTAAATATGTATGTTAATAAAATAACAATAAATACAAACCTCCTGCGTCTACTAAGAAATTATCGATGGCAAGGACATTCTAATTAATGATGCGAATAGTTTTATAATGGTTTTTTAAATTGTAATTGTTCCCATTCCACCATAATACACTGTTTTAAATCACTGCTATTTTATATAAATCTTCCATTTTGATACATTGCTCTGGCAAGGACGCCATATCAATTTTCTGCAATGTTCAGATCCACAGATCTTGCTGACCATTCCAAAATTTGAATTTTTTACTAGAAAAACATGGCTGTACCATATTTGATACCTCCGGGAACCATAAATTTGTAACTATTTTTATATAGCCCTATAGATTTTGGCGAGAAAATACCGAAAATCCAAGTTCTAATGTTAGAAATTCATTGGTTCAAAAGTTATGTCTGTGTAAAGTTATGCTACTTTCAAAGTTTTTGAGAGACATGGGCGCCATAAAAGTGACATCACCATGTTGGTATATAATCTTTATATTTAAAGATTATCTTTAAAACGTTGTTTGATTTTCTATTACACATTATTCTGGGACAAGCAAAGCTGGAACGCTTAAAATCATTCATGTTTAAACACGCATAACTTTTGAACCATTGATTTCCTAAGTTTAGAACTTGGATTTTCGGCATTTTCTCGCCAAAATCTACAGGATTACATAAAAAAGTTAAAACTTTGTAGATACCAAAGGTGAAGCATACTAATATTTCATTAAGATACACTTCTAAAGACAACTTTAAGAAATGTACGTAAAAAAGGTACATTATTCAATCAAAATAAATGAAATAATAATTTTTAGGGTGTGCTATCATTTTGTCCGGAAGTGTAGCTGTGTAAAATATTCTTGGTCATCTCCTATGCTACTTCTACTGCAAACATTAGAAAAGTTCATTTAAATAGCAATTTACTGTAGTAATAAATTCGCGATAAGATTCTAAATATTTCACAGTGAAAACAATTCTTTTTATCCGTGACGCGTTTTCCTCGATGATAAACGTTACGAATTCATCGAACGAATTGAAATCAAGTAACCTGGATGTGACGACAGTGTAAATAATCTCCTTTACAGGACTGAAAAGCTTGGATTCGTTAGGATTGTCACACAATCGGCTCCGTGAAGTTCCAGCCCGTGTATTCTCCCACTTGACGCAATTAAACTCTTTGGAGCTAGATGGAAATCAAATTACCCATGTGGATCCGGATGCGTTCATCGGTCTTGAGGGTAAGTGCATCCGTTCGCTTGTTATACACAGCTTTTATTACACTGGTGACGTACCTGTTTCACCTTTATTCGTAACTAAAGTATCATCGTAACTGAAATAATCTCCAAGTTAAGGGTGTTTTTACTTTTTCAATAAATCGATTTGCCGTATTCCTGTAACACTAGAAAGACTGAAACTTAGTATATACCTATATTGTCCAAAAGCAGTCCAAATGACTCTATTGTGAAAGAATAACTAATGTGTAAAGAAATTTGTTTAAAATTAATTTTTAATATTTTTTATATTATTTACAGTTATATAACAAGTTATTAGTAAATATTAACAATAAAAAAATTTGTTAGAACAACTTGTTAGAACAAGTATCACTGCATAAAGATTCGAATGACAAGTACTACTTTAGCTTATTGAGCAACTGCAACTTATCAAGTATACGCCCAAATCGACAATTTATCATGTACTTGTATGTAATCATATGACGGTAATCGAAAAGTCACAAAATTCTAAGAAATTGTGTCATTATATACATAATTGTTTTTCTAATTGAAATTAAAAAGCAGTCGAAATGACTTCCTTGGACAATCTAGTGTTAAGCATAATTTTGATTTGTTTGAATCCATAAAATTAACGTAGTTACAGTGATCGGTTTGCTGTGACTTTTTTCTGTAATTTAGAGATTAACCCCTTGCCCTACAATTTATTTTACGGTTTCAGTGACTACATCTTTTTCGTAGATCGTAATTTCCTAAAAAAGGAGAAAATTTATATTTACTGTATACCCATACAAGGTGTCTCAGTCAAAGCAGGTCACCCAAATATCTCCTTTATTATTAATGACATGATAAAAATTTATGGCTGATTTAAATGGTATCGAAGAAGGAATATCACAGAAAAACAATTTTTTTGTCCGGTTAGTTTTTCATAGTTTTTCTAGATCGTCGTTATTATTTTATCGGGAAAATTGTCTTTTCCTCCTTCGATACCATTTCAATTATGCCATAAATATTTTTCGTGTCATTAAAAATAAAGGAGATATTCAGGTAACCTGCTTTGACTGAGACACCCTGTATATTCTGCAATAGCAGTGCATTTAACATGACAAAATAAAAATTTAGTTTGATTTAAATGAAATTAGTAACATACTGAAATTAATAACTGTTTCGAATTTTAAGCACGAATCTAACATTGTATTGTAGGGAAGGCGTTAAATAAAGGATATTTTACGTGATTTACCATGTTTTTATAATTACTACTTGCACGAGACATTACCCAACCTGAAGCCGCCGGTAGTAACCGAATTTACTGAATAAAATTTAATGGTGTACAATTGATTTTTCACTTGTAGAATACCGAGAAAGATTCGACCTGTACTTTTTGTTTAACCACCCGTTTTCATGTGTACCGGACGAAAATACTAGATGACTCATGCAATTTTAACAAGCCATAACTCTTTTTTTGTTGGAAGCTGGAAATGTTAGAATCTAGAGATGAATGGTTCAATTTGGATTGTATGTTCAGGATCATATTTTGTCTTCCTTCCTTTTTTTGCGTTCATCAATCAAATTCTCTTGTTACGTTGCGTAAAAAATATATTGAGGTAACATGATCCGAAATAGTTTAATTTGAATATCACATATATTACAATACGTAATATAAATATAATTACAAATTATAAATATTGATATTACACACCGAAGCAACAAATATGTATATCTATCACCATGTTTGAAATTATGATAAACTTTACAAATAAGAGGAGGTGTTGATCCTTACGACCTGAATTGTTTTACAGGTGGAGCAATATCTTTGTCCATCTTGAATAGTTCCGTAACTTGTAATAATATGAAAAAATGATATATACAAAATTTGCATAATATATTGAGGGAAACATTATGACACAAACATTTATATCATTTTAACTTAATATATTTTCACGCAGAGCTGCATACGTTGCCACGGGGCGTGCACGAATACAAGAAAAAAAAATTTACAGTATTAGCAATAGTTTATTCCATTTATTTATTATTCTGTTTCAGAAAATCTACAATATTTACGGTTAGGAGATAATAATTTACATGCGGTCCCGAGCGATGCATTGCGCCGTCTACACCGACTACGCCATCTCGATTTAAGGGCTAATAACATTACCACCCTTCCGGACGATGCCTTCACCGGATATGGAGATTCCATTATTTACTTGAACCTTCAGAAGAACCTGTAAATTTTTCACTTCATTAACGAATACATTCATGAGCAAAAATGAAGAAGCATATCGATCGTTTAAAAATTATTGTATATTTGTTCTTTTTTTTTTAAATACGTAGATTCGTTGGAATAACAAAAAGACTTAAAAACGCAACATTCTATACATAAACATGCCGTAAGATTTTTTCGTCGCGTTAAGAGGCTCACTCTATATTTTTCTGTAATTCAGACTAAATACAACTTTTCGAAAACTAGAGTTATTTGCTCCATGTACACAAAAGTTATTCTGATTTAAATTGCGGACCACCGATTATGAGACCGACAACACATAAGTAGATAATTAGTATACTGTAATTTTCATACGATCTTCATGCGTCCCTTAACCCTTGGCACTCGAGTGGTTACTCAGAGAGTCACCACTAAAAATTGCTGTATCTTTATTCTAAATATTTTTTACAATATTAAATAAGTTGATATCTAAACAATTACTAAACATGTCAATATTGTATGAGGTATTATATCAATTTCGAATGTAAAGGGTTAACTTTTATCCGTAAGTGTATGTCGTCTATATAGGGGGTCTCAAAATTCCTTCAACATCCGGAAATTTGAGATTCTTGAGATATTTGAAGCAACATTTTCCTTTGCAAAAATAGCGTCCGCGGCTTTGTTAAAGAGTTATTAAAGAAAAATGCGGACCAATCAGAGCACGACCTAGACGCGAGTTGGTACAGTGTTTTTCGTGAATAACTTCTTAACAAAGTCGCGGACGCCATTTTTGCGAAGGAAAATGTTGAGTCAAATGATCTCCAAATTTTCCAAATTCCTGATGTTGAAGGAATTTTGAGACACCCTGTATATGTGCATGTAGAATGTTTTTAATTACTATCCCTGTTCTCTCTATGACCACTTCAGGATCAAGGTGCTGCCGCCACAGGTTCTTGAAACTCTGAATTCCCTGGAATATTTGAATCTTCAGAACAACAAGTTAACTCAAATATCGGAAGAAGTAACCGAGAGCATCGTTGACACCCTCCGAGTTATTGATATAACAGGTACATACCAAACTTACACTTAGAAACTCTGTAGTTGGATTGACATAGCAGCACCTCATCCCTCACTTGTTGATAATACCAATATCAAATTGTAAAATTAGTATTTTCCCTACGAAAACTGGAATATTATTCGTACGACTGTGTTAACAATACAAGAGCTTAATCATTTTCTATTTTCTAATAATCCCATAAAAAATTATTAAGCTACTTTATTAGGAGTGACTTAATGGTTAAATATCGAAGTTTTTATTGTAATCGAGAACTTCACTAAACAATCTTGAACAGTAAATCACAAATTTTCTAAAATTATTAAGTCATTACGAAATATGTTAATACTAAATACATTCGACTCTTTATAATTTGTCAGGCTGCTTGTTTCCTTGCGTAACCAGAAATTTTTGCTTGTTTCCTATGTTATCCAGTAGATTTGGACGAGAAGCTGTATGAAATCCTAGTTTCGATCCTGGAGGATCAATGATTCAAAAGTTATAAGTGTTTAAAGTTGAGCGATTTCCAGTGTTTTTGACAGGTTAGCGCCGCGATCTTGTGTGTAGTGACGGTCGTGCACCTCTTATCGATCGTAGCTGGTAGGTGGCGGTAGAAGCACGTGGTAATGTCGATAATTAATTAGTTGGTTGGCGTCCACTCGTAGATGATAATACAGATATACTAACTAAAGATTTAAAACGTTGTAAGTGACAACTACCACTATCTGTTGATATATTTCTAGTCAAGCCTCGTGTAAGAGAGCTTAAACTAATATTCAAGTTCCTTCTAGATCATAATTTTCAAATTTAAGTAATCTAGAATGAATCCACAAAGTTCCTCCATAGCAGTATCTTAATACAGTATTAATGTTATCTTTTAGTATATAGTATCGTTACAAGACTGAATGTTATTAGCTTTTAATTTTTTTTTCTTTTTGTTTATATAAGTAAACAATAGGGTTAAGTGCAACTCGTTGTAGTGCAATAACACATCTAAGATGTCACTAATATAACATGTATATTTCTATATACTCGGTCCCATTGGCTTGACTCAGCCTAGGAATCTTTATTTTTAGTAAATTCAATTTATTTAATAGTTGGTTGGCGTAAGGGCCGGCTAGGAATCTACATGATCAACATCGTGCTTGCCACTACACACAACAATGGCGGCGCAAGCTTGTCAAAAACACTGGGAATCCCTTAACTTTAAATACTTATAACTTTTGAACTATCGAACTTCCAGTATCGAAAGTTAGATTGCTCACATCTTCTCGGTCAAATCTATTGGATAACATAGGGAAAAGGCAAAAATGTCTGATTACATAAGGAAAAGTTTACTCCAACAAAACTTTCAAAAATACAAGATGACAGTGGCGCACCCAGGATTTAATCTTGGGTGGGACGAGTTGAACAAAATGATATTTCTTTTTAGCAAAAATATCTGTTAACAATAGCCACACTTATTTACTTATATATAGAGAAAAGTTGTTCAAAATGTTTAGTTTTACGTATTAAATATTCAAAAATCATCGGGAACGGATCTTAACCCTTTTAGTGCCGGAAGCCAATATATCGACCCTCGCCTTGTAGCACTTTACTATTCTCATTGCGGGAGAACTCTATCTCAAAATAAATTTATAATACGTTACAAATGGTATAATTTCATTATGAGAGAATTAAAAAAAATAGTTTTTCTTTTCAATGAATTTACAAAAACTAGTGTCATTGTTTTTTTTTTATTTAGTGCAGTCTGAATCTCAAGGTAGAGATTATTTTGCCGTTTCATTGTTTTGTTCTCTATTTCGTCCTTAATATACTGCTTTTTGAATCATGTAAATATTGTTTCTTATTTGGTTTTCATGAGCATTTTCCCAAACCCTAGTAAAACCGTGAAATTCGGCCGGTTATTCTCGCATAGGCAACTCTATTTCGCCTGGCACTAAAAGGGTTAAGATAAACTTTTTTGGGGGGGAGAGGGGACTTGGCCCCCTGGCTCCGTCCCTGGGTGCGCCACTGACAAGACGTGCAACCTTTTGGTTCCGGAGTACACCGAATCCAAATACTTTTCACATTTTGCTTCTGTTTTCTATCGCAGATAACCCTTTGATCTGCGATTGCGAGCTACGGTGGTACGCCGAATGGCTGCGTAACCTGCGCAGCAATCCCGTCGAGAGGATGGTCACGAGGCGCACCGTGTGCACGATGATGAACGAACATCGAGAGTACGCCCTGGAGAACGTACCTCTAGAGAGAATGGGTTGCGTTGGTAAAAACGCCGGACGGACATCGTCGTTGGCCAGCAACTATCACGTCTACGTCGGCATGATGATCCAGTTGCTGACGGTGGTCATCGTGGTGGTTTAATTGCGACTGGTCACGCGACCACCGACAATCATCGCGGCCACCAAATCTACATTTCCTCTTGTTTAAACACGCGCATTTTCCTATTTGCTCTTTCGACCTGTCTCTCTCTATATCCACCGTGAGTTTTATTGTTATTGTTTTCCTGCAGCCGTGCAATCGTGCCGCGGTCGCGGAGACGCGACACGATTTCGTCGGCGCGTTATCGCTTTCTCGTGTCGTGGCATTATTACTCTGATCATTCGAGATCATCGAATCTGCCGAATCCCATCAGCAAACGCCACATTCGCGCGGGTTGTACGTCGACTAACCACAAACATGGGTGCGAGTTGTCGCGCAATCGAGATTGTCAAACGGAAATACGAGTCTTGACTAGGTTTTCTAGATTGGTGCATCGATGTACAGAGAGATATACATATTTATCTGGGTATGGCTGGAAAGGTGGATGCAGCGAACGGCGTTGTCTATCGATGCAACAATCGACTCACAGATGTCGATAGTCTCCGTTACGACGAGAACATCAATTGTAAAATTGCTGGATAGATTTCTGCGCTGCGTGATTAATGTCTCTCGAGTTTATTTGACGGCCAGACTATCTCGAATTTTTCGCGGAAGATTCGTTAACACGATCAATGCGATTAAACACGAGTTCTCTTGTGTGTCTAATTACGGAACGGAATAGCAAGTAAATTTTAGATTGGTGACTAAGATGTGTTTGTACGTTTAATACCGAATACATGTCAAGAAACAGATATTAATGGCGATGGTTTGTCAAATACATATCAACAGTGCTTTTATAAACGTCGAAACGTAATGGTAACTGAAAGTATAATCAATTGTTGTCGTATAATTCGAGCAAAGGGATAAAAAATGGAACGGAAGGTACAGTGTCCGCTCGATAAACGAGAGACACGGATACTTTCGACACGGGGTTTTATCAAGCGGCCAATCACACGCGAGCTCTCTTCGCTGCTCGCCTATTTAGGTGGCAGAGAGGGGATTAAAGGGACCCCATCGAGTGGCCACTGTACCAAATCTAATTCCATTATCTATTTTGTTCATCTTCTGACCACATTCATAATTTCATAGTACCGTATTTTTAATTCTACGAAATATTAATGTTGAACGATTTCGAATGATTAACCCTTAGCACTCGAGCGTTGATTCTGAGCCACCACTAAAGATTGCTATATCATTATTTTCTATCTTCTATTTTCTATATAAATAAAAATGAAATGCTGTTCGTTGGTAAGCGCATCACTTGAGAACGGCTGGACTGATTTGGCTAATTTTGTTTTTTAAATGTTCGTAATAGTCCGAATAAGGTTTCTAGGGGAAGAAAAATTGGGAAAGCTGTCCGGAAAAATGGAAAATTCGGGAAAAACTAAAAGAGCTTTTTGTAATTCAATAGGATTTACATTATCGACGTCTGTTTACAAATTTATAAAAATTTGAACAGGGCAACGTCTGTCGGGTCAGCTAGTTTAACATAGTTGTTACATTATTATTAAATTAGTTTGTATTTAATGAATTAAGAAACGTTTGAGTATTGCGTCAGTAAACTGCATCAATTTAATATGCATTAAAATGAAAACAAATCATATAGAATGGAAATATTCTAGGTCGGAAGAAGCGTATAGTTTTCGTGTTAAAACAGCTCCGAGTGCAAAGGGTTATCAATCAATGATCAGAAATGATTTATGAGAAACAAAACGTATATATTCGGTGTGAGAACGATTGAATTTATCATTACGGTGATATACGAATGTATCTGATTCGTCACGTCTGGAAAGAAAAAAACATCTCGATCGTGACGTACGATATAATAACAGGGTGAAACGAAGGCTCCTCGATCGATCGATAATCGAACGGACCTCCTTCACCGAACGTTACATATCAAGATTGTTGCCAAGTGTTTTCTGGATATCTGTTAAAAGCGAGAATCGTAGTATACTTGATAGAGAATTCGAGTGCCCGATGTATTTAGCTGTCACTCTGTGGATCCACGGATCATTCGTCTCATACATATCAACGCAATCCCCGAAATTTTCGGGCCGAGTTATTCGACATTCTTCGTACGTCACAATCTTCGATATTCGAAAGTTTTCTTCCGATTGTCGCTTCACCGTCGGTAATGTAAATTTCTTTTTAAGCGTCGTTTGTTCAGCTACAGTCTTTTCCCTCGCATAGTGTTACTACCTCGGGGGTATGGAGGCTCGGAAAGCGTAGAGGTACTAAGTTCTTGGAAGTTTGCCGAACATCGAGAAGGAAACCGTGGAAACGACAAATAAGGACTGAGGATTGAAGCAGCCGATACAATTCAAAAGACAATGCCAATCGATTGCCATTCCAATGCAAATAGAAAAGTTTTTTTACTTTTCATTCTCTTCTTACGGAACTTTTACCAACATATTTGAGAGATTTTTCTAATTAAAACGAGTCTAAACACGGCATAATTTCGACCGTATTTACTGATTTAACCTTTTGCACTTCGAATTATTTTTCAATTTTCTTGCCAATGATCCCCTACGATTTTAAATGTTTCATTTGAAATTTACTTCAAAGACCAATTCATAGCATGCTGTACATTTTAAACAATTTTGTTTACTAATTACATTGAATATAGCTCTCAAACTTCGTTGTAATTTTATATTTCTAGGACTTATGTTTGTTTTTAACTAAAAAATAAGACAGTTAAATAAAGGAAGAACCAAATGGACATTGAAGTCCGTTTCATTTACATTTTTCTTTTCGTAATGTCGAGTCACGCTCGACAAAGGAGTGCAAAGGTTTAAAGTGTGATCAAAGCTCTCTATGATGTAGCTAAATATGATTGAAACTCTGCAGAGTTTGATCTTCTTTTTATCCAGGGAAAGCTTACAAATACGTTAATAAAATTTTCGAAATTAAAGAATAAATAATAAAAAAGTTTTGTATTTGCATTAAGACGTTGCGACGGAGCACGTCTTTTTCTTTCCACACGTCCTTCTTCGCGTTCGAAACTTACATCGCTTACTAATAGATAGCGAATTTTATGCATTTATGACAACAATGATTAGACGTAATTTGAAACGGTAAAATCATTAGAAAAATTTGAACACAGTAAGAAGGAAAATTAATTTTTATTCAATTCAGTTTGTTGTAATTTAAGTAGAAAATGTTTAACTTGCATAAAAATCCGCTGTCTGCTTATTAAACAAGTAAATATAATCAAAAATTCTACCGTGTTTGGTCTCGTAACCAAATAAATAAAATTACGAAAGTTTCATCGTTGCATTAGTACTGCCTCGCTGATATTCGACCTCGGATGGTGTTACATTGTTACATTGAACCCCTAGCAAGATAGATAAAAAAAGTAACACTATCCGTAGCGACGACTGTCACACTATGTGAGGGAAGACTGTAATAAAATAACCGATAGTCGGACGAGTTCCTGAGCCGGCTGTCTTCAGCGGCGATATCTACAGATCATTCGGTTACTTAACTCGATTCAGAAAGAACTGTCGAAATGAAATAACGACGACTGATGGACCGTAATACATTCAATAGGAAGTCGACACTTGTCAATTCCAGCAGAGCACAAACACGATTCATTGAAACGTCTCGTTGCATCTGTTTCGCGATAGACTTCACCAGCGCTTTGCATCGCGCCGATTAGGCGCTTCACAAAAGTATGCCGTCTTTCAGCAATAGTCCGGGTTGTATCCGACAGAGGTACAGCGCAGAGCACGAGAGAAAACTAGCGGGAGGGGAACGGGGCAAGAGGGACGGAAAGAACATCTGAATGGCCAGATTATAACATAGACGCCTATCCTCACACGCATTTTTGGCTCTATTTGCGGACACACGCACACTAATCGTTCGCGTAACACGGAGAGCGAGTCAGATGTATATAAAAAAAAACGAGACTGATGCGTCCGAATACCGCAAATTCGTATACTGAACTTCGAATGGTCGTAAATCCTGCTTACAAGGATAACAACGACTAGTTAAAATGAAAGCAGACTTGGGACACTTTAATATATTTAAAACTCGAATACTGTACAATAATCAGTAAAAGTAACAAGTAAGCAAGGTTCAGAGGTAAAGTGTATATAGTTCGAGCGATTTTCGAGTTCTGACTCTGTCTCGTCGTGTCCTATCGCCAGTTTGGTTTTTTTCGTGAATGGATGATTGTGGATTTAGGTGAGAAGATGTAGCGTTTCGTAATTGATCGTGGGTGCATTGGAGGAGATTTAAGTTGAGGAGAGTGGGAAACTGTCAGGAAATTCTTTGGTATTGACTTCGTTCGTCAATGGCGTGATTTATGGTGGAAATTCCGTTCGTCGTTTTGTTGGTTCGGTCTCACGTGCTGTCATAAACTAATTTTTTCGGTCGGTTTGCAGCTGATTCGCACGTGTTCTTTATGGTTAAAAACATCCCTTTCAGGTATGTCCCTTTGGTTGCCCGGAGGAACGGTACGGTACGTTCGTACATCTCACGTTCGGTCAATATGAGACCGAACAGAAAAAGAGGGAGCGATGTGGTAAACGGCAATCCATTGGCGTAGTCGGCGTAAAAATACACAGTATCCATATCTGTTCCTACTACTATGAACGACAGGAGCTACGCACGCGTAGAGTCGAAAAGTGGGGATCGGGTGGAGCGTGTGGTTACCCTTCTTGCCCCGTTCCCGTCCCGCTAGTTTTCTCTCGTGCTCTGCGCTGTACATAGATGGCATGCGACGCAGTAACGCTTCCACGCAACTATACGTGACTCCATTCGTACAACAACAAGATTAAGAATTGGCGTGGACTGCTACTTTATTACTCCTGATTCGATCACGTTCGTTCTCAAGCACGGTGGTTTTTCACAGTGATTCATGATTTACGCGATCGCTTCTGATTCGCGGAGAACATAACTATTCTTACCATATATGCAGGCATTTTTGTGCAAGCTAATTGATGTATTTAAAGAAAGAATTAATTTAATCGAGATGAAAAATAAGGATTACAGTGAGCAAATCAACTTTAGATTACAACAAATCACGATCACGTCGTGAACGAAGTTAAACTCACGACAGTCATCGTGATTCTGCGATCACTGTGATAAATCACGGTAAGCGATTTTGTAAGCCATCGCTAAACATGGCAACAGATTGTGACGTACGGGAACACCTCTCTTTGCTTCTATGTATTTTAAGCTGCGAAATGTGTTCGAAGTACATTTAAGAACGCACGACGTTGAGAACCCGCAATATTTTTCGATCTCTGTGGAAAATTCTAGGTTATACGAAACGAGGAAAGTAAACAGACGAATTCCGGTATGATGTCGACGGAAAAACAGTTATACAAACGCTATAGAGGAATAATACATATCGTAGAAATGATTAATTACCCTCCCGTGTATGTTCGTTAAGATGAATGGTAAACATCGTCGAACACCTTTCGTAGATTGTAGCCATCTCGCGATACAATTAGACTGCGGACTTTGTGCATATTTTACCATTATGTACAGCCTATTTCGAAATACGAAACGCGATAGACAAATACCTGTAGCGAGACGCGACGGTGCTTTCGGATTATGCTGATTTGATCGAAACAAGCAGCAACCATGCGTCTGTGCGAAACTTACTCTCTACGACCTAAGCTGCTCTTTTCCTTGCGTAACCAGAAATTGTTAAACTTTTTCCCTATGCTGTTCATTAGATTCGGTTGAGATAATGCGAGAAATCCAAGTGTCGATCCTGGAGGATCAATCGTTCAAAAGTTACAAGCGTTTAAAGTTGAGCCATGTTGTGTGTAGTGCAGCACGAGCATGTGATAAAGCCAATAATTAATTGTTCACATATGCGTAAACGAAAAAGATAAGTGCAACATATGTCCTGTGCAATATCATAAGTAGATTGAGGTTAATTTTAACGATGTGACTCCATGTTACCGAAGCAGTTTATGTAATCTGATGTAACATGTATATCCCTATGTACTCCGTCTCATGGGTTTGATTCAAGCCTACGGATTTTATTGTCTTGATAAATACAAATAGTTGGTTGGTGGTTAAAAATCTACTTGATCAACATCAGCTCATGCTTGTGGTGAAAAACACTAGAAATCGCTCAATTTTAAACACTTATAACTTCTGAACCATTGATCCTCTAGGACCGAAACTTGGATTTCTTACATCATCTTGTCCATATCTACTGGATCAAATAGGAAACGGGCAAAAATGTATGGTTACTCAAGGAAAAGTTTACCCACGATCTGTTCACGAGAACGTAAATCTGCAGAAAAATCCGTAGTCTAAATATTATCGAGGACACGTTCACGGAAACGATGAGAAACCGTAAGAACATTCACGTGGAAAGTAAACTACACAAGTATTTTACACTTGGATAGACGATTTAAAATTCCGATAGGATAGGCTTATTGATATTACGAATAATCTGCATATCGAAATTACAGTAGGTTAAGAACGTCACGCGATCTCGATTTCTGCGAACATCGAAGGAGAGTATCGGAGACTGTTTTAAGGAACCGTTTTCTGAAACTCGAGGCACATGCATACACATATTAGATGCGCAGGCATATGTCTGTGACGGCACGTCGTTTCGTACACACATGTAAATTTACTTTGATTACAAACACAATGTCTCTGAAATTTCGTCGATGTGTCACGCGCGAGTGAATGGGAAAATAATGGTTCTCTCCTTCGGTTGAGAGTCGGAGGTCTGCGTCAATACTGTGTTTCTCAACATTTCTTCAACATCCGAAAATGAGAGGTTCACGAGATCATTCGAAGCAACATTTTCCTTTGCAAAAATGGCATCCGCCGTTTTTTAAGGAGTTAATAACGAAAAACACGGACCAATCAGAGGGCGACCTGGACGCGTGTTAGCACAGTCAGCACAATGGGCCAGATCGACTCAATAGCTGTTCACGCTTATTTCACTATTATTTCAAAACATAAAGACCACATTAAATAGGTCGTTGGATTCGCCTTGGCGTCAGCTATAACATTATTGAATAAAAAATGTATAGTTATAAATAAACAATCAAGGTGACCACAATTTCTTATTAAAAAAAAATAATTCATTAAATTTTTTGTATTGAGACTTGTAGAATACAGATTACTTTTTTGTAGGAAACATTTTTTTGTCACACCACCGGAAATGTCTGAAAAATCGCGTGAATAATGAATAATAAATGAAAACTGGCTGTTCAGGCTTTCAAACATGAGTAATCCACAATTTTTCAATGAATTAACTTTATTACGTGTCATGAAATAACGAAAATGTGTTATTACTGTCTTATTTAAAGAATTACAAATATTCAAACAAGATTAAGTATTATATTTTACAAAGTTACTGACTATAATCAATTGATCATACGGATTTTCGGCTTATAATTGTGTTCATCTATTAATAAACAAAAATTTATATTGTAATTTCTCTTAACAAAGGTAAAATACAGGTTTTCAATATGGAAAAACTGCTGTGATGCTATACTGCGATGCTGTTGCTATGCTCTCTCATATACAAATAATTCAACTGAGCCAGCAAGAAATTTGAATTTCTATTAATGGTCGAATAATATAAAAAATTCATAAGATAGGTGTGCAACGCGACTCGCCGCGGAATTGCATGTCACGCGACGATTTAAACCATCATCATTTCCAAACTAGTGGGAGTTGGGACGAGAACTTTGCAGAATCTTTTAGAGGAGACGTTGCTGAAAATGTACCACTTTGATAGAGCCTCTGCTTTTCCCTGTTTTTTAACTTATCCGTTGTCAAAGGTGAAAAACTTTGACGATTTTCCTTAGTTGACTAAGTATATTTGTTAATAATAAATTATGAACATTAACGTGTAGTTTCTGGAGCGTTCTCAACAGAGATATACATTATTCATAAAACAAAGTTTGGGCACTTAATCTAGAGTAGGTTTTCTAGGACATCGTTATGAAGAAACGGAATCTTTTCGGTGATAAATCGTATCTGAAAATGTTTGATTGCTGAACGCTTATTGTAACGAGAGTTTTTAATAACTTTAATTAATATTATCGTTTTCGAATGTGACATTTAAGAATCATTGTACATTCGTTAAAAATTGATATGAGGACTTTGATTTTTTAGCTCATGAACAGCTACCGAGCCATTCTGGCCAACTGTGCGGCACGCCAACTGTCAATTGGCCGACTGTGTCAACATGCGTCCAAATCGCGCACTAATTGGTCCGTGTTTTTCATTGATAACTCCTTAACGAGGCCGCGGACGCCATTCTTTGCAAAGGAAAATGTTGCTTCGAATGATCACAGGAACCTCCCATTTCCAGATGTTGAAGGAATTTTGAGACATCCTGTATAACACAACGTACACATATCATTTATACGCCCAACTTCTACTTGTAAGATAATGGTTAATTATTTCGATGTAAGGCTTCACCGATATAATCTCTAAAGATCGTATACATATCGTGAACGTATGAGATTTAAGAGAATTTATTTGTTAATATATACATATAATATATATATAATAATATATATATATATATATATATATATATATATATACATACGTTACATATAATATATACACACATTATTAAGATCGTCAAAGAAATATTATATATCTATCTATACGCATTAGATGTTTTTTCTAAGAAGTTTCATCCATAAGAAAAATACAAAGTTGTTATTTGCGCGCTGCTGCTCGAAGCGAACGATTCAATAATTTCCAAGTAGCAGTTCTCTTGGTTATTTTACAAAAGGACTGTTTTTATAAGAACACTGTCTTTGAAACTAGATTTTCTCGTGAAAATAATATCGACTAGTTTACCGTTTATTTTCAATGTGCCGTAGAAGTCGAACGGAAACGAAGTTTCTTTAAAGTTAAACGATACGCCAAGTGTGATTCTTTGCGGGCCCTACATTGTGCTTAGAATCCACGGGAAGCATATCGAGAGTACATCTTTCCAAGATATTATGTTCAACGGCAGCGTACGTTTGAACAGCAGAACACAAATAATTGCCGGTTGGAAAAGATATTAGTAGATAGACAAGTAAAGAATAGCAACGTTAGAATAGTTAGACTTGCGCGGTGAGTCCGGAGTTCGGATCCCAAGATTAAAGACTGACTGAATCGAAAGGAAAGCAATAGTAAAGGATTCTAAAAACGTCGCTATTGAACTCCGTCGTGTCTTGTTTTCCGTTCGAAAAACCGAATTATTTACGTAGATACGAAGGAGTGCATAGTTTTACTATCTCTCGATCCCTCTTCGTGTTCCCTTTTGGAAATTCACGATTATCACGCAACGTCTATGCGAATATCAAATCGCTGTCTTGTTACTAATGGGTCTAGCCGACTAAGCATAATTCAGCGGCCCCGGCCACAATTTTTATTGATATTGTATGGAAAACAATGATTTTAGGTTGAAAGATGACCCCCTAAATTTTTAAGTCGCTAACCCTTCGCATAAGGATGATATGAGAGTAAATACCCTTAACTGTATAATTTTTTTTCTCGGTTATTAATTAAGATATTCGGATAAGAAAAAACGAAAATACTCGAACTTACTTCCTTTGTATCATGTATTTGTCTCACGATTGTGATCAAATTATTAAGGGTAGAAAAAATCATTTCATTTTTTAGGGGCGGGAATTATTGCAAGCAACCCTTCGAGTGACCACTTCCAAAAAATTCAAGAACAATGTTCTGTTACCTATCTAATATATCTGAAAGTTTCAAGATGATCGGATTGGTGGAACATAGTTAAAGAATTGAAAAACAAACGAAATTAAGCCATTATAATATTAGAATATACAGAGTGGGGATCCAACAGAATGATCGAGAAGTCTTAAGAGCAAGTTGCAGTGAAACCGAATGAGTCTAAAAGATCTAAAATCAATAGATATAATGATTACTCAAATCTACCACTAGTAGTATTCCTACATTATTATAATGGCGTAATTTCATTTGTTTTTCAATATTTAACTATGTTCCTCCAATCCGACCATCTTGAAACTTTTGTACATATTAGGTAGGTAACAGAACATTGTTCTTGAATTTTTTGGAAGTGATCACTCGAAGGGTCGCTTGCATTTTCACCCCTAAAAAATTAAATGAATTTTTTCTACCCTTAATAATTTGATCACAATCGTGAAAACGATATATGATATAAAGGTGGTAAGTTTCAGCATTTTTATCTTTTTTTTTAATGTCAATGTCTTAATTAATAATCGAGAAAAAATATGGTGTTAAGAGTATTTACTCTCATATCATCCTTATTTGAAGGGTTAGCGACTTAAAATTTTAGGGGGTTATCTTTCACCCTAAAACCATTGTTTTCCACAGAATATCAATGTAAATTGTGGCCGGGGTCGCTGGACTATGCTTAGTCGGCTAGGCCCTTTGTTACATGAAGTGAAGGAACAGATTAGTTCAGGATCGTAATGCGATCCTGAATGTCTTAGAATGTCCTTTGTACCGAGAGGATGGACGATCTATCTGGGTACATTTTCCGTTTTTTACGCAGTTCTTTAGCAACGAGCGTTCAACGTCTGCGTGTACGAACACGTGTTTCACGTGAACTTCTCTAAACAATTACTATACTCCGGACTCGCTTAGTGGAACATATCCTTTAGGTGATCGTAGAACGATGAAACGGGATAGTCGCTAGTCGACGCGTCCCCGCGTCGAGGACACCCGAAGAACCATGTCGAGACATATCTCTGATGGCCGTAGTTGTAGTCTCGCCGGCTGCGTTGTTATTATTACTAATTATTATAAGCGGTATTTTTGTACAGTGTCTTACAGTGCTCGGGTCGTTGCAGGCGCAGCCGACGAGCCGTTCACGGCATAGCCATATTATACATAAATAAGTATAAAAAATATATGATAATTATTGCGAAAGGGTCGCCGTACTCCGATTTTGATGAAATTTAAATATGTTATAGATCTCGACATTTTTAACAACTTTTTCCTTTAACAATATGTGGTGATCGCTTTTAGTTTTCGACATATTCGCAAAAAATTATTGCTAATACTGTATTAAATTTTCTGCATTCTTGCACGCTCTGTGGCAACATAACGGCTGTGTCGGCGCGGCGTCTGCTTACTTTTTTTTGTAAACACGCTGTGGAGATGAGAGAGAAAACAGGGTTTCACTCTATATACAGTGATACAAATGTAGGGGGAAGCTTTCAATTTTAAAAAACTATTTTTGGATTTTCGTATGCGCGGCCTCTCAACCTTCAATGCTACAACCTTTGTGTTTTAGCTGTCATCCGGAATTTGAACTGGTAGTGGAAAAATCATACGATTAGAATGAGTTGTGGAGGGGACGGAGAAAATCCAGGAGTAGTTTTTCAAAATTGAAAGTTTACCTTATAGGTGTAACGTTAAAAAATACGTCAAAAAAAAGTAACCAGACGCCGTGCGGATCAACGTTACGTTATCACGGAGCGTGCAGAAATATTGATAATTCAATACAGCATTAACAATAGTTTTTTGCAAATATCTCGAAAACTAAAAGCGACTCCCCTATATTGGAAAAGGAAAAAGTTATTCAAAATGTGTTGCTGCATAACATATTTAAATTTCATCAAAATCGTAGTACAGCGACCCTTTCGTAATAATTACCAAATACATATATATTTATTTCGATCGTAGCGCGTACTACTCTGAGAACGCTTCTTCGACGCAATAATACACACGGCACGCGAGTAGACGTAATGGAACGCGTCTGATCAAAAATTAAAGTAGAAGAACGTATAGAGCGCGGTATATGTTGAACAGAAGAACGAGGAAGGACTTGTTGAATAAATAACGAGGCACTCACTGTTTTTACCGAACCGCGACGAACGTTTTCATCCTTGTGTATCTCGGTGCTCTCACAACAGAAAACACACACTGTTTGCTTGTTCACGCGTCGAAGACACTTGTGTTGACTTTTCGACCTTTACTGCTACTGTATACGCCGGTGTCAAACAATAACACGAACACATAGGAGACAATGTGTACACATACAAAAAGTAGTCGTACGAGTATAAGTCACGTTTTATGATCAACATTACGGATTACTACGGTTCACTACCCGCATACCGTACCTGGGTGTTATTTTTTCTCTTTCATTAACGTTAAGTAATTCTCGTGTATAAGGATACGCTACAATTCATGTGGGGAGTAAACGTACGATAACGAAGACAAGCATTTGGTTGATACGTGTATCATACCTGAGCATTTTAAGAGATTAATTAAGAAGTGCACGGGGCGCACATACATACGAACACGTACACAGAATTTACATGCCTAAAATGACATATTGATGTGTTACAAAAATACAATATATATAACTATAAATATACATACTATGTAATACACAGATACACATAAAGTACCTCTTTATATGTCTATAAATATTGTTACATATATACATATATATATATATTCATTATTATAATAATTATTATATAATATGTGTTACAAAACGTCTTTTCCCGCAATGATCCGCGATACGGGCATCTACCCAGAATCTAATATCTATATGTCATTGTTTATTATGTCGTTAATGATTAACGTGTATATGTGAAACTTTCAAACTGAATAAAAAAATACCTAAGCATGTAATTTGTTCGTAATTTTACTTAAATGTTTTCTCTTCAACCGTTAGCACTCGAACGGTGACTCCGAGACGCCACACAGTGGGTAAAACCGATGAAATCTGTGTCAAAATCAAAAAACTATCGATAGAAATGAGATAAAGCGATGATTTTTTTTTAATTAAAGTTAAAACTTTGTAGAATATGGGAAAATAAAGAGATTATGATACGAACGTTTTTTAACCTTGATAAAATTCGTTAAATTTGCACAATTTCAAGAAAATCTTGATTTTTCCAACACCACGTGCGGAACAAATTTTTTAGGAACATGCTATACATCATTTCCCGTAGATTTTTTCACGCTGATTCCAAATCTGGTCTCAAAATTTGTCTACGACCTCCGGATTTTGCAAAACGTCGAATTATTGTTAAAAATTTACATTTTTATTTTTCCAAGGTTAAAAACGTTCGTGCCATAATCTCCCTATTTTTTCCCAATTTTCTACGAAGGTTTTGCTTTAATTTTAAGAAAATTTGATCGCACTATCTCATTTCTATCGAAATTTCTTTGATTTTACCACAGATTTCATCGGTTTTACCCACATATTTTATTCTCGTTTTTGGCGAAATACCCCACTGTGCGGTGGAAAAATTTACAGAACAAAGCTATGTCTAATATATTTTTAATAATTATTTTAAATCATTATTTAAGAAGAATTCACCAAGTGGTAGGAACGTTTCTCATTACCATGATGTTGTAAAGCAGAGCTTCACCGATAGTTCACCCAAGAAGTCGTAGAGCCTGTAGAAACCTTTTTTTGCTGCCACGCACAGCAGTCAACCCGCTCGTGAGATATGACCTGTCCGACTCGAAGGAAAAATATCGGAAGAAAATCAGACAGGCATTGTCTGTTGTGACAGAGTTGGTAAATAATCGATTAAAATTTTAATCATGATTCATTGATTAATGTGTACGATTAAAAAACAGAAATCGTCTAAAAATCGGCGAATTGATTCAATCAATTGATGAAGTTAATCGTTAATCGTTGATTAAACGAAGTAATCATCGAAAAATCGAAGACTGATTTAATCAATTGTTGAAGTTAATCACCATACGGTCTATCCATAAATTATAATATGGAGGAAGAGGGATCAGAGAGCGGATGGAGAATTGACAGTAAATCGTTAATCAATTATCCGATTGACAATTAATAATCGCTAATCGAAATTAATGACTAAACTAGAAATTTAATACTTATTAATCGTTAATTGCGATTAACGATTGAAGTAGAAATTTAGTCGTCAATCGGCGATTAATTTTTTGCCCTACTCTGGGTTGTGGACGGTCTCAATTAAACATGGGTAACAATATTTTATCGGTTGCCCGAGTCGGACGTGTATAAACTGACCTTAAAGCTAAACGTTTACTTTTGTATCTAACAACAATAATCAAAACTATATTAAGTTTATATGGATACCATCTCACATTGGTCTGGTTGGCAATGAAAGGGTGGACTTACTCGCGAAAGAAGCGATAGTTGGAATGCCCACGTTGAATATCAAAACCCCGTTTACCGACTTTCTCAGCGACTTCAAAATCCATTTACGAAAATCTACTAACAATTTGATCAGAGAGCAAGGTACATTTAAGGGTACAGAGTATGTCCGACTCTTTCATAAAGATTATGGTGAATTATGGTTAACACGGGCGTGGGCTACCTAGGAACTTTGTCACTTTTGTCAATAGGTGCCGTTCTAATCATCATAATTTAAACGCTTCGTTAGCCAGACTAAAATTCATTACAGACAGCACTTGCGAGTGGGGTGCTGAATCCCAAGATCTTGATCACGTCATTTGGCAATGTCCAACATATGAAGATGAACGTGATACACTCCTTTCAGCTCTCTTTTGTCACAAGTATTGTCTCCCGACTTGTATAAGATACTTCTTATGTGGTCCAGATATTAAAGGCCTGTTAATTATTTTCGATTTTATTAAGCGGTGCGCAATAAAAATATCATTTCATCGAATTAATCTTTGGAATTACAAACTAATGTTAAATAATCATATAGATTTCGCGAGCCCGCTATAAAATCTATTAAGCATTTATAAAATTGCTTCGAGCATCTTAGTTTAGATAATATTTTCTTTCAATTCTATTTTATCCATACACGATATTTCTACAAATGTGACACTCTTTATAACTAGAATATATTTATGTTCTTTGATAATTCATAGAAATTCATTTAACCCATACTTATCGACCAATATCATAATCGAGTAATTGAACGTCCCCACACGATACAATCTTACCGCTCCGATTGTATCAATTGGATTATATTTGTTACGAGGCCAACTAACAATCCTAGCGACTTCCTGACAATCGTATCAGGTTTTTCGCGACTTCTCAATCATCCAAACAAAGATTTATCCAAGCTAGCGACTCCCCGACAATCGCATCAGATTCGTCCGCATCCTAGCAGCTCCATGACAATTGCATCAGGTGCGTCTGCGTTTGACTCCATTCCTAGAGACTCCCTAACAATCGTATCAGGTTCGTTCGCGACTTCTCAATCATCCAAACAAAGATTTATCCAACCTAGCGACTCCCCGACAATCGCATCAGATTCGTCCGCATCCTAGCATCTCCATGAAAATTGCATCAGGTTTGTCTGCGTTTGACTCCATTCCTAGAGACTCCCTTACAATCGTATCAGGTTTGTCCTCGCTTACGGACAATACATATGGAAGCATACTATGTAATGAATCTTAATTACTAAGTAGTTAATAATATTAAATAAATTTAAGATAATTTTAAGGATAGAGTCGAAGAAATTGATTGCGACGAATAAGTAATGCGGAGAACAGTTCATTCGTCGCAATAAATCTTCGACAAAATGAGGCGAGAGGAAGGGGCACAACGTCACCAGGTGCTCCGGGACCTGGGAGTTTACGGCACCCCCGATGCCTCTTCGAGGAGGTATTTGGATTCTACCGGTTCTCCCAGGTCCTTAAACAAAAAAAAGGTTTGTCCTCGCTGTTTATAATCCCAGGGGCTTCCCAATTACGCAATGGGATCGTCCGCGGTTTACTAACACATTCAGACTATATTCCTAGGGTAATAAAACCCTTCGCAGGCCACTCTTGCTGCTCGCGGTCCTGGCTCGTAAACACTCTCGAGCTTAGTATCCGATCCCGATCTATGTCGCAACACAGAACCAAGAATTGACTTATTAGATTGGGTCTTCACTGTACCTTTAAAAGTGGGATTACTCACTTTTCGGAGCAATATCTTTATTTTCCTACAAATACAAGTTTGTTGTCGTATATGTATTTATATGCATTTGTCTTAACAATACCTTCATAAATATGTGAATATAACATGTACATGCTGATTTGTTCAAATATACATAATATAGTACTATCCGATGCCCGGGATTCGAGCACGGAAGGCTCTCCGCGTTAAGAAAACGATAAACGTGTACGGTAGCAGTAGAAAAGAAAGAAATCGTGTCATCGAAACAAAACTGTAATAAAGCCAGCGAATCAATCGTTCAATTCATACGTTCATATTCGTACTGTTGTGTTCGTCGAATTCGTTCATATTTCCACAGTCTAATTAAAATGACAATCGAGAGGTCAACAAAAAATAAATTTATAATATCGCTTTGATAACAATAATATTGCAACTGAAGTGAACAAAGCATGCATCCTCCTCTAATTAGTTCATCTGCTCGGCGATGATGACAAGATTTTTAATGCATGTACAGTATCATTAGAAAATTGCGTCGCGACGAGCAATTAATTTATTCGACTCGTTACCGTCGGTGCAATGATGTGATAAATATATGACTTCAATTCCCTTATGTGTCTAATTAATTGCGATCATTTCACTACGCTACAGTGTATGTACAAATCTTACTAGACGCTATTTAAACAATACCGATTATGTCGTTTACATTGACACACAGAAATTTCTTTTCTATCTAACACGTAAATCCATCCACCTCTAAAGTGTCTTTAAGATAAAAGGCGAATGCTTCCGTTCGATTTTGGACAGAAAGATCAAGCTCGACAATTGAAACTCACATTTTCGTTCTGACGTTATGACACTTTTGCTAATTGTGCGTAAGGCAGCCCCGCAATCGCCAAACACGCACACACACACACTCTCTCTCTCTCTCTCTCTCTCTCTCTCTCTCTCTCTCTCTCTCTCCCTCTCATACACACACACAATTATAAAATAATGTTAACTAATTCTCATTATGATGAATGAATGAATGATTCAAAGTGTACAGATAATACGATGATTTTCAATCGAGATTACGAGTCGAAATTAATATAATACATTAAAATATAAAACAATAACAAACCGTAAATAATAGATCTGACGAGACGATACGATGACAATGAAAAATATACAAATGTTTGAGTAGGTTGAACTTCTTAAAAGAACGCTACAACTACGTGAATTAAATACATAACGCTGGTACCAATTCGCAAGAGTGTTGTACAGAACTGATTCAATCGGATTCTGTAATTAAACGATACATACAAGATCAATGTTACTGTAATATAATATACAGGGTATCCTATATAAACAATATATGTATATTATATTGATATTTAAAGTTTTTTTTTATATACATTAATCGTAGATATTATAGCATATTACAATAATATTAATGCGAAGAAACTGTAAAAGAATATTACTCTCACAACTTCCCCGTTGTTGATCATAACTGTGTATTATATTGAACAAGAAAGATGTTGTATGTGTGGCTAGCTATTTTTCCAAATTTTCGATGGATTATCGATTAAAAATAACTCTAGTTACTCTACGTGATTGTAACGCAGACTAACGCCGTAATAGTTACGTTATATACTTTCACTTGTGTTACGTGTTATTGTACAATAGCTCGTTAACAGATTTTTCTACAGGATTAATATTGGTTTATAAGTTAGAGTATATAATTGCTTCTTTATGAAAAAAACGCATGGACGGCAAAAATCTTGTGTATATCGGCTCGCGCATAAATAAACAGTTCGTGAACAATTTAATACGATAATGCTTTCAATTTCATTTTAATGTTTAGATCAAATTATTTCAGCAAGATAACTATGTTTTATCAAACAAAAGAATAAACTCTGTGAATTATAAATTGCTAATATATGTATATGCCACATTTACATTTTGGAAAAGGGGTCACCCAGACTGAAACTGTACAACTAAACTGTTTCTTTACTACAGTCAATTCAAGTTTCGTATAATCAGATTCGATACATTAATACTCATAAATGCATAAAATCCGCGATCTAGTGATGATATATTATATTAAATATTTTTGAGACTCTTTGACTATGTTTCAAAAGTGAATTATTTAATAACACAGCTTTTAAAGCTACGAAATGAAAATCATAAATAGAACTTAAACGCGAACGTTGATTATCTATAGTGACAGTAGATAACAACAGCAGAGATAGTCTTATTACAATATCGTAGTAACAATAGTAGCGACAGCAACAATAATGATAATAGTGGTAATCTACTTACATGCAATTTAATAACTATTTATATGGTTGGTGCAAATAAACTGTATCTGCCTAATTCTAATACACGAAATTGCATAATTATTATACAATACCTTTTAGGAACTTGAAATTCTATAATATCGCTGCTTTAGAAACGGCTACTATCGATCGGATTAAAGTAATCAAACTTTGAATTCGATTTGGTGCTTTTGTTACGGTAAGAATTGGTAGAAATTTCGAATGAAATAACTAGACAGAGTAATCGAATTCTTTTGAAATAGCAAAAAAATGACAGTGATGGTAGTTTGTACGTCACTTCGACTTTGTTCGTCTGATTGCTGATCACACAATTAAATTAACTCGAGATTGTATCACCTGTTGTCGCGTTGTTACGCTATGCACGTTGTTCTTGTAAAATCTACGTTAACACAGAATAAAATGTGATTCTGACAGCTTACAATTAGTGTGAAGATGCATAATATAGAATTTAATTGGAATATCCATACCATAGAAATTACTGTTGATAATATACTGTCAATAGACCTGTCTGATAATATTTTGTACACAAGTATAAATAGTGTAAAAACTATTGGAAATAATACACTAACTCTACATATATTGCAGTTGATGGGCGATATTCTTGTACGAGAAAATATTTACAGTTGGTGATCTTTAAAATTTTAGTGGCTAACGTTAAATAGTTCTGTTCACTTTGTACAATATATTTTACACTTGACAGTGTCACAGCACTCACCCATAAACCTGATCGAATAAAGGCGTAAGACATAAGTATTGCTCCTGTGTTTCCAGCGAAGAGAGTAAAGAATATCTTCTGTTTAAAGTTACAAGAAATGTCTACTATTACCCATCAACTACGTTTATATGACATACTTTTAATATTATTTTATCATATCCAATATAATCCACGAAACTCTCTACGGGTCCTACTACGTTATATTTACTTCTTGATTCTGTAAAATCTAATCGCGTTTGTTTATCATTGTTGTCACGTTACATGGTATATTGCAATAACACATTTTTATAAAATACAATTACAGATCCATTGTTAAATATACGTTACCAAACGCATAATCTATATGCGTGATTTGATAGCTCGACAAAATAGAGACGGAATACGTTGTTACGAAGGCACGAGTAGGTCTTGCTGTATGTAATAGATCCAACGATCTTTCAGATCGTAAACGTAAACTCTTGTCATAGAATCTCGCTGCGTGAATTGTGATACCGTTACAAGGAATTCTTCACTCGTCGCAATCTCGGTAAAAGTGCAACGTGTACTCTGAATAATCGACGCCATGTTTATTTTTACAAATATTCTGGAAGAAAGACATATTTTGTTCACTGTCAGTATTTCAATCGTTATCATTTACTCAAATTTGATACACTCTTAAGTAAATTATTACCTCCTGAGGTTGTACAGTAGGCACGCGAAACCTCAACGTCTTCCTGAGATAATGAGCAACGTCAAGTGGAAACGACTGATCTCCGTGGTGATTGTTATTTTCCATGTATTGCACTGGTTGCTGAAGTGTGTATTTTCGAATGCATATCACAGTCTCATCTAACCCAACGTTTGGGGGCAGAGAACATTGTTGCACCACTTGCCAATACCGAGGCATTCCACTGAAAGTACAAAATGCATATGAAAAACGAGTAGGCGCCATTTAAAATAGTGAAAAAGTTACAATGATCTAATAATGCCAATCTAATGTTTTCAGCTTATTAAAATGATTAAGGGAGTCGACTCGTTTTTCCAGGATTGCAAAGGTTGCGGATTGCGCGTTTTCATTTCCCGATAATACAAGATTGGGGTTTTTCAGTAGTCAAAAATGCTAGATAAAAGATTGATCTAGGCCGCTATCGCCCTTAAAAGTCCTATTTTTTCATTTACGAGGCGTACTTTGCATTATCCGGAGGCATACTATTTTCTTAGCTGCATGCTGCCGAATAATGCAAATCATAAACGTGAAAATAGGACTTTGGAGGGCGCGATCGCAGCCTAGATTAATCTTTCATCTAGCGCTTTTGACTACTGAAAAATCCCACATTATCGAGAAATGAGAAGGCGCATCCTGCAACTTGCAATTCTGGAAACGAGTCTATCGCCTTAAAGTAAAAATTAAACGTCTATCTGGCTCCAGTCTCTTGCAAGTAGTGCAGGCAAATTTTATTTTGCATAAAAATCCGCTGTCTAGTGATGATATGAATGATTTCTTCTATACGATTTGTCGCAAGTGAATATCATATTCCATTGGTTGAACCATGTAATGATTAGAGATAGAATAGTTTACAAGTATTATTGAATGTAAAGGAACTTACACGAAGTGCAAGGTAAGATATATGTCAGGCATATACTTCGAAAGAGGTACAACGCAAGTAACGTTATTCGGAGAGTCTTGCGAAGATGCAGAGCAATACTTTTGATCAAGAGAAACGTTAAAGCTTTCCGCCACTATCCGCAACTGCGGTTTGGGTTCTGGTGGCAATGATCCTGCTGCATTGCTGGCTACCTCACCCCAGTCCCCACCACTATTTTCCCTCCTCGTCCTCTTGTGTGAATATTTATAATTGTTCTGTAACAAATTACAATTTCTTAGAACCACAACTGAAAAGCCTATTTATTTTCGTTATAGTTCATTTATTTATTTACCTCTTTCACAATTGTTTGTGTGCTCGGATCCGACGGACTGATTCCATTCTGGAAACCCTTGCTAATCTTACGTTTCTCTTCGTGTACATTTAATGGTTGCTCTATATGATCTGCTGGAAAAGGTAATAGTCATTTGTACACGCGAAACCAAGAAGCAGAATTATTTAAACAACAAGGATTCCCTTCAGAGAAGAATTTGTTGCACAATATGAAACTTACAAATGGATTTCTTTTCTGGAGGATGATCAGGCTGCGGATCCTCGAACTGATGAATCTTAGTAGTACAACAGTACATCTGCAAAACAGTGATTAATTCGATATTATTACTAAGGAATGATTAGTGGCAAATAAGTAAAGTAATTTCTAATTTTACCAGGCAAGGATTTTCGAATTCGGTGAAATGTTTCGGACAATTCGCAGGTCTGCCAATGGGAGTCGGACCTTTACTCAGGGATGAATCCACGTCCGATCCCTGATCGTTTTCATCCACGTTGCTGGGAACAGCGCCTGCACCTGTTCTGCTGAGCCAATTGCCCGGAAATTCGCTGAAGAATTTAATCAAATCAGAAGTTGTTTCGATAAAGAAGATAACCAGACGGCTCGTGATCGTTACGAACCTGTTCTTTTCGAGTTTCGGTTGGGGTCCTGAGTGACTGATTGGATACCAAGTGATTTCTTGAGAATAGAGTTGCTGCTTCGTGTGCGGTGCTTGCGTAGAGTACACGTTGCTCTTGATGGGTAAACTGCCATCTGATCCCCTGGTGTGCGACCCGTGTTTGGTAAACGACGACGATAAAGTGCTGTCCAACAGCGAATTATATCGGGGATCGTAATTGGGCGTGCTCGACACTGTCGACGGATGGGCTGGCCTGATAGCTAGCATACCATTGCTGGCTACCGCCGACCATTCCAGACTGCTGCGTTTCTGATATTCTAAGAAGTATAAAGTTGCCATTGCGACTAAGCTGAAAGTAAAATTGTTCACTTGAGAATAGAGACCTATTTGAACCGAATGAATTTACATTAACCTTTGGATGACGGAAATTAGGTTCGTTTTGACAGAACTACTTTTTTAGTAGCCAGATTATTAGCTATTTATATTAACCCCCTGATGCCCATCGTCCAAGGGTTGATGTTAAGGGGGTACACTCTCGTATTTAGGTTTGCGAGGGATGTGTCTTCTCATTTCTCGATAATACAAGGATCGGCTTTATCAGTAGTCGAAAGCGCTAGATAAAAGAAATATCTAAACTACGGTCGCTCTCAGAAGTCCAATTTTTACCTTTACGATGCGTAATTTGCATTATTCGGAAACATAAAGCAAATTAAAAAGCTGCGACAGCTGCCGAATAACGCAAATTACGCCTCGTGAACGTAAAAATAGGACTTTTCAGGGCAATTATCGAGATATTACTGAAATCAGAAAACGCATCCCGCACCTTGCAATCCTAGAAACGAGTCTACCCCCTTGAAAAAAATGATTGTAATACGAGAATTTTAGTTACCAGAACGCCATAATAAGAATAAGAATAACGATAATAATCTGAATAAATTTGTTGCTGCAAAGAAGTTCGTCCTCCCTCTCGCTCTTCTTTGCTTTTCCCTGTACAATGGTCTTGTTATTGATAGAGGATGAGTATTTGTTACTTGATATACTAGATATTGTACTAATGGAACTCTTGAGGCTATCACCCCTCTTCAGCTTCGCCAACCGTTTATTTATTCGTTCCAGTTGGTCTATGCGGGTTTCCAAACTATCTGTTACCTGAAAACAATTGCCAAATTGTGAATATCTTCGATTTTAATGTCGTAGAATAATATATGCATTATGGATATCTTACTTTACATAACTCTTTCACTGCGCCGACATTCTCCATGAATATTCGCTCTTTATTCACCACCAAAAAGTTCTCGATCCTTTGTCCATTCGGAAGGACTATATCACCTGCTGGTAGCACAGCTTCCGGTAGTATTTGCTGGACTTCCTGCGCTATCACACCCGTGTCTTCTTGCTGCTTGATATCCAAACCAGAATGCTGCGCGAATTCAGGGGCGTACTGGTAGCGAACCACTCTCAATTGCTGCACATTTCGCAATTGTTCACGAGTATCTATCTCCTGTACGTTCTGTTTTGCTCGTGCATCGCTGGGTTGAACTATGTGACCCGTCACCTGAACGCAGATATGAAATTGTGATGATTAACGAATCTGGCGTATTCAATTTCTGGAGTACCTCTATTCGAAATTTATTATTAGACTGTAGAATCTTTATGCGTTTATAGCTTTCGTAAATTTTCAAAAAATGCTAGGATATAAAATACGACGGAATTTAGTCATAGCTGGAGAAAATAGTATTTTAAATAGTAAATAATAAATATCCTATTTACTTTAAAGTATGTGTACAATTTTGAAAATAAAATATTTTATTTGATACAGTAACTGTTTGAAAATAAAATAATTTATTTGAGGCAGTAATTTTTGAAAATAGTATTTTATTTGAAGAATATTGAAAATATTTGGACATTGTCTTTATTTTCAATTTCAATTTTAAATATTATTACTGAAAATAATGGTTCGCATTAAATAGATTTATGAATAGAAATAGTTTCCTGGTGATAAGATACACTGTATGTTTATCAACAAACCTCAGTAGGCACAAAAAATACAATATTCTAGTTTGTGTTTCAGATTATTAAAATTTTGTGGTTCTCATTGTTAAAATAGAAATATTTTATTTTGTGGTTCCGATTGTTAATAGAAATATTTTATTTTCGAAGTTGTATATCTTATTTAAAATACTATTTTCTTTAAGCAAAATAAAGTCTAAAATATTAAATAGTATTTGAAATACTTGTTTCGCCAAATAATGCTCACCTCTGAATTTAGTACGATTTTAATTTATTTCAGGTGGGTGGAAGGAGAGGGAAGATATGGAAAGGTTGCAAGGAAGGTATTAAAAATGAGCACTAGGGATGGAAACTAAAAGTTTATTTAACAAATACGTAGGGAATGTAACGACATACCTTCATATTACCATGAACTACCAGAGCTTCGTCAGGTCTGTCGGTGTTAATTCCAACCCGACCAGCATGGTAAACACTATCCGGCGCTGCACCCCTCTGCCAACCCCCTTCAGCACCAACGCCGCTACCCTCTGACTCGAACTGACCCGGATTACTTGCCTTTAGAAAAATATAAATTTTTAACCCTTCCACCCGGATCGGTGGACATTTGTAAAAGAAACTCGCCGGAAATTTGTTTATAACGAAGAAAATTGTTATTATAGCTTTTTTACATCAACAGCTTTTGCTTATCGAGAAAAAATTTCAAGGAACCATAGGTCGCAAACAAATGGTTACTGAGATACATAAAGCTTTTGCAAAATTTGATCGTGTGAAGTTATAACTACAGTCCACCTGCCCGTGTCGATGATATAGAACATAATCGTGTGCGTGCTTTGAGACAAACGAAATGTAAACCTCAGCACTCGAGTGGTGACTTTGAGGCACCACTAAGAATTACTGTAATATTATTTATTAAACATTTAAGTAATGTATAAGGTATTATTATCAACTTCAAATCCATAAAATGAGAAACAAAATCATACATATACATAGAATGAAACTTTTCTAGGTCGCAAGAAATGTTTAATTTCCGAGTTAAAATAGCTCCTAGAACAAAAGATTAATTATGTGCTTTACCTAGAGCATCCTCTACAACGTTTCCCTTTATTATGAAACACATATTCTACTAAGTTCCAATAACTATAGTTTGGATTATCTATTTCCTGTGTAGTAGGGTCCTATGTTAAATTCTACCGTCTTATAAACTAATCGCACTCCTAACTGTATATATTAAAAAAAAAAGTTACCTAGAACATATATTAGCAATATTTTTATCGTAAATCTTATGGTACCAAAATACCGTCTAACTACCAATCCAACTAGCAGTCCAGTTACAAATGTTAAAATTAATGTTTAATTATCAGATTTGTGGAGTTGCACTACAGCAGCAACAATGCTGATTTGAAAGAGCCTCTTGCAATAGCGACATCAAGTAGAACACTCACCCTCACTATAATCCTCTCCGACGCATGAGCCACCACTTGGTAACTAGCTTGGTCCGCGGTGTGAGCGTGCAAACCAACAACCAAATGAAAGTATCTTTGGTCTGGATTTGGTTTTCCCTTCTTTCGCATGTTATTGCTAGTCGTTTCGCTAAAGTGAAGACGACCAACGGTCACCTTGGTCACCCGTTCACCACCCAGTTCCACCCTGAAAGCAGCTCTATTTTAGCGTAACGCAGTAACTTTTTGATATATCGTTCAGTATAAAAGAATTTCGCACCAAGGGTTCCGAAAATTGTTCGTAGCATCTTCAAGTGTAAAAATGCAAACCAAGGAATAATTATAGGGATGTCCCAAGTATACGATAATATTAACCCCTTGCCGTATTTCGACGAGTCAGACTCGCGATGAAGGTTTTTTAAAAAAAGTCTAACGAATACGAATGTCACGCGTTTCATTCTAGATGAAATAGATTCTAATCCATAAGAAAGAAATAGATTCTAATCCATAAAAAAATATACATTTTCTTTTCCCTTTTACGACATTTTTGTGCATAAAGACGTTTTAATCACTGTAACTGTAGAGAAAATGGCACGGCAAGGGGTTGAAGAATGATTACGTTGGTTCTAAGGGATGTTAGAGAACACCCTGGGACATCCTGTGTACAATGCTCCACAGATTGTAAGGTTAACAATAACGTAATAATAAAGTGTGGATCCAAGTCAAAACAGTGATAATATCTGAAGTACTAGAAATATAATTCAGAACAGGCATGATATGACTACCTATATTTTGCAATTAGTCAAGGTGATCCCTTATTAATATTTTCAAGACCAGTTAATATTCTTGCTGAAAACGTTTCAATATCTTTTACTGAAAATATGATTGTCCTTCGAATCTATGCAGATTGTTCGAAACGACTTTTAACTTGGCAGAGGGACGCCTCTGGGTTTGTTAGTAGGCTGGAACTAATTATAAGTGTGGAGCACTGTGTTTCAGTTTTTAATCACCCGCCGACAGGTTTGTCAGTGTACTTACGTCACAGGATGAAACGGTTTCTTGCTCCTGTCGCTCTGGCTCTGCTCGACACGGATCGTCTGCGTCGGCGACTCCACTTTGACGCCATAAAAGTGTAATTGGAAACTACTTATCTTTTTCAAACCTTCACCGGTTCGGACGAATATAGCTTCGCCTTGTAGCTGTGCGTGGCAGGTAATCTGAAAAGTCACGTCGACCTTAATCGCATCTACTTGTTCTTTGTAGTCCTTGTGAAACATGGAAAAGCGCGTCGTCGGCAACCGCGTCGCCACAGTGGTGCGAACAGGAAAAAAAATCGCACGTCAGGATACTTATAACTTGTTGCAAATTATGCAACACACTGTAAAGTACATATTCAACCAGGTTTTGACTACAAACTCCTGTGAACCTGGCACTAAGACTATTTTGTTTCTAACTGTAGTCAGTCGCATGTATCCGCATACACCATTTAAGACAGAATAACTTTTTGAAACTTTCACGAAAAACTGAAAATTGCTATTTATTATATTTATTTCTAGATTTGACAGCTCAGACTGTAAACCACTATGACGGATGCTGATAAGGGAAGTTGTTGCTTCAATAGCAGCGAAGATTGACTGAAGGTGGTCGAGATTTTTTAAACACAATTAGTTCAATATTGTAATAAAAAAAGTTTAATGTTCTCGGAGCTACGGTTCGATCAATTACTACCGAGAAATCAAAGAACAATTTTGCAGTAGCAAAATTTAGCATTATAACAATTTAGCATTATCAAATAATCATCGACGTTTCGATTCTAGTTTGAATCCTTTTCAAGATGTATTTGCATTACGTCTGTAAAAATATATATTTATTGTACCATTTTCAAAATATACTATTAAACTGCTTGAATGTAATAACAAATTGTTTGTAAATATTGTTCATAAAACTAACTTACTTGTTTTTGATGTGATTTAATACTTTAATAATAATAATAAAAATTTAATAATACTTTAATATGGACATTGTGCTACACGTGTTGTACGTGTGTCGTCAATGCTTGTTGTCAAGACACTAAATATATTCGAAATGATCTAGGTTCAATATTGTATATTGTCAAAACAATCGTATGTCTCGCGAAATAAAGAATGTGCGCAATGCACAGATTTTCAATTAGCCCATTTTAATTAATAATTAATAACATTTTTTAAAAAATTGTTGCCACGTAACCGTTGTACCTGCGGCTAGCTTTCCACAAATATTCAAGCAGATTTGTCGAATAGTTTGGTTTTTATAGATTTTTTTCCGCTTTTTGACCGTTTCGCACCACTGCGCGTCGCCGACAACAACATCCCCGGAAAGACGTATCTACCTGAAAATGATTTTTCTTCTGGCACACGAACGCGTCGTCCGAGTTGCTGAAATTGAATCCCTTGTCCGCGTCTACGCGGTAATGCGGCACTGGTAGCTCTTTCAGATTGTGGTCGCAGAGAACGTGCCAGGACGTCTGCTGAAAGGGGTGAAACCGGATGCACTGGTAGCTTGCATCGATGTAGCTGTTGTCGGCGACCTCGTCGCCGTCGAGGACTGCGCTGCTGCTGCTGCAACTGTGCTCCACCGTTCCCAATTCCGGTTCCTGTGACACGATAACATATTAAAGACTGCCGATTTTACGATGCGGAAATAAACTCTGGATAATTAACCTTCCCAGCATCAAGCTCTGCAAACACTTCGATAGTTTCAATGTGTTTAGCGAAATCATTGCTTACGCAAGTTTAAATTATTTCCAGTTATACAGGGTGTCTCAGCCAAAGCAGGGCACCTAAATATCTCCTTTATTTTGAATGACACGAAAAATATTTATGGCATCATTTAAATAGTATTGAAGGAGGAATACCATATAAAGGACAATCTGCTTTTTCCATAATGTATATAAAATCTTATCCGGACTGTTACGAACATTTTAAAAAAGAATTAGCTAAATCGATCCAGCCGTTCTCAAGTGATGCGTTTACAAACGAACAGCATTTAATTTTTATTTATATAGATGACACGAAAACTAAACTAAACTGAACTAAAAATATTTATATATTTTATATAGAATATATATATATATATATATATATATATATATATATATATATATATCCTTCGATACCATTTAAATTATGCCATAAATTGTTTTCGTGTCATCTATATAAATAAAAATTAAATGCTGTTCGTTTGTAAACGCATCACCTGAGAACGACTGGACCGATTTGGCTAATTCTTTTTTAAAATGTTCGTAACAGTCCGGATAAGGTTTTAAGGAAAGAAAAATTGGAAAAGTTACCCGGAAAAATGAAAAACTTTGGTAGAAACTAAAAGTGCTTTTTGAATCATATATCAATGCAACAAAAAAAACAAACGTCGCAGCTTTCAATCAATATTTCAATAGGAATGTTCATTATCGACGTCTGTAAAACAAACAAATTTATAGAAATTTAGACAAGAGATCGTCTGTTGGGTGAGCTAGTTAAAAATAAAGAAGATATTTAGGTGGTCTGCTTTGGCTGAAACACTCTGTATGCTCCAGCTCCTGTATAAGAGAAATAATAGATTTTTGCAAATATTTCTTCTGGAATGACTTTCTGTATACATTTGTGCGACATTGCTTAACTTTTGGATCCATGAAAAACGGCAGACTTATCGCACGCCTGATACGCAGAAGGTTAAGTGACGAGAGTCATGAAGATTATTTATTGATCTGAGTAACAAAAAAGTTTACTCGTTGCACCTGCTTGACGTGAACAAGCCCATCCTGGCTCAATTTCCTCTTCTTCGGCGCTGACTGCAGCGACGAGTACAAGGTATTGATGTTACCAGGACTGTGTTCATGCGGAAGAGGAACTAGAGTCTGACTTATTGGCTGTTGAGTTTGAAGGTTTGGTGTTGCTGGTTGAAGATGAGAAGTCAGGACCGAGTGAGTGAGTAACAGTGGATCCGTAGAAGTTAATGTTCTTGGCGAAGAGGGCAATAGATTCGGTGCGTAGTTCGGCTGATTGCCTTGATGATGGAGAAGCATTTCTTGGAGAGCTACCTTTTGATCTGAAAAATAGGGACTCAATGAGTAGGTGTAATTTAAAACATTAAACATTGAAAGAATTATAAAATCAAACAACCGATAAAAATAGTAAGGGAACACATTTCTATTTCACTCCAACTTTGTTGCAATTCAGATAGAAAATTTTCTGAAAGCTTATAACAGCGGTTCTTAACCGTTTTTCATCCCGCGTAGAAATAAATATATTATAAATATGTTTAATTTTTTTACAGTGGCTTAGAATGCGCAGCCACAAAGTTTTATTACGAATGAATCAATTAGTCAGCTGAAGATTAATATATAGTCCCCAAATATTTGTTTATTCATTCAGAATCTTCGATTTCTGGATAGCAACTAGAATTTCGAAACTAGCATGTGTAAATCACAGTCACCTGCTTAAATGTCTACACCCGCGTTCGGCTTTGACGATTTATTGCGTGTTCTTAAATTTATTATCATGGAAACTGAGTTTTACGTTTGAACTACATGCGTGATAAAATCAGAAATCTTGAATTTCCAACAAACTTACGTGGCGAATGTACGTGTTGAGTTTCGTTGTGGCCAGGCGGCGAGTACGGCGGTTCGCTGCCACTGTCCGGTGGACTTTCTGGCAACGCGTGTCTAGAAATGGCAGATCAAATCTATTTATTTAACTAAGAGCACTTGCAACAAATATCAATGTAATAAACGCTTCTCTATCGAGTCAGAGTGTTTATTGAGGTGGCTAGATTAAAATTCTTAAAGAGTCCTGAAAGTTTGAATTTGTTGAAAAGTGAACGATACTAACTGCATGAGGAAACAGTACGAAAGAACAACTTTGTCTTTTTACGCACGTGTACATTTATTAATTATCACGACCACTGTGCACATGTCTGTACAATGACTGAACACATGCATTATGCACATCCGCTTATCTCTTCCTCTGCAATTGATCGTCTGATTGAATTCAACAGAGAAAGTAGCAAAGTTGAATCTATTAATAGCGTCAGTTTGGATCACCGTACAAGGGTAGTAGTTCCACATCGCGGTGAAAACGTTAAAATGAAGTCTTGGTCATTCTTACCACAGTCTCGTGTACTGTATAGATTATTGTACTATGTGCAGTGGAACGTGTAAAATTTTTATTTTATTCTTACAACAAGAAGTCTCGTTCTAAATACCTTTATATCGAATGGGGTGTACAATTTGATCATTCGTAGACTCCGGATTTTATGCATTTACAGTGGCGAGCAAAAGTGTAAATATACTTCGCTAGTTTTATATAAAACATGATAATACAACCTATTTTTCAATTGAATGATAAAGCTCAGGCAATGATAATTATGTGGTGAATATGATAAACATAATATCACTGTTTATTTTCGTTAATATTAACAATATATAGAATATTTTACAAAAATAAGGATTTGTAGCAATGTTTACAGTTTTGCACTTTAATTGTGCTCATCAAAATACAGATTTAAATTCATATTTTGTCCATTTTCCTTTACTTTTTTGTACTGCCTCTAGCACAATTCTTTTCCACAATTCATAAACATCTGAAGGTGGATTGTCATCTTATGCTAGCCTTCTTTTCACAATTGACCACAAATTTTTTATTAGGTTCATATCTGGACTTTGTGCTGGCCACTTCATCACAGAAAATTTTTGATTTCCTAGCCAGGATTTTACTTTATCTTTGCAGTATGTTTAGGATCGCTGTCTTGTTGAAATACTACTTCATCGACAGGAAATTCAATAGAATCAACAACAGAATGTGAATTATTTTGCAAAATATTTAAATAATGCTCTTTGCACACGATACCTTCTATCCGAACTAAGGGACCAACACCGTTATGAGTAAAACAACCCCAACACATAATTGAACCATCTCCGAACTTCATATTTTGTTTTATGCTAGTTGCTAGATTACTATTTTCGGATGAAGTCCAGTACCAGGATCATCCATCAGTTTCAAATCTATTAATTTTTGTTTCGTCAGACCATGTAACTCTTTTCCAATCTTCTGTTGTCCGTTCTTTGTATGTATGAGCAAATTTTTGTCTTAGTTTAATATTTTTGTCTGAAAGAGTTGGTTTGCGTTTCTTTTTTTTCGCTTTCAACCCGATTCTCTTTAAGGAACGGCCAATGATCCATTCACTTGCATTTACTCCAACGTCTTGAGCCGCGATTTTTGGAGTTTTATGACTTTCAGACCGAAGACGATATGCAATTTCCCGTGCAGCTCTGTCAGAAACAAGTGGCGGTCTATTGTTTCTTGAAGAAGTTGACGCACTACCGCAGGTTTTCTTAATTTTTGCAACTATCATATGTAACTTACACCACATTTTACTGCAATTTGCCACAGTGTAAATCCTTTATCGCATAGTGAAATTATACTGTTTTTCTTGTCTGCACTAAGTGGTTTCATCTTGCCTCTCACGTGTCAAGTTACTTTCAAACTGAAGAATAACTACGTAAACACTAGTCTAAACGTGTCTAAACGACAGTTGGCTATCAGTGATTGTCGACAATTTCATTTCCCTAGTATTTGAATATTATATCTTAACCTTTTCTGAGAAAACTGCAAAACTGTAAACATGGCTACAAATCCTTATTTTTGTAAAATCTTCTATATATCGTTAATATTAACGAAAATAAACTGTGATATTATGTTTATCATATTCACCATATAATTATTATCGCCTAAGCTTTTCATTCAATTGAAAAATAGGTTGTATTATCACGTTTTATATAAAACTAGCGAAGTAAATTTACACTTTTGCTCGTCACTGTATAACAAAAATGAGCAAGTGCGATTTAAAACAGTGAATCTATTAAAAGATTTTGTGAGTATCAATATACTATTTTCATCACATTAACATTATTAATGAGGAATATCAATTTATATTTAACTCCTGGATCTTGCAAATTGATGCACAAACTTTTTTACTTTGCATAAACATCCGGAATCTTGATGTTCTGCCGCTTTATCAAGATATGAAAGTAATTTTGAACTTCTGTTTCAAAACTTTCCAAACACTTGTAAAACCGTGACTAATTTAGATTCGAATAATCTTAACATATACAACGCAGATTGCACTTACGGGTGGACGTAGGATTGTGGATCCTTGTAAGTGGCGCCATTCGGCACAGTTGTGGTACCGGAAGTGCATGTGCTCGATACCGGATGATTTTGGGTAATCGGCGATGGTAATCGAGAAGGTGGTTGCTGAGGAACCGGCCCGTCGACTCTGCCATTGTGAGTCGTCGTGCCGCCGCCATTTTCATTGTGAGCGAGTGTATCCGCGAAATATCTGCAATCAACCAGTAAACTTATTATTTATTTAATGCTTTAAACCAGGTATGGTTTATATAGCATATACAGTACATGAATCCATTAGCGTATTACAGAATTACATAATGCGCCTCTTAACTTGACTTAATTTAACATTAATTTGCAATTCAGAAGATTAATTAAATGAAATTAAATTTTTATTGCACATAGGAAGTAGTGGTAGTAATACTTTAATCATAAATATATGCCATTCGGCGTTACATTTCTCTCTTCTTCCTTCATTTCTTCATTCCTTAAATATTTACATTTTCTTATCTCTAGCTCAAGTTATTATTTACACTACTATATATACATTCACACCAATATACAACCCATCTGTCTTTATTCCCCTCTACTTTTTGTCCTTATCTCACCTTACCCTCCATGTCCTTTAATATTTCCATACTGTTTAGTTCTTCCACTCCTCTCTTTCTTTTTTCTCCGCCCTTTCTCTGTTTTCTCTTGGCTTCCTACCCTATTTTGCGCCTTCCCCCTTTTCATCCGGAATTTCTTCTTATTTTTCCTTCTATTTCATCTTCCTACATCTCCCCACGAGGTGTTTTAGCGTCTCCTCCTCTCGTCTGCACATCCTGCATACTCTCCTTCCTTCTATTTCCTAGAATTTATTTCCTCTTTCCTCGTTGCTGCACCTCAGTCTTGCTACCGTCGCGACGTCACGCTATCCCCTTTTCTTCCTCTTTTTCCTGTCAGGTATCTCGGTCTCCCCACCGTTCTTATTTCTTTGTACCTGGGTACACTTCTTGACTTCCACACCTTCTCTATCCTTTCCTGTTCTTGCACCTCCCTGTCTCTACTTACTATTCTCTCTCTCTCTTCTATTGTTTCATCCCTTTCTTCTCTTAATCTTGCTACCTCTTCTATCCCCAACCCGCATCGCCAGCAGTACCTTCTTCTCTCTTCTCCCCATCTATTTTTTTTTTATTTGAGCCACTGAAACCTATTTTAGGTTTATTTCGGCTTTTACAATTGTACAATAGATTTACATTTGTAGTACATATATAGTCTTAGTAGTCGCTAGATATGGAGTTTACAATCATTTAGGAACTGATAGATGAATTCGCAGGCTTTAACATTTGGTTTGGCAAAGAATATGTCTGCTTTTAGTGGGGCAAGAACTTGATTTTACGAAAATTGCTCATTAGTTTGGTTCTTTGGGAGTCGTATAGTTGACACTGCCATAGGACATGGTCCAAATCTTCGGGGTAGAGGTTGCACTTGCAGCTGGGATCATTGACAATGTTCACGCGGAATAATGAGGCCGCAAGGTTATAGTGATTGGCCCTGATACGGTTTACGGTGGACGAAAATCCTCTTTTGATATAGTTATCAGTTTCAGCAAACCAAGGAATTTGACTTGGGTTGTGGAAATTTTGAAAATAATGTACGCCCTTAATGGTGCCTTGCTCAGTGACTGTGGAACTTCTCGCCATCTATCTAGCTTTCCCTCTTCTTCCTCCTTTCTTCTTTCTCTCCAACATTTCTTTAATATCTTTCGGTTTTCATCCTTTCTTATTTTCTCCTCAAATGTGACCGCTCCCTTCCCTACTTCTATTCTTATAGAAGTCTTGTCTTTTTTCATTTTATCTCTCACTATATACCCTGGTGTTGTCCATTCAACCCCCAGGATCCATCTTATATACCTTTCTTGCATTCTTTCCATCTCCTCTCTTTCCTCCTCCCAACCCCATATCTCTGCTCCATACAGAAGTATTCCCTTTACCACCGCGTCGAAGAGCTTCATCTTCCATGTCACATCCACATAGGAAGTATCTTATACAAGTTGGGAGACAGTACTTGTGACTAAAGACAGCTGAAATGAGTGTATCACGTTCATCTTCATATTTTGGACATTGGATTCAGTACCACACTCGCAAGTGCTGTCTATAATAAACTTTACTCTGGCTAACGAAGCGTTTAAAATATAATGAATAACAGTAAACTTTGTTATTACCATATATTATACTATTTCCAACTTTTATAGATTATTTAATATAAACCGGGATAAAAAGTTGAATTTATTAACGAAAAAATTCGTTATGGTAAAAGAATAGAGTGGGGATGTTACGTAATGTTTGTTACCACACATGTTTTCTTGTAGTTTAAAACTGTGTGAATATATGTAGAACACATCGCGTTATCAAAAATGCATATTAATATGCAAACAAATGTGAAGACCCCGAAAAACCCGTTAAGATGACTTTCACAGGATTTTTTTATCGCCATCAGATGCAAGCCTTAAAACCATGTACCTTCTGGTCAGTCATTATGCTTACTTTCAATAGCAAGGGCAATGATTTCGATGTTCGCGTTAAAAAAAAAACATAAAAAATACAACGATAATCACTGAAATAAAAATATTTTTTTCCCAGAATAAACACTGCAGATTAAACTAAAACAAGTTCAAATCTCCACACGCTCTGCAAACAAATTTGAAGAAAAATGTATTACCCCGTAATAAAAGTTGTAATTCGGTAACATTGGTGAAGAGGTGGGCATTACTTGGCGAAACAAATATTTCAAATACTGTGTAATATTATAGATTTTATTTTACTTAAAGAAAATAGTATTTTAAATAAGATATACAATTTCGAAAATAAAATATTTCTATTTCAACAATCTGAACATCAAAATAAAATGTTTCTATTTCAACAATTTCATCCACAAAATAAAATATCTCTATTTTAACGATCTAAAACACGAAATAAAAGATTTTACTTTTTGCATTGTTATAATACTCTGAGAAACCGCATGTTAACAAACGATTTACACTTATAAATGTATTGAATTCGAACCATTATTTTCAGCAGTAATATTTAAAATTGAAAATAAAGAGAAAGAGAGAGACAAAATACAAATATTTTGAATATTGTTCCAATAAAATACTATTTCCAGAAATTACTGCTTCAATTAAAATATTATATTTTCAAAAATTACTACATCAAATAAAATATTTTATTTTCAAAGTTGTACACATACTTTAAAATAAATGGGATTAATTATTATATACTATTTAAAATACTATTTTCCCCAGCTCTGCTGTATATTCACGAACTTACTTACCGTCGTTTAGTTGGTCAATAATTTATCGAGATTGCAACGGTATTGAAATAAACAACAGATATTATCTATAAACACGTGCTGGACGTGCGAACAGTACGAGGAAATAAATTATGCCGGCGTTGCATTGATCGGCGTCGCGCGGCTGTGTTTCGCAAAACGTTTGACTTTTAAATCGCGTCGGTTTCTTCTTTTTGCAATTCGAACGAAACTCCAGATATAATATACCGTTACATAGTGGTTTTTCAGACACTGACCCACTGTTGCGTTATTCTCGCGACGCGACACGTCCGCGAGATACTGTGGCGTTTCTGCCGGACTATCATCGGTTTCATAACAGGATCATTTTATCGGTCGGTTGAATTAAATCGTACGAATCAATCAGAACCGGCAATTCTAAGATCTAATGACTATCAATTTGTGCTAATCGTTGATCGAAGACGGATCCGACCGATCCGAGACGTTTACGATCTCAGGAGACAAATTTATATTTCTTTCGGAGTTTCCCGCTGCGAATTTCTATGAATTCCGAGTCGACAACATAATTTGCATTGAGTAACACATACTATTATGGCGGATCCCACCCTAATTATGTAATTATCCTGTCATGATTTTTAATTCATGATTCGGGAAATTTATATTTGACCAGCGATCAATAGTCTTTTTTGCTGATGTTGGCTTCTTTGGGATTTCAATAGCAGTATACATTCAGTTGTAAACTCTTTACTTTTCTGGGTAGCGTTGGATGCGAAACTCCTGTGCATATTGCGAGCATACGTCACTGTTTGTTCCTTAGTGGTATTCAGAAACAAGCGATAATGATCGTGTGTTTGCTTGATTTAAACATTATTTAAGATTCAATCTCGGAATCTCCCTTGATTCTCTCTGAATCTCCCTCGAATCTCCCTGGAATCTCTCTGAACCTCTCTGAATCTGCCTTGAATCCCTCTGAATCTCCCTCGAATCTCTCTGAATCTCCCTCGAATCTCTCTGAATCTCTCTGAATCTCTCTGAATCTCCCTTGAATTTCTCTGAATCTCTCTGAATCTGCCTTGAATCTCTCTGAATCTCTCGAAATCTCCTTTGAACGTCTCTGAATCTCTCCGAATCTCTCTGAATCTCCCTTGAATTTCTCTGAATCTCTCTGAATCTCCTTTGAATCTCTCGGAATCTTTCTGAATCTCCCTTGAATCTTTCTGAATCTCTCTGAATCTCCTCTGAATCTCTCTGAATCTTTCTGAATCTCTCTGAATCTCCCTCGAATCTCTCTGAATCTCTCTGACTCTCCCTCGAATCTCTCTGAATCTCCTTTGAATCTCTCGGAATCTCTCTGAACCTCCCTTGAATCTTTCTGAATCTCTGTGAATCTCTCGTGAGATCACGAGGATACGAAGAATCGTGATAAAAGCCACTTCAAACACTCAATAGATCTCGTATACATAACCCCACAGAGTACTCGAGACTTGAGGAACTTGATAGTACTTATGCGAAAGTTTATAACTTACCAAACATCAAACGAACCGCTTCGAATCAAATCGGTCGTCGCACCCGAAGGTGTGAAGGTTTACATTTACATAAAAGCTTACGAATCAGCCGCACGTAAAAGCTGCTATTGAAAATGTGAGAAATTTAAGAATGGGTATTTGAAAACAGCAAATGGTACCCCATCAAGGAAATGATCGATGCGTTACGTGTTGTCAAAGAACAGAGTAGTTTGAAAGCTAAGCAATGGGTTAGGCTGAAGAGAGGCATTTAGAAAGACGATGTAGCTCAAGTTCATTACGTTGATTTAACACAGAATCAGGTACACTTGAAAATATTATCTAGAATCGACTGTACAAGACCGCGCGGAGCTTTGAGAACAGCGCAAAGTGAATCCGAGACACTCAAACGGAAAAAGAAGAGAAGTGACTCAACAGACTAATGCATAACTCCTTCGAACGCAATAGATTTGATAGAAAGTATCCTCATCGGATCAGATATCCTAAGACAATTGGAGCCCTCTGCAGTCTTTAACACATCGTAAACCTTTTGAATTTTCTCTTTTTGGAGGCCCTTCAAATTGTCAGAATTTCTGGACCCTCTACATTTTTGGTTTCCTGGGAGTCCTCGATGTTTACAAAATTTCCTAACCACTTGGGACTGTGAGAATCTCTGAGGATTCTTATGATCTATGAAACATAGTAACCCCTGGAACTTTCCAACTTCCGGATCATCTATAAAATTCCTGAGATTTCTGGAATCTTCAGAATTTCTGCGATCAATCGTCAGCAAACGGTTACTTTAAATAGTTAAGTGACAAAAGATTAATACCCGTTTTCTTTTCTCTGCCATATTTAAGAGACTCCCATGATCTAGTCTTCCAAGGTAAATACTTTACTATTTCACAGATCATCAGCAGCAAAGGCTCAAGATAGCGTCGTTATCAAAAACGTAGTTAACCCTCAGACATAGTTCTAAGAATTATGCTTTAGTTATAGTGTTAAATTTCAAAGAAATACATTTTCCAACACAGACAAAAATAAATATGTGAAGAAGATAAATGGGTGAATTTTCACCCTGAGGAACGTATGAGGGTTAAGACCACACTACAAGAAATATCAATATTACGGTTCAACTGAGAGTTTTATACTTTTATAAAAGAACACGAGTGTATGGAACATGAAATAGAAAATGTATCGAATATACAATCTACAATGTACAATGTAACATGATATTTGGTCCCCTCAGGGTTTCAAATTCATTTACCAATCCTCTTCTTCTTTCCACTCTCACCATAGCCTTTTCAGCGGGACCTATTGTTTATTATGGTGGGTTTCGAACCACCTTTTGCCAACAACACGTGAAAAACACCCCGGGTGGGTTACTTTCCGGTTTTTTACCAAACGGTCACCCATCCTTGTGCCGTTCACGTTCCACATTGTTTAACTTCGGTGATCTAACGAAAACCGGTGCTTTCAACGGGACTACGGTTGTTGGCACTCATGTATCGAATATACAATATGCTAGTTACTTCGCTTGCAACTTTGTTCCAATTTTTAAATCCTAAATAAGTGTCTTGAAAAATCGAGACCTCACTTCGACAAGTTCTGCAAAACATAAATTCCGTTTTATCAAGGAGTTTCATCTTCGAACAGCCATAAATTATGTTCACACTGCGTTCTACAGGCCCGGCATCTGTTAAGAATTCAATATTTCTTTTTGTCACATTCCACGAATGTGTGTCCAGTGAATCTTCTGCGCTCGGGTAACATCAGATCCTAATAACCAACAACCCGACAACACTTTCTTTGTCAGATAGTAGAGCCTGCCACGTTGACCTTTACACCGTTCAGATTCCATCTTGATGTTATACGTCCTGAATCTCCCGCACAGAAGACATTAAGTTTCTCTCTCTCTGTTTTTTTTTCACATCCGCTCTTTCCGCAGAGTTCTGGATACACGCGCCGCGATGATTTATGGAATCAGTGGAGCTCTCCGCAGTTAATCTCGGTTTCTTCGTAACCTCACGAAGCAGGAAAGATCAAGGGTGAATCTTCTATCTGGTCGATCCGTGAATGAAATCTGTTTCTGAGATCAGTGCGGGGCCTTTAATGGATCGAGTACGTTAGGCTGGATTACCAGTCCTAACGCGGCAAGCACTGATTCCATCAATTCCGACCAGCCTGTCCCTGTCATTATATCATTACACCTCTGCGGTCGCTTACCACATGATATCTGTCTGCTGTTTCTCAACACGCGTCCACATTCGAGTCCGTACACTCGGATCGCGATGTGTGCTCGCCCCGCCACATCAACGTCCATCCTCTTTCTGCTGCACGCGTTTCATGCAGCCGCCGTACACTATCCATCAGAAGTTTTGCACCGAATCTCCTTTGCTCTTATAGTTTCACCCTTAAACACTACTATGCAAAAGAAAGAAGCAACAGGCAATTTAATCCCTTGTTCTACGATTTTTTTTACGGTTTCACTGATTAGGAGTGCTTTTATAGTTCGCAATTTTCTAAAAAAGGAGAAGAATTATATCTATTGTGTGCCTACATGTTCTCCAATCACTATACATAAACAAAAATAAATTAGAATTTCATCTCGGTTTAAAGGAAATTATTAACATACACGTACACTATCCATCAGAAGTTTTACATCGAATTCTTTGACCTTCCAGTATCACCCTTAAACATTACTGGTCAAAAGAAAGAAGCAACCGGCTATTTAATCCCTTGCTCTACGATTTATTTTACGGCTTCACTGATTAGAACTCCTTTTATAGTTCGCAATTTTCTAAAAAAGGAGAAGATTTATATCTATTGCGTGCCTACATGTTCTCCAATAACTATACATAAACAAAAATAAATTGGAATTTCATCTCGGTTTAAAGGAAATTATTAACATACACGTACACTATCCATCAGAAGTTTTACACCGAATCTCCGTTGCTCTTATAGTTTCACCCTTAAACACTACTGGTCAAAAGGAAGAAGTTAACGGCAATTTAACCCCTTGCTCTACGATTTATTTTACGGTTTCAGTGATTAGAACTGCTCTTATAGTTCACAATTTCCTAAAAATGGAGAAGATTTATATCTATTGCGTGCCTACATGTTTTCCAATAACTATCTTTGTCTATCGCCTTTGCTCTTTCAGTTTCACCCTTAAACACTACTGTGCAAAAGAAAGAAGCAACCGGCAATATTTAACCCCTTGCTCTACAATTTATTTTACGGTTTCAATGATTAGAACTGCTTTTATAGTTCGTAATTTCCAAAAAAAGGAGAAACTTGATAGTTATTGCGTGCCTATATGTTCTCCAATAACTATACATAAACAAAAATAAATTAGAATTTCATCTCGGTTTAAAGGAAATTATTAACATACACGTACACTATCCATCAGAAATTTTAGATCGAATTCTGTGACCTTCCAGTATCACCCTTATAATATACTGTGCAAAAGAAAGAATTTTAACCGGCAAAATTTAACCTCTTGCCGTACGATTTATTTGACGGTTTCAGTGATTAGAACTGTTTTTATAGTTCGTAATTACCTAAAAAAAAAAGAAAATTGATATCTATTGCGTGCCTACGTGTTCTCCAATAACTATAAATTAACAAAACCAAAATAGAATTACATCTCGTTCTAAAGGAAATTAAGATGTTTAATTGTATCAATTGTTTCCAATAATAATCTTTCATTTAAATTAGCTTCTTTGTCAATTAATTGTACGTCTTCAAAGCAATTGAGCGATGTAGAAAAACAACGAATAATCGATTTGAAGAGCTGTGGGAAAAGTCAACGACAAATTGCGAGTATAATTAATAGATCCGAAAGCGTAGTTAAAAATTTCTTGAAACTTGATATTGAAAACGACCGGAGAATGAAGCGATGAGGACGACCTAGACGATTTTCTTCAACTATAAAACGTGCACTTTTAAGGGAGATATCAAAAACTAAAACTTCTTCGCCTAAAATTGCGAGTCGATTTAACTTGAACTGTGATTCCAGTCTTGTAAGAAAGTGTGTTTTACATTCCGGAAGGTTTAGCTATCAGAAATGTTCGCGAAAACCGCCTTTACAAAAGCGTCATATTGACGATACACTAAAATTTGCCGAAATATTCATACAAAACAGTAGCATGTGGAGACACGTGATCTGGTGCTATGAAAAAAGTTTAATCTTGATGGCCCTGATGGATTCACTTATTATTGGCACGATTTGAGGAAGGAAAGAAAGATCATGTCGCGAAGAGCTCAGGAAGGTAGTTTGGACTCAGTCATGGTTTGGGCTGCCTTTAGAAAAAATTTTAAAAGTGAAATAGCTTTTGTAAACGGTAGAACGAATGCTGCTAGTTATCAACAGATGTTACACTACTATTAGTTTCATTTTATAACATTAGAAGACGATAAAACGATTTTCCAGCAGGATAATGCTCCCAATAACACAGCATCTACTACAAAGAAAGTGGTTTCAAGTATTCGGAATCGAGCTATTACCATGGCCAGCACTGAGCCCTGATTTGAACCCCATCGAAAACCTATAGGATATCCTTGCGAGGAAAGTTTATGATCAGCAGAAGCCACCAATAGAAAGTATTGTCGAACTTAAAAAAAGAATAAAATATGCTTGGGCAGATATTCCAAATGACATCTTAAATAAGCTACTTGGTAGTGTTCCTTACCGATTCTTATATGTAATAAAAGATAAAGGAAAACGTACTAAATACTAAACGAAGGATATTAAAATTAATAATGAGTCTATACTTATTCACAGCTTAAACCACAATTTTAAGAACAAATGCCATTTTTTCCAGATTTCTGAGGAACAAAACTATTAGTGTTTGTTTGCTCACTTTTGCATTCTATTAGAATCTAAAAATGCATAAACTGCTAAATCTTAATATATAATTCATAATATAAATATAAAAGGCTAAGAATCTAAATGATTAAACAATTTCTGTTTCAGTACTATGAAAAACATAAAAATATGGTTTAGTTTATAATTATTCACAGCGCTGTATGCACTTGTATTGTAACCGGCTTGTTAAAAATGTAAAGTAGTACGAAATATTTACTTTCAGTTTCATTTTGGTTTTATTGAAATTTTCAGGATGAACCAGAGGTGAGCTTTATTTGGCAAAACCAATATTACGAAAGTGAAATATTTCCATTTTAACAATCGGAACCACAAAATAAAATATTTCTATTTTAACAATGGGAACCACAAAATAGAATATTGTATTTTTTGTGCCTACTGAGGTTTGTTGATAAACACACTGTGTATCTTATCACCAGGAAACTATTTCTACGCATAAATCTATTGAATGCAAACCAATTATTTTCAGCAATAATATTTAAAATTGAAATTGAAAGTCCAAATGTTTTCAATATTCTTCAAATAAAGTACTATTTTCAAATAATATTTTCAAAACTTACTGCCTCAAACAAATTATTTTATTTTCAAACAATTACTGTATTAAATAAAATATTTTATTTTCAAAGTTGTACACGTACTTTAAAATAAATAGGTTTATTTAAAATACTATTTTCCCCAGCTCTGAGATGAACCGATAAGAGTACACGATGCACCAAGGAACCGAGTGATACATTGTGCCCAGAGCATTCAATTCAGAGATTTAACGCGACGAGTTCTATGGTTGTGGCAGGAAACGCGTGCCATTGCAACACACGCTGGTAAGCGCATTAGATCTGAATTCTTTAATTGGCTTGATTCGAAACGAGGTGCTTGAAGTGAGAACGTTTTGTCGTTAGCCTGAGTTTGTGAGCACCAGTGTCGCAGCCATTTTCCCCCTTGTAAACGTGGACAGAAACTGTTCACGTGTGCTCGCAAAATTCTCCATTAAGCTTTACGATATTTCTAAACGAATACTAGGGTGAACTATACTATTGCTGGCACTGCAGTAGTTATTGGCACTTTTGATTTAAACAACAAATATTAAGAACTCCGGATATAGAAAATAATTTAATATTGCTTCTTATTTATACAGGGTGGTCCACGCAACTTGCACACCTATCATAACTTCCAAAGTATGCGTTGCAAGAAAAAGTTTTGTATACAGAAGTTGCATGGTCTGAAGGGGTACATTATGTGCAAAGCTGGGGAAAATAGTATTTTAAATAGTAAGTAATAAATAATCCTATTTATTTTAAAGTATGTGCACAACTTTGGAAATAAAATATTTTATTTGATGTAGTAATTTTTGAAAATAAAATAATTTATTTGAAGTAGTAATTTCTGGAAATAGTATTTTATTTGAACAATATTCAAAATATTTGTATTTTGTCTCTCTCTTTCTCTTTATTTTCAATTTTAAATATTATTGCTGAAAATAATGGTTCGAATTCAATACATTTATGAGTGTTGTTAACATGCGGTTTCTCAGAGTATAATAACAATGCAAAAAAGTAAAATCTTTTATTTCCTGTTTTAGATCGTTATAATAGAAATATTTTATTTTGTGGTCTCGATTGTTAAAATAGAAATATTTTATTTTGTGGTTCCAATTGTTAAAATAGAAATATTTTATTTTCGAAATTGTATATCTTACTTAAAATACTATTTTCTTTAAGTAAAATAAATAACTAAAATATATAAATAATAAATAACTAAAAATAACTAAAATATTAAATAGTACTTGAAATATTTGTTTCGCCAAACAATGCCCACCTCTGACTATGTAGTTTATTTATATTTTTTTACAGGTGGAAGTGTTTCGGAGATTTGAAGGATGACTTTCTTTTTTTAAATGGAATACTATATTTTCTATACCAAAATATGGAAGAATGTCAAATTCTGAGTAAAAAAATATTGACCCTTCATTATCCCTGAACCTAATAATTAACGAGTAATTGCACTTTAGTTAATTTCAGAATTCGATATTATTCCATATTTTCCATGCAGATGTAATAAGTGCGTATAACTATAAAAAAATAGCCTGTTTGATGTTTACTTCTTACTGTGCCAATAATTGTACTATTTGTCTTACGATTATTATGCACCGAATATATTTTATAATAAAAGATTTATGAAACGTAAAACTGTTTGATTTTGCTGAAAAATCTCTATTAGCTAATAATAATAGCAAGTTAAGCTCATTTAAACATTTCAAGAAAAGATAAAAAGATTTTCACTACGATTTTGGCTTAGGCTGTCAATCGTTATACAGTTTACTTTACATATTCAGCAGATTTCTACACTTGTTTCTTTTACTGTTGGTTGCTTTCAGTATATAAAAATAAAGTGATACTGTATCCCATTTTATTATCAAAGCAGTGATTGTGTATCGTTTGCAATGGAAATTCGTATTACGGTAGTAACATGGTAAAATAGAAATATTACATAAAAATTAGAAATTTTGCCGATTTATTGCAACTAGTATGCACACTATCATTTCAAATAGTTTATGTTACTTCTGTCTGTAATATTCTCAGGCAGAATTGGCATAGGATCTGATTAAATTATTTTACTTTAAGACACTATTAACATCAGTATTAGCAATTATGCAGTAAGGTTAGAACTATATTTTTGATCAAAGTCAAACAATACACTCTTATTAATTGTTCATGTGTATATTTTTTGAATGAATAAAACAATTTGATTAAAATTAAATCTTTCGTGTTATTTTTTACAATTTCAAGTTCTGTCGGGCTTAAAGAAACAATTTAAAACAACCGATATTTGAAGCAGTTCTATCACCGGCACAATATGAGATTATAAGAGCGAGCACGAAAATAAATGTTGCCTTCTTCTTTCGTCCTGCTGCAGAAAGCAGTGACGACGAGTTTTAAATATAGTAATTTTATTATATGTAAACACTGTTTTAATCCAGCGATATACCGGAAATGTTCAAACAAAAGGAAACATATAATTTTTTAAACAAAACAACATCTGTGGACTTGTTTTCTATTACAAAATATAATTTTGGCCAGCTTTTTGGTCGAAATGCCCCACTGTGCGACGTGGAAGAATCAGTTCAATCTACTTTTGTGTCACGGGACTCGCACGCGGAGATAAATAACAATGATTACGAGTCCAAAGGTATAGAAAGGAGTGTATTGATGATTGATCGAGTGTGAACTCGAGATTCTGGTAGAGATGCTGCGCATGTAACACGTGTGCTCCCGATGTAGGCGTTAACGATGGCTCCCGAAGTTCCATTCACCAGAGAAATATTTCAAATTTGATCGTAACCCAAGGTAACGTGTTAAATAAAAATCAATTAAAATGACGTATTCGTATTAACGGATAACAAACTAATAATGAACGGCTAACGAACTATAAATTTAATTCATCAAATTTAAATATTGAAAACGTTCAAAGTTTGCGAACGACAATTAAAAAAATAGTTGAAACTTCTTCAGCACATTATAATAATGTGCTGAATAATATATAACTTACCATTATAATGTTAAAAATCAAGTGATAGAAAAGATACAGCTTAAATAAATTATATGTGTGTAAAATGTTGAAACTGTAACTTGTACAATAAGTATTAATTATTATTTGAAATATATTTAATATGAAATCACGATTTTACACATTTCATCTACATATCACGAGACGATACAACATTAGTAGAGTATTTGCTATTGAATTATATTTTAAAGAATATCCTTATTATCATTTTACAGTTTGTAATTTGTGTAAAATTTCCATTTTACAATGAAGATGTGAAATTCTATCGCGACTTGACACTAAACCTGCCGAGCTTTTAAAGTTACTGATATATATTCCATTATAAAAACGACAAGATGGATTTTATTTAGACAATTTATACAATCATTTCTTCTAAAATACTTTTATTATATCAATAATCGTAAAATAGAACCAACGCTGGGGAGAATAGTATTGTAAATAGTAAATAATAAATAATCCTATTTATTTTAAAGTACGTGTACAATTTTGAAAATAAAATATTTTATCTGATGCAGTAATTTTTGAAAATAAAATATTTTATTTGATGCAGTAATTTTTGAAAATAAAATAATTTATTTGAGGCAGTAATTTTTGAAAATAGTATTTGATTTGAAGAATATTAAAAATATTTGGACCTTGTCTTTATTTTCAATGTCAATTTTAAATATTATTGCTGAAAATAATGGTTCGAATTCAACAGATTTATGAGTAGAAATATTAGTGGTATAAATATGAGTAGAAACCGTATTAAATGCTTTGAAACAAATAGCAAATCCAGATTCAGAGTCACGACTTCAATTAATTTCACAGATCAAAGAAGTAAATGACTTTTGTTCCTTTAAGGAAAAAGAATCAAATGATACCAGTCATACAAACATTACAGAATTCGAATTATTTCAATATTTGAGCGATAGTGATACACGAATTGAAAGTATTGCAAAGTATAAAGACATGAGAACAAACACACACACACACACATTATTTTTAAAATACAACACAGCTATTCCGTCCTCTGCCTCAGTTGAGAGACTTTTTAGCTCGTTTAAGCATGGTTGCACCTTGTTGTATGCGAATAGCAGCAGTTAAACAAAAAATAAAACGAAAATGTGACAAATGATATAGTTTCTTATATTAAGTATCATTTCTTCTTTAAATTATTACAGCTAAGATAAGAAATATTAAATTATCTATAAGTAATGCGATTTCTGAAAGTATTAGGTACAACGACGCAAAAAATACAATATTCTATTTTGTATTTGAGATTATTAAAATAAAGATATATTATTTTGTGGTTCCCATTGTTAAAATAGAAATGTTTTATTTTGTAGTTCGGATTGTTAAAATAGAAATATGTTATTCTGTGGTTCCGATTGATAAACAGAAATATTTTAATTTTCGAAATTGTATATCTTCTTTAAAATACTATTTTATTTAAGCAAACTAAAGTCTAAAATATTAAATAGTATTTGAAATATTTGTTTCGCCAAATAATGCCCACCTCTGCACAAAAACCATTAAATTAACGGTTAGAGTTTGATCGCGAAGTGTTCCCACATATCCAGTCAACACTGTACTTGCAATTAATTAATTTATTATAATTAAGAATGGAACTACTTACGTGGCCGGTTGTTCGCTATCGCTGTTAATGAAATCTTCCAATTGCGAGAAGTCCAGGGCCTCGTTGTCTATGCCTCCGACGAAGTCGCCCCGTCCTAAGACAAATGAAAAATCATTTAATCACGTCCGCTTATCTTTCGATTAATGGATTCAAACTGATAACGCGTCGAGATATCACGATGACATAATTATCGTCCAAACACAGACACCGGTTTTGTAATCACCTGCAATAACGGCGAAACAGAAAGTAACGGTTACCCTAATCGCTTGTTTTCTCCGTGAAATGATTCGCTCCTCTGACGTTTTTTTCTGTTTTCGCTAACGTAACGTTACCGAATTCTTATGTCATTTATATGATTTGTTTAATGCATCGAGATAAGAGTTACTAAGTATTAATAAACAAACGTGTGCGGAACAGAAAGTCGTTCATTCGATTTTTTTTGTGGTAGTTGTTTTAATCTCTCTAATTAAGCTGTAATTACAGCTTTACAGGTTGATACAATAATAAAATACATATAATATATATGTTTAAAGGGAAATAATGAAAATTTAAGGAAATATCTTCCCGATTAATTCAAAGCTTCATAAGTCGTGTGTAATTAATCCTTGTTGAGAAGTAAACAAATTCAAGATTAAATTTCAACTATTTCTTGTCATCTTATTGTCTAACTAATACTATAACATACAACTATGAGTTTTCTATAGTATAACTGAAAATATGTTTACAATTTCTAAACATCAATACTTTATGAAAATACATATACATAGTCAGTTATAGTTTATTTGCTCCCATTACGAGTTACAAAGGAAGTCCCGTTCCCTTTAAAATTTCTTTTCTATCTATAACAGAGCTGAGGAAAATAGTATTTTAAATAGTAAATAATAAATAATCCTATTTATTTTAAAGTACGTGTACAATTTTGAAAATAAAATATATCATTTGATGCAGTAATTTTTGAAAATAAAATAATCTATTTGAGGCAGTAATTTTTGAAAATAGTATTTTATTTTAAAAACACTGGGAAATATTTGGACTTTGTCTTTATTTTCAATTTCAATTTTAAATATTATTGCTGAAAATAATGGTTGGCATTCAATATATTTATGTGTAAAAATAGTTTTTTGGTAATAAGATACACTGTATATTTATCAATAAACCTCAGTAGGCACAGAAAATACAATATTCTATTTTGTGTTTCAGATTATTCAAATAGAAATATTTTATTTTGTGGTTCCGATTGTTAAAATAGAAATATTTTATTTTGTGGTTCCGATGGTTAAAATAGATATATTTTGTTTTCGAAATTGTATATCTTAATTAAAATTACTATTTTCTTTAAGCAAAATAAAGTCTAAAATATTAAATAGTATTTAAAATATTTATTTCGCCAAATAATGCCCACCTCTGTCCCTCAACCCTTATCTTTCTGAACCACCTATTATACATATTTAGGTTCTACCGCCATTTTCTAATGTTTCTCTTCATGAAAATGCATATGATAAGAGTGCAGTATGATTTGTCTACCATTTGAAAATTGATTGTTATAGCGTAAAGTCATTAACTTATATAACCGGCTACAATAAGTTGATCAACTATCTATGATATTTTCTCGCGGATAATAGAGGAGCGTTGAATCTCTGTACAATAGACATTATTATTTCGTTAATAAATGAACTGATTACTAGACTGCACATCTTTATGCATTTATAGCAGAATTAAGCAGATGAAATTCAAAATTGTTGTAAAATTTAAAAAATTGAAGATGTCAATATATGATTTTTCCTGTATTAAAATTATAAAGCGAAGAAATAACATACAAATTGGTTTCAGACAATTTTTATTTTGCATAAAGGTCCGCAGTCTACTGATTACAGTTTACAATGCAATATTCCGTTAACAGATAAGAACTTTATTGTTCGAAGCCATTGATTTTTCGTAATAAAATTGCTGTTTATCATTCATTACTTTAAAGCCATAGCTTGTTCCGGTTGCGTGAGACAGTCAACAACGGCGCTAACATTCAACCATTTTTGCATATCCGATTGCTACCTATCGTTTCATTTGTTCTAAATATTCTGCCGCAACCTATATCAAATCTGCACACAATGAGAAATCCCACTAACCTTTGCAAGAGCAACTGTTTGACAATATAGACAGTTTACGTTTAATTAAGCATAATTTATATGGTTTAATGAAATTGATCATTCTGATAATATCAACAAACAGTATCCACACGCGTCAAATTTGAATTCAGTCACGACAATAATAGATTATAAACATCATACTAAATTGAATGTATATTCTTGTAACAAGGTATCTGTTAGAGCAATAAAATTATACAATAAAAAGAAATTTGGGTCGTCACAGACACAACGATAAACCAGATAAGAGTTAATAATATGATTTGTATTAATAAAAATGCAGATAATACAAAAAACTACGTGGCGTTATTTGAAACCCGGTTGATATTTGTTTAATTATTAGTAGACTGCGGATTTGATGCATTCATGGTAAAAATGAATAGGTCGAATACAAAATTAAACACAGATTAGACGAATCTAAAGATATATTGATATTATTTACAACGTTTTAACATGATCCAAAAAGAATATACATTTTCATTTAACTTCAGTTTCGTACGATTGACTTGGACAAGTTTTATATTGCATAAAGATCCGCAGTCTAATCATTCGATTTATTCAAATGGAAAGACAAAGTGAAACCGCGAGAGATTCCAGCACATTGGTCGGCGATTGGCTGCCGCGAATAGTCAAATTGTTTCAACATAATTCCTTACGTGTGCTCGTCCGACAGACCTTTGCGAAGGCCTCGACGTGAGATTCATGCTTTTGCATTTATTGTTCTCACCTGCAACGTTCCGATACTCCCACGCGGATATCACTCCCACGGAATACCCGAGTTACCTGCATCCTCATTCTTGCAATGTCTCATCGTCGGTGCATAAAAAAAAATAGATTCTCGCAATACGAAGCTTATAAAATCCACCACATCCAGTGGCGCGTTATAACTATGTTTGAGTTGGGCAAAGTAGCATTTCGGGGCCCCTAAAACCAACTAAACAAAGCTGGGGAAAATAGTATTTTAGATAGTAAATAATGAATAATCCTATTTATTTTAAAGTACGTGTACAATTTTGAAAATAAAATATTTTATTTGATGTAGTAATTTTTGAAAATAGTATTTTATTTGAAGAATATGGAAAATATTTGGATTCTGCCTTTATTTTCAATTTTAGTTTTAAATATTACTTCTGAAAATAATGGTTCGCATTCAATATATGTATTTAAGTGTAGAAATAGTTTCCTTGTGATAAGATACACTATATGTTTATCAAATAACCTCAGTAGGCACAAAAAATACAATATTCTATTTTGTGTTTCAGATGATTAAAATAGAAATATTTTATTTTGTGGTTCCCATTGTTAAAATAGCAATATTTTATTTTCGAAATAGAATAATAGTTGAAGGTAGAGAGAAGAAAACTTAAATATTTAAGGAATGTAGAAATGAAGGAAGAAGAGAGAAATGTAACGCCGAAAGGCATATATTTATGAATAAAGATTCTGTATATATTTAAAATTGAAAATAAAGAGAGGAACAGATGAAATGCAAATATTTTCAATATTGTTCAAATAAAATACTATTTCCAAAAATTTTTATTTTTTATTTTCAAAAATTACTACATCAAATAAAATATTTTATTTTCAAAGTTGCACACATACTTTAAAATAAATAGGATTAGTTATTATTATTATTATTTATTATAGACGGACTGAAGCCCTTTTACATAAGTGTTTACAAAAAAATAGAAAGATACAAGACTACTCGTCTAATAACAAAGGTGGGACATGCACAAAAAGAAAAAAAATATAATAATATAATAATGGTACAATCGATATGGTATTATCGTATAATCCTGCGTAGTTGCATTTTATGATTTTGCAAAGATTCAATGAAAAAATCAATATGATTATAAATAGTGCATGATTTTGCAATAATGCGATTCATTGGATTAATTAATCCATAAATAGATTTTGCTTTAAGTGTTTGAAAACCCGCTCTTTTTCTCAGTTCACGTTCCGGTACATAAAAATTGATTTGTGCAAGAAGAGAGGAACAATCAATATGGTTATTAATTAAATGAAAAATAAAGCTCTGGTCAGATACTATTTTTCGAGCAGATAATGTATCTAGGTTCATTGTAGTTAATATTGCGGAGTAATCATGATCGAAGAGTGACATTCGATTATTTAGCTTCTATGAAGAAAACCTGAGAAAATGCTGCACTCTCGAGCAGCATGATTTCGTATTTAGAGATTTTCGGAGACCATATAATTGATGCATATTCTAATAACGGACTGACGAGGGCAATATATTGCAATCTAAGTGTGCGGATTGAATGAAAATCAGTGGAAAAACGAAGTATGAAACGAAGTGTTCTAGAGGCGTAGTTAACAATATAATAAATATGATTGGAAAAGTTTAAGATGGAGGAGAAATGAATTCCTAAATCCTTTACCTCATTTATTGAGCAGAGAACACTGTCATTGAGATGGTAAGGCTGTATGAAAGGTTTTATTTACTATTTAAAATACTATTTTCTCCAGCTCTGATTGTAGGTTTGATTTATTGTGTCAACGAGCAGTGTGAACGACTGCTTCGTTCGCGGCTGGTCAGAGAAGTAGCGAATTCATGGCGAAGAAGTATAGTATTCGATGTCCGCGACGAGTATCGCGGTTTTACGAGCTGGTAGCAAGATTTCTCTCGACACGATCGAACAGCATTTTTCCCGCAACTGGAAACTCGTAAATCGAAAACAAGCGTCGCAACATTCACCGGCGACGACGACTGCCAATAGTCCCACTGGCACGCGAAATTTTCTGTCAGTTTCCTGGGAACACGTCTCTTGTACGTTGACACTTTGTTCATTGAACTGCGTCGTCGACAGGGTCCAATTGCCCGTGAAATTTCCTCCTGTCCATTCAATGAATCCGCACTTTCTCTTACGCTTGAATCATTATGCTACACCGGCATAGCATCGCTACAGTTATTAGGCTACTGATGAATTGCATTTACCGTGCAGCCGGCTATTCCCTTTCTCCTGGTTACAGGAAACGAGCTACTTTTTGGTATTGTCATTTTATATTACGTCGCGTGCTATTTTTATTATTATTCGAAATTGATTTATTTATTTTTAATGCCGTTAACCTTGTTTGGTTTATATAGCACACATCATATTATACATATAGATGTAACATAAATATTGTATAATATCATATACATGTAACATAAATTACAGCTTACAATTATTAAATGAAATTATTATAAATGCTGGACGTTAAATCCTAATCTTACATTTTTTGAGGAAGTTGAAAATAAACATTAGCGCTGTGATGTCTCGTACGCTTAGAAAAGAATTAATAGTGTAGGGAGGAAAATGTTTGCGATTCAGGAGCAGTTCAAACAGGTGTTCTCGTTCTGAATCATATTCTGGACATTGCCAGATACATAATATGATTGAGGTCTTGTGCCTCTGCACCACATTCACAAGAACCATCCGAAATGAAGCGTATTCTCGCCAGGGAATCATTTAAATTATAGCGATTCGAACGACTTCTATTGACGAATGTAACAAAATCTCTAGGTAATTTGAGAACCGAAAACCAAGGTATTCTTGTATCATTAAAGAAGTGTTGGAAAAATATACACCTTTATATAAGGCTTCAGACTTAATTGTATCGTTCGTTGACATTCTCTTATTCTAAATTGTACATATATATCTTATTTAAAATACTATTTTCTTTAAGCAAAATAAAATCTAAAATATTCAACAGTATTTGAAATATTTGTTTCGTAAGAATGTGTATACCACCATGTCGATGACTGAATGTATTACTCATATGTTTACCTGTTATTGATTTATATATTAGTTACATATAATATTATTGATTTATACGTTGCGTTAGCATTTTGTTAACAAATCCATGTTACCATGAGTTTTGGTGAAATAAACAGTTTCCTACGAGTGAGCAAAGGATATTGACGTGTCAAACCTCCTTACAGTTTCGACAAATAATGCCCACCTCTGCCTACAATCATCAACTGTTAATTTAAGTAACTCGATTTGCGAAACAATTAAAAACATCTTTTTACTTTCTGAACAGCTGTATCATGTTTCATTGCAGTGTTAGTGTGATTAGTTCTCTGTCTAGATTATGTAGATCTTTGTGTTCCATTTGCATGAAGAGATCCGTTAAAATTATAGTATATAAAATAATGAATATCTATGTTATAGAAGGAACTTTTTGTTTCTGTGTACTCTGTGATTGTAGTTTACTTCATGAGAATTTTATGCAAATTTTATGCAAACGTCGTTCAACTAATGAGTGACAAATTTTCCAAACAAAACGATCCTAAAGCTCACTCATGTCTTTATTTCATTCAACGTTCATACTTACTTCATACATTTTGCCTCTCCCTTATGATGGTTCTTTAAATTTTGATTAATCTTCAGTACACAACATAAAAATATCATGAACTTTGAGAACTTCTTTCTCGATGAGAACAATTTTACATGATCACTCGGAACAACGTCCGATTATCGATGGGATTGGTTCGAGGGACTACATGGCTCTAGCAATAATATGGTATTTTTTACCTGGGAGTAGGAGGGGTATTTGTATGTGTGTGTATGTGTATATGTCGATATGTATGGGTGTGTACATACATACATGCATGCATATATGGTATGTATATATGTATAAGTATGCATATACATATGTATAGGTTGCTCTCTCTCTCTCTCGAAATAAATAATTAGATATAGGTTAGGTTAAGGTTAAGTAAGGTTAAGTAGGTATAAGATAGTGGATAAGTTAGAATTAAGGGTAAATCTGCAAGAGCGGCGGAAGGAAAGGAGGTGTTGATTAAGAATTGTAACCCTAAGGGGAACAAAATAAAGTTATACATATATATACCTGGGAGCAGCTCTAATACCAGTCAAATACCAGTCTGTTCGTCGCACAGTGGTCCAAACGGCCGATTTAGGAGTGCAAAAGTCAAAAAACAAAACATGGAGTAGGCATTTTATACTATCTCTTACATCAACACAGATGTCTGTAAAAGTTAGAATCCACAATTTTACTTCTCAAATCAGTTATTGTTAAGCGTGGTAAACGTTGAAAGTAGCAGTATGAAAATAAACCTTTTCACCTGTAATATATAGTTCAGAACGTTAATATTGATTCTAATTATAACAGTTGTGTTCAGAAAAATTAAGAAGATATAGAAATAAAAAGAAACAATTTCTCGAAATGTTTAAATAATGTTTCTCAAGGAAGTATTAAGAATTTTATTTTTTAAGTTTGTTGTAGGAAATACTAATGATATTCTCCCGTATTCGGGTTGATTTTTGCATGAATATTAAGAATGGAATATGTAGTTTATGGTGTTTCATCAAATTTATTTGCAGAAAAATGCGGATTAGCGAGTTATTTTATTTATTCTGGTACAGTTCGATGACGAGTACGTGGAACGAAGAGGTTTGAAGAAACTTATTTCTTAAGTTTCTTGTAGGAAATACTAACAATACTCGCCTGTATTCGCGTTAATTTTTGCATAAATATTTGGAATGGAATATTTAGTTTATGCTTTCATAAATCTGAAGGAAACATCTGCCAATCGTAGTTTCCCTTTAAAATTGATACAAAAATTTATCCTAAAAACTTCTATTAATTTTTAACTGAATTTTACCATTAAATTTTTATAAAAACTTAATTTTGGTAATAATTGTTTTAGTAATTATTATAATGCTTATAATTAAATGTAAATATTGTTTTCTTCTTATTTTTATTATTATCGTTTCTGTTGTAAATTTCATTTGCGAGAATTATGTTTTTAGTGAAAAAAAAGAATTGCATACAAGTTTCTCTTTCTTGTCATCGTAAATTAAAACTGTCATTCTACATTGAAATACGTTGCTTCCTCTACGCTATTTTAAGCAAAAACAAATATTTCAATAAACTTACGGAACACTATTAACCTTCTTTATACTTACTTAACGTGTATAGAATACATGTAACACAGAATTGTTGATTATTTAGTAGCTTTTAGAAGTTTGCACTCCTAAATCGTCCGTTTGTGTATGCTCCCTATTTACACGACTGTCCTTCTCTATGTTCGGCTCGCCCTTTACAGATAAAAAAAATAGTGTCTGCGCACGGTAAATGCGACCAAATCCCCCTGAGGCTGTCGCTTAAATAGAAACATTAGCGTATACGGCCGCCACTGTAACTATTACGTATAAAAGAGTCAAGATGGATCAAGTATGTTAAACATTGTTACATGCATACTCTTTTATGCGGTTCAGGTTCGAGTTATCGATCTTATTGACACTATTTGTGAAGGGTCCGCGATCCAGTCGGGAGAATCAGGCCAGCTGTTTTCCGGAGGCGCGCGTAAACATTCCCCCTGTGCGTGCCCGAAGAACAGAATGCGATCACGTAGCTCGGCCTAACACTTAAACGTTTAAGACTCCACGTCAAGTGTCATAACTCGTTACTTCCGGCCAGCTATTCAAGGCGGTCGCCAAGTGTAAGGGCGCCTTTAAGACTTCGGACGAGAACATCATCGTACGAGGATACTCCGGGTTGCCGATGAATGGAACGTTCAACGATCAACCGGCGACCGCGTAATTTCGTAACCAAACACTAGCTCGCGGCGTTCGCGAGCTCACCGAGAAACTGCGACCGAGAAGTTTGCTTCCATGTTCGCAGCGAGCACGGCTAATGTCTAATCAAAGGAGCTAATCACATAGAGCAACCGATAATCGCGACTGTCAATAAAACTTTGCGCAGCGTTCACTAACAAGATGGTGGAACTTGAGACAGGTTTATCCATTCATATTTCGCGAACACTTGGAGGACAAAAGCTCTCAAAGTTAACCCTCTGTTGGCCAAATTTTTTTGTTCTAAAGAACCCCGCACTAATCATATGGAAAATCTATCCTGGTAAAATTAGTTGGATTTTTCATATGTTGTAGCTTATGATCTACTGAAAAAGATGTAATGGGCACAAAGCTCAATAATAGACAGTTATCGAGTTACAATCAGTGAAACATGACAAATTCGAGCTGCCGAATACTTAAATCTCGGGATGAAATAAGTAATACATAATAAAATCATTTTTTTATAACCATACACACACACAGCATAGAGGGTTTGGAGTAAAAAAATATTACGAGAGTAACGAACCGTGGAGTCCTTTTGTGAAAGATTGCTGTTAACAGACACCTTTTCAAGGTCATTCAAAATTCAAAAATAATGACACCACCTAACAGATTTTGTGATACCCTACTATGTATTTTTGTTTCAAACATTTTTCCAAAAAATAAATACTTCCTGAGATTTGAGTATTCGGCAGCTCGATTTTCTCATGTTTCACTGATTTATAGCTCGATATTCTCGATAACTGTCCATTATTGAGCTTTGTGCCCATTAAATTTTTTGTTCAATAGATTATAAGCTACCACATATGAAAAATCAAACTTATTTAACTGGGATAGATTTTCCATATGATTAGTTCGGGGTTCTTTATCGAATCAATTTCCTTGTAAGCAACTTCATAATTTCAATATTTGCAAGATGAGAAATATAAAGCCGGTTGACCGGCTTATTAGGTTAAAGAATTCGGTTTACCAAAAAATCTTTATACGTGTAATTAAGAGGAGCATAAATTGCGATTATATCCTTAAATCTGAATTTTGAAAAATGGGCATCTTCTACTAAAGGTATTAGTGCGAGGCTCTTTGAAAATATTCATGCAACTTGAAAACAGCAAGAAATCATGTAACAAACATCAATGGTTTTTCAAAAATCGGAGATTCAGTGTTTTACCCTTTGGAGTCACAATATGAAAATTATGAAATTTTGTAGTTTTCTCTATGATCCTCACTGTAATTAAAATTAATGTGTTTGAATTTCTTATTCTCAACAGAGCTTGTAAAATTGAAAATCTTGATTACTGCATCATTATCCAAAGAACTTCTTTTTCATAGATAAGCACCGGATCTGAATAAGCTAGTTTTTATTTCTCGTTAGAAAACCTCTCCATTCACATTCGCAAAATCATTGTATCTATCCGTCTTATCTTCCCGTTGAATACCGAAAGGTTCTATTTGACTTTCTTAGATTGAACGCGCAAAGTGAGCACGTAATCTTGATAAGTAGATATAATAGGAACTTGTGAGTCATTGTACACTTACGTTCGAGGAAACGACAGAACATTAAGGAGATCAAACGAATTCAAAACTGCAGAACACGGCGATCTCTATCAGCTGAATCGTTCGTGATGCGTACAAAATCATGGAAATATGAATATGTGACCACCGTTTTCAATGCCTATAAATAAGGGCAAAACAAGGCCAGGCATTGGAACAAGTTTAAAAGAGAACCTGTTTTCTGGTAGCCGTTTAACAACTTCTCCAATCCTCTTCCTGAAAGAATTTTATAGCGAGTGCGTTCAAGAATAATTGATATTACTTGTCCGATGCTAAGAGCACGCTTAATTTTGCTATTGCTGTTACGTTCAACACCGAATTCTATCAATAATTGTCATTTATTTTTGTTCATAAGAAGACCCTGAGATGCAGTGGTAACACCATCCAACAACAAAAATGTTTCACAAATAACTGTTGGGTGGATCTCATAGAGTTTTTCAGGCTGATTCCGAATCTGGTCTTAATTCTTCTCTTACCGCACAGTTTTTGAGAAATTTGAGTTTGAAAAAAAGACATATTTTTCGACTTTGAACAAATATTGTGATGTTATTATATAAGATATTGTAGGTACTGTTCTTTACAGCAGAAGATTCTCTAGACTTTCCCGAATCCAGTGATGTGCAATAGTAATACGTTGTGATTGTCTAAACATGTTTAGAATAGAAATGCTTAGACTAGATATTTAGAGAATCTTTTGCTGTAAAGAACAGTACAATATCTTATATAATAACATCACAATATTTGTTCAAAGTCGAAAAATATTTCTTTTTTCAAACTCAAGTTTCTCAAAAATTGTGCGTGCATGAGAAAAATTAAGACCAGATTTAGAATCAGCGCGAAAAACTCTATAATAACTACTCAACAGTTATATGGAAACATAGCCAACAACCGTAGTCCCGTTGAAAGCACCGGTTCTCGTTAGATCACCGAAGTTAAACAATGTGGAACGTGAACGGCACTAGGATGGGTGACCGTCCGGTAAAAAACCGGAAAGTGACCCACCCGAGGTGTTTTTCACGTGTTGTTGGCAAAAGGTGGTTCGGAACCCACCATAAACAGTAGGTCCCACTGAAAAGGCGATGGTAAGAGTGGAAAGAGGGGGATGGTATATGAATTTGAATCCTTGAGGGGACCAAATATCATGTTACACAGTTATATGGAAACATGGAAAAAGTTGAAATTTGTTGGAAAGTGTGATTTGTCGCCCTAATCGTTTCAATGAGTTCAGCTGAATTACACGGGGAATAAGAGCAGGGACTATCATTTTGGTCGACGCTGTATAACTGGTCTCTTATTTCGAGAAACAGGTTACAGGAAGAGAGCGATATATGTTTTTCTCGTTAAGCTTGCCTCACACAGTTATACATACAAAAAAGTGGACAATAAAACTGTAATCTACACGATGCTTCCATGAAATTATTGGCTCGGCAAGAAAGTAATTTCGGTATTTCAAAGTGAAATAAAACCGAATTTCTTTATTCGAGCGATGAGCTTTAATCAATAAAATATTTTCTTATTTATTCATTAAAATTCATTGCTCGAATAAAAAGATTGGGCTCTGTTTCACTTTAAAATACCGTAATCATTTTTCTGCCAACCCAATAGTTGTAAGTATATCTATATAAATACAACTCAAATGCTTTTCGTTGGTAAGCGCATCACTTGAAAACGGCTGAACCGATTTGACTAATCTTATTTTTAAATGTTCGTAATAGTCCGAAAAAGGTTTTAGGGGAAAAAAAGATTGTAAAAGTTGCCCGGAAAAATTGAAAATTCGGGGAAAAGTACTTTTTGAATCATATTTCAACACACCAACAAAAGAAAAACGAACGTCGCAACTTTTAATAAATATTTCAATAAGAATTTACATTATCGACAGCAAACAAATCGAAACAAAGCATTTCTTTGTTAATATATTTCCAATAGCTTTTCACAAATTTACAAAACGATCACAAAACGAATTTATAGAAATTTGGACAGGACAACGTCTGTCGGGTCAGCTAGTTTTCAATAAAATTTGCAAATTTTTTTACTCTCGAGAAGTTTCTGCTTTCGCGGCAGGATCTGCAGTTTACTTGTTAAGCCGTTTGTCCACGGCGCGTCGCGTCATAGACGCGTACGCGACAAAACATCGATTGCTGTACGTTTGAGTGCTGCAACCAATGTAAAATAATTGACGTCTGTCCACGAAGCGTCATCGTCGTAATAATCGTAATCGTACGCTACGCGTACGATTCTATGACGCGACGCTCCGTGGACAAACGGCCTTAGACTTCCCGTTTCTGCTTCGTGGATCAATTAAGAGAGCACGGATGATTTTGAAACACCCGGTACATTGTCCCGATCGTTTGCACGCTCACAGAGGCGTTTTGCAATACGCAGACGCGTATGTTCAGGCGTTTCTCTCGTTTTTTTTTCTTGGCCGTGTCTTTAGGAAAATCCCGAGGCGATCATCGAAGGTGAAAGAAGAATTGCCGTCGTCGTGCCGCACAGTGTGTCGTCCAATGGAAAAAAATCCGAAAATCAAAGTGTAAGATCTGCAATTTTATGTATCCTAAAATGTTCGTAACGAAACAAGGTTTTTAAAGCATTTTAACTGAATAAATTAATTTTTTATTAAAATTTCAGCTGAAACTTTACTGCCAAATTCCGTGCATTTTTTCAAACACGCGACCCTCGCAAGTTATTAGGTTTTTTAATTTGATTTTTATAAGATGTGTACAGTATTATAATACCTTCGATCTCCCAAAAAATTGTTTTGAAACAATCGCAATTTGTCCTAATTTTTTATATGTAATATTTATAAACTTTGATGCGAGTTTTAACAAAAGTACACCGAGGTAACTCCGTGAATTTTTTTACAGTAATTGGTGGCATATTAAATTTTAATTTCGCGTTGGTTTAAATCTGCTCGCATTTGCTCACGTGGAGATAATAATAAAAATCCATATTAAGACGCTCGCGCTCGGCGGCTTTCTGCGTAGTCTTTCGAAGAAATTTGTTGCAATTATTTTTAAACGCATGCCATTTGATAAGTACTTATGTGTTCAATTTGATTCTTATAAATTATATATTTAGTTTTTAAACTGTTTAAATATTTACAATCTTTCAATTGAGTATTAAAGAAAGTACCAAAAGGTTTCTTTGATATTTTGTATTCCATTAATTTAGAGCATATTAGATTAGATATAACGGTCGACAGTTAAGTGCATAAATGTACACAAATGTTAAACATACTAGAAATTTATTTTGACGTTGAGACGTCCACGCCTTCAACGAAGTCTATCGAGTTCCCACTTGAGTCCGCGCGAAACGATATGACACTATGTTCACTCATTATGTTATTCTGAATATACAGCCCCTTATTTTCAAACGCGTCCAAGTTATTAATAATCAGTAAATTCATATCCTACAGTATTTGTACATTCATTCATTTCATTTATGTCTAGGTAAACAAAAGGAATTCTTAAGGACTCCTAAGTTTAATTTCTCCTTGTGAAGATTTAGATAAACAATATATGTATAGTAAAGTACTTTTTTTTTAAATTTCGTTAAAATTGTAAACCACTTCTTATTCAATAGAAAAAAAACATAAATACGGGGCTATCGCAATTAAAAAAAAAAGTTTTTTTATGTACTAATCGATTCGTCTTTGCATTTATTTCAAAAAGTATTTATTATGTACTTTACTCGATAATTATGTATAGTTTAAGAGGCATGACTGTTTCCCCAAACGCCCATATACTCAACATACTGTGCGCCGCACCGTCACGTGATAAAAATCGCAATGTGGCATTGGTTTTCCAAACAGGACCAACCAAACGCGACCATTCGTTTCGCATAGCTTGATGCGCGATAATTTTTAAATTTGAGGGAACGATGAGAATACACTGTAAGAATCTCGAAGAAATATGTTAGAACATAAGCAATGAAATCCGTAAGTTTTTAAACAGATTCATAGCTACCATAAAATACGAGGGATGAGGTAGAAACATTCTTGGAAAAACTGTCGTTTAAACCATGTCGCCATTTTGAAATGGTCAACCGAATCGGGGGTGTATGCGTGTAGACCAATATGATAAACGCGACAGAAATCCGAGGGGCGAATTATGGCAGTGGTTGGGCCGTTGCCAACCAATCCCTCTTCGAAGTATCGACCAAACACCGCCCCTGGTTACAGCAAGATGGACTTGAATCTGAATATGTATTATTACCACGTACAACGTGGCCGCTGAACTAGAATTTTGTACCAGGGCTCGAAAGAAACAATTATGATTCGTTTTTAAAGAAATTCTACATGTCCTATCTATTCATGTTTTATAAAGCGTTTGAAAAATTTGATACTATTGAATTTATACAGAAAATTTATTATTATTCAGGGTAATATTGAATTAATATGAAAAATTTTTATATTATTGAATTTATACAGAACAATTTACTATTACCTTAGGAACTCCTTCAAAACACTTTGTCATAGAACAGATATTTTCGAATCTGTATAATGAAAGTTCCGCGTGAACAAGTTATCTTAAAACGATTATTTAAAAAGCTTTTCCAGAGCTAGGGAAAATAGTATTTTAAATAGTAAATGATAAATAATCCCATTTATTTTAAAGTACATCTACAATTTTGAAAATGAAATAGTTCATTTGATGCAGTAATTTTTGAAAATAAAATAATTTATTTGAGGCAGTAATTTTTGAAAATAGTATTTTATTTTAAGAATATTGAAAATATTTGGAGTTTGTTTTTATTTTCAATTTCAATTTGAAATATTATTGCTGAAAATAATTATTTTGCATTCAATAGATTTATGAGTAGAAATAGTTTTCTGGTGATAAGATACACTGTATGTTTATCAAAAAACCTCAGTAGGCACAAAAAATACAATATTCTATTTTGTGTTTCAGATTATTAAAATAGAAATATTTTATTTTGTGGTTCCCATGGTTAAAATAGAAATATATTATTTTGTAGTTCTGATTGTTAAAATAGAAATATTTTCATATTCGAAATTGTATATCTTATTTAAAATACTATTTTCTTTAAGTAAAATAAAGTCTTAAATATTAAATAGTATTTGAAATATTTGTTTCGCCAAATAATGCCCACCTCTGAGCTTTTCTAAATCGAAAGAGGCAATGCTGACACACGCCGATTTGGAATCGCGAAAAAACGGTGGCCACGGTTTTTCGCGAAAGTGCGAAACGGGCAAGCATCCACGTTTGTCCGTAACAATTTTATTGTCTCCGACGAAACGGTCGCGTCGGGATGCGGCATGGAGTAACTTTCTAAGATAAAAAAGGATTGTCTTTTTCCACGGTGCGGCGTACCATCGACGACGAGTTTCACCGAGTTTCTGCCTTTTGCGTAATAATTACATTGTTATTAGGAACAAAGCAAAAGGAAGTCGTTAACGACTCGAGCGAGCGGCCATGATAGCACATTAAATCGGTCGACTAAACGGCGCATCGTGAAATTATAAACGATTCCTCCTCCGGTATTTTTTTTTCGAAATCTAACTCTATCGATGGTTTGTTTACTGATTTACCATGAAATCTGTTTCCGAGATAGTACTGAAAATTATATTCTACTTAATCTTATTATTAGACTCCGAAGGTATATGCAAAATGAAAAGTTTCTATGTATATCGATTGCAAAACGCAGGAGCTAAATAGTTTATGTTCTTCATTAATAATTTTAATGTTGTGAAAATAACACATCAGACTCTCAAAGTTTTTCAATATTTTCACTGTTTTACATTACACTTGCTCTCATTGCTACAAATGCATAAAATCTGGAGTCTACTTATTATTTATACATAAATGCAGAACTGTTAATTTCAATACGTTCATACAATAATTGTTCCCTCGAAAACACTTTCTATTAATTTGCCATTAGTACACTGTGGATTTCTGTACAAAATAAAAATGGTACAGGAACTGCACAGACATTCATTGTTTCTCTTAATAATTCTAATGAGATGAAAATAATGCAATAGTTTCAAATTCTCTAAATATGTGTAAATGTTTACTGTTTTGCAATTGATCTACTCATTTTCGTTGTAAATTAGTCTGATCATTAAAAACAGAAGCTGCCTTTAGAAAAAAAAATATATAAAAAAACTTTTTAACAACCACGCTTATATTAAAATGCACTAAAAAGGAGAAAATAATTTTTTTTTGATAATAGTAACTATAAATAAAAGCGTAGAACGTTAAACTACATATATTAACGTAATCTTCGTGGGCGCTCCACGCTTTTATTTATGGTCATTAATATCTAAAAAAATAATTTACTTCTTTTCAGTGCATTTTAATATCAGCGTGCTTTTTTAAAAGTTTTTTATATACTTTTTTATTTTCTACTTTTCAGTCTTTACTACATACAGTCTTATCTTGTCGTTACGAAACGATTTACACTCTCATAAATGTATTGAATTCAAACCATGACGTTCAGCAATAATATTTAAAACTTGAAATTGAAAATAAAAAGGCAAAATACAAATATTTTCAATATTCTTCAAATAAAATGCTATTTTCAAAAATTACTGCATCAAATAAAATATTTCATTTTTAAAGTTGTACACATACTTTACAATAAATAGGATTAGTTATTATTTACTATTTAAAATACTATTTTCCCCAACTTTGTGCGAAAGGTACCTTTTTTTGTAGAATAATTAACAAATTTTAATAGCTATTTATCTAAGAATGAGATTCTGTCGGAGTGTCACGGTTCAGACGAGACGAACGAAACACGGGTATCGACGTTATCACTCTCCGCCATCAAACCTCCGCCGAATTATGTGTATTAGACCTCGCTTCGTGCACACGTTATAATTAGTGTTGATGGTGTAACGTTGTTACGTGTTTACGTAAGTTCGTGCGCGAACAGTTTAAATCACGTTTGGTCCATCAAACGCGTGTAACCTTGACTTCGCGGCTTCAGATTCGATCTTTTTTGACTATCGATCTACCTCGGACCGTTCTAACGCATTATTTTACTCGGTCAAGGTTCCCACGTTGAAATATTCTATGCAAGTTATCTACTTACGTCACGGACGACGTTCGCTTTCATTTATCAAGTCAAAAGTTAAAATGATGAAAGTAAATATTCATCGATTACACACTCTCGGACCTTGTCGGTTGATTCCAGAGCTGGAGAAAATAGTATTTTAAATAGTGAATAATAAATAATCCTCTTTATTTTAAAGTACGTGTACAATTTTGATTATTTGAGACGGTAATTTTTGAAAATAGTGTTTTATTTTAAGAATATTTAGACTTTGTCTTTAGTTTCAATTTCAAATTTAAAACTAAAATGTGGCAAATGATATAGTTTCTTATATTAAGTACCATTTCTTCTTTAAATTATTGCTAAGATAAGAAATATTAAATTACCTACATATATGTAATGCGATTTCTGAAAGTATTAGGTATAAAGACGCAAAAAATATTCTATTTTGTGTTTCAAATTATTCAAATAGCAATATTTTATTTTGTGGTTCCCGTTGTTAAAATAGTAATATTTTATTTTGTTTTTCAGATTATTCAAATAGCAATATTTTATTTTGTGGTTCCCGTTGTTAAAATAGTAATTTTTTTTGTCTTGTGTTTCAGATTATTAAAATAGAAATATTTTATTTTCGAAGTTGTATATCTTATTTAAAATACTATTTTCTGTAAGCAAAATAAAGTCTAAAATATTAAATAGTATTTGAAATATTTGTTTCGCCAAATAATGCCCACCTCTGGTAAACAGTTGGTGCCTAAGAGACTTGAAACCACCAAACTCAAGTGTGTTCGCTCGACCAGTTTTCGTTGAATTTTTCTTATTATCTTTTTATTCGCAGTAATTGATGGTGAATATTATCCGCATTATTAATTATTACTTTCATGTGAGTGTATAAAAGAAATACTGTGGCAAAAGTTACATTGGGATGCCTTATTTTAAAAATATTTCGTATATTTTCGATAAACTGAAGGTGGTCAAATACTTATGGACGCTAGTGTATGTATATGCGAAATATAAAATTGTGAAGATCAGCAATTAATTCAATATATATAATCTTCTTATTACTTCCTTGATTTATATTTACTTTTCATTAACCCCTAGCACTAGGGTGGCACCTCCGAGGCTTCACTAAAAATTGTTGTACTAATATTTAAAATATTGTTTACATTATTAGATATGCCGGTATCTAACCAATTGCTAAACATTTAAGTATTGTATGTGGTATTCTATCAATTTCATATCTACGAAATTTTAAAAATCGTAGAGAATGGAAATATTCTGTCAGAAGAAACGTTTGATTTTCAAGTTAAAGTAGCTACGAGTGCAAAGGGTTGATTCGTGTATTGTTATTTTTCCAAGTTGCATTCAATGTGTTCAATGTGTAAGTGAACATTTAACCCTTCACTGCATGGTGTATGATATCTGATACAGTTAACAAATCGGGTATATAGTAAACTATGAATGTTTTTTCTTATTATTTTTATTTATGTTTCTCATTCTGAAAATGTTGTTTTATATTTTTAAAATATTTTTCCATTAAATAAAACACAAAAACCGACAATCTTTAAACCTTTTTATCCCAATTTAAAAAATCATGCAGTGAAGGGTTAATAGTTTTCTGGTCATATCCTATTATTTGATATTCCTACCAGAACAAAAATTACGCAATCGAAACAATGATGCTACTTACGTGATTTTCGGAATAAATGCCACGCGATTGAGACAATTTCGCCTTTTGTTCCCCCACCTCATTTATCTTTGAATTAGCGCGTCCGCATTCAGTTGCACGCGTAACCAGCGTCATCGTGCACGAGAGAATTCTGCCGAGAATTTGCACAGCAGACGAACAACAACATTTACTGCAAACGTAACCGACACGTGTCGGAGCTGGTGGGTTTCGCCGACAGTAATAACGCGACACGTGCGACTAGTAATTATTTGCACGTGTTCATCTCGCTGATTAATCGAATTTCGCCATTCATTGTAAATCGCTGACTATTTCCTTGATGATAACGCATGAACAAATCGGAACGATTATTATTACTGGGTAGAAAATGATGATTCTGGATCTTAATGTGCTGAAAATCTCACACGTAACTTACTAAACAAAAACTTCTTTTATATCAAAACAAAATACTGCTTTTAACCGACTTCGAAAAAGGAGGAGGTCACTCAATTTGATCTAATGTAAATAATTTCTATTGTAAATATATTTTCTCTTTCTCTCTCTCTCTCGATAATTAGAATAAGTATAGATGTAAGTTAGTTATAAGGATATAGCATAAGAGCGACAGGAACGAAGGAAGGGAATGGAGGGAAACATGTAAAGAATTTGTAACCCTAAGGGGGATCAAAATAAAGAACCACCACTCCAAAGAACCACACAATATGTTCACCGATTGCACCGAGATGGATCGACCAATCGGAACGAAACCTTCTGCATTTTGTAAGGTATGTCTCCCGATTGGTCCCTTGATAACGAATTTTGCATTTTTTCATTCTTTGCAAGACCGACAAATAGTCCTACAGTGTTTTACAAATTCTGCTCATTCCACTAAAATTAACTAAAATTAAATTCAATATTAAACAATCTTTTCGGAGGCGGCGCAAAATTGAAAATTTTCGACATTCGAAATTACGAATGTATCTTTTCTTCTCACCTACTGATTTCCAAGTTCACCATATTCCAATGAAAACATAATCAGCAACATCTGCCATTTGGAAAATTTTCAATTTTGCGCCGCCTCCAAAAAGATTGTATTGTAATTAATATTTTATAAAATGGAAATTATTTCATACTTTTTAGTGCGTTTCGAAGTGGTTTAATTTTTTTTATAACATCTTTTTATTATATTCATGCTATTTCAGCATGGTAGTGTATGTACACATGTGTGGGTAAATATAAATTTTCTTTTTATTCTTCTACGACGTCATTAAGAACACAACAATGTTCGAATATTATTTAAATAAATGCAAGCTTACATTTTTTTAGTTCAATGTTCCGTCTTTGAAATATGCACATTTCTTCGACTTGTTGCGAAGTAGAAACGGTCAGCCTTGGGCAAACACATTGACACATTCGTGATAGCACTACAGTACATTGTTGCTCAAAAATATAAAAAATATTACAGTATAATTTCATCTATACAATAACACACATCGAATACAATTTTAAGATTAATTCTCCCGTAAGAATCAATGAGAAAATTTTGATTTACACTTATGAAGCTATACAAGGATGAAGCCATACTTTAAATGTTTTAAAATTATGAAAATTAGGAATAATTATATTTATTATTTTAGAATTTTTTTATTTCTTTTTTTTTAACATACTTACATTGTGCTATTACCCCAAGTATTGAAATTGGAATAATATGACCCCCAAAAAATATTATATTTAACGCTTATGATATTCCATTATCAAACTCTATTATTTAAATAATTTCCTCAGAATTCACAATTACATGAAGGCATAATTTATTAGTTAATGATAAAAAATCTACAACCCTCCTTATTTTTACTATTATTTTAGGTATTTCATTCTCATTTATTCAAATAATTGAATATTCAGAGGCTCCTTTTACCTTTAACGATGGGATTTTCGTTAAATTGGGTATTGTATTTTCATTAACAAGATTAATTCGTATAAATCTTAATCACCTTTGCATAAAAAATCAGGTCCCTCGCTATACTTCACATTGTGACCGTACCCTGTATACACATTCACTATCTCACACAAAAATAAAACAATACAATAGAGTTGCATCATACTGAATATTATATAAATTACACTGGTGCACTATAAGCTTCTAAACACGTGCATTAAACTTAGTTCACCTCGAAGCACGTTTTCTAATATTCTAGTGCTACCGAACAGTCAATTCAGAGGTGGGCATTATTTGGCAAAACAAATATTTCAAATACTATTTAATATTTTAGACTTGATTTTGCTTAAAGAAAATAGTATTTTAAATAAGATATACAATTTCGAAAATAAAATATTTCTATTTTAACAAACAGAACTACAAAATAAAATATTTCTATTTTAACAATGGGAACCACACAATAAAATATTTCTATTTTAATAATCTGAAACACAAAATAGAATATTGCATTGTTTGTGTCTACTGAGGTTTGTTGATAAACGTACAGTGTATCTTATCACAAGGAAACTATTTCTACTCTCATAAATCTATTCAATGCGAACCTTTATTTTCAGCAATAATAATTGAAATTATTTTTCAAAATTATTTTTCAGAAAAAAAATGAAATTGAAAATAAAATGAGAAAATACAAATATTTTCAATATTGTTAAAATAAAATACTATTTTCAAAAATTACTGCCTCAAATAAATTATTTTATTTTCAAACAATTACTGCATCAAATGAAATATTTTATTTTCAAAAACTACTGCATCAAATAAAATATTTTAATTTCTAAATTGTACACATACTTTAAAATAAATAGGATTACTTATTATTTACTATTTTAAATACTATTTTCCTCAGCTCTGGGTCAATACAATAATTTATTAATTTATTTTGTGAAAACCAGAATAACATAAGTAAGTATTTTACGAAAAAGGAAACGTGCGATTATTCCGATCGTAAAGTCCCGTGTATGCAAAATGCAGGATGCGCAAAAACTAGCCGGGCAACATTGTTGATTTATCACGGTATGTAACGAAGGCGACGTTACACGAAGATATTTCTCAACGAATTCTAACAAACCGTCGAATAAATTAGAAAAGGCTACCGTTTTAATTATATCTCGAGAATGCCTGTGACTTCGACGCGACTCGGTTGATCGGGTCGCGAACGATGCAAAAAGGTTCCACCGTGTGCTAGCACCACGGCGACTTTCTCCGACAAAGCAAATAGAAATGCGCCGTAAATGGCGGTTCGAGCCGTGTCGCGTCTATGAAAATTGGCTCACTTTCGTTCAGGTCTCGTAAAAAGCTCCGTTTCTCGATTCTCGATATTCCTCTGCGCGGCGAACTGGCAATTATGCTAATCGTTACTGACGGCAAATGAATAATAATGACAATGGAAACGAAAAGTAACAAGAAGAAAGCGCGTTCGTGTGTGTCCGTCGCAAATCGTCCGATGTTAAAGAAACGAGAACTAAAATGATTCTTCAAGCATTGGCAAAGTTAATGACCACAAGTTTGGAAGCGATTGTTTACGGTAAAATTAAACTGACGTACAGATAAAATTGTTTAAATAAAACTTCTTTCTGAATTATAAATAGAATTCGAAATTTAGCAAGGTTTATTCGAGTCAAATAGTTTGAAAATTATTAAAGATCTCTAAGGAAGTTATTATTCGTGATAAAGTCAATTTTAAACATACATACATGAAATTGTTTAAGTGTAATAATAGTAATTCGAAATTTGCCAAGGTTTATTCGAGTCAAATAGTTCGAAAATTGTTAAAGACCTCTAAGGAAGTTATTATTCATGATAAAGTCAATTTCAAACATACATCAAATTCTTTAAGTGTAATTACAGTAATTCTAAATTTGGGAAGTATTATAAATCGTTTGGAAAATTATAGACTAAACGTTTGGAAATTAAAATCAATGTGAAATATACGCAACATTCTTTTAATGGAACTTGATTTTTAACACTCGAACAATGTAACGTTTATGAGTTTATTCATGAACATAAAGGGTGAAGCAGTACGGTTATGGCAGTGCATTTCCTTGACTATTATTTAAAAAGAAACTAGGGTAAACTGTACTATTGCTGGCACTGCGGTAGTTATTGGCACTTTTGATTTAAACGGCAAATATCAAGAATTCCTGTTATAGAAAATCATTTTTTATTACTTCTTATTTATATTGAAATATAAACAACGCTGTAAGCTTTTATAACAGAGTTCCAAATATGATTGTTAACCAATGTGCCAATGACTGTGCTATTTGTCTTACGATTGTTATTCACTGAATATATTTTGTAATAAAAGATTTATGACTCATAAAACTGTTTGATTCTGCTGAAAAATCTCTATTAGCTTATAATAATAGAAAGTTAAGCTCGTTTAAACATTTCAGAAAAAGATAAAATATTTTTACTACGATTTTGGCTTAGGGTGCCTATCATTGTACAATTTACCCTAGGTCTGTTTTACATTGTAAGTAAATATTGACAGTGTTTGGAAGAGTACGGTAACGGTAGTGAAAATTAGTAGTCATAGGAACAATGTCACCGTCCTTCGAGTGACGGAAGAGTCCGTACGCATTAACATCGTTTCGAGGAGACGAGACTTCATGTTTTCTAACGGGGATGGTACTCCTAGAAGTTCTTGAATTGATCAACGCAAATAAATCTTCTGTGTGATGACTTCATTCGCGATAAATCTGCATATAAGATCAACAAAGACGAAGACGGGTTTTGCGGACTGTCAATAGAATCCGTTTACAAGATGCGATTGTGAAACATGAATTTCTAAGAATTAAAAATTCGTTTGGTCGAAATCGTTTAACAACTAAACCTATCGATTTTTTATCTTTTCTTCAACGTTTTTCTTTCATTTCAACAAAAAAACGATATTTAAATCTTGGGTTTTGTGTGGTTATACGTTTCGCATTAAAAAAATAAAAGTTACCAAGTTTCGGACAAATTTACTTACAAATAACAGAACAGTATAACTTATAAAGGTGAATTTCTTTTCGATCGAAATTTGAATATATTATGAAATTGATGATTTCGGCGCCAGGTTCGATCAATTATAGAGAACAACAAGTATGCAATTATTTAAACATGTTTCTCGACGTTTCGATCCCTGTGTGAATCTTTCTCAAAGAGACACGTTTTGCGTCTGAAAAATAGTATATCTATAATATATTTTTTTGAAAAACCATTTGTGACACAGCCGTTTGAACCAATAAAAGAAAAGAAAATTATACGTACTTGCTGTGGTAAAAAGTAACAAAACAATTGAACAAATATTGGTAAGTTACGACCATCCGAACTTTACCTCATGGTGGCAGATATGTAACTAAAGCATGTGCTAGGAAACGCGAAGAAGAAAGTACAATGTGTGAAGACGATCTACGGTGATTGGTTAGTCGATATCGATCGAATATGATTCGCAATACAGGGTATCCCAAAACTACCCTAGGAGCCGAAAATGGGAGGTTCTCCTTGGGTCATTTGAAGCGACATTTTCCTTTACAAAAATTGCGTCCGCGGCTTTGTTTAGGAGTTATTAACGAAAAACACGGACCAATCAGAGCGCCACCTAGACGCGAGTTGGCAAAATCGGCTCGGCGCGCCAACTGTCCATTGGCCGACTGTGCCAACTCGCGTTTAGGTCGCGCTTTAATTGGTCTGTGTTTTCGTTAATAACTTCTAAACAAAGTCGCGGATAACATTTTTGTAAAGGAAAATGTCGCTTCAAATTACCCAAGGAACCTCCCATTTTCGGCTCCTAGGGTAGTTTTGGGACACCCTGTATATTGGACGGCGAGTTTGAACGGTGTGACTGAATAAACATTATGAAAACATATCCAACCAACACTGTTTAAAATTACCAAAACAAAACAAACCAAAAATAACAATTCTTTAAATCAAACGAACTATTTAAATAATTTCATACTTGTTGTTCTCTATAATTGATCGAACCTGGCGCCGAAATCATCAATTTCATAAAGTATAACTTATTTCGGGAAAACTGTCAATTTGACACGAGGGACGAATGAGCGTTAAAATCAATTGTTACGGCAAAGAACAGGCGTGTTTTGAGATCATGTAATACCCCCACCATCAAGTAATGCGAATAGCGGTTAGATGGTGGGGGTAACATGACATATAGGGTGGAGAGAAAGGTCTTCGAAGACCTGGGCGGTGGGGGTTTAATGAGTATGGCGATAGAATTGTTTCAACTAATGATAATCTCCCCGAACAACATCGCAGGGGAGGGTGTCCGTAAGAGGATTCCCCCACCGCCCTTAAAAAAAAGGGTTAAAATCAATTGCAAGATTTGTATCGAAAAAAAACAAACACAGACAGACAAGAAAGCGAGCTAATAAAAACGTGGTAAAATGGGTGAATTGTTATCCTAGTCTGTTTTATGCAGCTATTTTTGAGGAACATACGAGGGTTAAAATTTCAATGATCACCTGTCACCGATAATGTCCGCACGTGTGTGTAAAACAATACCTGTGTAATTGTCCACGAAATCGCTTCTCAACCAGCTGACCCGTGAGACACGATCGCGTATGATAGCCGGACCGGAAGGGCGTTTAAACAGAGGAAGTTAATAGGACCGAATCGTCGATTTCACCCCATAATTGTTCGGTAGGGGTGAGCGCAGCTGCCGAAGTCGCAGTTACCCGCCTAAACGATCGGGGTGCGCGAGCTTCGATGCAACTTATTCTTTTGTTTTCACGGTAATTAGATGGTCACGGTGGGATGATCGGACCACCGACAGGTGTTACACCCCTTACACGCAATCCGAACGATTCCGAGCGATAAATGCTCGCGACACGTTCCCACCGACACTTCAGACGGAAACCGGTGTTGAAAGAGTGTCACATAATGATTAATTATTACGTTCCGGATTTTGTACATTTACGATCCAATTAAAACAATAAACAGATGAAAAGAATCTTAGAACATCAATGGGTTGTCTCTTGTATTTTTGTTTTGTACAAAAATATATGTATTGTAGGGAGATGCCATCTCCTCCGAGCCGCGAGAATTCTGCCGAATGTCGCGTCGCGTCGTGAGTAACTGTAACGACGCGACATTTCAATATTTGTTATTATGTTTATCGATTGCGGTATTCATATTATATTATACGATTTTTGTCATTCTGGTACAACGCGTGAAAACGAAAAGACGTGTGTGATCTCAGACGGAGATTCAGACGGGATAATTTAATTAATTGTATTTCATTTAATTCATTATATTTCAAGTTACGTATTAAATTATTTTGTGTTTAAAACCGTATTATTCTATCGACGACTTAAATCCTACAATATTTTATTAGTTCCCTTAACCCTCATTCGTCCCTCATGAACTGAACCTGTCCATCAGTGTCAAATTGACACAGTAACACAAAATGAAAAATATTTCAATGCTTTTTTAGTCAAATTGATGAGAAAAAAATAAGTCACACAAAGTTTCGGAAAAATTTACCTACAAATAAGAAAACTGTATAACTTATTTAGAGGAAAACTGTGTCAAATTGACACGAGGAACGGATGAGGGTTAATATTTGCGCAAAAATCGAATGAAAAGTCGAAAAATCTTTGTAGATTTCAGAGGTAAATTTGGACGTATAATTTTCTGGCAAATAACTTCGATTACTTTCATTGATTAATTGTTTCATTGCCGTAATTAATAACAATGTCGACTAGCTGTGACACTTTCATTATGCGTTCAAATCGTATTTAATTTTTATCGACTGATAAGTAGGTTTTATGGATGTCTGTGTATGCAAATGCACGTTTTATCTAGCACTGTATTTAAATAACTGTTCTGTTATCCGAGTACAAGCGATTACAAATTAGTCTGAAGTTCTAAATAGATGTAGTCGTTCTGTTAAACGAGTTCTTTCTTGGCTTTGTTAATGTAGTTCATTCCAATAGTTTCTTATAACAGTGTTGACAACAGTAGCGTGTACACTGTGCAAAAAGAAAACGCGACGTCTCGTCGAGTTACAGTTGATTTTCTAAAAACAAATTACCTACTTCCCGGAAGCATTCCGTAGGCACGGCTCGCGGATCTACCGGTTTCTGTTGATGGCCATTTCGATAACAATAAAAACAGTCCCATTAATAATCGGAGAGAGTGGCGGAGACCCATTTCTCCATTGTTTCATCCGCACGTAATAATCTAATTTGCCAGAAGCACCTCCGAACCGTGGTAAACGCGAACGCAGGATCCGTTCTAATTCTAATGGCGACAGCAATCTCGAAATAACTGATTTTAACCCTCATCCGTCCCTCAATTCACGAACTGAATCTGTCCCTCGGTGTCAAATTGATACAGTGATAACAGATCGATGAAATAACAAGGTAAATAGTTATTTTTCAATGTTTTGTTATTTTAATTGACGAGTTAACGTGTACGTCTAGGTTTTTTCGGTTATGTGTTTCGCATTAAGAAAATAAAAGTCACGAAGTTTCGGGTAAATTTACCGAAAAATAACAGAACAGTATAACTTATTTCGGGAAACCTGTGTCAGATTGACACGAGGGAATTGACACGAGTGTTAAACAATAAACGCAGAGACCACAATCTGAAAGCAATCTCTTATCTAATTGGACATCTACATATAATTGATTTCCATTATTTCGGATTTTCTTTGCTCGCGAAAATCACCATAACGTCTTCGAAATGGCGGCGATCGTTCCGGAGGAACGCAACGCAAGTGTCATCCGACTTAATATTATTATTATTATTCATTATAGACGGAGTGAAGCCCTTTTACATAAGTGTTTACAATAAAAAAAAGAGAAAGATACAAGACTACTCATCCAATATCAAAGAAGTGACATGCACAAAAAAAATTAATGGTACAATCGATATATTATTACACTGTCTACCAACGAAAATGTTTCTACATAACTGTTGGGTGTATCTTATACAGCTTTTGCCGCTGTATTAAACATGTTTAAACAATCACAACGTATTACTATTGCACATCACTGGGTTCGGTAAAGTCTAGAGAATCTTGTGCTGTAAAGAACAATACAATATCTAATATAATAACATCATAAAATTTGTTCAAAGTCAAAGTATGTCTTTTTTCAATCTCAAATTTCTCAAAAACTGTGAAAAACTCTATAAGATACAACCAACAGTTATTTGGAAACATGAAAAAAGTTGAAATTTGTTGGACAGAGTGATTGCTGGGGAAAATAGTATTTTAAATAGTGAATAATAAATAATCCTATTTGTTTTAAAGTATGTGTATAATTTTGAAAAAAAAAAATATTTTATTTGATGCAGTAATTTTTGAAAATAAAATAATTTATTTGAGGCAGTAATTTCTGAAAATAGTATTTAATTTGAAGAATATTAAAAATATTTGTACTTTGTCTTTATTTTCAATGTCAATTTTAAATATTATTGCTGAAAATAATGGTTCGAATTCAATAGATTTATGAGTAGAAATATTAGTGGTATAAATATGAGTAGAAACCGTATTAAATGCTTTGAAACAAATAGCAAATCCAGATTCAGAGTCACGACCTTAATTAATTTCACAGATCAAAGAAGTAAACGACTTTTGTTCCTTTATAGAAAAAGAAACAAATGATACCAGTCATACAAACATTGCAGAATTCGAATTATTTCAATATTTGAACGATAGTGATACACGAATTGAAAGTATTGCAAAGTATAAAGACATGAGAACACACACACACACACACATTGTTTTTAAAATACAATACAGCTATTCCGTCCTCTGCCTCAGTTGAGAGACTTTTTAGCTCGTTTAAGCATGGTTGCACCTTGTTGTATGCGAATAGCAGCAGTTAAACAAAAAATAAAACGAAAATGTGACAAATGATATAGTTTCTTATATTAAGTACCATTTCTTCTTTAAATTATTATAGCTCAGATAAGAAATATTAAATTACTTCTAAATAATGCGATTTCTGAAAGTATTAGGTATAACGACGCAAAAAATACAATATTCTATTTTGTGTTTCAGATTATTAAAATGAAGATATTTTATTTTGTGGTTCCGATTGTTAAAATAGAAATTTTTTATTTTGTGGTTCCGATTGTTAAAATAGAAATATGTTATTCTGTGGTTCCGATTGTTAAAACAGAAATATTTTCATTTTCGAAATTGTATATCTTCTTTAAAATACTATTTCCTTTAAGCAAAATAAAGTCTAAAATATTAAATAGTATTTGAAATATTTATTTCACCAAATCATTCCCACTTCTGGACAGTGTTATCATATAACCCTGCGAGTTGCATTTAAAAATTTTGTAAAGATTCAATGAGAAAATCAATACGATTACAGATAGTGCATGATTTGCACGATTTAATGAAAATATCGACGAGCTGTTCATGCGATTGCATAACATTACACGTGGAAACAATGCGATGTCAAAGCGAAATCATAATTTTAGGGTAAGCCGTAATAAACGCTCGAACTTTCTATCATTGTTCGTCTATTGTAGATGTCATTGCAAGAACATGATTGAGGTCAGGCCAATTTGAACAAGTTCAGACAAGGATTACAAAGAGATAAAACTACAGAGGTCCACCGGATATCGAAAAGAAAATCGCGAACCGAAGTTTTGTTTAACATCAAATCAATAACAGCTGTTATCTCTAGAGATACCAAAGACTGCAATAGTAAAGATAAAGACACTTATTGGTGGCTAGATAGCTAAAACCAAAGACTGTGAATATAGTTAACAGACAAAGAAATATTGTTAAAAGAATATTATATTTAACAATAGGTAGTATCGTTTTGTTGTATATATGTAAATAATGTAAATAGAATAAAAACAGACTCGCGTTTTCCTTTTTTTTTTGCAAAATCTGACAATACGAAAAACAAACACAAATGTGAAACATATACACAGATGAAGATTAGTTAAGACTGATAAGTTAATTGTCGTTGTGAGTATCCATATGGGACCAGGCAATATGTTAGTATATGTATAAGGATAGAAAAATAATGTAGCTTATTCAGCACCCTGGTCAATGTAAAAACTACTGTACACATTGATTCTTTGAATAAAAACTTTCAAAAAAAAAAAAAACAATTAGAGAGGTTCTGCCAATAAGATTTACGTAGACATAGACAACTTGTTAACCGCGATTTACTAGTGACTTCTAAACTACTGAATCCAATGGTATCTTTCGTCGAGGAGAGACAGCTCTGCTATTAAGATATCCGAAAATGACTCAACATCAGTTGATATTTAACAACCGGTCTTAAAAGTGTTCTAGTTGCGGATCGAAAATGTTTTTTTTTCCAAATTTTATGTGCTGGATCCGGTTTTCCAGGATCCGGTCTCCACGCGTTCGTTAGCGAATCGATTCGATGCAACGTTACCTGCAACAGCCAACAATCGCCTCGTGGTCGCCTGATTAATCCCGGAGTCCTCGTGGTGCTCGCTCGGATGAGTCCGTCCATTTTGAACAGGCTCGGCGACTTGGTGTTGCAAAGTCCATGGGAACTCCATGATGTTGATGAAACTCGATCACTCTCGGAGTGGGGTGGGGAACGTGTTAATGTCGATCACGGGCACACCGAATCACTACATAATTAAACAATTTCCAGGATTCCCGTCGCGTGTAACTCGGTCCGCGTCGGCCGCTCCATTTTTCTCGATGGGAAAACTCATGCGACTGTTATTAACCAATCGAGTTCCTCGCGAGCCAGCCCTCCGAGACGTTCTGATGCATCGCGTGCCGCGAATCGTATCACTGTTATTTTTATAACTTCTCGCTCGGCGAAATATCGAACCGTTTCTTTTTCACTTCTTGCGACTTCGCTGGGCGGATCGAACGTCACTGTGTTCACTCGTGGAAGAAGTTTATGGCCGTGTCCGAGACTGGGTGAAGAGTTTCGGGACCGTTCCGTGAAATTGTTGGATCGATAATATTTTCGTTCGAGTCGGAAGGGCGAGACAGAGGTAAGAATTGGTCCGATGAAAGAAGAATGTTCATGGCTCTTGTTTTCCCGTGGCAGAAACGAAATGGCATTATCGTAGCCCTCCGCGTATCGACGAGGGTCGCTCGTGCCCACCACCATGTTCCGATCATGGTGGGGGGTTTACCTGTGGTGCCTCGAGGGCGGTGCTTACCCAGCTTACCTGGGGACTCGAACACGCGGGGGTAGAGACCGTGCAACCCCTTCGATCGCCGAGTCGCTTCTCCTATCAAACTGCCCCAGAATCTTTCGATTTTTGCACAGGTTAGTCGAAACGAAGTGTGCCCTATTAACACATTGGGACTTGTGGATAAAAGAATTGAATGTCATAAATGTCTTGATCCTTATTCGTCCCTACATGTTACTCTGTTATTTTTACAATTCCTACTAGGAATTGTAAATCCTTACAGCTCCTTACTAGACAATTGACATACGTCCAAAATTACGAAAAATGGGGTTTTTACAGAAATTCTAAGTAAAGATAGATAGATATTGCTTTATTTTCAGCCTTACAGCTAAGAAAATTGGACTTGGTTTACATTAACCTATTTATACAAAACTATCTTATTTCACACATTCGTTCCATATCTTCTCTCATCCATTTCTATACCTCACACATTCCTACCCCGTACTACTCTTTTAGTATCCTACTTATCACTAACCCGCTTAATTCTATATTTATTGCTTCCCTCCTCATTCCCTAATTTTTGCAATTTTTTAACTTCCCGATTTATAGGGAAGTTATTGTAATTTTGTTTGGTATTCCCTTTGGTAGTTTCTTTGTTTTATTTCTGCTCCCTTTTCTCTTTTTTTCCTCAACTTCTCCAACCACTCTTCAACCTTTCTATCTTTTTTGACGCTCACTACATCCTCGATCCTGATCATGTCCCCCATTATCCTGCAATCCCTTGTCAAATGCTCTAGGTTTCCATACTTGTCCCCACATAGGTGGCATCCTCTTGCCTCTTCCTCCAGCCAGTATCTGTTCCAATTTTACAGAAATAGTAAGTATTAAGAATACTTGTTTTATTTAACACATTAACTTGTGCATACTTTGTTATGACTGAACCAAGTGCTTTGACACTTAAATTTAAAATATTTCAAAAAGTGGAGTTGTTCGTTTTGATATTTGAGCGGCTCCTATATCTTGCGGAAATAGAATTATTGAAATTAGAGGTTTATTAGCGATTAATTAATTTTGTTCTGCAATAAAAGATATGATTTGAAGAATCATTTTGATGTTATTACTTTTCTTTCATTTGTCGAATCGATTAACTCCCTTAATCAATTGAGCCCCTTACTTGACAAGTGACATACGTCCAAAATTACGAACAATGGGGTTTTTACAGAAATAGTAAGTATTAAGAATACTTGTTTTATTTACCACATTAACTTCTCTATACTTTCTTTTATGCTAATAAAAAATAAAACTCCATTTTACATCCTAACCAAAGTGTAACAATAACTTGAATAATGGCATAAGTCCAATCTCTTCGACTTACTCCGTTATTCCACGGAACATATGGACTTACTCTACTGTTACATTCGATTAAAAGAAACTGGTATATGTATACGCAATAATCGTTTCGTATTTAGTAAAACCGACGAGGGTCAATCATGTTTCCATTAAGTTCTAGAACTGTTTAGTATCTTATTAGCTTCCGTATCAGTAACATTGTGATATATTATAATTGCTCGAAATAATTAACGTTAACGCAAATCCTACAAAAAATCGGAAAAGAGTAAGAAACAGCGATGGTTGGCCTAGGAATGTTGCAAAACGACTTCGTAATTCGGGTGGAGAATACGTAAACCGGAACAATAATATAGTTCCTGCGAAAAAGATTCTTGTACTGGACAAAAACGGTATATAAAAATAGCTTGTCACTGTTAAAATTAGTGCATAGTGATGATATTGCAGCGAAGGTTATAGAACGGAAATTCTTAATATCAGGACATTCGTTTTTACCGAATCATTCAGATTATGGATGTGTTGAATCTGCAGCACGCCATACATCTATTTACATCCATGAAGATTGGTATCGATGTATGAAAACTGCTCGACATTCCAACAAGTTTGTGGTTTATGAAATGAACAGAAACGAATTTTTTCAACTAAACAGCTAAAACGGTGAATAACAAAGCGTAAGAAAACTACATTGCTACAAACTGTAAATTGTCTCACCATTCAGTGGTTACATTATGAACGCGGAAAACAGTTTGATATTTTTTATAAAACTAAGACTTCTGTGGATGTTGAGTATGAAATATTAAATATTCAGCGTGCTTCGGGTGGCAGGTCATTGCAGTTGAAAAATATAATGCAGGAAAATTTCTATCCATCTGTGCGTCCTGTTTCTGCGGCCAAAAGAAGGACATGATAAATTTTCTGAAAATCCCTCCAATTCATCATGCATCTTTTCAAGCATTAAAGACCAGTATAATTGAAGAGGCTGGTGAAGAATCCAGCGACGAATAAATTTGTTTAATACATAGTATACAGCATACAGCAATCTTGCAGCGCATTAAAAATAACATTTGTCTGACTTATGATTATTAATGCACTCATAGCCATATGGCGTAAGTCACTTTCTCACAAAAAAGTGGTATCACAATTCAATACAATAATGGCACTTCATTATTCGTTACGTAATCATATTATTTTAAGGTATAACGACATAATTACTATTCTTTCACTTTATGTGGTTACAATAAAGTTACATTGTGTATTTAATTTTTTGTACGATATTACACGGAAGTCTAATTTCTACAATATTAAGTAAAGGGTCTTAATTCACTTGTCTGTGACTTTTACTTTTTTAACCCTTAGTACTGGAGAGGGGCCTCTGAGGCATCACTAAAAATTGCTGTAGGGTAAACTGTACAATGATTGGCAACCTAAGCCAAAATCGTAGTAAAAATCTTTTTATCTTTTTCTGAAATGTTTAAACGAGCTTAACTTTCTATTATTATGAGCTAATAGAGATTTTTTGGAGAAATCAAACAGTTTTACAAGTCACAAATCTTTTATTACAAAATATATTCAGTGAATAACAATCGTAAGACAAATAGCACAGTCATTGGCACATTGGCTAACAGTCATATGTGGAACTCTGTTATGAAAACTTACAGCGTTATTTTGAAATATAAATAAGAAGTAATACAAAATGATTTTCTATACCAGGAATCCTTGATATTTACCGTTTAAATCAAATGTGACAATAACTACTGCATTGCCAGCAATAGTACAATTTACCCTACTATTATTTAAAATATTGTTTACATTAAGTAGATGCATCGGTATCTAACAAATTATTAAAGATTTAAGTATGAGGTATTATATCAATTTCGTATCTATGATATTTAAAAAATTATAGAGAATGGAAATATTCTAGGTCAGAATAAATGTTTGATTTTTCGAGTTGAAATCGCTATGAGTGCAAAGGGTTAACATGAAATATATTAATACCAATATATGCGACAAAAAGTCCGGCAATATTTTTTACAAAATACATATAAATCATCTGAGTGGATCAATCTGACCCACATAATGTTCACATTTCTTCAAGACCTTTGACGGCTATTTTGTATTATTTATTTGTATTAGTGTATTTGCATTATTTTGTAGCCGTTACACGAGAATTGTGCATTCGTTTTGTATGATTAATATATCTGACAACAATAAAAACGTGTTAAAATCAATGGTATCCATTTGACAAAACAAAAATTCAGATGCCAAGATTTACGATACTGATTACTGTGTTAAACCTTTTCCATTTGACAGATCGTTAGCAAATTAATTTTCAATTCTGGAGAAATAATTCGACCGCCTAGATACTCGTGACATGATAGTCAACGTGTTAAGGCGTCATGCGTCCACCATAGTTGTTGTTGAAACAGGTTCTACCTCTGCGTCAGAGGGCGGCGCTTGCGCAGATCTTCAAGCAGAAAGGGTTTCGTGCTGCACCTTCAATAAATTTATCAACGTCACGAGTTTCTACATTTATGTCGACCCTCGGCACACCAATGATTTAGTCTTCGTTTTTAATTCACGTCGGTTTTCATAATTAAACGATTACTAGACTGCGGATTTTATGCGTACATGAGAAAATTGAGTTGGTGAATCTCAGAACGGTAAAAGGAGTAGAAGAATATAGGAATGTGGCCACGTTATTTTCAAATAATTATAATAATTTGAAAAATAACGATTTATAAACATGAAGGTTTGCAGTTAGCAACATCTTTTTCGAACGTTTACTACCAAGATGACATTCGACATATTCTAGAAAATTGTTGGAATTGACGAAACTTGAAATTTGTTAAAATTTATTTCATTAATTGAGGCGTCATGCGCGCAGTGTTGGGCAAATGTTAATTTCAATAATAAATAAACGTGTGACTTTAAGTGCAATTAATCACTAAACCTATTATTTAAATGAAAGTAACTTAAATATTTCCAAAAGTGATCTACTTATTTCTTATTTGCATGTGAAAGATTATTTATTATTTGGATTGAGGTAAAAATGAAATAAATAGTTTGTGGTCTTCTATAATTTCTTGTATTTTGTATACATATACAATGAATACGGATTTGTAAATAACAATGAATTTTATTACTTTAAATAATTCATTTCGACTTGCTCAAATAATAAATAATTATTTTTCCTGTATATTTGAGTATTTAAACAACAAACAACTTGTTATTTAAATTTTTATTTAAATAATTATTTTATAAATATTACCGAACACTGCATTCGCAAAAGTGAATCTTCTTTATGCGTCGCTGCCGAAGTAAATTAAATAGTATTTCGATTGCAACGTAACCCCAGAGGTGGGCATTATTTGACGAAACAAATATTTCAAATACTATTTAATATTTTAGACTTTATTTTGCTTATAGAAAATAGTATTTTAAATAAGATATGTATAATTTAACAATAGGAAAATAAAATATTTCTATTTTAACAATTGGAACCATATTATTCATTTTTCTATCTTAACCGTGGGAACCACAAAATAAAATATTTCTATTTTAATAATCTGAAACACAACCATTATTTTCAGCAATAATAATTAAAATTGAAATTGAAAATAAAGACTAACTCCAAATATTTTCAATATTCTTAAAATAAAATACTATTTTCAAAAATGACTGCCACAAATAAATTATTTTATTTTCAAATAATTACTGCATCAAATAAAATATTTTATTCTCAAAATTGTACACGTACTTTAAAATAAATAGGATTATTTATTATTTACTATTTAAAATACTATTTTCCCCACCTTTGCGTACCCTCGAGGTATTCTGAATCGTTGCAGACTCTTACACTGGCGTTTCGTTATCGGAGAACAAGCTTCCTTGATAGGACCGAATATCGAAACAGGCTGAGCGACATCGATTACCAATTACGGCCGCCAATGGTTAACGTTTAGAGCTATCCGCAGTGCACGAACGGTAACAACTAGCCGACACGAAATCAGCAAATAAATTGAGGGGGCAGCCTAATTCGTTTTATTAATTTAAAAATCCGCGTGGTTTAACCATGAAAGCGTGCTATCCTTCGTGGTCACTCGTCGTGTCAGTGAGTCGACTGAAGGACGGTATAGTTAACTGTCTATTACATACGGAAAATAAACGGACATTCGATGACACTATTAGTATAAAGTTATAGTTATTTAGTAGATCTGCAAAATGTATTTTAAAAATGCAATAAAAAAAATGCAAAAAAAAATCAATTCAATTATCTGTAATACGTGCTGTAAATACCCGCCACTTTGTCCACGTGCAAAAACAAATCCTGGTTGATTATTAACGTGATTAAATTTCCAATCGTCAAAGTGGTCTCAGAGTTTTTTAAAAATTTGTCGTTGAAAAGCTACAGCTGTTTAAAAAGGCGGTAAACCAAAAAAGTTAAGAAAAATGCACAATGTTTGTGTTATAACTCATGAATTGTGCAACCTACAGGATCGGTTCAGTGGCCATTTGAAAGAGCTCGGCGAGTTGAATCCAATGAGCATCTCAAATTGAATATAGGTGCTACCAGTCAAAAGTTATAAGCAGAATGTGCCCAAAAGAGGGCGAAACAGTTGTCTTTGTTCACTAATGACGTCATAACTTTTGAAGGAATGGACTTTTTAGAATGCGGTTTGCTCTAAAATCTTCCCGAAGAAACGCTACGTCTAATGGTTCGAACCTCTACTTTCTACGTTGAGCCGTTCTCAATTCACACTGTCACAAACAGACAGACAGACACGATTTTATTATATAAATAGATAGAGATAGAGATTCGTCTTTATCGAAATGGTAAATAAGAATGTAGTGAGTTAGTACAATACCAATCCACAAATATATTATTAATAGTTGCATATTAAATAATTATTAACATAAATTTCAGTGGGATTAATTTTATTTTAATCTCTTTCAAGGCTGCGAACAATCTGAAATTTTGTAGTAAATTGTTCTCCAGCAAATTTTAATTTTGTTTTCGCCTAGAATTATTTCGGTTTTATAAGACTACACGCATATGTATGCCAGTGTTCCCGAAAAAGGTTAAATTTTACATAACGAAGAAACTCTAGTTGTCATACTATATGAAAGAATCAATCATACAGAACATACAGTCACGTACAAAAGTATTGCCGCCGCTCTGGCTTTGAATTATTACAGCTGCTTGTAAATGAAAAGAATAAAATGATACTCGGTCAGTTTCTTTGAAAATTATAACGATTAATGGCTGTAGCTTTTAAATGTGAAACATATTGCATGTAAAAGTATAATGTAAATATAAAAGTTGTAAAGAATTTAACCGATTGTTAGTTTATTGCTGAAACCTCACAAACGTACGACAAACAAAGAGAGAGAGAGAGAGAGAGAGAGACAGAGAGAGAGTCGCAGAGAATAATTATTGTCGAAGAAATGAAGGAATGTTTTGTCAGAGATCGTTAAAAGTTGGGAATTTTTTAGAATTTTTTAAACAATTTTATGGTTCCGAGACTATTGTTCATCTGTGGTTTCCTGTTACTGCAACATGAGACGGAGAAAGAAGTGACGATTTAAACGAACGTTGTCACTTTTTCGGATCATTCGGACAGTGCTAATGACATTCCGCTAGAAATGACTTAAATCGCGGAGAAAAATAAGAGAACAGAATTTTACGTTACTGGCTGGAAGTATCAGATACCCAGGAATACAGATGCATAATTCATTAATTATGTATGAAACAAGTTAATAGAAAAGTAAGTTGAATACATGAAAACTAAAATGAAACAGGTAAGTGTATTCTTCATCATGTAAATTGGGCTAATCTAAAGAATCAGGGTTTCAATAAAAATATACTGTTTCAAAAAATTTTAATAAATCGACAATAATAGTATTCGTTGAAATTTCGGATATTTTAACCGTTTTGTATTTCATCTCCTTTATTCTGTTATAAATGTATGAATAAAATATTTCACAAAAACATTAGAAATGAGTAATCATGTAATAAATTAACCCTCATCGACACGGGTAATTTTTTATACGAATTTTATACGAATTTGAAATAGGTACCTGGTTACCACGTCTTGTGGATGAAGGTTAAAATTTAACCCTTTTCAATTTAAGGAACTTCGAAATTTGACTGTTAAATAGTAAAACACAGCAAAATAATCTCTACCTTGAAATTCTAATTGCATTAAATAAAACAAAAAAAAAATAGTAAAACAATAAATTATACAACTCTATTTTACCAGTAACAATATCTTCATGAGAATCGATTTAACAGATTCCACGACACAATATTACATCTACAATGGGTGTGCAACGTGTTCGTACACCTTTTAAGATAAAATAACTTTTTTACAATTGTATAAAACGGCTTGATTTTTTATAATCAATTAGAAGCATTGCTTTATGAAATGATATGCAGAAAAGATTTTTCGAAAGATTATATTTTATAAGGTTACAAGCAACAATGGAAAAGTCATTGTTTAAAACTTTCTCATTTGGGCCCTTAATGAAAATTTAAAATATATGTTAGTTATACACATGCTGAAAATTTCGTCGAAACCGATCAACATACACACGAGCTACAAGCGGTTAAAAATGGTGAAAATTGTAGTTTTACATGACTTTTGATCAGTTTCTGCTTAACCAGACTTGCGTCACCCGATTTCAATGAAATTTTCAGCATGTATACATATAACTAACACAGACCTACAAAACAAATATTTTTTTAAATTTCCATTAAGGGTCCAAATAAAATAGTTTTAAAAAATGCCTTTTTTAATTTTTACATGTAACCTTGTAAAATATAATCTTTTGAAAAATCTTTTCCGCATATCATTTCATAAACCAATGCTTCTAATTGGTTATAAAGAAATCAGGTCATTTCGTACAGTTATAAAAAAAGTTCTTCTATTTTAAAAGTTGTACGAACACTTTGTATAAATTCAACACTGTGAATAAATTCAATGTTATTATTCCCATTTTAAAGTGCGTGCGAGCACTAAGTCACCGCGAATATCGAATTCGGTAGTGAACGTTCTACCGTGCAATTTCTAGTGGTTCTGCATAATTCGAGGCTGGAGGGAACGGACTGTCGAAGAAAGGGAAGAAATCTGGTGCGGCTAATAGGTATTATAAACGACAGTTGACGTAATTAGAGGTCCCCCCGAGGCAAATAGGTGGCCATTTAACCGGGAGCAAACATTTACATATTATCGGCCGGTCTGCGCGGCTCGTCGCGGAAAGAATTTCGAAACGGGGCCCTGGGAATGATCGTCGCTGGGTGCCACGTCGCTCGTGTGGAACGGTAATGGAACCGGAGGGGTTGATAGAACACACGCGGCTGCTTAATGCGTGCCGATTACACGCACCCGTGGGCTCATGCACGCGACCGCTCGCAGCTTCGTGCAAGCTATACCTGCATGCGCCGAACAGGTGCTCACCAGAAGAATTTCGCTGGAATTAGTTCGATTCGTTTCCTATCGTACGTCATCGTGATCACGCTGACTATTGTCCAATTGCGCTGTCCGACTCATATAGTCAGCCAAAAAAAAGTACCCTTTAATTGAGCCTCTTAGTTGACAAGTGAATTAAGTCCCTTTTCTTAATATTGTAGAAATTAGATTTCCGTGTAATATCGTACAAAAAATTAAATAGACAATGTAACTTTATTGTAACCACATAAAGTGAAAGAATAGTAATTATATCGTTATACCTTAAAATAATATGGTTACGTAACGAATAATGAAGTGCCATTATTGCACTGAATTGTGATACCACTTTTTTGTGAGAGAATGACTTACGCCATATGGCTATGAGTGCATTAATAATCATAAGTCAGACAAATGTTATTTTTAATGCGCTGCAAGATTGAAGTATGCTGTATACTATGCAAACAAATTTATTTGTCGCTGGATTCTTCACCAGCCTCTTTAATTATACTGGTCTTTAATGCTTGAAAAAAAGCATGATTAAATGGAGGGATTTTCAGAAAATTTATCATGTCCTTCTTTTGGCCGCAGAAACAGGACGCACAGATGGATACAAATTTTCCTGCATTATATTTTTCACCTGCAATAACCTGCAGCCCGAAGCACGCTGAATATTTAATATTTCATACTCAACATCCACAGAAATCTCAGTTTTATAAAAAATATCAAACTGATTTCCGCGTTCATAGTGTAACCACTGAATGGTGAACCAATTTACAGTTTGTAGCAATGTAGTTTTCTTACGCTTTGTTATTCACCGTTTTAGCTGTTTAGTTGAAAAAAATTCGTTTCTTTTCATTTCATAAACCACAAACTTGTTAGAATGTCGAGCAGAGAAAGAGTTTTCATACATCGATACCAATCTTCATGGATGTAAATAAATGTATGGCGTGCTGCAGATTCAACACATCCAAAATCTGAATGATTCGGTAAAAACGAATGTCCTGGTATTAAGAATTTCCGTTCTATAACCTTCGCTGCAATATCATCACTTTGCACTGATTTTAACAGTGACAAGCTATTTTTATATACCGTTTTAGTGCAGTACAAGAATCTTTTTCGCAAGAACTATATTATTGTTCCGGTTTACGTATTCTTCACCCGAATTACGAAGTCGTTTTGCAACATTCCTAGCCCAACCATCGCTGTTTCTTACTCTTTTCCGATTTTTTGTACGATTTGCGTTAACGTTAATCATTTCAAGCAAATATAATATATCACAATGTTACTGATACGGAAGCTAATAAGATACTAAACAGTTCTAGAAGTTAATAGAAACATGAATGACCCTCGTCGGTTTTACTAAATACGAAACGATTATCGCGTATACATATACCAGTTTCTTTTAATCGAATGTAACAGTAGAGTAAGTCCATATGTTCCGTGGAATAACGGAGTAAGTCGAAGAGATTGGACTTATGCCATTATTCAAGTTATTGTTACACTTTGGTTAGGATGTAAACCGGAGTCTTATTTTTTATTAGCATAAAACAAAGTATACACAAGTTAATGTGTTAAATAAAACAAGTATTCTTAATACTTACTATTTCTGTAAAAACCCCATTTTTCGTCATTTTGGACGTATGTCACTTGTCAAGTAAGGGGCTCAATTGATTAAGGGAGTTAATCGATTCGACATATGAAAGAAAAGTAATAACATCAAAATGATTCTTCAAATCATATCTTTTATTGCAGAAAAAAATTAATTAATTGCTAATAAACTAATAACTCTAATTTCAATAATTCTATTTCCGCAAGATATAGGAGCCGTACAAATGTCAAAACGAACAACTCCACTTTATGAAATATTTTAAATTTAAGTGTCAAAGCACTTGGTTCAGTCATAACTTTTTTATTTATAATATATTTCCCAAATAATACACATTATCACCATTAAACGACAAATTTTTTTTGATCGCCAAACAATAAACAGTTTATTTCAGAAGCCATTCTGATTAACTCCGTACTCTAATGTAAACAGTTGCAGTAACGAAATCCGCAATAACGAAAAGCGAGCTAATAAAATACGGCCAAAATATATTTAAAAAACTGTTTAAGTCACTTCGGAAACGTATATTGGCTGTTCTGGAAAATGAGGGTGGCCACACAAAGTATTGAACATAATATTATACATTTTATGTACGTAAATCACGTATTTTTTTTTGTAGAAGTGCCATCACTTTGTCGTATCGATTTTTTGTTATTTTTTTGTTTCCATAAACAAACGGACATTTCATTTAATTTTATTGTTCGTAATGTAGTTTCTTTTGCAATAAAAATGTATAAGTATCAAGAAAGACTAAATTTATTATGTCGAAATGATGAAAACATTGAATTTTCGTTGTGTGCCATTTTTCTGTCGTGGAGTGTATTATAATAAAAACAACCAATTTATGCACTCCACCTTACCGGAAACATTGAATTAATTGATTGAATTGACATGTAATTAATTGAATCGCGATAAAAATTGCTAAGAACCGAAAGTTTCGCCACCGTCGAGACAGAAGATCGAGTTTTCAGCAAGTTTTCCTCCGAATCGAGATGCGAGACGAGATCACGGATTACCAAGTCGCGTTCACGTGCTCGTGCACGATGATAATAAACAGCGAGTAACTGTTGATCAGCGTTGCATTACACACACACGCACACGTGTGCGCGCGTTCTAAAGCGCCAGCCGCTTGATGCGCCGAGGAAGAAAGCAGAAAAAGCGTATTGTGCAACGGAAAACGAGCGAAAGACCCGTACACAGAGTGCACGCGTGTGTCATCGGCGAATCGAGTCAACGCGCTAGAAAAACCATCATTAACGATTTACTAATAACCGGTATACAACCAGCGCGGGTCATTCGCTGACTTAATCCGCACTCATTAGGTTGATGCCGCGTTTGACGGCGTGCTGAAAGCGCTGCCAACAAAAAAACAACTGTCCGAATGATTTCATCGTGCAGAATCGGTGCACACGATGCAGCAATCGACGCCTGATGCATCGGTGGCGCCAATGGAGAAGTCGCGTTTGCTGCTACGACATTTTTCATAGTTTCTTTGTTCTCGTTAAATTTATAGAGAAAATTTATATTGTTGAATATTTAATTCAATGCTTTCGGCGCAACCGTTTCGACCATTTCTTTTTTGCAATCTATTATGTAAGTTATGTGTATCTTTAATGGCAATGTTCAGTAATTTTTTCATATATCTATTTTGTAGTTTTAACAATTTGTCATGAGTAAAAACAGAAGTGGTGAGCTATGTTTTGAAACATTGCAAGTTGCTCACCACTTCTGTTTTTACCCATAACAAATTGTTGAAACTACAAAATAGATATATGAAAAAATAACTGAACATTGCTATCAAAGACACACGTAACTTACATAATAGATTGCAAAAAATAAATGATCGAAACGGTTGCGCCGAAAGCATTAAATTAAATATTAATGTAATTAGGATCGTAGTGATTATTACTCTAACTCTCCTATATCCTTCAGATCTGAAGCCCCTACCTGCAAACAAAATGGAAGTCATTGGAAACTTCTTTAATATTTTTGATGAAATAGATATACATGTAAAATGTGTGTTGATGAGGTTTTTAATTTTAAACAGCCACGTTTTTGTGTTTGTCGGTTCTAAACAAAAAATATATTCGACTTGATAATGCTGATACAAGTGTAAAAGAAAATAATATATGATGCACTCAAACTAGTGTAGGATTCTACAGGTAGACTTTGGATACACTTTTCAGACTAATTTCACAAGTATAGATGCACGCTGATGCAGAAGAACATAGAACCGACCATGCGGGCAAACAGACAGCAACAGACGGACTTCATATTCAAACGCACAAACGCATTGTCAAACACAGGCATACCAACGCACAGAAATAGAGTCCAGACAATTTAAGAAAAGTAATTAATAGTCCACAACAATGCGTTGTTGTGCGGAGGTGTGCCAATTAAATAACGAGACGAAATTAGTCGATAGTTTCAGTCGGTGGTGCCCATCACAAAATTCCTGTGCTTGATAATCCTCCGTGTTCGCCAGATCTCGCACCGTGCGACTTCTACCTGTTCCCAAAAGTCAAAAGTGCATTGAAGGGAACACATTTTCAGTCTGTTGAACATGTAAAAAGAAAAACGATAGAGTTATTGAAGAGGCTGACAGCTGATGACCTACAGGTTTGTTTTGAACAATGGAAGACAAATATGTAGCGATTTATAGATAGGGGAAGAGACTTAAAACATTTCGAATTATTAGTTATCATGTTGAACATAATTTATACTAATTTAATAATTTTTACAGACGCAATTATACGAAAAATCTTTTTTCTTGAAAATGGTCTAAATAGTTGACCGAAACGTTGAAAATTTTTGTGTTACAGGGGAAGAGAGTATGTTGAAAGAGATGAAAGTTAAATGTAACTTTATTTGCACTAAATCACATTTCTCAAACCAGTCTCGTTATTCAATTACCACGCAGATACAAATGCAGCTACTACTACTACTAGAGGTTTTTGCCTTCCTATAAAAATTAAATTGATGCAAAAATTGATTGCACTACTAGCTGGATTCATTTCATAATTTTCAACAACGTATTTCCTGACATCTTCTTCTTTATTCGCCACTGATTAAAGTGCATAAATACAGGAAAAAGTGTATGATATTTTTCTTAATTTATTTTTTATTTTGCATCAAGCTCACAAGGGTTATTAGCAACAAAGTGTATGACTGATAAATATGTCACTTTTATCGATCGCATTATTGTTAATAATAAATGTTTAATGTTCTCGGCTTTTTTTACATTGGAATTTTTTAAACGTGGTAGCTTGTCTTTAATAGGTGGAAATAAAGATTTTAGATAGTGAGGTATTTTGAAAATTGTATGTATTCCTACTTTTCGAAAAATCCTTCTTATATCATTTGAAATGATTTCAACATATGGTATGACTACAGTATTTTTCCAATTAATTGGACCAGTTCTTAATAATCTATTTTCTTTTTGTTTTTTGACAAAAATCCTTCTTATATCATTTGAAATGTTTTCAACATATGGTATGACTACAGTATTTTTCCAATTAATTGGACCAGTTCTTAATAATCTATCTTCTTTTTGTTTTTTGACAAATCATGTATGACTGATAGTTATGAATCATTGGAAGTGTGCATAATTGTAATTGAAAAGAATTATAATTCTATCCTCTATTATCAGATAGAAAAAGACACCGGGCACAGCCGATCGTATTTACAACTGAATATTTCAGAGAAGTATGTTCACGAATCGTTTCAGCGAAATCGCGACCATGAACGAGTCGACTACGACTCGCGCGCTAATCGCCAAGAGAGTTGCGTTCAGTTTTTCCGACTTTTCCTCGCGGCGATGATCTCATTGTTTCGGTCGTTTATCAGCCGCTTATCGGGATTAGAAGCAATCTCAGCGGTCGTTTCGTCGATTCGTTCGAAAAGTCAGAAACGAAGCGTGTCGACGTGAAAATCCGCTGGCAGAATTTATCGCCGATCGTAACGCAATACGGCGTTATCACTCGCGAATTAAATGCCAGGCGTCTGTTTTCGAGCTCCGTTACAAGGTAAACACGAGAATCGAAAAGGAACACACGCATTATCGCAATTGCAATCGACAGTTTCACATTTGACCGAGCGGCTAAGTCAAAATTCAATATTTTACTTGCACGATAACTGTACGTTGACGTCGTAAAAGATATTTTTGGTTTTGCTGCACGAACTTCTAAAACGGGACTATTGCATTTGCTCTGATTATTAAAACGGATTACTTTTGTAATTCTTTACGTGTGCAGAGATAACCATTGCACACTGTATAAACGATGTGTCGCAACATTTCGTTCGACATTTTATTTATTTCATTAGAATTAACCTGACGTCGCAAACGTTTGCTGATTCTACAAATATTATGTGTTTCATAACATCGATGTGAAGTTCAACCGATATGTACTTACAATGGTTGGGCAAATACATATATTTCCTTTATGGACGTTTGTATCAACTTCTCCGCTCCTTTCTATCTTTCAGATAATCCGGACGTGTGCACGTTGCAATAAAACAAGAACTTGATAAGCATGTATGTGGACCAAGGTATGGTCTCATTGACTGTAACAATTCTGAAATGTGTTGTCAAGGCTAATGTCAAAAATAATCTTTTTATATCTGTACTACCTTATAACGAGGCCGGGGATTTTATCCATTTATCACGAAAATAAGTGCAATTTGAAACAGTATACCATACATAGTTGATTAACCCTCATTCATCCCTCATTTCACCAACTGAATCAGTCCCTCGGTGTCAAATTGACACAGTGATTAAAAAATCGATAAAATAACAAGTCAAACAGTTACTTTTCGATGCTTTTTTTTTAATTAAAATTGATGAGTTAACATTTACATCTTAAGTTTTTGCGGTTATATGAATCGCATTAAAAAAATAAAAGTTACCAAGTTTCGGACTTTACTTACAAATAACAGAACGGTATAACTTATTTCGGGAAAACTGTTTCAAATTAACACGAGGGACGGATGAGGGTTAAAAGGACATCGATATACTAGCGTTGACTTCTTCAAATTATTAAATCTTCCAAAGAAGACGCTTGACTATCCATAACAATTTCAGTAAATGTTTCAATATTAGTAAGAATATAGTCCAAGTTTGAAAATTTCTAAAATCCACCAAAATTTTCCACACTCTAGTTTTGTATATAACAACTGCAAATCTATCTCCCCCTCAGTATATCTATAAATGTTTCTAAAGTATAAAGTCATAATATTGTAATCTTATGATATAATCTTTGTGGTCGATAATGACCTTGTTGTTGATGCGACCTGTATAAATAAATAAATTTAAAAAAATTATTAAATAAAGAAAACTATTTTGCATAAAGATTGTACGCATTATTACTAGACTACGGATCTTTATACAAAATAAAAATCGTCCCAGTTAATTCTTCCTCTTCTGAATTTTTTTCTTAATTTCTTCTTAAATAATCCAAATGTTTAGACTATCGTGTAACTGTAAGAATTAATTAACATCTTTACAGCACTGTGCATTGAATTCATTCAATGGATTTCTTCTTTATTTGTCCCCATAGAAACTTGTAATGCGAGGATACGTTTTTAAAAATGTTTCAAGGTTCACGTCTTAGGACCGATTAAAAAGCGTGAATTTTCGATCTCGGTAAAGTTGATGCAATTGTATTTTCAACGTTGTTGCTCACCGCTTGCGCCCAACGAGAAAACCTGCACTCTACCCGGCCTCTAAACCGATCCGAAAACTTCCAAGCCGTGACCTTAACTAACTGGAATTAGTGTGACAACGAGAAAATTGTCACGGTCATTAACTAATCGTTCCACTAGACCGTACGAGTTAATGCGAAAGTCGCGTACGCGAAAATTAACCCTTTGCACTCGGTTGTCCCCTCTGAGGCACCACTAAAAATTGCTGTAACATTATACAAAATATTGTTTACATTATTAAATATATCGGTACCAAATTGATTACTAAACATTTCGGTACTGTACGAGGCAGTGGCGCACTCAGGATTTAATCTTGAAGAGAATGATCTTTTTTTTGCAAAAATATATGTTAACGGTTGCCAGGGATATTATTACACAATTTTACATGCTAAACGTTTGCTACTTCTGCTATACTTGTACGTCTAATCCGACCATGCATATTAGAAACAGCTGTTCTACGGTTTAACCATTTTTCCAGTGTTCTATTTCTTTTTCTTGGGAAAAAGGCACTCTCCTGAGTACGCCACTGGTATGAGGTATTATACCCATTTCAACTGTATAAAATTTAAAAAATCCTACGGAATGGAAATATTCTAAATCGGAAGGAACGTTTAATTTTCCAGTTAAAATAGCTCCGAGTACAAAGGATTAAATTCTCAAATGAAGCCGATACAGTGGGCACAAAACTTCGATTCATTGAAATATCCATTCCTTTTATATGTTCCAAAAAGACTCACTTAACAGTATGCAAAATTACTGATTTCACATTCTCTACTTCACAAGTACTCAAATCATGAAGACTCTTTCGAAAAATAAAACTAATAAAAATGGTACTCGATACAATAACACAGATCATTTTCTCTAAAAAAAGAAGTATTGTTCTTGAATACAAACACGGATTCATTACATACATAGCTGGGGAAAATAGTAAATAATAAATAATCCTATTTATTTTAAAGTACGTGTACAATTTTGAAAATAACATAATTTATTTGATGCAGTCATTTTTGAAAATAGTATTTTATTTGAAGAATATTGAAAATATTTCGACTTTGTCTTTATTTTCAATTTCAATTTTAAATATTATTGCTGAAAATAATGGTTCGCATTCAATAGATTTATGAGAGTAGAAATAGTTTCCCGGTGATAAGATACACTGTATGTTTATCAACAAAACTCAGTGGGCACAAAAAACACAATATTCTATTTTGTGTTTCAGATTATTCAAATAGAAATATTTTATTTTGTGGTTCCGATGGTTAAAATAGAAATATTTTATTTTCGAAATTGTATATCTTATTTAAAATACTATTTTCTTTAAGCAAAATGAAGTCTAAAATATTAAATAGTATTTGAAATATTTGTTTCGCCAAATAATGCTCACCTCTGATTACATAAAATTAGTTGATAATAATGGCTCGCAACGGCTACCATATCAAGATACCATCTTGTAAATGGCGATTAAACAAATCAAGGTTCGAAGCCACGTGACGTGTCCACTTTCACACGTCGCCACTCGCAGGCTTCAATTTCCACGACTTTTGTTCGTGCAACAGCGTTTCCCTGTATCAGTTTGCAGATACAATCTGCGCGCCATTGTCACGTATTCGTAAATTCGTTCCGCACGATCACTTCTATAGCGATCCTCGCGCTCGAAGAAAAGAATGACACACGAAATCGGCTGATATAATATGTTCCATTGTATTTTGTTTTGCGCGTAATCACGATGTTTGTTTGCAACCTGCGCCCTCCACCTTTTGTTCTCCAGGATTTCTTTGTGGATGTTCGTTCTACAAAAGCATAATAATTCTCGTCGACGGAGCCATCGCTGGCGTGTGGACGTGGCAGCCGTGGAACATGCGATCCGAGATTTTTCTTCTTTTTTGTTACGGGACAAGCATGAATTCCCCGAGGTACGCCGATAACCGTATTATCGTGCTCGAACGTTTGACGTCCACGTGTACGTGTCTATCATCGGTTCGTGTCTGAAGCTAACTTCGCGTTCGACGGCTCGGCCTCAGAAAAAATTCGTCGACTTCAATCCTCGATATCATCGGCAGTGGATCCAGAAAGTATTGGAACACGAAATTTCGAATTCCGGAGAAATCATCCATATTTGAACCGTGATTATTTCGTCGAGAACAGTAGCACAACAATAAACCAAGACTCATTTTAAAGCTTAAATCTGCTACTTTTTTCTTAAGGCAATCGGGTGTACTTCTGAAAAGCCCATACCTCCGATTTTCTTTTATAGTGATAATTGGCGCAAATGTTATTTTCATAGCGGAAATTATGAAGAAACATAAAAATCATAGTTTTTTTTTCATTTATTTCCGTAATTAATGGGAATTTCGAAAAATACTTCCAATAAAAGTTGTAGGTCTCATCAAAATACACATTTTACGTTGTATTGATTTTTGTCATAAAGATAACACTTTCTGAGAAAAATGATAGGTAATTATTCACTTATACGGAGCCAGTATCGATTAAAATTTTTTAGTTTTTAAAACGAATACCTTTATAATTTAGTTTTCATGATATTGTTCTATCCGCGTTGTTTTCGTTTTTTAGAACAAACAGGTTTATTTTTTAGTTTATATGAGGTGGTTTCATTTCTTCTATAACGAACACTCGTTTAACTTAATGTTTAAGTTTAAGTTTAAGGTTAGGTTTAAGTATTCTTAGAACAAACAGGTTTATTTTTTAGTTTATATGAGGTGGTTTCATTTCTTCTATAAAGAACACTCGTTTAACTTAATGTTTAAGTTTAAGTTTAAGGTTAAGTTTAAATATTCTTAGAACAAACAGGTTTATTTTTTAGTTTATATGAGGTTGTTTCATTTGTTCTATAACGAACACTCGTTTAACTTAATGTTTAAGTTTAAGTTTAGGTAAGGTTAAGTTATTCCTTTTGGGGATGTAGCTTCCCGTAGAAGGTGGATCTCGATACAGAAAACACGTGGGCGAGGGAGGAACTTTGATGTATCCCTTTCTAGTATTAAATAATGAAAGTAACAATAAAACTTGATTTGTGTTGGACGAGCTATAGGTATGGAGTTTTGAACATTTAATATCGTTTTTCTCAAAAACTACTGTCTTTATGACAAAAATCAATACGACATAAAATGTGTGTTTTGATAAGACCTACAACTTTTATTTGTAGTATTTTTCAAAATTAGCATTATTTACGGAAATAAATGAAAAAACCGTGATTTTATGGTTTTCCATGGTTTCCGCTATGTAAATAAAATTTGCACCAATTTTCACTATCATATTCGTAATCAGCGCGTCACACTATGTAAGAATCCAGTGATAAAATGAAGTTTATCCAGGCAATCTTGCAGCAAATGACAGATGGGAAACTGTAGACATATTTCCTCGCAAAATGCTACCAAATGAAACGTCTCTAAGAACGTTGAAAAATTTTTCTCGCAGATGAATCTATTACAGATTTGAAGGTTCAATCTTCCCCTTTACAACGAGACCTCAAAACTTGACGCACGATTTTTTTTTGGTCGTTTTATTAAGGTTTAAATGAGAGGCGTGCAGCCAATATTACAATTATATGACAACATGATGTACACATAAGATACATCATTTTCAAAGCTTTAGATTTTTAAGTAGAATGATATTAGTCATTCAATTAAGTAAAACTCGGAAAAGGAAATTGGAAATTTCTGTAAAAGATATGTGAAAACATGCGAATATAAATAAAGTTGATAATAAAACTGAGAAAGTAAGATTGAACATGATCGAAACGAGATTGAAAATTGCAATAATCACAAGGATATCTGTGTTCAAGGAGTTGAGCCTCCACTTGATAAATAGACTTTTTTAAAAAATTTTGTTTGAATATAGCATTGTCATCCAGTTTTAAGCTATGTATCAAATTTCAAGTCTATAGCTAATAAAAACGTGGTAAAATGAGGAAAAAGACAGAATTTTACGGACAAATGTGAAATTATCGAGCGAGCTTTCTTCCCGACGAGAAGAAAACTACTGGAAGATTTCCTAATCGCGAGGTGTATGCGAAGTCGCGTGTCTTTTACGAGTTTTCCAAGTTTTCCGGGAACCAATACAAAGCCGGCAGGAATGCGAATGGAGCAGTTGTTCGAGAATTATTACCGGTAGATGCGCGCGGTGCAGATACATGGAACCGATAACCGCAATAACATTAAAACGTAATGGTAATGATGCCAATTTTATTCTCCCAGAGAGTGGTTGCGTCAGTATCCGTTATTTGAAAAATGCTATTATCAAATCATCTTTTCTAATTACGAAATTAATGAAATATCTAATCGACCAGAAATAATTTGCGGGAATTCTTTCGATTCATGGTACTAAACAATTATGTAGATAAAAACCCTCGCGTTAATCATTTTATGGTACACATCTCCAAGTTAGCACAATTATTTTATATTGTATTTTAAACAGTCACAATACAATTTCGAATTCCACAGATGGACAAGTTTTTCTTATATGTGCTTCCTTTTGTAAAATCACTTTCTGCCATGTTGTAACACCAGTCCACGTGTCTCACTTGCATCATATGCAAAATATCTCACGGCTATATTTTTTTTTTTATTGTTAAAATGTCAAGCCACCCAAACGGAAAACCCAACATGCGTCACTGGTGATGCATACGAGATCGTATGAATTAATTGCTCAAGACAATTTATCTACTTCTTATAGCGTTTACATATTTATTTATTTACCCATATATATCTTCATGATTTTTATTATTTACATGGTCTTATTATTTATATTTAAATATTTTCTACTATTTATTTGTAATTCACAATTTCGATGGACAGACGAGATTGACTACTAACAGAAAAGATACATTGAAAGAAATACGGAGATTAGTTTACGATTTAATGTATTGGTAATGTTAAACTCAATAAATTTTATATCTGATCAATATTTATTTTCTTTAATAAAATTTATTTTCCACACGTCAATAAAATTGATTAGGAATTCGCAAATAAAATGTATTATGAGAAAAATATACTTCAATATTAAATTTATTGAGTTTAGTATAGCATTAAATTGTAAAATAATAGTCGTATTCTTTTCAGTATATTTTTTCTGGCATTATTAAACTTGGTCCATTGACCAGAATTGTTGTAATCTCTGTGTTAAAGAAAATCTGTAATTTCAGTATCGATAAATTAGAGTAATAAACGCAACTGCCTAAGTACTTAGTTTACATTTTTACATCTGTTTAAGTTTCATTCGATCTAAATGTGTCGATGCCGGATCTATTGAGTTGTAAACTGGCAATATTCAATGACTATAAAACTACTACTATAAACTGTAACTCATTGAGTATATCGTCAAAATGACGGACTATAATATTTTTAATTTACAATTTCTGCGATTGGGGAGATGTATCCATTCAACAAATTTATTTCTTTGGGTATATACGTATGTAGAAAATGACTAAAATTTTTTTTATAAAATAATGTATAATATTTTCACTTTGTATTAAACTGTTGTATAATATTATGTACACCATAAACGTTGTGCGCTATCAGCATGTCTTTAAATACTCACAGTTATAGGTTAATTAATATAAAGTAACAAATAAATTATTTTTAGACAAAAAATTGTATTTAATAGAAGGAAAAGCAACGTATATTTGCGATACAACGAGTTTGCATTCCATTTTGTCTTTCAGATTGGCCAGCTATAAACGCGAATCAACAGTCTATTAATAAATGAAATATAATCTTTATCGGTGAAAAATAATCTTGTCCACACATTTCCGAATATTTACATGAATATAAAAGATGTATTAATGCTCTCGACGTACTGGTTCGATCAATTTTTACTTAGAAGCAATTCTACAATTTATCAAATTCAAATTTCGACGTTTCGATCTATGTTCAGATCATCTTCAAGAAAATTAATAATTGCATCTGTAAATTGTTCAACAAAAAATTATTATATTGACTATTGATATCAGTTGATTGACCATTGAATATCTAATTAGGAAATAAGTTACTCGGTTGCTTTGTGAAAATAATTTACATGAATGCTTCTGCGCGCGCAATGCGCCCACCGATTTTGGTTCTAACTGTACATTGTTCGTAGCGTCCGACGCGGTTTCATATCACGTTTTATTAAAAAAGAACTTTCTGAGCCGTGCGAAACCATTGTTGAATGTCGTCATTGGATCCCGCATCGCGAACAACTTAACGGCACCATGGGTGTACCAATAATTAAACACGCGTTAAGAATACAAACGCAAATTAACTTTGAACGTGGCACAACGCTCGGCTCGCTTCAATTATAGATTACGATGCGCGAGCGTTATTAGCGAATCCGAATGTAAGATGATTTCGCGATCGACGTGGGAATATCTGCTTCTAAAATGCATTTTTCTTTCTTTAATGAGAACCGAGTTACGTTGATGCTCTATGTACACAAAGGTGGGCATTATTTGGCGAAACAAATATTTCCAATACTATTTAATATTTTATATTTTATATTGCTTAAAGGAAATAGTATTTTCTTTTTTTAAATAAGATTTAAATCAGATAAAATTTTAAAGAAGATATACAACTTCAAAAATGAAAATATTTCTATTTTCATAAACTGTACCTCAAAACAAAATATTTGTATTTCAACAATTTGATCTACAAAATAAGATCTACAATCTAACACACGAAATCAAATATTTTACTCTTCGCATAGCTATAATACTCTGAGAAACTATATCAACATACAGTCTTATCTCATCGTTAAGAAACGATTTACACTCGTAAATGTATTGAATTCGAATAATATTTAAACTTGAAATTGAAAATAAAAAGACAAAATACAAATATTTTCAATATTCTTCAAATAAAATGCTATCTTTAAAAATTACTGCCTCAAATAAATTATTTTATTTTCAATGTTGTACACATACTTTAAAATAAATAGGATTAGTTATTATTTACTATTTAAATTTACTATTTTCCCCAGCTCTGTATGTACATCTGAGTATACATGGTGAAACAAAAGTGTGCATTTATTTTCAGTAAGTATTCGACTCAAACTTATTATCGGTAGTATTAGCTATTATTATTTATTATAGGCAATATTGAAATAATTAAACGAAGGAAAACATTTTTCATCCTCTGTCTCATACAATTTTTATTTCACATGATATGACTCGTAGTCTATTTATCACAAACCTTTCAATGAAACTGAATGTTTCCGGGTGGATCACATGGTGATAAAATCAGCGAGCCAGTCACGTAAGGTCAGTCAAGATCGGAAACAAAATGAAACTACATTTTTTCCAGTCGTTGAGGTCACGTTCCAAACGATGACATTCAGCTTGGAAACATTTATCAATTATTTTTCTTTTTAACAACGTTTCCTGGGTGTTTGATGTACTTCGATCAAATGTAAGAACTTTTGATATCTAAGACATTGGGTATGATAATTTCATTTAAAAAATAGTGCAACAATATATCTGGACTCATTTTAAAGCTTAGAGACCTGAGATATTTTTGCATGATAAAGCAACAGAGATATTAAAGACACTTTGTTGTCTACAATGTTTCTCAATGTTTTTATGGACGTATCAAATTATTGCATTTTCGACCAATAACGTGCCCTCAATTTTTCACCTGCTGTAGAATGCGCAAATAACCTAGACAAACTGAATGATGGTCTGAATAGGAGAGGATTCGAGCTTAACCATTTTAACGCGAAAAGTAATAATTTCTTCCGACCTGGAATAATTCTATTGTATGATTTTTTCCATTTTATGGATGTAAAAGTTATATCGTACTTCATACAATACAGTGACTCCCACTAATATTGGAACACTCTTAAAAAGACGATAACTTTTTTAATACTGTGCTATACGATTTAAACTGTTTTTGGGAAGCTAGAGCAATTTGTTTGCTACAGGATGTGAAAAAAAATTTTGTCAAAAATTGCAATTGATCGGAGTTCTAGAAAAAATACTAAAAGTTGCATTTTACAACTTTTTTATGTGGGCCTATATTGAAAATTGAAAAACTACGTTCTGTAGATCTGTGTCAATTAAATATATTCTGAAAATTTCGTCGAAATCGGGCGACGTTACAATAAGCTACAAACGTTTAAAGATGGTAAAAATTACAATTTTTCACGATTTTCGGTCTATAACTTCAGTAAATCTAAGGATTCTTACATCTTTCAATGTCTGTCATTTTTTCCGCATCAACCGATTTCGATGAAACTTTCACAGAGCACATAATTGACACAGATCTACAAAACGTAATTTTTCAATTTTCAATATAGACCCACATAAAAAAGTTATATAATGCAACTTTTAGTACTTTTTCTACAATTCCGATTAATTGCAATTTTTTACAAAAATTTTTTTCACATACTGTAGCAAACTAATTGCTCTAGCTTCCCAAAAACAGTTCAAATCGTATAGTATAATATTAAAAAAGTTATAGTCTTTTTAAAAATGTCCGAATATTAGTGGGAGTCGCTGTACTCTTCTGTGTAGTACAATTGATTAAATACCAACATAATTAAACTACTGTAAACGATGTTGTAAATAATGACACAGCAATTTTTTAGTGGTGACTGTGAATCATCCGTCGGCCCCTAAAAGTTAAAAAGAGGTCAAACTTATGGACTATCTTATTTACAAGAGTATCATAGTTTAAATATAGACAATTTCTCGAGAATTGAAAATAATAGTGTTCAAATACTTTTTGGATGCACTGTAAGTCGAAAAAGAAATAACTGTTTACTTCACCTCTTATTTCTCATTTTTTATTCAGACATGTTGCTTCTGTACGTCAGTGTTATCAGGAACGTGAAAATAGACTTACAGGGGCGCAGAATTAAATTAAATCAATGTCAACTTAGATTTCCATTTCAGACTTTCACCGTGCGATCCGAGCGGTTCAAAGTGGTTCGATTAATCAGACTTCCGCCGAAGGTGACTCACGCTACCGTTCCCACACACACACACACTAACACATACTTGAAAATATTGTTCTATATAACCTGTGCGAGTACGTATCTTAATAATGCCACCACGGATTTTACATTCCATTCATACAGTGCTAAATGTTCCCATTTTACGAGCACACAGAAGTGCACTTAAGCCGAAACAATTAATCGTGACGCGCATTGAAACCGACTTGCGTTGTTTCGTCTCTGATTACAATAACTATTCATTTCTTTTATCGGTGGGAAGATCGGCCGATTCAAGTGTGGAAAAAGAACGGTGTATTTAATTGTCGGTGCAGGTGTACTCGAAAATCAAACGTTAACAACAGATACGGTTCGTAAATCATTGATAAATAAGACACGTGGATTATTTTCAGAAAAAAAGTATTCGATGTAACAAGGGGTATTTCATCTTATTAATGAAACGTTGTAAGGTTATTGTAAATAAGATAAACCTTGCTATTTGGAGAATAATTCGAGTGATGTGGAACAGTGGAACATTATTAGAATTATGTATTAAATTATGAACACATGTCGATTGGACTATTAATTCGTACATATGCAGTATGAAATTTGAAATAGGCACAGCTCATTATGTAGATCAGATACCTAATTAGGCAAATAACTGAAATCACAGATCAGCATTCAGGTTAACAGCTTGGAAAATCACATACTCAACATTTCTGTGCCAATCTTCAAGGATTTGATGCAATCATATTTTGGCATCTTAAGTCTTAAGTCTTAAGACTCTTAAGTCGCGAGATGAGGGAAGGGAGCACGAATTGAGGGGAAAAAGTTACCTTCTCTCTGTCAGTACGAAATGCGTCACGTAACCGGGCCGCCAGAGTAGGGAAACAAGTCTTAACTCTTCTACGGCTGTACCTGAGTCAGAGGTGGCAGATTTGGCGAAACAAATATTTCAAATACTACTTAATATTTTAAACTTTATTTTGCTTAAAGAAAATAGTATTTTAAATAAAACATACAATTTCGAAAATATAATTTTTCTATTTTAACCATGGACACCACAAAATAAAATATTTCTATTTTAACAAACAGAACTACAAAATAAAATATTTCTATTTTAACAATCAGAACTACAAAATAAAATATTTCCATTTTAACAATCAGAACTACAAAATAAAATATTTCTATTTTAACAATGGGAACCACAAAATAAAATATTTCTATTTGAATAATCTGAAACACAAAATAGAATATAAGAAAAATTTGTATTTTTTGTGTCCACTGAGTTTTGTTGATAAACATACAGTGTATCTTATCACCAGGAAACTGTTTCTACTCTCATAAATCTATTGAATGCGAACCATTATTTTCAGCAATAATATTTAAAATTGAAATTGAAAATAAAGACAAAGTCCAAATATTTTCAGTATTCTCACGTAAATAACTCACGATTCGAACGATGGATATTATTGGATACGAGTGATACTTTTTTCGTTTTGTTCGGTATGATCCTGAAAAAGTTTTCAGGAAAAAAAATTCGGGACAGTTACAAAAGAAAGTCGAAAAATTCGGACAAACTGTAAAAATTATAATTTTTGGAACGGTAGGAGTAGCAGGTTGACATGTTTGGCTGCGCATTATTGATTCCCAATGAGTTCGTTGTCGAGCACAGCGTCGAATACGATCAGAAACGAATTTATTAAAATTTGGACAGGACAACGTCTGTCGAGTCAGCTAGTATAAAATAGAAATTGATACGAGGAAAGTAGACTTACACCAATCGACTTCTGATCCCTTCAATTGTGTCTACATCGTCGTACATACCTGCAAGTTAAAAGAAAAACAAAATGATTGACAAGTGAACATAATGAAACTGTTAGAAAAATATATAAATAAAAATGAATATTTCCGTTTAATACGAGTTATGTTAATTTGGTGGACAGATTACGCTATATGATTCTGAGTTTTGTAAGGAGGTTTGACACGTCAACATCCTTTACTCACTCGTAGGAAACTGTTTATTTCACCAAAACTCATGGTAACATAGATTTGTTAACAAAATGCTAACGCAACGTATAAATCAATAATATTATATATACCAGTATAAATTAATAACAGGTAAATATATGAGTAATACATTCAGTCATCGACATTGTGGTATAAACTAGGACGATAGTTCACTCAGATAATAAATTTCTTAAACATAAAGACATAAATTCATAAATCGATCCCACTTCTGAATTTGTAAGCAGGTTGGTCACGTCAACATCCTTTACTCACTCGTAGGAAACTGTTTATTTCACCAAAACTCATGGTAACATAGATTTGTTAACAAAATGTTAACGCAACGTATAAATCAATAATATTATATATAACAGTATAAATTAATAACAGGTAAATATATGAGTAATACATTCACTCATCGACATGGTGGTATAAACATTCTTACAGTTTGACGATTAAATAGAAATTGTAATTTCAGCGCACAGGTTCGATCCTATGTTATTATTTTCCTAAGCAGTTTTACAAATTAATAATTCGACGTTTCGGTCTAGATTAAGACGATCTTCAAGCATATAATTGCGTCTGTAAAAATTAATATGAGAATATATATTTCCGCGTTAAAAAGCAAAAAGAGAACAAAAGAGAAAAATACAGAACAAAGAAACCAATGGTTTGTTTGTGCAAACTTACTTGCTTAGTAACAAATTTAATTAATATTTAATATTTCAAACACTTGTTAACCATGTGCCGGCATCTATTTAAAATTGGCGATCGAGATAAAAGAAAACATTTGAAGATTAGCCTGTAAAAAAAAAACGCGAGTTCACGTGAACATTTGGAAGTCTACTTTTCTTCTGAACGTCCGAGGGAACAAATCTTTTCATATTCGCATTGGATGACCGTAATTGGCCCCTTGGAATGCAAATTATTCAATGTTCGCGATTGTGCATTGTCCACGGTTACGTTAACCACACCTGTATACCTTTCACCCGGCACGCTGCTATTTATATGTATACGCGTCCACATAATTGATTATACATATTTACATGTATGTACGTGGAATTGAATGGAGCCGTGTCTACGCACGCGCGATCGAACTTACAATTACAGATCCATGAATTATGAGTTAATAACGGTATTCCAGCTCGAATATGCAACAGAGAGAAGTCGCACACGGTTTTAAATACAACGTTGAAACGCCTCTCTTATTTACATACCGAAACACAAGAATCGCTAATGAACGCGCTCTCGCTCACGCTTGTCGACAGTCCCGGCTCAACGAACGACAATGTTCAACAAAATGGCTAAAATTAATGACACAGTCGTACTTCGAGTCAAGCCGAAATTAGCCAATTAAGGTATCAATTACTTTTGTGCATTCGATAACGATCATGTTCGTATTGCGAAACTGAGCTCCATTTGAGAGGTAGCTTGATTAGATCGAAATCGAGTAACATTCAATTCCGAACAGACTTTTAGATTCTTGCTAAACATTAGATGTTACGGCTCGGATATGCGAATTCTTAGATGCAAGAACTACGTTCGCAATTCGCGCAGCGATATATTGTGAAATTATGGAATTTCCATGCAACAATTTCATGAAACAACGTTCCAACCCTCGCGATACTATCTTTGAAAAATAGAGCTATTTAATATTTATACACACATATAATAGTCAATATACAATACCCAGGAATATCGACATAGCTCATTGAATAATTGATAGAAAGAATTTAATTTTTTCTATGTTAATTGATTACGACATTCGCAACAAAACCGGTTTACTATTTTCGTATAGTTATCGTTTTCAATGCGGTCGCTACATTTTTGTGTAAAATTCAAAAAGTATACAATGGGTGCAGAAAATATTTCAAACAAAACTGTGAAATTGCTGTTTATTAACTATTTTTTCTGTAAACAGTGAATATGTACATATTCTGATAAGTCTATAGAATAGATACAACGCAAAAAGACAATCAGTTGCTTGATTAACTTGCGAATGTAATAAGGAAAAACAAAAAATCGGCAATTTCACAGTTTTGTTTGAAATTTATCAGTGTACGAATACTTTATACAATCTCTGTAATTCTAAAGAGAAAAAATACTACGGTCAAGCAGTATGTCAACGGAATCATCGGCAATGGAATAATTATTATATTATTTTGTAGAAATCGTTTCCATCCCTCTTCCGCGAGCATGCGTGCGCCGGCGCACTTACCCTAAACGCCTGACCTCATCTACAAATCATTCATCCGTGACGTACTCGTCCACAGACATAAATATTACTGGCGAAGCAATAAATATGGTAATGCGTATAATGTGGGCGTGCATACGTAAGTACACACGAATGGAATCTATGGCTCTCGCGTCGAATTAGGACCGTGATTGTGTACGTGGAAACATGGTCGTGTTTCTACCGTGACACAATTATCCAGCTTTTAACTGTAAAAATAAATAAACGAATTCGTTGCGTAAGGAAAGATTTACTGAAATGCTTCATTATCCTCGAATGCACCATTATTTAGCCGCGTGGTAACTATCGGTAATAATCTGTGATACTTTTCGAGGAATGTGGATCAAGAAGTATGCTTAGACTCTATTCGTGGCTTACTATTAGATATTGGAATTCTCGATTGCAAACGTACAGTTACTATTAGGAAGTTAGTGAAAAGATAAGGTCTCCTCGGTATATGTAATGGGTCCATTAATTTGTTGAACGTTTCATTTCCTGTAGAGAATGCTGAATAATTCCAGAGCTGGGGAAAATAGTATTTCAAATAGTAAATAATAAATAATGCTATTTATTTTAAAGTATGTATACAATTTTGAAAATAAAATATTTTATTTGATGCAGTAATTATTTGAAAGTAAAATTATTTATTTGAGGCAGTAATTTTTCAAAATAGCATTTTATTTGAAGAATATTGAAAATATTTGTATTTTCTCTCTCTCTCTCTCTCTCCCTCTCTTTATTTTCAATTTTTACATATTATTGCTGAAAATAATGGTTCGAATTCAATACATTTATGAGTGTAAATTGTTTGTTAACATACGGTTTCTCAAAGTATTATAACAATGGAAAAAGTAAAATATTTTATTTCGTGTTTTAGATCGTTAAAATAGAGATATTTTATTGTCAGGTTCAGATTGTTGAAATAGAGATATTTTGTTTTCGAAATTATATATTTTATTTAAAATACTATTTACTTTAAGCAAAATAAAAGCTAAAATATTAAACAGTATTTGAAATATTAGTTTCGCCAAATAATGCCCTCCTCTGGATCGTTCTAATCTAATTGTATCTGTTATCTGTTTGCTTTTTGTTCATTTCAGTGCCTCATTCGTTCTTTATTTCTATGGTGTATCCGTATTTGTCATAAATCGTATCAAATCTCCATAGTCTAGCTATTACTGTTCACACGTACATGGAATCTGTGCAGTTAAAAGATATACAATATGTTATGTATATTTTATACATTTAATTTTCGATTTTACTATTTTACGTAAGCGTAATGGAAACTGTACTGAAAATATATATGTAGAAAGCAAATCAATATCATTTGAAACATACACAAGAAACCTAATTTTCAAGTTTACCAAATTGTATCCAAGTCTTTTATTAAATTCACCAATATTAATGCTAATGCTTGAACTTAGTTTCATAATTTAATATTACCACGTTTTGACTTCACTTGGAAAAAGTAAAAAATCAAGAATTCAGTGAGACCTACTACAATATTAAAATGCATCACAATATACATAAAATTCTTGAAACTTCCTGTGACTCTCTACAACAAAAATAAAATTGCTTCACCATATTTGAGGCTTCCGGTCTACCCTCGTCTTAGAAACGTTTCGAGCTAAACTCTGATTCTAGAAAAGTAGAAAATTGCTAGAAGTTAACATTTGGCTCACTCGGTGTACACGGTGTCAGTTAGCAGATGATCATTGGCAGCCTCATTGGTATTCGAATCGCGCGATGAAAATGCTCTTTACAATCGAAACCGTTCGCAGTTCATGAAACGACAGCCAACCAGCGTATTTACAAGCGACAGCATTGTGTGTTCTGGTAGACACAGGACAGGGTTGAATGTATGCAAACTCGAAACAGGAAGATCGAACGTGAACGTACAAACCGGCATGCCACGATGAAAGAACCAAGTAGGAAACAAGAACTGCGAAATATCAATTGAGTTGGTTGTTTGTAAATTGATATCAATCTTGCTAAAAATTTGTTCTTTACCGTTATCTTGAATTTGAAATTGCATAAGGCTACACAGTTAACGTTTCCGTAAATATATTATAATATTTAGACAGCGGGTTTGATGCATTTATGATAAAAAAGAGTAGGCGTAATTGAAATAGTAAAAACTTTAGAAGAATTTAAAAATACCGTTATATTATTTTCAACCTATTAAACATATTTAGACAGAAAATAAGTGATCAACGTATTATTTTCTCAGCCCGTGATTTAGCAATGTAGTAGAGTTGGGGAAAATAGTATTTTAAATAGTAAATAATACATAATCCTATTTATTTTAAAGTATGTGTACAATTTTGAAAATAAAATATTTTATTTAATACGGTAATTTTTTAAAATAAAATATTTTATTTGATGCAGTAATTTTTGAAATAGTAATTTAATAAAATAGTATTTTATTTGAAGAATATTGAAAATATTTCGACTTTGTGTTTATTTTCAATTTTAATTTTAAATATCATTGCTGAAAGTAATGGTTCGCATTCAATAGATTTATGAGAGAGAGAGAGAGAGAGAGAGAGAGAATAGAAATATTTTCCTGGTGATACGATACACTGTATGTTTAACAACAAAACTCAGTGTGCACAAAAAATACAATATTCTATTTTGTGTTTCAGATTATTCAAATAGAAATATTTTATTTTGTGGTTCCGATCGTTAAAATAGAAATATTTTATTTTGTAGTTCCGATTGTTAAAATAGAAATATTTCATTTTGTGGTTCCGATTGTTAAAATAGAAATATTTTATTTTCGAAATTGTATATTTTATTTAAGCAAAATAAAGTTTAAAATATTAAGTAGTATTTGAAATATTTGTTTCGCCAAATAATGCCCACCTCTGCAATGTAGCAGATTCTCAAGAATAAAAGATTGATCACACGCAACGTGAACTCTCGCATACACTCCTGTAAAACACGCATGAGGTCTAAGGTGGAGAACATTTCAAAAACATAACTGAGCCTTTTCGTAATGTTGAAATTGAAGAAACGAGTGGTATGATTGAGTAAGACAAGATAATCGCAGCACTAACGATAAGTGCCCCTGATACACACCTGAAGTTTGATCCATAATTTTCGGAGCAACCTTATAGCACACTGACATTATGACAGAGTGGATGTTACAGAGTCAGCTATTTTCCTTCGAACAGACCGATTCATCGGGGCTTTATAAATCAAATCGAATCTCGACGCTCTTCAGGACGCTATTCAGGACGCACTTCAATCGATACTTTGCCCGCAACCGCAACTGTACGGGGTGACTCGTAATTTGCCAGTACAAATATTTTGAAAAATTCATTCGCACATCAAATTTTTCGAAACCTACGATGCCACAGTGAACCAGGAACTCGATCTTTATGAACAAAAGTCAATTCTCGAAGTTGAACATTTTGAAAAACTTTTTTGTACTATAAAATAACATTACTGGAAACCATAAAAATCCAAAATATTATCCATTTCAGATAATTGCGTAACCGAGGGTAACGTTCTAAAGACAAAATTCTGAAATTCCAAGTGAAACTAATTATTACAATTAATGTTATTTGGTACTGGTTCGATCAATTGGAGACAATAAGCGCAAAAATTACATGAAATTTAATTCACATTCCAAATAATATAATTGTTTGTTTGTTAATTATAAAAAGCATATTGAATGTCGATGAATTTATTACCAATTTCATATTGGTATTTCAACAACTAGTTTGTTGGTTAGGTGACTTCGAAGGATTCATATTTGCTGCCATTTATCGATTGGCCAATACATGGATCAGTGTTCTTTGATTCGTTGTTGTTTCAAATTGTCTCGGTTTACTCAGTCCACATACCACCGGCATGCAACCAACACGTGGTTTCTTGACTCTTAACAATTTAAATTAATACATTTTTCTAAGCATGTGAGTTAATACATTTGTTTTTTATTGTTAATAAATCAATGTTTTCTGCTTTTTCGGGAAGGCATTTGCCTAACAATATATTAATTAATTGATAAATTCTTACAGACGCAATACTGAAAATTTACATTCTTGAAAATGGTCTAAACTTAGACAGAAACGTCGAATTAAATTTCATGTAATTTTTCCAAATTTGCTTATTGTCTCCAATTGATCAAACCAGTGCGCCAATAACATTAATTGTAGTTTCGAACAATTGTCGATCGAGATACAGAGAACTGAAACTAATTATTCTAAGAACTCATTGTATTGCATTATATAACAGGTTTGAATACATGTCTTCTATATATTAATAGGCGTGTTTTCATTATTTAATTATTATCCCAGCATTTTTATTTTGCATAAACATTCGGAGTCTAGTGATAATATTGCGCGTCTGTTGTATGCTATCATTATCCAGGAATCACCTGGCAGCGTGGCAATAAGTGATCGATGCGTTCCTCTCATAGTTCGAGTGTAGAAAAGTCGCCTGATTCCCACACTGATACGCTCGATGAACTTTACCTCGCGGAATCCGCCGGCTTTCACCGGTTGCGTCATTTCGCGATGATACAAATACAACCGCGCCGCGCCGCGCCGCTGGAGAAGCGACGCTAATGCCAATATGAGAGAGTCCTCGCGGTAAGAAAACGGCATCGAATTCGAGCTGCATCGCGTGGACCGCGCGTCGCCGCTGCATTCGATCAGCCCACGCCTCCTCGGGATGCAAATCGGTTTCTTCCCCCGCGGACTCGGTCTTCAAGGCTTCTCGTTTATGCACCGGGTGTCTCATTTTAACGTATTCTATTTCAACTATGGAATTCTGCAAAACGCTGTACCCTTATGTCTCGGTGTGCAGTCAGTTATCACAATCATTGTCACAATCACAATCACAATCACAACGGGACAGAAAGTCTGCTTCGCCCAACGAAAAATAAACGAAGAAAATCGAAAAAACCTATTACAATAATTTAATTCTACGGTTAGAATGTTAAAATATAATACATTTTACAATAAATTACTTGTTATAGATGGCCAACAACCGTAGTCCCGTTGAAAGCACCGGTTCTCGTTAGATCACCAAAGTTAAACAATGTGGAACGTGAACGGCACTAGGATGGGTGACCGTCTGGTAAAAAACCGGAAAGTGACCCACCCGAGATGTTTTTCACGTGTTGTTGGCAAAAGGTGGTTCGGAACCCACCATAAACAGTAGGTCCCGCTGAAAAGGCGATGGGGAAAGTGGAAAGAGGAAGAGGATTGGTAAATGAATTTGAAACCCTGAGGGGACCAAATATCATGTTACATTGTACATTGTACAATTGTACTTGTTATACATAAGAATATCTATTCCATTTCTAAGTCGTTCTACGTCTCCTCTAACATAAATGTTATTTTTTCGATTACTACGAATTATGATCATTCACCGAATGAACAATTCGAGTCGTCTTATAACTCGAGTTAAAGTACGCATGAAAAAAATTTAATCGAATTCAATGAACTGTTTAAACACGAGTTTAACCCTCATCCGTCCCTCGTGTCAATTTGACACAGTTTTCCCAAAATAAGTTATACTATTCTGTTATTTGTGTACGTATAGCCTGAAATTTCGTGCCTTTAATTTTTTAAATGCGAAACACAACCGGAAAACCTACAATGTAAATGTCAACTCATCAGTTTTTGGATAAAAAAATATCGAAAAATAAATGTTTACCTTGTTATGTGAGCTATCTTTTACCAGTGTGTCAATTTGTCATCAAGAGACAGATTCAATTCGTGAAATGAGGGACGGATGAGGGTTAAAAGATTCCTATACAGCCTTTAATCTAACGAACCTCTTTTAACCCTCATACGCTCCTCAGAAATAGTTGCATAAAAGATTCTATGATACTTGCTCACCCATTTTTGCTTCACACTTTAAACTAATAAGCTTTGCTTCATTTATCACGTCACATTTTAGAGAAATACGTCTCACAATACAGTTACAGAGGAAACAATCATTTTACAGTATGTACAAATGGTAATTATAGTATGTAAAGTGGGTTAAAAATGGACCAAACGACGAAAACATTTTTCAAGAATTTAGACCATTTAGGTTGCTAAATGATTTGCAGAGAAAATTATAAGAAAATCGCGATCGACAGAAATTGCGAACGAATTAGTGAATATTCGATAATTCTTTTATCTAAAAATTTTATGCATCGATTATATACAGTCTAAAAATTTATTCACCGTCTGTACGATTGACTCAGATCTACAAAACGTGTTTTTGAAATTTTCAATACAGACACACACGATCCTATAAAATTTAAGGGAAAATTTTAAATGATTGTATAAATTGAGTAAATTTATATAAAGTAATTTTATTTGCAGAAGTTGAGGAGAAAGAGAAAAAAGAAGGCATACCAAACTAACAAAAGAAAAACAAAACTTATTTCCAATTAATGTGGAAGGATGCAATAAGTAAGTATTAAATAAATAGATTAGTGATAATTAGGATACTAAAAGAGTAGGGCAGGGTCAAAGAAAAGAGTGAGAGAAGGTATGGACCGAATGCGTGAAACAAGATAGATTTGTATATGTAGATAAGTTAATGTGAGCCAAGTCATATTTCTTAGCTGCAAGGCTGAAATAAAGCAAATTCTATTCATTCGATTCTATTCGATACAGACCCACATGAAAGAATTGTGAAAAAACAACCTCGAACTTCTCTGAAATTTTTCCAAAACTTTTTAAATCATGCTTTCCAAACAATTTAATATACTGGTGGCTTCAAAACATGTACCAAAGCTTAAAGGTAGTCATACGCAGACAGAAACGTTTTACAACTCTGTCAAGAGAAGTCTGAATGTTAATTTAAAATTACCATGTTACCTTGGTATTATAACAGTGACAAATGTTGGTTAGGACCTATCCCGGTTTCAAATTAACCGCCGAATATCGATTAGTTCTTAAAAGTTTTGTCTGTTCTAAGCAATTAAAATCATTTTCATAAAGCAAGTGAGTAACTTATTTCATAATTAGATATTCAATGGTTAATCAACTGATATCCATAGCCAATATAATATAACTTTGTTTCATAATTTGCAGACGCAATTATTAATTTTCTTGAAGATGATCTGAACAAAGATCGAGACGTAAAAATTTCATATACATATGCACTATATGATATCGGCGCTACAGGTTCGATCACAAATACAAAAATTAGCAATTTTGCAGTATTATAATTTCAACATTTCCGTTCGGTTTTGAACCATTATCAAGAAAAGTCCGCGTCTGTGAAAATTAAAGTAATAAAATTTGTTATTCATTAAACTGACATACTTGCTAATTGTGAAAAAACAGAATGAAATCAATCGTATACAAAATTTACGATCGTTAAAAATGGAGAATATTGTAAAAATGTCATGTTGATAAATTGCAGAATTGCTTCTAACTAAAAATTGATAGAACGAGTGCGCGGAGAGCATCAATACATCTTTTATAAGCAAATATACGATCGATAGACAGGAATATTTATTTTTTAATCAGTCCTACAGGCAACAGGACTGGAACTGAAATGGAACACCGACTGCATAACGTTGCCGTTCAGAATATGTGCCGCGAAGATAGAAGCGGAAAGGATCAGTGGAGCATTGTGTGCACGCGGGACAACAGAGCTAGATATATTGGCCGGTGCAGAATGATCATAGAATGATCGCAGAACATGTCTCACGGAGAACGTAGCGCCCACGTGAAATACCAGCGCGACACGTGAGCAACGTGTGCCAATGCGATCGCAGTACGATCGGCGGAATTAATCGTCGGACGTGGGATACGGTTCGGTCCGTAAAATAGGATCATGATCGTAAACAGCAATTATTTCTGTAGAAAGTAATCAGATCGAGTAAAGAAAGAGTCGAGGGGAGCAACGAACCGCACGTTATTTCGTTCAGACAATTTAGTCCTTGCAGAAGCGGTGCTTTACGATCTCTGCAATATAAATCTGTAGAGATTAATGTACGAGTTCAAATATATTAAAAAGCTTGAAGTTGTATTTAATTTGTTATGATACTAAGAATTATAACACGCGTTAGCACTTTTAAAATTCTTAAAATAAAATTGATTTAAACTTATCTGAACGGATAATTATTTCTACGGAAACTCCATAAAATAGACAATATAAAATGATTTGAAAATATTTAATTAAATAATTCTTTGGTCCTCGGACGAAAACAAAATTCCAGCGGCTTAAATATCAAAAATACTTAAATATAATATTTATTTATTATTATTGCTTTAAACCAAATGGTTTATATAGCAAGTACAGTCATATTACGCATTGGCTTACATTGAGTCGGTGTTACATTGTTTTTCTTCTTTTTTTTTTCAAATTTTTACAGAACATTGATTGAGAAAATTATAAATTATTTTCAGCCCTTCTATATCAGGTTTACTTAAATATAATAGCTAGCTACGTCTTAAGCTGCGCACGAATAGCACAACACAAGAAATTTTCATAAACAATCATCCCTATCAAAAATTTTTAAATGATTTCGGCGCCCAGGTTCGATCAGTTGTTACTCCTACTTTATTTCTTTTATCTATTCTGTGAGTTAATTAATTTTTTACTAGTGACCATAGAAGTGATAAATATGTTGAAATTCCTAAAGACTCTATTTCTAATAAATTTTGGAAATATATTGAATAAGAATAGTTTTTTGTTAGCAACAATTTACGATCGAGATTATTTAAAAAAAAACATTAATAATCCCTATCTATGGAAAAAAGTTACATAACAAGCAACTCGTACACAAACCTCCTTCGACAGTAATTAGTTCCAAGTGACGTGTCGATACGATCATTTTCCCCATGACAAATGTTATTTTTATATGACAGGAGGGATTATTCACAGCAAGGACCGAATCACGCGATGATCCAATGCGCGCGCGATTATCCATTGTATGTGAGCCGGACATACAATCGTCCGATTCGCGGCTTTTGTTGACAGAGCTGGATTTCCGTTGTGCTAAACAATTCCTGGCGTGTCACGTAATTCGAATCGTAAACGTGTAACATGCTCCGCGAACAGGTAACTCCGGAACGCAGAAGAATTTAATGGTCCCAGGATGCATCGGTATTGGTGTATCTTCGTGTGGCAATCGACGGAGAGGTGTTTCTTAAGACCGTTGACAGAACGAATGATTAACGCGACTCGCGCATTTCCATGAAGATAAAGGAACAACGCCATCACTCTACCGTTAGCCAGTATTGGCTCTTCTGTCTTCCAGTCGATGCGCATCAAACAATACTCTTTTGTGCGTGCTGTATTGTCGTCATTTTAATAAATTAATCTTACCGCCATAGATATATCGGCTTCACGTAGGACGTGGTCCCTGATATTTCTTCAAACAAAATGTTATTGAAAATATGTTTAAGTTCGTGTTTAACCCTCATCCGTACCACATTTCACGAACTGAATCTGTCCCTCGGTGTCAAATTGACACAATGACACAAAATAAACGAAATTTTAATGTTTCTTTAGTCAAATTGATGAGTTAACATTTATATCTTCGGTTTTTCGGTTGTGTTCCGCATTAAAAAAATAAAAGTCACACAGAGTTTCGGAAAAATTTAGGTGCAAATAACGAAACAGTATAACTTATTTCGGGGAAAACTGTGTCAAATTGACACGAGGGACGGATAAGGGTTAAGCTCGTGTTTAAACAGTTCATTGAATTCGATTAAATTTTTTTCATGCGTATTTTAACTCGAATTATAAGACGACTCGAATTGTTCATTCGGTGAATGATCATAATTCGTAGTAAACGAAAAAATAATATTTATGTTAGAGGAGACGTAGAACAACTTAGAAATGGAATAGATATTCTCATCTATAACAAGTACAATTGTACAATGTACAATGTAACATGATATTTGGTCCCCTCAGGGTTTCAAATTCATTTACCAATCCTCTTCCTCTTTCCACTCTCACTATCGCCTTTTCAGCGGGACCTACTGTTTATGGTGGGTTCCGAACCACCTTTTGCCAACAACACGTGAAAAAAACCCCGGGTGGGTCACTTTCCGGTTTTTTACCAGACGGTCACCCATCCTAGTACCGTTCACGTTCCACATTGTTTAACTTCGGTGATCTAACGAGAACCGGTGCTCTCAACGGGACTACGGTTGTTGGCCATCTATAACAAGTAATTTATTGTAAAATTTATTATATTTTAACATTCTAACCGTAGAATTAAATTATTGTAATAGATATTTTAGATTGTCTTCATTTATTTTTCGTTGGGCGAAGCAGACTTTCTGTCCCGTTGTGATTGTCCCACGAAAGATTTCGGATGCCGACGATTGAAAACAGTTTCGCGACAAAGATTATATGTATTCTCACCGATGATAAACGACCTGGTAGGCATAACGAGATTGATAACCATCGAATCTCCAGTCTAATTAAGAATATTCCACGTTACATCATTCAAGATACCGTGGAACTGTTGAGAATATCGAAATCCTGTGTTAAGAATCATTTGCATCCGTTTCCTACTGAGAATTCCGACATTGCTGTTCGGCCAGAGTAATACAGCAACAATGGACGATATTAACAAAAGAACGGAATCGCAAATGTAATTAACGTCTACGAAAAATATTTCTGCGCTGTATTCTCATACGATAGATATGCAGGAAGTTCACAGGATCCGACCGGCAACGGCAGGCCGGAGTTTCCAAGGAACACCGTTTCCGATTCTAGTTTGATCTAAGATATCGATGTAATTATGCTATTAATATTTATTTCCATGCTACTGCCGCCGTTGCTGCGTTAAATGGTGTGAAATGCTTGGAAACGTTTAACATGAAAATTGTAACCTACTGTGGAGGAAGTGGAACGAGTTGTAATTATTCGACAATTATTGCTCACGTCTATTAACAGTTTCCAATTACTGGTTGGGTTCGATGTTTCTACTAATCATTATATTTTACAATGAATCCAAAGTATGTATTCGCTTATTTGAATATACAAACCACGCCTTGTTTTATTAAATCTAATTAAACTCTTTCAGGAAAATATATTCAAAGGGTTATCCCTTTTAAATTATACAACAAACAATGTTGTTTTAGATCAGACTTCCACCATGCATTGAAGGACCACGCAACGAAGAGGTGTCATTCTCGAATTTATTGTGAATTAATGTAGCTATGTTGAAGCTTTACAAATCAGTTTTAAATTAAGTTAAGTTAAGAGGCGCATTAAGCCATTATGCAATACTTTAATAGACTCATGTACTGTATATGCTATTATACAAATTATACTTGGTTTAAAGCATTAAATAAATAATAATAATAAGTAGGTTCGACGTTTCTACTAATTTTACAATGATTCCGCAGTATTCGTTTATTTGAATACACAAACGACGCCTTGTTTTATCAAATCTAATTAAACTCTTTCAGGAAAATATATTCAAAGGGTTATTCCTTTTAAATTAAACAAAAAACAATGTTGTTCTAGATCTGACATCCACTATGAAGGACCAAGCAACGAAGAGGTGTCATTCTCGAATTTATTGTGAATTAATGTAGCTATGTTGAAGCTTTACAAATCAATTTTAAATTAAGTTAAGTTAAGAGGCGCATTAAGCCATTATGCAATACTTTAATAGACTCATGTAGTGTATATGCTATTATACAAATTATACTTGGTTTAAAGCATTAAATAAATAATAATAATAAGTAGGTTCGATGTTTCTACTAATTTTACAATGATTCCGAAGTATTCGCTTATTTGAATACACAAACGACGCCTTGTTTTATCAATTCTAATTAAACTCTTTCAGGAAATATATTCAAAGGGTTATTCCTTTTAAATCATACAAAAAACAATGTTGTTCTAGATCTGACATCCACTATGAAGGACCACGCAACGAAGAGGTTATTCTCGAATTTATTGTGAATTAATGTAGCTATGTTGAAGCTTTACAAATCAATTTTAAATTAAGTTAAGTTAAGAGGCGCATTAAGCCATTATGCAATACTTTAATAGACTCATGTACTGTATATGCTATTATATAAATTATACTTGGTTTAAACCATTAAATAAATAATAATAATAAGTAGGTTCGACGTTTCTACTAATTCTACAATGATTCCGCAGTATTCGCTTATTTGAATACACAAACGACGCCTTGTTTTATTAAATCTAATTAAACTCTTTCAGGAAAATATATTCGAAGGGTTATTCCTTTTAAATTATGCAAAAAACAATTTTGTTCTACATAGATCTGACTTCCACTATGAAGGACCACGCAACGAAGAGGTGTCATCCTCGAAGACGATTGCGTCGGCACGGTGGAACGCTTTGGCGATCGTAACGCTAGTCTTCTACCTTTTATAGCAGTTTTAACCTACTTATACATATAGTACGTAACAAGATTCAAACAATTTGTCGGTGCGCGAGTCGTTTCCCGCGCGATGTTTACACGAAGTAAGAAAGAGCGCCGGGCAAAGAGAATGATGATCGTTTCCTCGGTTTTACGGGCCTGCCTCCCCGTTCTACATGTGGAACGTCCGAGTGTTCTGTGATCGAGCGAGCGACGACTCGCGGCTCGCAAAGTAGTCCACACATCCTCTCTCTTGCATTATAAACAATCTCCCATGAAAATCTAGAACGGCCAGCCGTAGTAAACCCGCCGCCGACGCCGCGCGCCGCTCCGGGAAACGTTAAGCTGAATTCTCACGATCCGCTAACGCGACCGATCGCCAAGAGCTGTCAAATTATGATTATCCTGAACACGGACAGTCGCAAAGTGGTCCGGATCAAAGCTGGAGAAAATAGTATTTTAAATAGTTAATAATGAATAATGCTATTTATTGTAAAGTATGTGTACAATTTTGAAAAGAAACTATTTTATTTGATGCAGTAATTGTTTGAAATTAAAATAATTTATTTGAGGCAATAATGTTTGAAAATACTATTTTATTTGAAGAATATTGAAAATATTTGGAGTTTGTCTTTATTTTCAATTTTTATTTGAAATATTATTGATGAAAATAATGGTTCGCATTCAATAGATTTATGAGTAGAAATAGTTTCCTGGTGATAAGATACACTGTATGTTTATCAACGAACCACAGTAGGCACAAAAAATACAATATTCTATTTTGTGTGTTCAGATTATTAAAATAGGAATATCTTATTTTGTAGATGAAAGTTTTTATTTTGTAGTTCCGATTGTTAAAATAGAAATGTTATCATTTTAAAAATCATGTTAAAATTTTATCTGATTTAAATCTTATTTAAAATCTTATTTAAAAAAGAAAATACTATTTTCTCTAAGCAAAATAAAATCTAAAATATTAAATAGTATTTGAAATATTTGTTTCGCAAAATAATGGTCATCTCTGGTGGTCCCCCACTCTAACCCTTTCTCTTCTACGTCACGTGATTAATCCACTAGTGGCAGAGAGGGAGAGGGTTACCTTTTCCCCTCAATTTAAGTCAATTCCCCTGATCTGGATAGTCTGAGTCAGTGAACACAGAACGACGTTTTAACAGGATAGTATCGAAGCCTGATTTTCAACAGTTCGAACGTCAATCGACTAAATTGTTCGGGGAAATGTGACGCGATCTAGAGGTACTGTTTTTATCGCGGAAACGATAGCGCCGTGACGTGGCAATTATCACTTTAATAAGTTTGTTGTAATAATAAGCAGAAAAAAATCGCTCGGGACCCGTCCCCCGGCGAAAGTCCGATCTCAATCAACGAAAGTTTTATCGAGCGTTAAATTGTGCGGCGAACGGGATAAAAACAAAAGGGGATAATCAATTCTGAGAACAACGCGTTGTTCCATTGAAATGCTCGAAAATTAATCAACTATTCACGAGGAATAGTTTTTGGCAATTTTGACCTTTTTAATTAACTTCAATTAATCCCAAGAACGAGTTTTTTCTTAGACAGGCAGAGATAGTTGTAATTATGTGTCTTCTAATTTATAGAATACTAGAAAATGTACATTAACCTAAAATAATATGGTCTTTTTTAAATTCGCATTTATTCTTTTATAAACAAATTTGAATTTCAAGTTGTCTACATATATAATAAGCGAGCTTTTAACAGGTGGGGAAAAATTTGTTTCTTATTTCAATTTTCGTAACACGGCGATACATATTATGTACAGTTTTTAATTACTTTTTAAATACTTTTTTTAATTAATCAGGAAGGTTAATTTAAAATTGCGGCACAAGAATATGTATTGAAATTATGAAGTGAAATACCATTTAACGGCGTATATAATTTTGGGTATTAACTTAAGGGTGAATGGATGCAGGGTGACATTTTTTAGCCAGTCATATCTGCTAGTTAACAAAAGGAGTTAAGGTTAATTAGAGAATTAAGGTTTTAAAGGTTTTAATTAAGGTATTTAAGAATTAAGGTGTATGTCGGTCAATGTTATTGTCGGTCAAGGTTGGCGTTGGTGGATCGTTGTCGGCCAAAACAGTGCCGGTGAAACCTATGTCGGCGATTTCAATGTAACCCCATTTTGCACGAAAGGATTGCTTCTAGTAGCCAGATACTTTGATTAGGCGCGTTGTACTCTTCCCGTTGAGAACCACAGTTTCATCAAATCTATTACTATTTTACAACTCGGACTTTGTCGTATGATTTTCTTCGCTTCATTGAAATTTCTTCGTGTTTGGGTGCTAACCTAACCCAGAGTGACAAAATAGTCATTTATGCATTTGTTTTTGGCAATTGAACAAGAGAAATAGCGACTGCATTTGTAGTAACAGAAAAACTAATGTGTCCACAAGAGCTACCCTTAAAAATGAATAACTCTCACTAATATTCAGACACTCTTAAAAAGACGATAACTTTTTCAATATTGTACCTTTTTAATGTAAGATCTACAAAACGTTGTTTTTAAATTTTCAGTACAGGCCCACATAAAAAAGTTGTAAAATGGAACTGTTAGTATTCTTTTTACATTCTGTATTTACATCCCCATTTTATATCCTGTAGCAAACTAATTGCTCTAGCTTCCCAAAAACAGTTCAAATCGTATAATACAATATTAAAAAAGTTATCGTCTTTTTAAGAGTGTCCGAATATTAGTGGGACTCACTGTACTTTTCTGTGTAAAAATTATACTTTAGTATAATTGAGTAAATACCAACATATTTAACACTAGATTGCCCAAGGATGTCATTTTGACTGCTTTTTAATTTCATCAGAAAAACAATTATGTATATAATGACACAATTTCTTAGAATTTTGTGACTTTTTGTACAACATATAAATGCATTTATTAATAATTGTAGTTGCCTCCCCCCTCCTTCATTTCCGGTATATATATGTGTGTTATACCTATATTGCCCAAAAGCAGTCATTTCGACTGCTTGGGAAATTTTAAATAATCAAATGACTCTTATTATTGAATGAATAAATTTCTTATATGACCAGTTCGGCCTGTATTGAAATAACAGTTTTCATTTTTTTTCGATTACCGTCACATGATAACATACAAGTACATGATAAATTGTCGATTTGGCCGTATACTTGATAAGTTGCAGTTGCTTAATAAGCTAAAGTAGTATGTACTTGTTATTCGAATCTTTATGCAGTGATACTTGTTCTAACAAATTTTTTTATTGTTAATATTTACTAATAACTTGTTATATAACTGTAAATAATATAAAAAATATTAAAAATTAATTTTAAACAAATTTTTGCTTTTGGACAATATAGGTATATTATACTAAGTTTCACTTTTTCTAGTGTTAAAATACTGTAAACGATGTTGTGAATAATGATACAGCAATTTTTTAGTGGTGACTGTGAGTCATCCGTCGGCCGCTAAAAGTTAAAATGAGTTCAAAATTATGGACTATCTATTTTTACAAGATTATCATAGTGGGAGTCATTGTAAGAGAAAGGGGTAGGTAACATTCGTATTTCGTAGACTTTGGGATGTTCATCACGAGCCTGACTTGTTATTATGTGGTGATGGGTTAGTTTTTTTTATTATTGGTAAGAATTTGTTCTTCAACCTTCTGCATGCTTTTAGCGTGTTTCCTACGTGTCCTCTTCAGGATTCTATTACGACCGAGCACGAACCTCTAATTTGGTATTACGTCAAGCAGGGCGGTACACCGGACTTCCGGATTAAATGTCAGAGTCATCCATGGCGATGCGAGTGTTCGTTTCTGGCTATCACGCGAATTAATCTCCAAATTAACGAAATACTGAGACCTACACTTGTCTTCGAAGCGACCGCGAAATTCTTGTGGCTAACTTAATTTGTAGAAGATGTTTCCAGGAGTCTAAAGAGTTATGCAACTTGTGTTAATTATTTAAAACGTGAGCCGTTCTTTAAAAGACGTTCTCTTTAAGCTCCCGTTCACAGTACTAATATTGACGCTTCAGTTTCCGTGATTTAAGATAAATGGGTTTTATCTGTTCCACGAAACTGCCCATACAGCTATAAACAATTCCTATCGAATGGATCGAGTCCACATGAATAAACAAACCACGGGTTGTCTTCTACAATGTCTGAACAATGTGAGTTCGACTCTGTTCCACCTAAGAGGTCTCACGCGTATGTTTACAGTTAGTGACTTGCTGATTGCACTGCAGAGTCTAATTTAGTACAAACATTCGTAGTCTACTTGTAATAAACAATCAGATTTATTGTTTTCTATTTCGCCAGACAATAAGGAGGAGTTTCTCTTTACTGGAAGATGCCCATTTTTCAAAATGTATATTATATTTTAAGGATATAATCACAATTTATGCTTCTTTTAATTACACGGATAAAGATTTTTGGTAAAACGAATTCTTTAACTTACTAAACCGGTCGACCGGTTTTATATTTTTCATCTTACAATTATTGAAATTCTGAAATTGCTTATATGGAAATTAATTCGATTTTCTTTATCCAAGCACATATAGTAATAAAAATTGCAGAAAATCTAAATAAATAGAGCTTTGTCATTTTTGTAAGCCAAAAGATTTTAATCGATTTTAATGTTCGGTAGGTTTAGTGTTAAACGAGAATTACGTTCGCGATGCAAACGTTCGACTGTTAATTCGAATAGAAAGAAAAGTGACGATAAACGCGTACGAGACTTTCGCTTTGTGCAATTCCTCCGACTGAGCTATCGACGAAGCCGACGGGGAATGGTTTTCACGGAAACCGCCGCAGATTTCACAAGTGTCGCAGTCGGTTGTTGGTTTAATGATGATTCGCATCACTCACGATAATCGTACACCGACTGTCAGAACAGCTGTCCACCCCTCCACCGATCAGCCTAGTCCTATAATATCGCGAACTCGGAGTGGGGGTGGACATGTGTTCTGACCGTTTGATGTACGCGTGTGTACAGACGCGGAGCTCTCCTGTTATTTATTCATGCGAAGATAAATATCCGTTGTTGGGAAAGGCGGTTGTTCCCTTTTCGTAATGATATTGCCTCGAAAATCTCGACAAACTTGACCTCGAAAATCACCATATCAGAGGTAGGCATTATTTGGCGAAACAAATATTTCAAATACTATTTAATATTTTAGACTTTATTTTGCTTAAAGAAAACAGTATTTTAAATAAGATATAGAATTTCGAAAATAAAATATTTCTGTTCTAACAATCGAAACCACAAAATGAAATAGTTTATTTTAACAATGGGTACCACAAAATAAAATATTTCTATTTTAACCCTTATCCACACGGGTAATTTTTTGTACGATTCTGCATGAATTTGAAATAGGTACCCGGGTACCACGTCGTGTGGATGAGGGTTAACAATCGGAACCACAAAATAAAATATTTCTATTTTAACAACCGAAACCGCAAAATAAAATATTTCTATTTTAATAATCTGAAACACAAAATAGAATATTGTATTTTTTGTGCCTACTGAGGTTTGTTGATAAACATACAGTGTATCTTATCACCAGGAAACTATTTCTATTCATAAATCTATTGAATGCGAACCATTATTTTCAGCAATAATATTTAAAATTGAAATTGAAAATAAAAACAAAGTCCAAATATTTGCAATAACTTCAAATAAAATACTATTTTCAAAAATTACTGCCTCAAATAAATTATTTTATTTTCATACAATTACTGCATCAAATAAAATATTTTATTTTCTAAATTGTACACATACTTTAAAATAAATAGGATTATTTATTATTTACTATTTAAAATACTATTTTCCCCAGCTCTGGTCTACACTGACATTGTAGCCGTGGCTAATCGGAATTAACGTCATTTCAAATCGTCGCGGTAATCCGTGTCGGAATTCGCGAATGTGCTTTCGCCGATATTGGCGAAAGATTTCAACTTCTGCAGCGGAGAAATTAAACTGTTAAAGTTCAGTACATTGTGTACCATAAATTAGTAAAACTTATCTTTCAGTCAGGCTATTTCTGTCAAGCTTTAATCCATATAATCATTCATTATCAAACACTTTAACCATGTTTTCGATTGTAGATACAAAAGGTTTACTTTCCAATAGGATGAAAAATTTTCGTTGCGGAAAATTTGAAGAAATTAATTAATAAAAATATGCCCGATACTTACTCGTTACTTTTAAGTTGGTTTTGATAAGAATTCATTAAAAATTCATGTTAAAAAATATATGATCACGTTCGTAACAGTGGTTTGTCGGAATGAAAAATGGCAATTGATGACCCGGTCATTTGTTTAATTAAATTCATTGTTAAATAAAATTGTGGCTGATATTTTTTGTGGAATTGTGATACACATGATTTTGATTAACCCTCATCCGTCCCTCATTTCACGAACTGAATCTGTCCCTCAGTGTCAAATTGACACAGTGCCACAAAATAAAAAAAAAATTCAATGTTTTTTTTAGTCAAATTAATAAATTAACATTTACATCTTAGGTTTTTCGGTTGTGTTCTGTATTAAATATAATAAAAGTCACACAAAGTTTTGGGAAAATTTACCGAAAAATAACAGAACAGTATAATTTATTTCGGGAAAAACTGTGTTAAATTGACACGGGGAACGGATGAGGGTTAAATGCGTGACATGGTGTCAAGTCGGATTCGAGAAAAGCTTTCGTAAATCGATTCGGCAAATAACACTCCGACGCTATTATACCAATTGACGTATGTAGCAACGAGAACATTATCCGACATAATGGCTAATGACGATTTTCGTGTCTCGTTACTCGCTCGCACCGCCTCCGGGTTGTGCAATGACAATTTGTTTAATGCGAGCGGGGCAACAGCGCTCTCTGGGACATTTACAAACAACGATGCCGGCAGTCTACAGAATCGTATACGATTTCATTTGCGTTGAAACGTGGAGGTAAAGAGAAGCAATTTCGACCACACGAAAAACCAAAATGAAAAGCTGAGAGGGGGTAATAGAGACAATTTAAAATTTGCTGAGCCGTCTAGAGTAATCATCTAGACTCTTCTAGACTCATTTCGTTGTTACAATCCGAGATTTTACTGTTCCACTATTGGTAGTATGAAAAATCCCAACAAAAAAACATTCTGTAAACAGAGCCAAGTTCCTATGGCCGTAAAAAGTTGCGAGCCAAGTTCGTTAGCTTAGAAATAACTCTTGCAATACTGAAAAAAGCGTTTGTAAAAATTAGTTTAAAAAAACGCTATTTAATTTTTAAAGAATTACATGGCGAGCTAAATTATTCAAACTTGGCCGTTACTTTTTAAACCAATGGCCATGAAAGGTGTTAGGTACTGTTTAAAAATTAAATAGCCTTCTTTTACACTAATTTTTACAAACGCTTTTTTCAGTATTGCAAGAGGTATTTCTAATCTAACGAACTTGGCCGTATTTTGTTTGATCTCACAACTTTTTACGGCCATAGGAACTTGGCTCCTGCTTACAGAATGTTTTTGTTGAGATTTCATCAATTTTTGTTGAAATTGTTTTTTCATCAGTATTTGTTGCTACTTCGAAGCTAATAAAACGTATACTTATGTATGTTATGCTGCTATGTTCTATCCTACGTACCTATTTCGTAATTTTTTTTTCAATACAACCCCTTAGGAGTGTAAAATTTTAATCATTGATAATTATTCCTTCGTGTGTTTGTTATGGTGGACCTATGTACCAAATTTCAAGCTTGTAGGTCAATGGAAAGTACCCAAAAGGTTTTGATGATCTGTCAGTCAGTGAGTCAGTGAGAAATTTAGCGATTTTTGAAGTTCTATATCTTGGAACCTACTAATTTTGGAAGATTAATGTTCTGTCAATATTGAGACATGATAGCATTTAACAAGTGTTCGAAATTACATCTCTCCATTTGCTTCCATTGCCGAGTTATAAGCCTTTAAAAAAACAGCTAATTTGTTTCGTGTAAAAGGAGGTAGCGAGAGAACTTGGCTGGTCTACTAGAAGACCATCACTACTTACACATTCACTTGATATAATTTTATCCCCTAAGTCTATCTCATCAAAAGGTTAGAAAGATATTTCAAGTTTACATTACGCCATCAGTAGACTGAATAAAGATCCAGAATTAATGACTGGAATATCTTTGCAGCATGTTCATAAACTCGTTAAGAAGAAAAGGCGGAAACAACGGAAGACAGTTATTACCCCGGCTAAATAGGGTACGATGATTAACGACGAAAGCGATCAGCAATATTCAACTCGGAACAATAAAAATAAATTCTCGTCAGAAGGAAATTGGTTTCCTAGATTTCATCGGTTTCTTAACAGCTGCAGATAAGAGGCGGCAACAACGAGAATATCGAAAGTTATTGAATTACGTCATCATCGTCGAACGAGCCTTTGTTGTTCGCACGATCGATTAATTCGCGAGGCAGACCAAGAATGTAATCGTATCAAAGGATCTGAGAACATGTCGAGACCGACGAGACTTTCAAGATGATAGATCCTCGTGCCAACAGCGAGAGCGTATCCTTGAAATCTCTCTCGATTCTCCATTTCAGGATCTACGTTAATCTGCGATCAACGAGTTCTTTCTAATTCATGCACCGCGACACACTACGTGGGTAGACGACAATCTCAAGAATGGAGCAAACTTGAAATTCTCGTCTACTCTCCAGGGATCTCAATGGAAAGACTACCAAGGAGGCGAGACACGATTTTTGATGGCCTATTTTTCCAGAATGGATATTTCGCGTAGTCCGAAATCATCAACCTTCTATTAATTCCATGTAACTGTTAAAAGAATAGCAAAATTAAATAGTATTTCTTTATAGACAGTAATCTACAGTATATCGACAGTAGTTTGTATAGAAATACATATATTGATATTGAACTAGAATAAATAGACTTTATTCTTGTGTTTCCACTTTTTCGAGAAGCTGTGTCTCTTAACAATTCTACATCGATTAGATTCGTTTTTTATTATTACCTGAACAGTACTTCAAATCAATCAGGTTTATAAAGAACAATTGTCGTCGTGAATGCTCAAAATACGCAGTCTTAGTGCTTATTGAAAAATACAGAAATAAGCGGTAGAGCAGAGCTGAGGAAAATAGTATTTTAAATAGTAAATAATAAATAGTCCCATTTATTTTAAAGTGTGTGTACAATTTTGAAAATAAAATATTTTATTTGATGCAGTAATTGTTTGAAAATAAAATAATTTATTTGAGGCAGTAATTTTTGAAAATAGTATTTTATTTGAAGAATATTGAAAATATTTCAACTTTGTCTTTATTTTCAATTTCAATTTAAAACATTATTGCTGAAAATAATGGTTCGCATTCAATATATTTATGAATAGAAATAGTTTCCTGGTGATAAGATACACTGGATGTTTATCAACAAACCTCAGTAAGCACAAAAAATACAATATTATATTTTGTGTTTAAGAATATTAAATAGAAATATTTTATTTTGTGGTTCCGATTGTTAAAACAGAAATATTTTATTTTCGAAATTTTATATCTTATTTAAAATACTATTTTCTATGAGCAAAATAAAGTCTAAAATATTAAATAGTATTTGAAATATTTGTTTCGCCAAATAATGCCCACCTCTGCGGTAGAGTAGTGTTTCGTGAGACAAGTAAAGTATACAATAAAATTTGGATACGCGTGTCGAAAAGTGATCAACGTTCATCTAGTTCGAAGTGAATTTTCGAAAGACTCCGTTCAAGAATAGGCTAGTGTTTACTCGCACGGGCCCGGTGGCATGCAAAGGAAACAAAGGCCGCGTTGTGGGTGATCCGCGAATTGTGAAAGGGAAGCGGAGCGTTGTGGACACAACGGGATCAAAGACTAGAGGCATCGATTAAACAAACCACCCCATAGTTCGTCCCCTTTCTTCCGTCCAGAGGAGGACCCTCGTTTCCTCGCACGTGGATGTATTTACACCTGGACAGGACCCCCGGATGACCCCACGCAAACAGCAAAGGGGAGCGACTTTATGGTCGTAAACAGTCTTCCGAACCTGCTTCGAACAGGTTCACCTACAGGTGCGTGAAACTCTGAACTTGTTACGTACTATTTGCAAATTTAAATACATACAGTGGGTGTACAAAGTGTTCGTACACCTTTTAAATTAGAATAACTTTTTTATAATTGTACGAAACGACCTAATTTTTTATAATCAATTGGAAGCATAGGTTTATGAAATGATTTGCAGAAAAGATTTTCCAAAAGATTATATTTTACAAGGTTACATGCAAAAATAAAAAAGGCATTTTTAAAAACTTTTTTATTTAGACCATTAATGAAAATTTAAAATATATGTTTTGAAGGTCTATGTTAGTTATACACATGCTGAAAATTTCATCGAAATCGATTAACATACGCACGAGCTACAAGCGATTAAAAATGGTGAAAATCGTAGTTTTACACGACTTTTGATCAGTATCTGCTTAATATTCACAGCATCGTACATCTTTCGATGCGTGTCGTTTTCTCCTGCGTCAGCCGATTTCGAAAATATAAGTTCTGTAGATCTGTGTTAGTTATACACATGCTAAAAATTTCATCGAAATCGGTCCAAATAAAAAAGTTTTTAAAAATGCCTTTTTTTATTTTTGCATGTAACCTTGTAAAATATAATCTTTTGGAAAATCTTTTCAGCATATCATTTCATAAACCAATGCTTCCAATTGATTATAAAAAATCAGGTCGATTGGTACAATTGTAAAAAAGTTATTCTAATTTAAAAGGTGTACAAACACTTCGTACACCCACTCTAAATATATGTACAAATTGAAACTGTCTTCTTTAACCCCTTACCGTATTTTGACGAGCCAGACTCGTGATGAAGGTTTCTAACAAAGTCTAACAAATATGAATGTTACGCGTTTGATTTTAGATGAAATAAAATTTGATTCGTTTGTAATCAATATTGAAGCATTCGAATAAATGTAGCCATACAAAAAATATACATTTTCTTTTCCCATCGACGACATTTTTCTGTATAAAGACGTTTTAATCCCTGTAACTGGAAAGAAAATGGTACGGCAAGGGATTAATTGCAAGATGCAGGAGCTACGTAGACATCTACTGCCTTATCTTAATGATTCTAATGAATTGAAAACAATATTTTTAAACTCTTTAACATTAAACCTACCATCACTATTGATATAATAAAATAAAGTTCATAAGAAAAGATTTTATAGTATCTTCAGTGGAGCATATATTACAATAGAAGCTGCACAAAGTCTAAATAACATCAATCTTGTCATTTTTATAAGGGAACATGTACCAGTTACATTTAAGGCTCGGTAGGTTTAGTGGTGAATTTCTATTTTAACCCTTTGCACTCGGAGTTATTTTAACTCTAAAATTAAACATTTCTTCTTAGCTAGAATAATTCCATTCTATATGATTTTTTTCATTTTACGAATATGAAACTGTTATAATACCTTATACAATACTTAAACGTTTAGTACGAGGTTAGATTCCAACATATTTAATAACATAAACACTATTGTGAATAATGATACAACATTTTTTAGTGGTGACTCTGAGTCACCACTCTAGTGCTAAAGGTTAAGTATGTACTTAATTGCAAGGCGACTTGAGATTTGTTGAACAGTTATAAAATTATAATTTGTCGGAAATTCATTGAAGAATAACCATTCCGATTTCAATGTCTGTAACCGTGAGAAGCCATCGTCATGAAATTGCCACACATGTTGAATACTGCTGTCTCAACTATTTAAAAGCCACTCGTTAATAACTTCCATATGATTTACGAAATCGTGATGTTCAGGCTTTCATTATCGTTTCAAGCCTTACTGCTCCAATAAATTTTGAGGTCTTTGCAAAAGTTCAAACTATTCGTCAAGTATATTAACGCACAGTTTAATAAAATGTTACTGCATGCTGGAATTAAACTCTGAACTGAACTCTCTGCACTGTCTCTATGATTATCATTTACAACGCGATAACGTTTGCAAGAGCAGGTTTCAAAAAGAGTGTATCATAGAAAATCGAAAAGTAGTAAAGAAAGTATACATGTAGAAAGTCTACTGTAAAAATCTACTTTAGTTAGTTTTACTAGCAAAACGAAAATTTCCAATAATATAAGCCCATTACATTCCAGATTAATGCGAAAGTAATAATACTTTCACAACTATTCCGCATCCTTTGACAATAAAACACAAACTAAAATATAAAACACGCTTTCTATACTCATTACTAGATTATCTGAAACATCAACATGCCAAGAGTGAATTTTTTTAATCACCGATGAGTGCAATCAGAAACAGATGAACACCATTTTGTTCATTATTTATCTCGAGAATTGTACTAAAAACCTCTATTAAAATAAAGATTGTGCACGAACTTCTGCACAAATAAATGAAAGAATATCTTACAAAATGGAGTCCAAGTACAAAATAAAATAGGATCGAAAGGAATGGAATAAAAGAGAAAAGTAACTTTTTCACAATTTAATCTAGAAAGGTAATCTGTCGAAAAATGGAAAACACGGACAAATCAGAGCGCGGCTACAACGGATGGATTCCAGCATAGCCGTGTTCTGGTTGGTCCGCGTTTTTCGTTAATAACTCCTAAACAAAGCCGCTGAGAGCATATTTGCAATGGAAGAAAGTTGCTTGAAATGTCCTCAGGACAAATCGTCCCTTTTACGGAAAGTGCAACATTTTTGGAACGTCCTGTATAATAAACCTGTGTCTTTGGGAATCGTCCCTTTTAAATTCATACGTCCCTCAGGGTGAAAATTCACCTATTAAATATTTTCTGATACTATAAACACTAATAACAATGTGGGGTTCTCAAGGGACTCCACGTTAAAAAATTGTAGAATTGAAAATAAAAAATAGATATATTTAATATGTATTTATTGCTAGACAAATCATCCACAACACTTGACGATGAAAAAAGAGAAACTACATGAAATATGAAAAATTACTTACAAAGTTGTTAAGGAAAAATATTTTCTGGGGTCCCTATAGGACCTCACTCAGCATTTTAAGAATTAATAAACTGTGTAGGTCCCGTCACCAAGGTAATCTTAGCAAAGGGGGAGGGAGATGAGACTTTGAACCACGTATTATGGCAATGTAACTTGTACAATGAGGAAAGATGAAAATTTATTGAAAAGATCCGTCAACTTAATTTTCAACTTCCCATGGATGCTTCACTGATACTAGCCAAACCCAATATCAGGGCTTGTCGCTGAATGTTGTCATTTTTTAAAAGCGGTGGCCTTAGGATTTAAGCGGTTTATCACTTCTGTTTATTGTATTCATGTTTCAACATATTACTGTGCATGTATAGTTTTATTTTTTGTAACAACGTTTCATGTTTTCTTTATTATGTTGAAATAAATCTCATATGAGATTTTCTAATAAAAAAAAATCTTAGCAAAGAGTTAAGAGCGACGTTAAATAAATATGAAAAAAACGGGCGTAGTAGTAGTTTGCAGGGTTCAAAGGAACATTTTCTTAGGATGAACCCTTCTCGTTTCAGTGTTTCCAAAGTCCACCGGTTATCCCACATGTGGACACAGACAGCAACAAATGACACTTGTAGCAACGAAAGCGTGCAGTCCGCTCGCGTGCACGCATTCGTGCGTGTTCGACGACCCTACACGCGTAAACAGACGCGCGTGTGTCAAAATCTCTGTAATCGACGGCGGTTCCAATCGCGGCGGACGTTGTTCCTCTGTTTGCATACGTGCGCGAATATAAAGTGCACGTGCCGCGCGCCGCTATTGCAAAAACGAGGATGTCATCAACGTACGGTGTTCCACATCGACTTCCGCCGGGCAAATAACTGAAGTCTCCGTGGCGAATCGGGTCGGAGGCCTGGAATCAGTTTCGCGAACGAACACTTGTCCGCGATCACATCATTTTTACGTGTCGGATTCTCGTTTTGCGACCGATCTGCCGCCAGTTCGCAACGCGAATTTACAATCGCGGGCCCCGACGATCTGCGCGGAATTATTAGGCTGTTGCAAACGAGGATAGAGCAGCCCAAATACAAATACATAAGAATAGGAATGAAACCGGAATATCTGAGTAAGGATCAGTGGCGCACCCAGGGGGGAGCCAGGGGGGGCAAGTCTCCCCCCAAGAAAAAGGAAACAAACCACTGTATAATTAGCTAAACCGTAGAACAGCTGCTTCCTCTCCGATTTCGATGATTTTTCGATATGTTATATGTTATATATGTCGTAGCAGGCCGACCCCTTGTTCGATTCGACATTTCAAAATGCGTCAACGAGCTCACGGGTGCTGTAGAATTAACCTTTACACGTCTTGTTCCGTCAAAATCTTATTGATTCTGTCTATATCAAAAGACTACTCTCTTGACAACGCAAATCAATCAATATCTCATTGATATTGTCATGTTTTCATATACACTGTAACCATCAGGAACGTGTCCATTCTACCACCCGTGGTCACGTTCAACAAGGACCTAAATCATTTTCCTAAAGGACCTTGTCTCGCATTTATTCGACATTAATAATAATAATACAAATTTTCAAATCATTGCCTATGTCAGCACGCCCCGACATATATATAGGGAAAAGTTGTTCAAAATGTTTAGTTTTACATATATTTTATATATGTTAGAATTTTATATAATTTTTTACTATATAATTTTCATATAATTTTTTATAATTTGTAGTGTAGTTGTAATGTAAAAAATGTAAAAAAAAAAGTAAATATGTGTTGCTACCGTTGACAGATATTTTTGCTAAAAAAAAGGACATTTTGTTCAACTCGTCCTCTCCCAAGATTAAATCCTGGGTGCGCCACTGGTAAGGAGGATAGAGAGGACAGGCATAAGCTCATAGTGCGGGTAAGATGCGGAAATTCAGCGAATTGGAATAAATACTGACTGGAGAAAAAGGCAAGAGGATGCGACCTGTGTGGGGACAAGTATGGAAGCCTAGAGCATATGACAAGAGAATGCAGGATAATGGGAGAAATGATCAGGCTGGAGGACATATTGAGCGGGGAAAGAAGACAGAAATGTTTAAGAGTGGTTGAAGAAGTTGAAGAGAAAGTGAGAAAAGAGAGCATAAATATACTAAAGAGCATTCCAAACCAACAAAAATGCAAAAGTTAGGGAATGGGGAAGGAAGCAATAAGTAAGGAATTAAGAAGGTAACGTAACCCCTGAATATTACTAGATTGAAGGGTAAAAACAGTGTTTGCGGGAAACAATTGTTTGTCCTTATACGAGCATGTTATGAGTTGTGTGAGGGCTCATTCTAAAGAGGAAGGTTGATCGTAGGGCGCTCAGCTCTTGATTTAAGTAAAAAAAAATCGTTTTGTATTAGAAAAAAGTACATGGGAACCTGAGAGTGGTTGTCTCGATTTTTTCCCCTACTTTGGACGCTCATATTATTAGATATAAACATAATCTTTTTAAATCATGAGCTGAGCGCCTTACGATCAACCTTCCCCTTTAGAATGAGCCCTCACACAGCTCGTAACATGCTCGTATAAGGACAAACAATTGTTACCCACAAACACTGTTTTTACCCTTAAATCTAGTAATATTCAGGGGTTACGTTACCCCCTTAAGTAGGTTAGTGATAATTAGGATACTAAAAGAGTAGGACAGGGTAGGAATGAGTGAGACAAAGAAAAGGATTAGATAAGGTATGGACCGAATGCGTGAAATAAGATAGGTTTGTACAGATAGGTTAATATAAACCAAGTCACATTTCTTAGCTGTAAGGCTGAAATAAAGCAAATTCTGTTCTAATAGGCTGTTGCGTATGAAAAATGTCTGTTGCTGGACACGACATTCAATACTGTAGGACCTCGATTAACCGGCTTGATCGGGAGACAAACACAGCCCTGATAAATTAACTGTTGGATTGTTAGTTACATTCCGTCAGCCAAAAGGCCAAAATGAATTTGGTTAAATATGAGAATCACTGGAAACAGGTGATAAACCAGATGTCAATGAACCCACAGGCCTGCGTTTCTTTATTGTTTATTGTATTCTTTTCTACATTGTTTTTTCTGCGGCGACTTTTCACTTTTTTTTTTGTTTTTATTAAGCTATAAAACCCCACATGGGATTATTAACAGCATGCACATGGCTGTGCATGCTAACGTTACAGAAATGACTTATAAACTAGGTCAAATTCAACACAATGAACATTTTCAAATACAACACCAACACTAAAAATATAAACAATGAGATTTCAGAAATGCATGTATATAAAATATGGAATCTGAAACCATTGCATAAGTCAGAGTAGAGAACCAGCATACTAGAAAAATAGCCAACAAAGATGCTTCTTTAGCTAGTAGGTCAACCTTTTCATTATGTGTGATTCCAATATGCGAAGGCATCCAAAAAAGAAGCAATTTCATGGATTCTAGAAAGTAGAAGTTTATCAAATTATGGATATCAAGTAGAAAAGGGTTGGATTTGGTATTGCCAGAGTAGTTACTTAGTGCTGTTAAAGCATTCAGACAGTCAGAATAGATGTACACGTAATTATGAAAATAGTTAGAAGCAAACTCAAGGAGAGTTTTGATTGCAATGCATTCAGCAGAAAAGATATTCATATCCTTATGCAAACTTAGTAAGCGAGATTCATTTAGGTCAGGTGAAAAAACATGTGCACCAACAACTCCCTAAATCTTCGTTTCTACTTCCATCAGTAAAGATGGAAATAGAGTCTCTTCACTTCGACGCGATACGACGTCCTTCCTAGCTCGTTATAATAAATTAGTATTTAAAAGAATACGCTGTTTTTCCGGTTTATTTACACATCCATTTCCAATATTAACGCCCGATGGATAATCGAGTAGAATAATAAGTTCGTGTAAAATTTTGAGGACGATAACGCTCCATGTGTTTCAATAGTCACTTCGTCAAAGACCACACAAAGTAATATTAGTCATTAACGTCAGAATACTCATTAGCAGGCTGCGGATCTTTGTGCAAGATAGAAATTGTCTGCATCGATTGCAAGAAACAATAGCCACGTAGAAAATTGTTTCGCTCATCGATCATTTAAAATTATTTTATCGTTCTACCGTTTTCAATTCCACCACACGTATAAAACACCACACGCTTTAATTTTAATTTAATTGATTGTTCCTCTCTACTTGCGCAAATCAATTTTTATGTACCGGAACGTGAATTGAGAACAAGAGCGGGTTTTCAAATACTTAAAGCAAAATCTACTTCTCATGCACTATTTATAATCGTATTGATTTTTTCATTGAATCTTCACAAAATTTTCAAATGCAACTACGCAGGATTATATGATAGTACCATATCGCACAGGAAACTGTTTAATGCCCTCGAAAATTGATATTGTTTCTCCATAAAACCTTTTAACCCCCCATTCACCCCTATAGAGTATTAATTTTATGTCACATTCCCATTTTAGATTACAAAATTGATGCCATTTTCGTAATGAACGTCCCTAAACCTCAATAACGACACCCACACCGATTTTTAAGCTTATTCACACCATTTTACCCCATTTGTCGAATGTAAGTTTGAATTTAATTTATAAGGAGTTGATTCTTGGAAAACCACCACGTATCTAAGGGTTAAGACTATTTGGTTTATACTTACAGTACCTCTTTTTATATACTACATAAATAAAATATTTCTTATACAAACGTTGCAACCCCTTTTCACCCCCTTAGGGGTTGAATTTTTTAAAATGCCGAAATACGTGTTTGATTAATTATATCAAAGAGCAATAAGATCAAGTTTCAAGCAAATCGGATCGCGAACAAAATATTCCTCATACAAACGTTGCAACCCCTTTTCACCTTCTTAGGGGTTGAATTTCGAAATATCCTTTCTTATCCCTTGTATAGATCATAATGGAAACGTCTGTGCAAAATTTCAGCTTTCTAGGTCCAAGGGTTTAGCCTGGGCGTTGATAGGTGAATAAGTCAGGACATCATTTTTATACATATACATATAGAAGATTATATTTATTTTTCTTTTTGTGCATGTCCCTTCTTTGTTATTAGACGAGTAGTCTTGCATCTTTCTCATTTTTTTTTATCGTATTACTTATGTAAAAGGGCTTCAGTCCATCTATAATAAATAATAATAATAATAAAAATCCGCAGTCTACCCATTAGTACTTTATATCTTGCAGTAAATAGATATAATTCTAGTTTCCCTGAATCGAAATGAATTCGAATAGTCCGTGAGCATGAATGCCGGTCAGATACGTATTATGTTATCATATCGAGAATAGCTGCATGTACCTAATTCCATATCGACCATATCCCCAAGTGCTACTTTCTCCGAAAGTTCCTTTAAAAACGAAGAATTGTCACTTCTGTTGCGTTTCCTCATAAAAAAGAAAGTGGATTCGAGGCCAGGAAGTCTCGAGTAAATCACTCGAAAGCACGCGTGTGCGTATCCGGCGTTCGAAGAAACTTTCAATCGGTCCGTTCGAAAGAAAATGTCATCGTTTCCGGTTACCTCGGGATCGCGAGCCCGCGATCTACAGCGTATAATAGCGTGTACTTAGAGGATCGGAGAGAGAAAGAGAGAGAGAGAGAGAGAGAGAGAGAGAGAGAAGGAGGAATATACTCGGCGACTGACAAAATGCTCGTTCGTGTCTCTTTGTTATTTATGTTGGTCGTGTGCGGTTGTCCATGGCCCGTCTGGCTCGAATGGCAGAAAAGTAGTCCGAAACGAGGGGGCGAAAGAAAAAAAAAAACCAGCCAATAACGCGGCAGCCAATAGTTGTCAGGGACTACTCGCGCACCTAAACGAGATGCGCATGCTCGAAGCTTTTCACCGAAAGGCGGACCCGCGGAGCTTTTCATCGACCAATGTGCTTTTGTGGGTGGCGCGCGTCTTCAGCTTGCGCGCTGAGCTTTCCTCGACGGCCATCACGTGCAACCGACTCGCTATAACTCATCCCTGATGTCCGGCGATCACCGATAAGACCGCGATCGAACGGTTTTATTGTCGCTGGCGCGCGGCCTGTCCTCCAAAATAAACTTCGCCCCACCCCCCATGGATCGATACGTTTTCTTGGGAAAATAAAATCCCGAAAGCAACTGCGAACGATCACGGAAGGTCGAGCGGGCACGCCGTCCGCTAAAAAGAGGATTCTCCCGGATCGTCGGGGCTGATAGCCGCGAGAGAACCAAGTTCGACGTGTTCAGGGACGTCGAGGTAGATCCGGAATTAATTCGGACAGTCCCATAGCTAACAAGTCATCGGTAAGGTAAATATCTATACACAAAGTAATTGTCGATAAGTTAACCGAGGTGCACAAGTGGGAAAATGTCGGCCATGGACCAAGGATAGGACCGAAGAGCAGCTATACTGGAGTCGCTCGAGTTTACGACGTGGCCATGAAATTCAGAAATTCACAGGAATCTTCCTGATCGCTAGAGAAGCGAAATTTTTTTTAAATTTTATTTATTTAATGTTGCTTTAACATCTAAGGTCATTAGCAACGCGGTACAGTTTCTTACAATATTTTGTACATCTTAGTATCTTTGATATATTGGGCAAATAACCTTAGAACTTAACAGAATGGGTAAGGATCCAGGCAAGTTAGCATTTTTCCTTTCATTAATCACCACACAAGAGAAATTTAAATTAGTAGAAAGATTTAAAAAATTTAAGAGTAGGGGTTCATAACTTGGCGGATTTTAGAATTTGATTCTCTCGAAACAAAGCCTGAAAACATTTTATTCCGCACTTCCAATTTACTTCTGTCTTTTTTCCATAGAAGCACGTTCTTTTCAGTTGCACCGCCAGTTGCCGATCACTTTGTGTATTATGTATTTGGGGAATATGATTTCTTGTCGGTATCCAGTTTACAAAAGAACGAAAGTAGACACGTTCGCAGAGACGCAAGGGCGCAAGTAGTAAGTAGTAAATTGGCTCTCGTGACGACACCGTTTGTTGCAATTTATGGCCGCCATTACTATATGGAGTATAATAAACTAGTGCTACCGGTACAGCTTACCTACCATTCGTTCCTATTTATAGACAAATTCGACGAAGGTGAAATTAGAACGACAGATGCGCTCATCCGCGGAAGAACGGAAACGTAGGAGGATATTCGCACCGATCGATAAACGGATCCAGTTATCGTCGGTCGTGTTCTACGTGTGCAACGTACCCGAGCAAACAAGTTTCGAACATTTTTCTATCGAAACACCGTTCAGCGATCACTGCTTTCTAGAACAGATCGCTGCCGATACGGATTAAAAAATGATTCTACCTTCTTCTTTTATCATACTTTAAGAGCAGCTCGTGTACACGGACTGGACTGATGAAATTTAATTAGGAATATTAGATTACTGTATTTATTACACACGAAACTGAATCAATTGCGAACGTTTGCGAACTACACATTTGAAAAACGAATAACTTTTACAAAATTGGACCCAATAGCTTGAACATTTTTCAATCGTTAGAACGATTAGTTTACTAGCTAATGTATACATATTTGTTATTAAAATTGTTATTGGTCGCAATTCCGAAGGAAAAAAGAAAGGTCACGATTTTTAAATTTTTTATCTGTGCCTGTAATGAAAATTTAAAACATGTATTTTGTAAATCTAAGTCAATTATATGTATGTAAAAAGTGTTTAAAAATGTTATGGGCATCGTAAGATGTACAAAATTTGTGAATTGAGTTTGCGAATCTTTGAAATCGCAGATTCTTACAATTTTTTCCATTTTCGATCAGTTATATTTCGTAACAACCTCGATCGATTTCGATGAAACATTGTACACGTACGTATAGAACTTATTTAGACCTACCAGAGGCACCTTCTAAATGTTCATTACAGATAAACAATTTAAATAATCGTGACCTTTACTTTCTCCTCCGCAATTGTGGCCAATAACAATTTTTATAAAAATTTATTTACAAATTAGTTAATAAACTAATCCTTCGAATGTCTGAAAAAAAACTCCAGCTATTGGGTCCCATTTTGAAGAAGTTATTCGTTTTTGAAAGGTGTACGAATAATTTGTACACCCACTGTATGTTTATATCTCTAATTCTTTTACAAATGTGAAAAATCCGAAGTGATGCAATTCAAACTCGTCATTACAGTGCGAATTTTATGCATGAACAGAAACATTTGAGGATGTTATATAATTTTCAGAAAAGTTTTACGCAAAGGAAGAGATAGTTTTATTTTATACAATGGTCCGCTATTTATCATTGTAGCTTGATTACTTGCGCTTTGATTTCTCTATTCTTGTAATTAGGAATTTTTACATTTAATAGTGCAATATAGATTCAAATGATTTGTTACTGTAGAATGCTGTGCTGTTTGGAGCTCTCTCACAAACAAAAATAAAAGTTACAGTGCAGAAACGAGGGACTTCAGCCATTAAGTCCATACGTTGACAATTGTTGCGCAATCGGCGAAAACACAGCTATACTTGTTGAGTCAACAAACTCGCGTAACTACAAATAGTTGCATGAATTTCGAGGAGATAACGGGTTCGTTTCTCTCTCTAGAAACATTGGTTTTCGATCTTCGACTTCTTACACGACAGAATTTTACAAAACACCGACGAGTGAGTTTCACACTTCCGTCCGACAGAAGCATAATCGAAGAATGATTTGTGAACTCTACATATACGGTGACAGAGCACCAAATGACGCATGGTTTAACGTAATTTTTTACGCATTTTTTATGTACTATATGAGTCACTTAAATAACTACGACAATTTTAAAAATAGACAAAAATGCTTCAAAACATGGTTAATTAATTCCGGTGATGTTGTACGAAGTAGTTGCTTTTCAGGAGGACTTGGTTAACATTTACAATTACAGATGTTTTTAGCAAAGTTTCAAAAATTGTCTTTCACCTTTTTTTTTGAAAGTCTTTCTAGCCAGCTAATCATTACAGCTTTTAGTAAATTGCCATCTTTTAAAGGGTGCTTTTCTAAGCCTTTTAATCCTGTCGCACTTCGAATCCCTCCATGTTACCATCCTTACATTAAGATTGCAATCTAAAAGAAAATGTCTATGTTCTCTTTTGGTACAGCACAATTATTGAAAATCCTATTAAAATTTTGCTTCCAAAATTTGCCTAAAATTTTGAATTCGATCTACTCAATTTTCCTACAAATGCATAAAGATCCACATACACCTAGATTTCTTTTTTTTTTATTATAGGAAAATCTCATACGAGATTTATTTCAAACACCTAGATTTCGATGGACTTTAACAATTCTTTTTTTGGAGAGTTTGCTATTAAAGCATTTGTTAGTGTATTAGAAAATATAGTATATTGTTCACTTGCTGTAAGAAGGTCATACTCTGTTACTAAAAATCGATCGTAATTTTCTTCTAACTAGATAGATACTTCATCCCAATTTATTCTTAATGATTTTAATCTAAAGGATTGCTTGTGAAATATACTTTTTTTTTAATGAATATTGTTATGAATAAAGGGTAGTGATCAGAACCCTAGGTTTCGTCATTTACTTCTACATTGGTCTTGATCTTGTAAGCTATGTTTGCTGATATAATTACCGATCGTAGATTCATATTTTTATGACCTTGCTGATTCAAGGTCACTCGCGATTGGAAATATAAATAGAAGAAATAAATGACAAAATCATTGTCAATATGAATATTTTTGTAGTAATACATCAACTGTCACGCGAATTTTATAGGTATCACGTAACTATCAATTAGTTTTTTTCGCCTATTTCTACGTCCGCAATCATAAGTGATTTTGAATGACCATAATCATTGAAATCAGCATGTAGAGGGTCACGATCATAAATGTTCAACATGTACCTATGTAGTTCTATTTAAAAGAATGAAGATAACCTTCAAATCTCTCGATTAAGTCCATCTGAAAAAACAATTTTGTCCTTCGTGTAACGGCCACTCCAGAACTAAATAACTATAAACATTTATTTAGAGCTGGGGAAAATAGTATTTTAAATAGTAAATAACAAATAATCCTACTCATTTTAAAATATGTGTACAATTTTGAAAATGAAATATTTTATGCAGTAATTTTTAAAAATAAAATATGTTATTTGATGCAGTAATTTTTGAAATGGTAATTTAATAAAATAGTATTTTATTTGAAGAATATTGAAAATATTTGGAGTTTGTCTTTATTTTCAATTTCAATTTGAGATATTATTGCTGAAAATAATGGTTCGATACACTGTATGTTTATCGACAAGCCTCAGTATGTGCAAAAAATACAATATTCTACTTTGTTTGTTCAGATTATTAAAATAAAAATATTTTATTTTGTGGTTCCCATTGTTAAAATAGAAATATTTTATTTTGTGGTTGCGATTGTTAAAACAGAAATATTTTATTTACGAAATTGTATATCTTATTTAAAATACTATTTTCTTTAAGCAAAATAAAGTGTAAAATATTAAATAGTATTTGAAATATTTGTTTCGCCATATAGTGCCCACCTCTGCATTTATTTTTACCTGGTAAAAGTAATAGCGAAGATCATGTTTCGCTGTAACATACAAACATCGAAATCTTCAAAAATTAATAACTGTTGGGACGGTCACAAATGACTCACTGTTACATCACGCTTTACTGTAACATCGAAAGGTCAAGATGAATACAAATACACTCCGGGAATCAATTATATCCGCGGATTCTCTCGTTCAAAATCGTTTCGCCTGTATTGCAGCATTATACTCGCAATCATCACCGTGCAAAGAATCGAAAGAGTCCTGTTTTTAACTTTTGGGAAAGCTAAAGGAAAAAGAAGACGAGAGAAACTGTTTCCTACATTTCTGCTCGTCTGAGACCGCCGGCTAGAAAGGAAACAAAATGCCGGAACAACATAAGCGTTTACGCAAAAGAAGGCTGTGCCGAAGATGCTCACCGGGAGCAATTAATTTTATGAAGTCGATCGAAAAATCTCGCGTTTCTTTAAGAAGTTGACCAAGTTCTTTCTCTTCATTAACACATTTTATACTGGACGTATAATGGGTTAGGTACGGTATCTTGTAAAATAATGTGTTGGCATAATAAAATATTATTTGACGTTCACTGTCACTCGTATTTGAATGATCGAACGATTTCTAAACATTAAAATTAATTTCTACGAGATGTAAGAGAATTTAAGAAGTAATTAACACCATAAATCTTAACTTCTCAGGTTTTATTTGATTAAATTAATAGCTTGGTTGTGCTCTATTGTTCTGTTAGTTATTGGATCAATTTTTAAACATAAAAATCGAGACTAAAATACTTTGCATACAATGTGTCGAAGTAGATTTCGTGTCGTGACACAAATGCCAAAACGTAAAAAGCTTTTAATTGGTTCGGAATGCGCTTGTGTGAATCGGATACGGATTAAAACGCACATTTTTTCTCTTCTACGACTTCAAGGATTTCTGTTTCAAAGCAAAGAAGCTCCGGCAACTATGTCCAAGAAGCGTTACACAAAATCGGAAGAGACCGGTGTTTATTCGCGCGTTTAGCGAGGTAGTTTACAGTTATGGCTTGTGGTAAAACGTTTTCAATACATCGTCGAGCGAAGCCGACCGAGCTGGACTTCGGTGCTCTTTCCTTTTTTATGGGAACGAACCTATGCAGCTCAATGACTCGAAAGTCAGCCATAGTTTTTGCCACTTCGGCCGTGATAAATCTCTGATCAACGGGTAGATCGTGTAGCTATAAAAATTCCCCGGTACACAGAAGAACGAAGCTCTCGGAAATGAGAACGCAAACATGATTTCGTCAGTTCTTGTTGTCCAATTATATCGAAACACTTTTCTCAGCGAGTTAGACGCTTTGGGTCTCGAGTTTGAACAGTGGGAGACTTCCAAGAATTATTACAGTGAAGAACAAACATCATTCGACAGATGGGTAAGCAAGCAGTATCGAAAACTTGAACAGACGTTTCTCGAGAAAAACTTTATAACATTTCATTTACTTATTTTATTGCGTTTGAAAAATATATTAGAAATACGATAATATTGGGGCTAAGCGTTACACTTCTAAAGATACCAGATCAATAAATGTTCCTTTTTATCGATCGTATATTTGTTTATCAAAGATCTATTAATGCACTCGGCGCACTGGTTCGATCAATTTTTCCTTTTGTTAGAAGCAATTCGGCTATTTATCAACTTGACATTTCGACGTTTCGATCTATCTCCAGATCATCTACAAGAAAATTAATAATTGCGTCTGTAAATTATTAAACAAAATTATATTATATTGACTGAGCAAGTGAGTAACTTATTTCACAATTAAATATTCAATGGTGAATAAAGTGATGTCAATAGTCAATATAATATTATTTTATTTAATAATTTACTGACGCAATTATTAATTTTCTTGAAGATGATTTGAACATAGATCGAAACGTCGAAATTTCAAGTTGATAAATTGCAGAATTGCTTCTAAGTAAAAATTGATCGAACCAGTACGCCGAGAGCATCTTCTTACCAGATCAATGTTTCACAAAACTTATTTTAACAGTATACATATTAGCGATTATATAACGATAGCATGATACAAGAGTATTGAATGCAGCAGTAATGAATCATTGAATGGTTGAAGGTAACGAAAAGATAACGGATTATCTTTTTACCACAATATTTGCAGTACAGTGTAAAATTCGGTAACAATGATATCCAATCCATAAAAGTTGCTCCGCAAATGTTCCATGAGATTTCATTTGCAGTGTATTATCTACGAACGTATCCAACAGTAAAAAAGAAGTGTGAAATCAACGCATATTTTCATGTTCAAATTTAATTAACCCTCATCCACACGACGTGGTACACGGGTACCTATTTCAAATTCATTTAGAATAGTACAAAAAATTACCCGTGTGGATGAGGGTTAAGAACGTACAAATCTACATCGATCTTTTGCTATTGATCTATAAAAACATTAAATTATTTGCTTCTTTTCAATTTTGTTACTCCTTTTTTTCAGTTTGAATATTTACATTTGGTTTATTCAGAAATTTAATGGAATAATTCACCTTAAAAATACAGGGCAATTAATATTGTAATGACGGCCATTAATTAATTGTGATTTATGTTGATTTAAATTTGATTGAATTTGGTGAATTTACAATTGTTGAAGATGGTGGTAACTACGTCAACGAATAACGTTGAATGGCATAATTATTTTAATATTGAAAATCACTTAATGAATGATTTTCGTGCTGATTACAATAACTTTCCTATGAATATTTCATGTATATGAAATGTAATACAATTTACTATTATATTATTTATTTACTATTATATTATATTATTATACAATATTGTATTGTGTTATATTTTATGTATATGTAAAATTTAAAACAATATATATTTATATGTGTATGTGTGTGTGTGTGGGTATGGCATTTTTTTATGTTTTTCGAGTAAAATACACAAGCTCATGTTAATGTTATAATATTATAATAATTTATCTATTCATATATTTATATATTTATCCATTTAATTATTTTGTCTATATTTGATTTTATGATGAATATATATCTAATCACGTTGTTTCTTCGGTGGAAAATTTCCGTCCTCTTGTATAAATTGCATTGTTGAATCCACTTCTTTCGAAAAAACTAAAAAAACTACTGGACCAAATTGTATCAAAATCTAATCAGCTCTAAGTTACAGCGGGGCACATCGATTGCATCATTCATCATTCTGATCGCGTCGTTATTTTTTCGGAAAACGTTAACGAAAAATTTGATTATATACGCTCAAACATACATATGCACATACACATACGAACATTTTGCTGAAAATAGGCTCAAATGACCCGAATGATCTTGAAATGTGAAAATCTGCTAAAAAAAAATCGATTTTCAGGGTCATTACAATAAGTATTAAGTAGGTATCCGGTTATTGACGCAAGGGTTAGTCGATAAACTTAACGTAGAGTCATGCAGCTTCTCTTAAACAGTTTCTGATTGAGCTCAATGAAAAGCGGAAGATCTTGAGATCTCTGACAATTATCCAATACAATGTGTTTCCGGATAGAACGTGACGAGAAGAAGAAGAAGAAGAAGAAGAAGAAGAAGAAGAAGAATAAGAAGAAGAAGAAGAAGAAGAAGCATCCGCGTGACTCGATGCAAGCTGATAATCGTCCGCGAGGGTCTCTTTCGGTTCCATCCAAAGCGGAACCGTTCCGATTATTTATTCAGCAGAAACGGAGACAAGGTTTCATAACGCTCTTGTCGAGTAACTTGAAAAATCGCATGTTTTTGAAACGCGCGAACGGGATCGCGTCACAAGCTGGCCGCGCGCGGCTCTCTATCGTTTCTACACAGTGAATGGTGCACTCACGCACACACGCGGCCGGGCCGACTGCATAGATGCGTCGCAATGTGTACGTGTGCACGTGTACAAGCACGTTGCCATTAGCGCTCGTTTTGCGTCGTTACGTTCTGCGCTGACTGCCGATAAGCGACAGCGTCCGAATCAGGAAAGCCGCTCTTTTGACTCCGTGCGTACAGGGTGAAGATCCGTCGCACGACAACGTGATTTTCCGGCGATGAAATTCTGTAGAAATCGGTCCACGCCGCGCGCCGGTTCGTACTAACTCGCGGTTTATGCGAGTCCGCGATCACGCAAGAGCCAACCGAGCTTGCATAATTTAGCGCGGAGAATTAATTAGCGGCGAGGAAAGTATACTGGCTGCTATATTTACCGTTCCCGTACTAATTTCATTAACCGACGCACCGTCGCGAACTCTCCTCTCACGACTTTCCTGATGCCGAATCATTGTTAATTCGTCGATCGGTATTACCGTTCTTTGATCGCCTACAGGTGATCCTCGTTTAACACTAAACTTACCACCAGGGCTCAAAAAATAAGAGAACCATTTTAGATTTTTCATTTGACAATCACTGAAATTGTAAAGGTGTTTTCATGGAAATTTATTGAATCAATTCACATAAAATTACTTTCTATTTTATTCAATTTATATGTTTATTTAAAATCTTCCCTCAAATTTTATATAAATCATAATAAATCAATTCACATAAAATTACTTTATATTTTATTCGATTTATAAGATTAGTTAAAATCTTCCCTCAAATTTTATATAAATCATAATAAATCAATTCACATAAAATTACTTTATATAAATTCATTCAATTTATACGATTATTTTAAAGTTTCCCTCAAATTTTATGTAAATCACAATAATATTTTACCAAAAAAGTATTTTATATTCACTTTTGAAACTTTGGAGATATTTTACTGGTTAATTCAACAGTATGACAATGTTTTTTTTCAAAACGCTTTAGTAGTATTAAGGAGTAGTATAATATCCAAAATTCGATTGTTTTATGCTCTACACCAGGATCCCCCGTTAACCCTTTTAGTGACGATCGAAGAAGTAGCTAAATGAAAAATACCTGAGAAAGAAATCATTAAGATTTTCAATGGAGTTAACAATTGAGTTAGGTTCCAGAAAATTGTTGTGGAAACTGTGTTCATTCGAATAAATGAAATTTTCTATCAGAGGTGGGCATTATTTGGCGAAACAAATATTTCAAATACTATCTAATATTTTAAAATTTATTTTGCTTAAAGAAAACAGTATTCTAAATAAGAAATAAGATATACAATATCGAAAATAAAATATTTCTGTTATAACAATCGGAACCACAAAATAAAATATTTCTATTTTAACAATGGGAACCACGTAATAAAATATTTCTATTTAATAATCTTAAACACAAAATAGAATATTGTATTTTTTGTGCCTACTGAGGTTTGTTGATAAGCATACAGTGTATCTTATCACCAGGAAACTATTTCTACTCTCATAAATCTATTGAATTCGAAACATTATTTTCAGCAATAATATTTAAAATTGAAATTGAAAATAAACACAAAGTCAAAATATTTTCAATATTCTTCAAATAAAATACTATTTTATTAAATTACTATTTCAAAAACTACTACATCAAATAAAATATTTTATTTTCAAACAATTACTGCGTCAAATAAAATATTTTATTTTCAAAATTAAACACATACTTTAAAATAAATAGGATTATTTATTATTTACTATTTAAAATACTATTTTCCCAGCTCTGTTTCCTATTCAAAAACGATCGCTCCAACACTGGTTCTAAACGAAACTGAACATGACAGTGGTTGGCTGATAATTAGAATGGATCTGTTCGCACGTTTGTTTTCATGTCTCTTAACCCTCTCGTTGCCAATAGAGCGTGCATGTCCTACTTGAGCACTCAAACATAAATTAATTTCAATGTAGCATCCATTACAATCGCGATGATCAGTGGATAAATAATAAACTATGTAAAAAATAATTTAGCCACAAGAGGGTTAATCAACCGCTGCTGAACGAATCGTAAACAACTATTGCTTTTCATCATTTATTGTTATCGTTTAATAATTACGTTTCTAAGAGCAGCTGTGTTACACAACTACGTCTCGAACGAGTAATTCTTTTCAGCGCTGTGACTCCCACTAATATTCGGACACTCTTAAAAAGACTTTTAACTTTTTTGATATTGTACTATACGATTTGAACTTTTTTGAGAAGCTAGAGCAATTAGTTTGCTACAGGATGAGAAAACAAAATTATGTCAAAAATTGCAATTGATCGAAATTGTACAAAAAAATACTGAAAGTTTGCATTTTACAACATTTTTATTTGAGCCTATATTAAAAATTGAAGAACTACGTTTTGTATATCTCTTAAATGATCTTTTTAAGAGTGTCCGAATATTATTGGGAGTCACTGTATCATTGAACGGCTTTTTTATCACAAAAAAAATGACAAATGCATTTTCTAGATAACACAGTTTTCTTTCGCAGAAGAAACTCCCCTCTTCCATCCTTCATATTCACACTTGAATAATTTTGAACAGATAAATAATAAGGAAGTGAAAATTGCTGAAAACTGCAATGTGTATACCTGTCTAAAAAGCGTCTGTAAAGAAAAACTTAACGCAACATCTTCATCGCATATAAACGATCCTAATAGCCGATCGACATTTCAGAAACGGGCGAAGAGAAAGATGAGTACCACAAAAGTCTTTACTTTCAATGACTAGCAACACTACACGAGTGCATAAATTAAAAAGATAAAACTGATAGTGTTGTTCGTGTATTCCAACAGCTTGGACAACCAAAATTTTTCATCTGACGCAAGAAACAAATTATTTGAAATAATTGTCAAACAAATGCTCCACTGTGGAACCTGCACTTTTTGAAAGAGCGCGAATCGACGGGAACCGGCGACGTTCCGCGATGAGAAATGAAATACATACTTACTCTCAAACCGAATGAGACGTTAATGACGGGCGATTATCAAAAGTGAATGGAACTGTTCGCAGCGCGCACAGCCAGTAGGTTATACACCGGAGTATCGAGCCGTTAATTTCAAATAAACGGAAAAGCACGTTCACCGCCGCCGCGACTTTCACTGTCGGCCCGCTAGCGAAGAGAGAACACTGGAATTGTTGGCAAAGACCGACGAATTGCGGTAATACTATCTGCCCCGAGAAACTTCACTCGCCTCTGGGATGATAATCATTCCGGCGAGAAGCCGTAATTTCCTTTCAAAACTTTGGCTAATTGCATCGGTCGGATATTATTAAACGGGGACAGGTTAGCACAGAATTATTGCGGCGCGTACAACTCGCTCCAGAAATCGCGACTAGTATTTTTAATCGGTCATGACTGGACGGCGCATTCTTATGTAAATCTCAACTTTCATAGACCGCTCGCAGAAGTAAATACTAAACAGAAGTTTATTATCCTCGTTCGTGGATTCTAAGGAGGTCTTCTACCTCTGCTGGCCTAAAACACCGAACCTTTTTTACATTTTCTCGTTCTCTGGATATAATCAAAGATCTACAGACTATACGTACATGCGTGAAACCGTTAAGATTGCTATAATAAATAATTAAATTCGACTTGTTAACGGTACTTTGTAGAATAACACTTTATATTAGCAAACAAGAATATAATCTAAATAAGAGAAGTTCATTTCTTTCATTTCTTCATGTCTCCACTTTTCTACAGATCTAAAGACTATACGTACATGCATGGAAACGTTAAGATTGCTATAATAAATAATTAAATACGACTTGTTAACGATACTTTGTAGAATAACACTTTATATTAGCAAACAAGAATATAATCTAAATAAGAGAAGTTGATTTTTTTTATTTTTTCATTTCTTCACTTTTCTACAGATCTAAAGACTATACGTACATGCATGGAAACGTTAAGATTGCTATAATAAATAATTAAATTCGACTTGTTAACGGTACTTTGTAGAATAACACTTTATATTAGCAAACAAGAATATAATCTAAATAAGAGAAGTTCATTTTTTTCATTTTTTCATGTCTCCACTTTTCTACAGATCTAAAGACTATACGTACATGCATGGAAACGTTAAGATTGCTATAATAAATAATTAAATATGACTTGTTAAAGGTACTTTGTAGAATAACACTTTATATTAGCAAACAAGAATATAATCTAAATAAGAGAAGTTCATTTTTTTCATTTCTTCATGTCTCCACTTTTCTACAGATCTAAAGACTATACGTACATGCATGGAAACGTTAAGATTGCTATAATAAATAATTAAATTCGACTTGTTAACGGTACTTTGTAGAATAACACTTTATATTAGCAAACAAGAATATAATCTAAATAAGAGAAGTTCATTTTTTTCATTTCTTCATTTCTCCACTTTTCTACAGATCTAAAGACTATACGTACATGCATGGAAACGTTAAGATTGCTATAATAAATACGATTCATCAACGCTATTTCGTAGAATAAAACATATACCTCTAAGAACACTTTATATTCACAAACAAGAATATAATCTAAATAAGTTCATTTTCTTCATTTTTCCATTTTTCTTCAGATCTAAAGACTATACGTACATGCATGGAAACGTTAAGATTGTTATAATAAATACGAATCATCAACGCTACTTCGTAGAATAAAACATGTACCTGTAAGAACACTTCGTAATCACAAACAAGCATATCGCCCCCTGAATGTAAGAACTAGGTCTTGAAATTTGAACATTTTGAGTTATCTACTTTGTATTAGAAAAGAAATCAAGTAGAATTTAATGTAAAAGCTGGGTAACGTATCAAAGTAATCTACGACATCTAATGAATCATAATTTAGTTGAATCTTGTTAATGTAAAAAGTAGGAAACTTCGGTTTTTTTTGCTTTGCAAAAAAAGTTAAAAATTTTTTTTCAATCAAAAATGATGTCTTTTCATGTACTGTTCCACTTAAAATAAAGAAATATAAGCAGATATTGGCATTATGTTTAAAATAACGGTCTCCCTACTATAATCTTAAAACCTTAAAATACTGTTTCATCAATTTCTCTAAAATAAGGAATTCTAAGTTACCTAGTTCGTACATTCAAGCGGCAATAATGATCTAAATAATTGTATTAGAAATGTTTCTACAAAATGAAATATTTAAGTAGTAATTCACGGAGATTGTTAAATAGAAGTTCATTTTCTTCATATCCTGCCATTCATGAAAGACTGGTATGCATAAACATCCGCGCTAATTATGAATCATGCAACAAAAATGTAGGTTCTTCCAATTACTCCGAGCATCGTAATAAAGATCATAGCGCAACAGAGAAACTATGAAACACGCATTAACGCGTTTAATCGTATTTGTCGGCAAACCAATGACCAGCAGTTAATCGGGTAAACACATAGAAGGATTAAGTGAAACAGAGAGAACCCTGACGCTGCACTGCAACCTCCGACCCAGATGAAGAATGCTTCAGTGCACTCGTTGCAGGTGAATGCACCCGGCGCGGAAGACCAGGTTTGACCGTAAATATTCAGAAAAAGATGCAAATACAGACTGGAATGCCGAATGTTCATTAATATAAAGAGCCTGAAAAATGTATTCCCTAATTATTCCAAGTCGATTTCGCGCAGGGTACATTCAAGCGCTGTTCATAAATCAACGTTTACATGAATTCCACGCGTTTTTTAACGCTTATCTGCGGAATGAATCCGTGCGGTCTTGTCTAACTAAATTGTTCGACGTAAACTGCACATAAATTAATTGAGAATTGAATTTTTATTCGCATGAAATTGATGCAACTGTTGTACGATGTATAAATTTCCGTTTTGTAAATGCATAAATTAATGTACTAATTAATTATAAAATATACCATGTTTTCTATAATCCTATTTCATCATTCGACGAGCTCTTAAATAACAATAAATATAAAAACAATCTCACCAGAGACCACACGATTTTAATTTAAACCAAAAATGAACGGCGTTATTATTATTTTACTTGCTCAATTATAAAATGTTTTCTCCAATTCCCAACTCTTAAACAACGATAAATAAGAAGGCAACCTCGCAATAGACCACTTAAGCTTATCTTAATCCGAAGATCGGTATGACTTCCCAATCATTTCCGGCGTTCTCCATGTAAGTATAAGGTAGAGCAGCGATCTGCATAGCTGCAACCGAATAATGGTACGAAATGATGCAGCACGATGCATTGAACCAAAGGTGTAACAGGTATGCGAAGGCGGTTTTTCCGTGAGTGTGGAGGGGGAGCAGCACAGTCAAGGCAAAAGTAGGGTAAATGTATCCACGTAAGCACTCTCCTTTGGAAATCAATCAGAGCGAACTAAGAACGCTGAATCGTCGTTCGCCACGATTCAGGAAAAATTTCTGAATGAAATTGACGACGTTGAAATTGTCCCATCTACTTCCCCTGACATCTTAAATCTATATTTACGTTCGGTTGTCAAAATAAAAATGATATTTCGAGTTCTCTCAACTTCCACATCGATGGAATAAATATTCAGACGAAAAATTTCAAACAAAAATGAATAATAAGTAGTCTAGATTCTTCAACAAGCAAATTCCAAATTGAAACGGTGACTTTTAGACTACCGCGTGTACACACAGAAATAACAGTTTTGTTATTATAGACCAATGTATTCGAGAAATCGTGTCTTCAAAGATTGAAATAACAATAGCAGAAAAGTAAAGAACTACGATCGGTAATGGCGTCCGCGGAATTTGTTTACGTCCACGTTCGAGTGACAGTCTATCCTTGGCGTTCGATTTACTCCCACCACCTCCGTACAAACGTCCCGCTAATTATTTCGAGTAGTACAATTTACGCCGCGTCTGATTCCCAGGATATTACCACTTGATTCGTTGATTCACCGCGTCCGGAGAGCCGATGCATCGGACACGCGTAACAAATCAGTATACGTAGACCAGAATCGAAAAACGTGGAACTCTGCATTTTTCACCGGGTTCCGTTACCGGGTTCAACCACTATGCCAGATAATACCTATGCCCTGGTCTCTCAATGCGCTCATTACGCTCGAGAATATTCCGCCCGGCGAACGAGTAGACCGTTGCGAAACGGGAAGGTCAAAGTGGAGCAGGATAACGCCGGGTCTTGTCCCGTCCAGAGGTGGGCATTATTTGGCGAACCAAATACTTCAAATACTATTCAATAGTTTTTTTAGACTTTACATTGCTTAAAGAAAATAGTATTTTAAATAAGATATACAATTCCGAAACTAAAATATTTCTATTTTAACAATCGGAACCACCAAAATAAAGTATTTCTATTTTAACATTGGGAACCGCAAAATAAAATATTTCTATTTTAATAATCTGAAACACAAAATATGTCTTGGATATTTGGTCCCCTCAGGGTTTCAAATCCCGTTCCACAACAACCACCTTTAACCAGCTCTCCCTATCGCCTATTTCAGCGGGACCTACTTTTTATTAAGGTGGGTTCCGAACCACCTTCAAACACAAAATAAAATATTGTATTTTTTGTGCCTACTGAGGTTTGTTGATAAACATACAGTGTATCTTATCACCAGGAAACTATTTCTCTCATAAATCTATTGAATGCGAACCATTATTTTCAGCAATAATATTTCAAATTGTGGATTGATTTGCTCCATTTTGTTTTTAATCACCCAATATATAAATCAAAGATGTTTTAAAAAGATAATAACGAATCGTTTCCTGGCGACAAAAATATTGATTTATTAAACACGCATAACTTCACATCTTCTGATTGACATCGTTCTGTAAAGATGTTCTTTTGTATTGTATTTGTTTCTAATTACATTTGTATTCTTAATAAATGACGTTTGAGTAAATGATCTTTGAGTTACACATTTAAAAGTATATTTAAATCCTCTCACATAAATTGAAATTGAAAAAAACGTGGTAAAATAAAGACAAACTCCAAATATTTCAAATATTCTTCAAATAAAGTACTATTCTCAAAAATGACTGCCTTAAATAAATTATTTTATTCTCAAAAATTACTGCATCAAATGAAATATTTTATTTTAAAAACTGAACACATACTTTAAAATAAATAGGATTATTTATTATTTACTATTTAGAATACTATTTTCCCCAGCTCTGGTCCCGTCGCACAGTGATCCCTTCTTCCGAAAACCTGGTCAAAATGCAAATATTTTCTGATATACATGACAGAGCATTAAATGCTGTTTCACTATGGACTGTCAAAGTTGACGAATTTTTAAACATTGCAACATGTTTACCGTGTCGACCTAAAGGCTATCTTCGAGAAGATCATTTATATTACATTTCAACGTGAAAATATACGTTATAAAGATGACCTTTCCACGCGAGAATTGCAAAATATCTTTGAATTAAGTCTTCCGTTTTCCTCCTCGATACGTCAAAAATCGTTGTCATGTTTTGGTACGATGGTAAAGAACAAGTTGCGATCAGAAATCAACGGCTCTAACCCATTATTTTGCGGTTCCCATTGTTAAAATAGAAATATTTTATTTTGGTGGTTCCGATTGTTAAAATAGAAATATTTTATTTTCGAAATTGTTTATAACCCTTTTATATATAACCAAATCGCCTTTGAGGTTTTTTACAATGCTGCCTGAACATATATTTTCCACAAAATCATACTTAATATAGAATTAACCATACCACGTTATCATTTACCATAATTGATTTCAATATTAAATAATAATCTTAATCCTGGAGCACTGTATGCAAACAGTAAACTAGATTCAAACTCACGAACGATTGGTTATTTTTCATTATGTTTATTAAGGCACCAATTTATATAATATAATGTACAAAAAATAAGCTAATAAACATTTATTTTCAATCAAATAAATCAGAAGAAGTTGCGATGGTCACCGACTGCCAGCTCGGTCAAGGTTCATAACTAGATAGCTGATCTTTATGCAAAATACAAATTTTCAACCTAAATTGTGATAAAGTGCAGTTAAATAGAAACTTGTTTTCTTTCTTAATATGTTTGATAGGTTCAAAATAATATAATAGTATTTCGAAATTCTTCTAATATTTTTACTGTCTTACATCGCACCTATTCTTTTCTGTGAGTTTCAGGTGGTTAAAATATTCATTAAGAAAGCGTCTTCGATCATTTAGAAAATTATACGTTAGTATCTTGAATACTAAACCAATCACATTATTAGTATCTGGTAACTGTTGCCTAATAAAAATGTCAATCGTAAATTTATTGTGATCATCCGTAATTTTCAATATAATAAATTCTTGGACAATAACATTTGTTCCACTATTTTTCATAAATGAATTTGTACAATTTCAATCATTGCAGAATATATAAAAAAAACTGGTCAATTGACCGTGGTAGGTTCAGTGTTAAAACCATATTCACAATTGATTAAAAAATAGCCAAATCGATCTAGCCGTTCTCAAGTGATCTGCTTACCAACGAACAGCATTTAATTTTTATTTATATCGTACTAGCTGACCCGACAGACGTTGTCCTGTCCAAATTTCATTAAATTTGTTTCTGATCGTTTTGTGAATTTGTGAAGAGCTATTGGAAATGTGTAAACAAAGTAAAAATGAGAAATAAAACGTATTTCGGAGTGATCATTGTATCTATTAACGATTGTGGTCAGGAATATTCAATTTAAGGAACCATGCGGTTTTGTTCCAAAATTTAAGGCAAAATTGAATTAAGTCAGAATTTCATGTCAACCAAATGATTTATTTTTCTATTTTTTCTTAATATTTACATTATAGAGGCCTTCCCGCTCGCCTGTCCACTTTCGTAGATTGTTCTTGTATTGCAAAATCTTCGAAATTTTTCGATTTATCTCGTACGTCAGTTATTATGATTTTTGCAGTTTGTCCGAATTTTCCGACTTTCCTTTGTAATTGTCTCGAATTTTTTTTCCTGGCAACTTTTCCAGGGCCATGACGAACAAAACAAAAACAGAATTGCGCATGTCCATCGTTCGATCGTGAGTTATGATCTTGAGTTCCTGCAAAAATCCCATAGAAATTTTTCATTATTCCGGGAAACTTTTCCCATTTTTCTTTCCCTGAAAACCAAATTCGGACTATTACAAACATTTCCTTAAAAAATTTAGCCAAATCGGTCTAGCCGTTCCCAAGTGATGCACTTAACAACGAACAGTATCAATTTCTATTTATATAGATTACCATAATTAATTACATAAGTCGTTTGAAATTACGGTGAAAGCGTAAAGTCAAAACAACGCTTGCTGGAGAGGTATTTGATACTCCATTTTGAACGTTGCAATTTTTCTGACAGCATATTCGAGCAAGCCCGAAGACACGAGACTACCGATTCCCATGAAGATCGTATGAAATTTCGAGTTTTGATAAAGGGGACCACGATGCGTGGTCCGGTCTGTCATCGGCAAGGAGATCGACAGAGCCACGAAAACGCACGATGAGCCGTGTCCGGTGCGTTTAAGGTCAATGCACGGGAGCAACCGAACCAACACGATCGTACGAGCGCGTTTTATGGTCGCATGGAGGTGTACATGGCGATCCGCGACGGACTCGCGACACTCTGTTTAACTGTCACGGTTGTCAATCGTCGCGAACTGGCTTGTCGGAGAACGTTTCGATTCGCTCGTCCTTTTCGTACAAGCGAGCCAGCGAGCAAGTAAGTGAGCACAGCGTTCTACTCACCGAGAATCGCCTGGAGGGTCTGCTCGTCCCCGTCCCCGATGACATCCATACCTCCGTTGTTAATCGGACCCCTGAGATCTTCCGGGCCCGATCAGCGGGCCCCATTTTGTCTCCAGGCTACGATGTCACTCGACGCTACGTCCCACATAGTACACAACATTGCATACGCAACTATAACTTCCGATACTTTATTTCTCTTGTCAGTTTCTTGCTCCCTTGTCCCTCCGTCGCTCCTACGATATTCACGAACGAGTACCGCTCACGGATTCTCTACTTCCGTGTGGTCACACTGTTCTCCGTATGTATTACCTTCGAGCGCAGCGACACACGATCTACGAACGGTCATCCGCGAAAATCGGCACGGCGGATAACGACGATAACGAGACCATCGCGCGCGCGAGAGAGAGACGAGAAATAAAACTGGTAACGAAAGAAACGCTGTTGCACACTCCGCGAACCTGTCGACCTTTTTTTTTCTCTCGGTAGTCTCGCGATGTTACGCGCAAACGATTTCTCCGTGTATTATCTGACACTGGCTCGCCACACCAAGAGCCGTGTAGAATCCCGAGGCGCGGACTAAACTTGAGTTCCGTGCCGACACCACACGCGCACGGAATGTAATACATGCAAACGCGCCCCGTGCATGTCGCTTCGAGAACGAGCGGATCACGTGACCGCGATCCAGTCTCCTCCGAAGCGAGTTTGAAAACTGCGCGCGTCACTACGTCGATCAGAGAAAAAGCTGTTGTCCCTTGGAGGAGGTTTATATCCCTCGCGTGTATATTATTGCCATTGTTACCTTTCCAGACAGCCGTCGAAGGATTTCAATGAATCGCGTTGGCTAAGTTTCAATATTAAGAAGTATCGTTCAGAACAGAGTACAGCAATACTCAAGATGGCGGCACTGCGTTCACCCGTGGCGGTAAATCGAAACTGACAGATCGATAAGTAGAATTATTATCGAGTATTCCGATTTAACATATTTTACTACGTACATTGTGAGAATTTATAATTGAAATCGGTGAAAGTTTAAAGTCGGATGCAAGAGAAATGCGTTCACCCTTAATAATAATATTGTTAACCCTTTGCGATCCGAGTTGTTTTTCTCTTTTATTTCAGAACTTAGCACTGAATCTGTATAATTGTGTTATGTTGTCCCGAGATTTCATTTTGTTTTCAATCAATGTGCACAACACGAATTCAAAATGATTTCTTGAAAAATCAAATTGCATGGTTAAGTAAGAGGAAGCTTCAATGACACTTTCGAGAGATGATGATTTAATAATTTAATATAATCCTATATGTAGCTTTAATAACCTACTGAAAACATACCATGTAATTAATAAATGTAAATCAGTAAAATAATTATTGCTGCAAACGTCAATATCTAAGGTAAGCGTACAAAATATGTTGCATGGGTACTATAAACATTTATTACGTTACATAAGTACAATTGAACACCAAAGGGCTTCTAAATTATTATTATTATTATTGTTGTTACATTATTAATACGTTTACATTAAATTAGCTTAAGGCTTTACATATTCATAAATAATTTACTCTTGATTTGCTTATTAGACAAATACATATTCTCTTAAATATATTTTACTCTCTGTACAGTATATGTACAAGCATATATTTATATTTGTATACATATCACAATCTTCCGCTCAAATTTCATACGTTCACACCGCATTCAAGGTAAAACTTTGAGGCATCCTATATCCATATAATTCGAATAAAAACAAAAAATTCACAACATGATATCTCCAGTGAATAGACTGATTATGTTTGAAATAACAACCGACTTGACTACGGCACATACATTTTTAATACAAATGCCGAGATCGTTCGTAGTAGCTCGTTATCGAAACGTCTTAATCTAATACAATTACACTGGATTACACTGGAATTCGACAAGAAGTCAATTACATAGAACGAATCAATGTTCAAACAATAATTTCTAGTCATCATAAATTCTGCAAAGTCTGCAATGCATCTGTTCACGGTACACCATAGTTAGTTAAATACTAGTAACAACTTTGGTATTGTTACAATGCTTGGAATCTCTATAGGTTGATAGAATTCGCTTGATCGATCAAGAAAATGTTTTTTCACTGAAAAAATGTAACCGTTCGGCTATTGCTTTTCCTGCTAACAAAGTAGCTTTTTTTACTGCAACACTCTTAAAGGCTTAAATAACACTTATTGTCAACTACACACTAATCTTTCAACTGAATAAACAAATTGCTAATCGTTAATAAAAGCAACAACTCTTTTCAATGCAAATTCATGATATTACACCATGATTTCGTATTCTTTAAATATTAATTCGAGATAGTAAATAGAAATAAATAATTCGATTTTGTACATAATACTTGAAGTGAAAGCTATATAGTGACTTTAACCTTGATTCTATAATATCACGCATCGCTGAAGTTCACGTTATTGATGAGATTCAGGTCATTGAACGTACTTTAACGATTGCTTTTTCTTTTCTTCAAAAACAAAATGTACTTGCTTTAGGACTGTCATTAATACGTCATGAATTTTACCTTGCGTTACAGAAGCACATTATGTCTAGTTAGATTTATAACTTATATAATAAACGTATTGTACTACCTGCATTCAGTCTTTGTTGATAAATTAATTAGAAGTCATGGAAATCATTGTGCATACTGTAAAATTAACTAGGAACTACAAATAGGATAAAAATATTTCATTGATCTGGGTCCCAATTTTATATAGCTTTAATCTGCCGTTCTGTATTCATGATTTTTCATTCGAATAAAATTACTTATTCACCATTCAGCATTAGCGTCTGTATAGCTGTGTGGTAACTTTGCAAATACATCGCCACATCGAGAAGCCAAGGAAAAATTCATCAAATCGCAGAAAGTACAAGTTTCTTCCGAATACTATATAGTTGCAAGTGTGTTAACAACTATCAAATCTAACTTCCGGTACACAGAGAATGCATAAAAACCTGAACCAATGTTCAGTCTAAACCCTGATCTCTCGTTTTGCAAGTTAAATTATAATATATCGTTTTTTCTTTATATGTCGAACAGTTTTAATTCCGTTTAAGAATAGTAGCATATTTCATTTTTTTTTTTTAATCATCTCCCTTGAGCTTTGTGACTGATATTAATTGTCAACGATTTGTCATGGCAGTATAGAAATGGCAGCTTATTAAGTGAGACGAAACTCATCCTTAAACAGGTTGAAAACAGTCAAGACATCCATCTTGAGAATCCGTCTTTAGAGACCGAGATTCTCTTCATAGTATTTCTATCGTGGCAAAGATAGTCACACTTGGACGAAGTATCATTTTGCAGACAATACCTCACAATCAATCTGTGAATCTTCGTGTAACTCTCACGTCAATTTTCTTCTAACGAGTTCTGATCAATTCCCATAGGGTCGCATTGTTAGTCGCATCAATCTCCAACGCTCGCTGATTTACCGCCGTCAAGCGTTTGTTCATACAGGCAAAGCGCACGATGAACGAATTCATACTGTTCCGCTGTTTGAATCATGCCTCCTCTGTCATACCTACCAAAAAAATGCTTTAGATTAGTTAATTGAATTAAAAAGGTAATCGGTACCTTCGCACGATACAGTACACCGTCTGTATCTCCCTCTACATGCCGCATAAGTCCAGTTGTACACAGACATTATGCGACATCTAATGGAGGCAAAGTAAGCTCGAAATGTTGTTGGAAAGCAGACCGGCTTTAGGTACACAACATTTCAATTCAATTTAGAAATTATCGCTTTACCTCATTTGACATAAAATGCCTAAAACATCCACGTTTCCATCCCGTGATAATTGTGTCATTCCTGTTGCTAAAGCTATGAAACACCCGGTTCTTCCAATTCCTGCGCTGCAGTGAACAACAACAGGTCCTGGCAAAGAGTTCACTTCTGCAGCTAGGCTAACCAGGGTATCTGCATTTTCAGGTACAGCATGGTCCGGCCAAGAATCATACCTGCACACAATAAATTGTACATATTACTTCTAGTTTATCTAAATTACGAGTAAGTTTACGGCTGTAGGCATCTTAGTTTTATATACCAATAATGCTGCACATGTCTTCTTTCTCCTTCGAATCTAAGCTCTAAGTCCCTGTATGTGTAACCGTCTCTGGTGTCGATAGAAGTTACGATAATAGTGAAAGGTCCAGCTGGTATGCAACTATTTTTGTCCAGCGGAAAATATGGTTCGCACTTCGTCTTCGCGGCTTCGTGTAGTTTCGTCATCATTACGACTGCGGGAACATTCTCCGCCCAAATCATTTTCCAGAAGTCAGCTACTGTATGCGTCAATGGTCCCTGCGTTGCGATATAGCGCGAATCTTCTCCGTCGTATCCCTATTAAAATAACCATACGATAGATGAAACATTCTACAACAAAAGGAGTTCCAATTACCATAAATTTGTACTCACCCGTATGTAGTTGGCATTGATGTAGCTAGAGAGAGGATCATCCGAAGAAGTACTTGGTAGAACCACTCTGGACTGTGGATTCGGTAACACGGAACAGTATCTATTTTTCACTCCATATCCACAAATGTCTAGTTCTTCAGGCAAATTCAAAGGGACTTCCCAGAATTCTTTGTGCAATAATGTGGGGTCACTGACTGCTTTTTTCAGCTGCGATCTTGACAGCACATTTCCAGCACTCAGTAAAAATTCTTCCGCGGTACATTCCCGAGTAGGTGTCACCACGTGTGGTGGACTTTCAGGAGGAGGTGCTAATTCTATAGTCAAGCTTGCACTTGAACCACGTCGTTCAAGTAATCTTCTAGCTTTTATGCGTATAGGTTCTGGTCTACGTTCAGGTGTTGCGACTGACATTACCTAAACAAAAAAGAATTTACGAACGTTAGTTATACCATTGGTTTATAATTATCTCTTTGGAAATGTAACGAAGTATCGTTCTCTCTCTCTCTAAATAAATAGCCTTTACTATAAGCGTTACGTCTTTATTGCCTTTAATCGAAAAAGACGTTCGTCCTCGACTACGTCTGTTTCCAGACTCTCATTCGTTCCAGCGCCGTTTTTATAACAACGCTGTAACCAACCTGAATCTACCACCGTAGACATACAGTAACAATATTATCTCTTTGGAGCACATACCTCTGGCAAACCAGTGATTTGAGTGGTAGTAACTGGTCGGACAGACTGGACAGACACAGATGGCTTTATGGTAGGTTGATGAACCCATTGACCTTCGACTGATACCTTAGTAGATTTAGTAGGCTTCTCAGGGTGACCTATAGTACCTTCCTCTACTAAACCTCTCCTATCACCATCTTCTGTATCCTTTTCACGCGACATTTGTTTCCGTAGCCATAACAAAATCTGAAAGAGAAAAATTGTTAGTCTACATCGTTTTATCTAATCATACGTAGAAAGCTTCTTTCGAATCAAATCTCACCAAGAATGTGAAGAGAATGGCGCCAGCGATGGCGCAAAGTGCTACAAAGAGTGTTAGCTGCCAGTCTAGCCATGATAAAGTTGTAGTGGAGCGTACCTCCTGTCCTGCTCGGGTGCTGAGTTGAGCTGCTTGCAAATCCATTCCAGCATCGTCCAGTCCCGTTATGGACTGTGAAATCCTACGTGCAGAAACAAATATCTAATACAACGCGCGTCCAACTAAAAATTAATTTATATTATAACTAAGTCTCTTGCAACATACCTGTGAGGAGATCGAACAGACATTCCCTCGGTAGATGGCAGTAAGGGGATAGGTAGCACTGTATCCGTGTGCCACCTTCGTTCGGTAATTAAGTAAAACTTTTCCAAAGGATCTGAACTGTCGTCATTGCTTGCAATGTCATAATAGTTTGCATCGTTTACATAGTGATTAGTCAACGGAGTGCTTGTACCTCCTGCAACAAAAATAAAATAGACACTGTGAGCAAACAGACACGCATCGAGTTCTACATTCTAATGGAACATGTTCCAATTATACTCCGAAACAGATGGAATATCATGGTACACCACTAAATGCTACAGAAACAACGAATAATAGTATTCCAAATACATTATTGGACATACACGTTATTCATGGTACAGACATCACGTAAAATCCATACAGAAGGATCACAAAGATAGTTTCCCAAATGTAACGAAACCTGGGAGTCCACTCGCGGAACGTGACACGTGGTAAAAGAACCAACTAAACAAGACTGAACACCGTTGCACAGTATTTTACCGCAATACGGAACCATATTTCCTCTGTCACCGTAGAAAACCGTACATTCCGTCCGACGGTACCACGGATCGCGGTTCCAACCGTCGGATCCCCGTGAACCGGAGAAAACGGGTTACGTGCGGTTCCACAGAAAGCAAACATCTCGCGTGAATTTTCACCACGGAACAACTCGAAAATCCCGAGGTGGGGAAGCGTGACAGGCATAGGTTGCACACGGTCTCGAGTGCATACGACATGTGGGTGAATAACATCGTTTCAGTCACCAACACCGCGAGCCTTCTACGACGTGTCGCATACACACGCGGCATCCGTTTACGCACAAACACGAGAAACACAACCGACACACAAATATGTATGTACATCCTGTTTTCCGACAGCGTGCGCGCGAGTATACATACGTGTGTGTGCGTAGATGATAGGTGGTCGCGGGGACCGAACAAGATCGCGACAGAAGACTCTTACTCAATGACTTGATGATACCTTTAGCGAGCAGCACGTACGCTAGGACCACGAGGAGGATCGTGTTGTCGTTAGTGAAGCGATACTCGCGGTTTGAAACTAGCGGCTGCGTGGACGACGTGTAAACAGCCATGTTTGAGACACCGTTGGCAGAGGACCAGCAACCGGTCTCGACTGCGCAAGCCTCACGTTCGAACTGCCGAAGACGCCGTTCGTGTACCCTGACCTGGGCTTCGGTGAGGTTCGGCCTTGCACTCCGGTTAGGTACGGGAGTAAATAGCGGCCAATCGGCGACGAGCCGCACGCAACCGACGACCAATCGCGACGCTAGTTTACTAACAGTACCGAGAATTCGGCGGGAGGGACTCAAGGTGAATGAAAGCGAAGCACGTGCAACTAATGATAGTAAAACGCATTCGGAATCAAGTTTTACGTTTGCTCATTGAGACCAACCGGGGAAGGTTATTCCGTTTCGGGCGACGAATGCATATGTCCGTTTCGAGTCATTTAGCCGGACGCGTTTTCCTCTCTCTCTCTCTTCTCTCTCTCTCTCTCTCTCTCTCTCTCTCTCCGCGAACATGCTTCTACATATACATGCATGCACGCAACGCGTTCTCACGCGGCCCGTCGCGCGTCGCGTCGGCACGCCCGCTTTTTAACGGAAGTACCATTTTCACGGGCATACGATACCGAGAAACTTTTTCTTAACGGCGGCGCGTGAAAGAATTTGTATTTGGTCGGTCAGGCCCACCGCATCGATCCGTACATATTTGAGGATCCTTTCCCAGAATAGAACTCATCCGTAATAGCTACTCTTTATGCCAACCCTGTCTGCTCGGAACACTCGGAGATCTTCGAAATTTTTCACAGTTTAACCCTCGTCCGTCCCTCATTTCACGAACTGACGGTGTCAAATTGACACAATGACAGAAAATTAAAAAAATTTCAATGTTTCTTTAGTCAAATTGATGAGTTAACCCTTAGCGGTCGAGTGGCGCCTCTGCGACGCCACTAAAAATTGCTGTACTATTATTTAAATAATTGTTTACACTATCAGATATGTCAGTATCTAACCAATTACTACACATTTAAGTATTGTATGAGGTATTATATCAATTTCATATTTATCAAATTTAAAAAATCATAGAGAATGGAAATATTGTAGGTCAGAAGAAACGTTTAATTTTCGAGTTAAAATAGCTCCGACCACAAAGGGTTAACATTTACGACGTAGATTTTTCGGTTGTGTTCCGCATAAAAATAAGAAAGTCACACAAAGTTTCGGGAAAATTTACCTAGAAATAACAGAACACTATAACTTATTTTGTTGATGAGGGTTAACTGCCGGATGTCTGTTAATGGAGTTCATTTTTTAATGACCGTGCTGTATAAAGCTCAATGGTCTTCTTTTAAATAATAATACTGGAAGAAATTGTTAGAGTGTAATAGACGAACAAGGTGTTGCAGAATTAATTATTTATACTTAGAACAAATGATGATGACGATTAGTTTAGCTTCCTGAACGCACTGAAAGCTTTTATCTATATAAATAAAAATCAAATGTTGTTCGTTGGTAAGCGCATCGCTTGAGAACGGCTGGACCGATTGGGCTATTTTTTTTTTAAATGTTCGTAATAGTCCGAATAAGGTATTAGGGTGAGAGAAATTGGAAAAGTTGCTCTTGAAAAATGGAAAATGCGGTAAAAACTAAAAGTGCTTTTTGAATAATATTTCAGTACACCAAAAAAAAAAAAAAAATGAACGTCGCAGCTTTTAATCAATATTTCATTAAGAATTTACACATCTCAATAGGAATTCAATAAAAATTTGGGCAGGACAACGTCTGTCGGATCAGCTAGTAGAATTATAAAACCGTGACCGTGGAACACGCGTGACGATAATAGCGAACATGTTGAAACCTAAATTGTCGCTCGCACATCGTACGCGACAGGCTAATGCACTAGGTATAGATACACCGAGGCAAGAAACCGTATTGCCAGCGATCGATGAAAAAGGGTAGCACCGAAGTGCTCGCGATTATTTGATTAGCAAAGGAACAAAGCGAGAAGGCACGAGAGTCAGAGGATTGTCTAATCGCAGGGACGTTTATGGGTCATGGATAGCCGTCACGGTGGTTAACGTTAAAAGAAACATTTTTACGCTGCGCTGACGCATCTCGGGAATGAATCATCCCGTAGTTTCGCGATATGAAATTGTGATGTTTCTTATGGGGAAGCAAGAACGTAAAGCAAGACAGCAAAAGAAGCGACGACATATAGACGTCGTGTTCGACGTTGAACGAGCTCGAATTTACCGTGTACTAAAATACCGTCGTTGCACCGCCGCATGTTTGCGCAAGTGTACAGCCTCGCGTATTTTTCCATCCAGAAACTGTGAAACGATCGTAGATCCTCGTCGGTTTTCAGGCACATAACGACCACCGGATTAATACGTTCGTCACTGGCGAAACAATTCCCTCTTATCTCGCAACCGGCTGCATGATGCAAAACCACGGCGCTCACGCGATCTTGACCGTGTTAAGCAATTAGTTTACCCTTTATCGACCTCCCATTGGCCAGACAATGCTCGGGGCTGGACGAAAAGCTAGTCTGGGGGGCACGGTCTTACGCATTTCTCAAGAATATCTCGGTGATTCAGAAAACCGGATGTTGCCCATTCATCCCTGCCACATGCCCGACATCCAATATTCGGTCTGTCGAATCATTCTCTCCCGTTCTGTTTATATTTCGTCTATCCCCGAGTCTCGTGACAGGAAACTTCGGCGAATATTCAAACGATCAGAATCATCGAGTCTTTCCAACTAGTGTTTTTTTTACTCTGCAATCTCCTTGAACCGTCTTCTCCTTCGAAGCGGGATCGTTCATTCTTCTGATTGATATCGATCCTAACAGCAGAAGATATTCGTCTGACAGTCGGGCAAGGTTAATTTTCTTCTATTTTTCGGTTACACGATCGTCTTCGATTTGAACGTTACACGCGCTGGCAATGTTCTTGATTGGCAGCCAGCCGTTCCCTCCTGTTATACAATACTTCTACTGTATTTCTCGTAACTGGCGTTCAATGAACTCTCGTTTCTCTGAAGCTACACTACACGTTGCCTACTGATGCCTGTCACTCAACAATGGTAACCGGCTATCATTGTCGTGGCAGCGGCGGAAAAATCAATAGCCCGGCGTGCCACAACCGAAACACACTCATGTGCTTCCCGTTTCTTTAAATTCGTAAATACGTTTGTTCGAGTCTGGTCACGATCGAACAAAGCGGATTCTCGCGATACGGGAAACGACGTTGTCCTCTGTATGCCGGCGTACGTGTGAGAATGGAACGGCTGGTGACTCGAATTTTACTTGAAAATTATATCCGTATCACTGAATCTTTCTTAATCCTCTCCAAAACGATACGAGATGTTCACCTTTCAACCGGGGACGACGCGTTAATTTGCCATTCTCTTTTAAATTGTCTCACTTTTGATGCGTTCCAGTTAGAAGCGTTTCGACGTGGGACGAATTCTATCGCAAACGCCGTTTACGACGTTTTCCTCCGTTTATATAAAAGACAATGGATTGTTGTTCCAAGTATCGATGTCACGTCACAATTGGCAGCTATCGATCACGATAAAGAAGAAAGAGAAGGCCGGATTTGTGCGTCGATAGAAAGACCGGGCTCGTACGAAAAGCAGCCAACGAGCGTGGATCTGCACGAATCGTAGGACAGCCGTGCCACTGACTAAATTAAAGCCTCCATTCACCCTTCCGAGGGAGCTTGCGAGCTTTCGTAGGGCGCACGCAGCCGGACACACGCACTTGCGTAAAATTGCAAGACGCCGATTGGTCTTCGAACCCGGCGAGCGTGGGTGGCGCCCTGCTGTTTTACAAGGATTCCTACCCTTCAACGGGATTATCGGAAAGGGACAGGCAGACGACGTTATTGTACTCGCGAAATCATTAAACTGAAATTCGTTCAACCATCTCGCAATTTTCGCTAATATACGGTGGGTGTTCAAGTTATTGAGGAAACTGTGTGAAAAATGTATTTTCTATATCTGCAAATAGATCAAGAATAATCTTGTTTTTTGTGCTGAAAAATCTTTGTTAGAAATGTATAAACAAATTTCAATTTTTAAAGTATTACAGCACCTCGATTATGAATAATTTCGTCTGAAGCGTTAAAAAAAACAAGTTTTACTGTTTTCCTCAACATAATTTTTAATAGTTATTGTACCCGTGAAATCATTAAACTGAAATTCGTTCAACCATCTCGCAATTTTCGCTAATATACGGTGGGTGTTCAAGTTATTGAGGAAACTGTGTGAAAAATGTATTTTCTATATCTGCAAGTAGATCAAGAATAATCTTGTTTTTTGTGCTGAAAAATCTTTGTTAGAAATGTATAAACAAATTTCAATTTTTAAGGTATAACAGCGCCTCGATTATGAATAATTTCGTCTGAAGCGTTAAAAAAACAAGTTTTACTGTTTTCCTCAACATAATTTTTAATAGTTCTCTGTATCTCGATCGACAATTGTTCAAAACTACAATTAATGTTACTGGTTCGATCAATTGGAGACAATAAGCAAATTTGCAAAATATCACATGAAATTTAATTCAACGTTTCGGTCTAAATTTAGACCATTTTCAAGAATGTAAATTTTCTGTATTGCGTCTGTAAGGATTTATCAATTAATTAATATATGGTAATTAATAAGGAATGGCAAACGCATTCCCGAACAAGCAGAAAACACTAAGGTATTAAAAACGAAAACAAATGTATAAACATTCTTGAAAATGGTCTAAATTTCGACCGACGTTGAATTAAATTTCATGTGATATTTTGCAAATTTGCTTATTGTCTCCAACTGATCGAACCAGTGCGCCAATAACATTAATTGTAGTTTAAAATTTTTTAATATTATACGAGTGTAACGATTTATCTTCGGATCAAGAGACACCGAGACAAGACTCTTTTTAGTAAAAGAGAAATGTAAAAAATGTTGCTCCCACTTATAAATTATTATACGAAAATTTAGGTTGTTCATTGATTAGCAATAATTTCATACGTCAAAAATCACGCTATTCTCAAGTGACTGGCCAAATTTCACCAGCTCGTTGATAAGAATTATACGAACATGTTTTCCACAGGAGCTTTGCACTGATGATGTTATATAAATTGTGCACGCTCAAAGTGGCTTATGTTTTCGACGTAAACAAGTCGATCAGTCTAGCAAACGAACGCAAACAAATATTATTTAATACTTCTCATTCGAGAGTGCACACACTACACACACCAATCAGTCATTGACAAAAGATAAAAACGCAAGAACTGATTAAAGTTGAAGTACGTGCGTCATACAAAGATAAATTCAATTTCACATCAGATAACTCATTTCACGCGTCATTTCGCAAGTGTGACACAGAGTGAAAGTACTTGTATACTTGTACGATGATTTTGCATTCAGTTTCTCATATACTTCTTCGAATTTTGAATAAGACAACTTGACGTTGTACCAATTTCTTTATCAAATGGTGGCTATGGTCTTTATATATATTGTACGTTTTTTTTATAACCAATTTTATCACGTCCTTCTGTGCGCGAATAAACTGTTAACTAGCAAATACAACTGATTTCGCAAGTGTGACACAGAGTGAAACTACTTTTATACTTGTACGATGATTTTGCATTCAGTTTCTCATATACTTCTTCGAATTTTGAATAAAACAACTTGACGTTGTACCAATTTCTTTATCAAATGGTGGCTATGGTCTTTATATATATTATACGTTTTTTTATAACCAATTTTATCACGTCCTTCTGTGCGCGAACAAACTGTTAACTATCAAATACAACTGATTTCGCAAGTGTGACACAGAGTGAAATTACTTGTACAGTTGTACGATGATTTTGCATTCAGTTTCTCATATACTTCTTCGAATTTTGAATAAAACAACTTGACGTTGTACCAATTTCTTTATCAAATGGTGGCTATGGTCTTTATATATATTATACGTTTTTTTACAACCATTTTATCGCGTTCTTCTGTGCGCGAACAAACTGTTAACTAGCAAATACGACAGATTCAAAGAAGAAGAGAAAAAGAATAAAAGGGTGAGGAAGCATAAGCGCAACGAAATCCGATGATCTACGACGACAATTCATCGCGAGCACGATTTTTCCCGACAGCTACACGGCCATTGATTCCGAGCCGGCCTGTAATTATACGAATATGTGCAACGAGTCACGGATAAGCGACGAGTCAAAGGATTTTATGATTCGCACGACTGGACTGACACGTCTACAAAGTTCAGTGAGCGCTCAATGAAATCTCGTTTAGCGTTTACTATAAAGCCGTTCGTTATTCGTCGCGAGTCATTGGCCGGGAACGGTCCCGGGGACCCGTTCACGGTAAAAGAGCGTTGTTGGAAATCGCCCGAGGGTTTCATTGTTCGTATCGAAACGATAATCCTACGTGCCGATTGAAAAACAGTCGACTTTAAATATTTTAATTAAAATCGCGGAATCGTTTGCCTGTAGTTTTGCAGCCAGAAGAAATCGACGGATCGACATTGAACAGCTTTTCAGCACTCGTTCTCTCTCTTTCTCTCTCTCTCTTCTCGACGTGGGCAATAAGGGAGTTGAAGGATTTAACGATTCCAAGGGAGAAGAGAGAATCGCTGAAGTTGTTCGAGGCCATTATTCGTCGCGTGGCGTGGGCGGGAAAGAAAATCGCGTTACGTAAAGGCGGTTTCTAAGGGCAATAAACGTAACTACAGCTATATATGCGGTACCTTGATATTTCCTTTCGGGCCGGGCAGCTAGACGGTCGAAACAACTTGCTCGTCTAGAAAAGTGGCCGTCCCGACGCGTCGCAAGGTAAAAGAAAAGAGGATAATCCTACGGCGATTTTCTCGATGCTTATTCGGCGAGCACGTGCGACCGTCCCTCTCCACGAAGTCCCGTTTACTCGATTCTTTTTCTTCACACCTGAAAGTTTTACGTGCGTCAGCATGCGGAACGTAGCCTCAAACAATCTCGCAAACCCACGATCAAAATCGTTCAGAACTGAACAACAGTATAATTAACCAGCAGCCGAATTAAGGAATATAATTGTTAGCTTGTAACTTGGCGCGATTGAATTTTAAACGCGAGATGATGCGTGTTGTTCCGTCCAAAGTGGATTAGACCATGCCGAATCGATTTCTCGACTCTAGCTTGTCTCATGATAGAATGACTCACGGGAAACCAACTGTGACTGTTCCCTCCGATCCCCTTCTCAATATACATATGCACAACTCGCAATTTCGTCCGACCGTTAAACTTTCGGATACCTATATCTGTGCTTTTTGCACACGTCCTGATCGATATCATTCACGTCGACAATAAGAGTGTGCTCGTTATCTGTCGATCGTGTGATTACGTAACAACGAACCTGTAGCTTTTGACAGTCTCGTTCATGACACTTACCCCTTCGAGTGGATCGCTGGATTTTCGAACGCACATCGACTCCCGACCACTCAGCCAGTCTTTTTCTCGGCGAACATGGTGTCTATCGTTTGTCCGCATTCACTACACGCGACCTTCAAAAAATGCATCGTTTCTCTCGCGGAACAGCTACCACTAGCAGCGGGACGGTCCATTCAATCAGCGGCCAATGAGAGATCTACGATGCAGCGATTTCTGGATCGGTGTCCATTACACGCGTGTCCTCCACGTTGAACGATCAAGACCTGGTCCCGCCCAGCAATCTCGACGCGAGACTCTCAACGGTTCCACCACCCCCGAGGATTCGGTGTTCCCCGCATGAAGAAGACTTGCGAAAAACACGTCCGGTATCTCACGATCCGGATCGGTCGTCGATGTAACACGTTGCTCGGACGGCAAAGTCAGCAACGAGGTGGTGAGTGATCCGCGCGACGCCGGCTACTTGCATCGGACGCATCTGAATGGCGTCTGAACGGGTTGCAAAATGACGGCCAACTGCATTCACCTCTTTCGGTGGCCGTGGAGGGTGGCGAGGTGTGCAGACGCGCGCATTCGTGACACGGATACGAGGCGACCCACCTTCCCCTCTTTCGCAGCGCAAGGCCTCGCTTCATCCCCTGAACTCACCACCCAACGGGGGTTTGCTGCCACAGCTACCGATGATGGTGGATACATCGTTCCTTTCTTCCCCACGGCCAGAGTGCAGTCTCTATCTCCCTCTGACCCGTATGCAGGTACCGACTGCATACATACACTCTTTCTCTTCGCCTCTCTCTCCCTCTCTCTCTCTCTCTCTCTCTCTCTGGCCCGACCCTGCCGATTTTCACGCATCCCTCGACATCGCTAATGCGCCTTTCGGGCTCCACCTGTAACCGAGGCAAGCCGAACCGCTGCTGCTGCTGCTGCTTTTCACGCGGTATTCTTTCAGAACGGTGATAGTTCAAGGACAACTTTAATCCGGCCGTCTGGCTCGGATTAACGAGCCCGGGTCGACCGTGTTGACCTATTTCAGACTTGTCAGAGGATAATTCGGTTTTCAAAGTGTTTAGCGAATCACTGGGTGGAAAGGTGAGGATCGATCAACCACGCGAATTTTTCAAATAAAATCACCCCTGATGGAGCCTCGGACACCTTGGACCAGTGTCTTGATCACGCGGTTGGATAGCATTTGTGGGACAACAGAGTTCTACCAACAAGGGTGTGCAACAATGATCCCTTGGATCGTTGATCACTGCTGAACTACTTAGCTCTATGGCCGTCGTCGTTCTCTTTACGCGAATCCCAGCGTGGATGTTCCAGCAGAGTGTCCCTTTCGAGCTCCTCTTTGTCGCGCGAGACACATCTTCGTAGTATACATCTTGCTCCGGTCTCTCCCCTCGGAACGAGTCATTATACTAATGCAAAGGAAAAAGCGAAAACCCTCCGGGGCGTGGGCTAAAGTGGATGAAAAGCAGGCTGGCTCGACCGTCCCAGTGTCTCGGTGTCGCAATATCTATCAGCGTGTATCAACCTACATTGTTGTTCCCGTCCGCCAATTCGTGTTTCGCAGAGTCCATTCAGTCGGATGCTGAAAGAGAGAAAAGGAGAGAGAGAGAGTGAGAGAGAGGAGTTTACGCTCCCCTTTGGATATTCTATTCGTTCGGCTCGGAGCTCATCCGATTCTTTAGTTTTAGCCACCTCTCCAGGCTCCGGCGACCCCGCCAGGCAATCCTGGTTCTTGAACGTCGCAGGCTCTTCCCCTCTTTTCGTTCATCTGTGTCCGAGTAGCAATTGAACGACACTCGTGGTAGGGGATGTTGGGGAAGCAGAATGCTGAGAGAGGAGGGAATGTTGAATGAGGACTCGAGGTTCGCGAGAAGAGGGGCGGTTGCAGAGGGGCTAGACGGGGGAAAACAAGCCGGCCGAGAAGGGTGAAGCAAGGGGCTAGAATGTAGGCTAGTCTCGTGGGCGAACCGCGTCCCCAATCGATACACACGCAGCAAACCACTTTTCCAACCCCCTCACCCCCAACCCCCTCCTGGCAACCTTTGATTTCGTTACGATCCCGAATCGAATTGGCCCGGGCTTTTATCGATTCCAACGATGAACTCGACCGTCCGTGAAATTTCTAATCTAGTCTAGCAAGATAGCGATCCCGATCGCTATTCCTTCGGTTTAACCCGGCAACGATTAAACCCCCGGACCGCGCCGACGAGTACGATGAACCTTCCACGTAGGCGCTGCCAATTGTTCCATGAATAGTTTAATTAGCCTGCGGAACATGTTTGTTTATTTACGCCCGGCACGAAAGTTTTTCCAACGCTCGTTCTGGGCAGGTTTCGAAGTTTCATGAACATTATCTAAATTTGAAAAATGATCTTACATCAACGGATCGGCCGTAATATATTTTATGCGCTGGTCAACGTTTTATTTTCTACGCTACTTCGATCACTATGCTTCATAAAATTTGATTTATTTCTGTCCGGGTGAAAAACTTTTTCCAATGTTCGCTCGGGCTAGGTTTAAAAGTTCTACGAACGTTACCTAAAAGTAGGGAAGGATATGATTGGTTAGAATGGTTCACGCCAGTTTATGTTGGGTTTTATTTTCTATTTTACTTCGACGACGATGTCTAATAAAATTTGATTTATTGTTATCGGGCTGAAACTTTTTCCAACGTTCACTTTGGGTGGGTTTCAAAGTTGTACGAACATTATCCGAAACAGAAGACGGATCTTTTATTAAAAAATATTTTGTACAAATGACTGTTCGAGATTTTTTTTACACCGTGACTACCATATCGAATGAAATTTCATTTACCTGTGTCGCGGTGAAACTGTTTCGAATTCCATGCATGGATTTCAAAAAATACACAAAAATCGCGTTAAACTGATGAGAAACCTCCACTGAGAGAACAGTAATAACGATGAAAAATATTTGATATAAAGGGGTGCTCGAAATTTCGTGTTCAGTGTTTCAAAGCTGTAGTAACTGTTTAAATTATTTACGACGATAACGAAGCCTTTGAATTTTCTATATACAGCTCATTATTATTGTAACAAATGAATGTACATATTAAAATTCGCTGAATTGTTTTTTGCTTTTCATTGTGTTTCAGGTAGGAATATGTATTCAACAATCTATTAGTGTATTCAGTTTTTCATACTCTTTGAAGATTTTTCGTTTGACGGTGTTGATCGTCCGTTGATTTTAATGAACAATTTCTCGGAACGTCACTGCGTCTTCATTTAGGGCAATCTTTACATTCAACAGAGGCACACACGAATCTATTAGCACTCTCTTCTCGCAGAGCATTCCCGTGAGTACACATATACGGATCAAGACGCTTTCTACTACATAGGTGTGGGATACACCTACGCTCGGAACACGTAGGAATCCAAGTTAATTTTATTTTCCGAGGTGCGACAGCTTGTACTAAGCGACCTCTCGACAAGGCCTCTCAAAATCAATTTAAGCGAAAGAGTTTCTGTTGTCATTGGCCCCGGTTCTTCAACACCTGCGAAATGAGATCTTGTGGGAATTAAATTACCGTGACTCATTTCCTACCTATTGGACACACCGAAGGAAAAACAATATTTACAAGGGACAATTTCATTATTCTCATTTATTACCTTCGAGGACTCCTACAACGTTTAATTAAGCGCGGAACAAATAAATTGTTTAAACATATACAATATTACATTCAGCATGATTAATTTACCTTTACACTTGACTGCGGAATAAATAATATCCAACCTGCGTAATAAGCAGACGTTGTACATTGATTACATTGTAGTATTTCATTTAATTGGCCAAGCAGAATAAATTGCACATCCATTTTGGAATTGAAATGTATTTTTTATCCGGTCTAAATTAATTTCCGTTTACAAGTTCTCGCAGTGTGTAACGTATGCAGTTTGCGAGACAGTAATTAGTGGACTGTGCATCTTCGTGGAAAATAATAAAAATTCTGCAGTAATTACAAAGCACCGGAACTAAATGAACATTTATTTTCTACTTTAATCGTTCGAATACTTTCTTTATTTTATAGAATTTAATTGTGGGAGCATTTTTTACATGTATCTTAATCATTTCATTAAATTGACAATAATTATTAAAACAACCATTTTTATCACATTGTAAACTCCGCTTCAAGAATGCTCGGTTTCGTATTTCGTTTTTCCACAGATTTTAATTCAATCCATACACTTAGGTTGCTATACAGGGTGAGTCACCAAACGTTGGCACCTCAAATATCTTTGTTGTTTCTAAAGATACGTAAAATATGATAAGGACAATGTTGAATGGTAAAATGGGGCTGACACGATGCAAAAAAAAATTTTGTTTTTACGTCATTTTTTGGAGATATCAAGGTCACCTTCATTTTTTTAAATGGAATGAGGTATTTTTTAAGACATCAATCGATGCAGCTGGACATTCGTTATAAAAAAAGTACTAACCTATGTATGTCTACAAGTTAGTAGTTCAGGAGATATTTCAATTTAAATAACTCAAAAATACCATTGCAATCGTACTAAGACGTTACACTAGTAAGTAAACGCTGACGCCTTAGTACGATTGCAATGGTATTTTTGAGTTATTTAAATTGAAATATCTCCTGAACTACTAACTTTTCGAGATATATAGGTTGGTACTTTTTTTATAACGAATGTCCAGCTGCATCGATTGATGTCTTAAAAAATACCTCATTCCATTTAAAAAAATGAAGGTGACCTTGATATCTCCAAAAAAATGACATGAAAACAAAATTTCTTTTTTGCATCGTGTCAGCCCCATTGTACCATTCAACTTTGTCCTTATCATATTTTACGTATCTTTAGAAACAACAAAGATATTTGAGGTGCTAACGTTTGGTGACTCACCCTGTATATTACCCTTGTTCGGCCCCAGTTAGAATATGCTTCAACTATATGGTCTCCGAAAAGCGTTAAATATGATATCATGCTAGAGAGACTGCAGCATAAATTCCTCAGGTTTTGTGCATATAAGACAAACAACCCAATGTCATTCTTCGATCATAATTACTCCATAATATTAAACACAGTCAACCTTGAAACATTATCCGATCAAAGAACAGTTTCCGATCAGAGCTTTATCTTCAATTTGATTAATAATAATATAGATTGTCCCGCACTCCTGAGCCAAATCAACTTCTACGTACCTGAACGTGTTTTGAGAACGAGAGCAGGATTTCAAACAATGAAATCCAAATCCTCATATGGTGTAATAAATCCATTAAATCGCATTATTGCTACCTCGAACATAATTTACAATAATATCGATTTTTTTAATGGCACGTTACAGGCATTCAAAACAAAATTGCGCAATACTATTTGTTAATCATACCGGTATTCGTTTAGTTTCACACGGTCCATTCTTTTGTAAATTTTAGTTAAGACTTAAGTTAAGATTTTAGGTTGAGTTTCTTTTTTTTTTTGTTTTTTTGTTATGTCTCCTTTTTGTTTTTATCAGTTATACTGTAAAAACTGTATACATTTGTATAAAAGGACCTTGGTCCGTATATCATAATAATAATAATAATAATAAATAATAACATTGTGTGGTACAGCGATTCTTCTAATGCTTTTGCCATTTTATATTTTACCAAACAATTTTATCATAAATCGTGTTCTCTGTTATTTTGTCTCTTTCCTGGAGTAACGAAAAAGTTTCCTTGAAATACGCATTGAAAAAGATAAAAAATGTTTCTTCCTCTTGCTTCTACATTGACTGTGTTGAAAAATAAGAATTTTTACATTGTGTAAAGCCGTCGCTCTAGCAATGAGACTTTTTCAGCTTGGAAAACTTGCTTTTCCCAGCAGTGATTCTTCGCGCAGTAAATATGAAATTAGTATACGCGCGTCGCATTTCTTTCCGAGCACGAAACGTCGAACATCAGAAGTCTATTTGATCTGGCAATCAGTGTTTATAGTTGGCGAGATCGTTTTGAGAGGGAGCCAAGTCTGGAGGGTTAATTCGATTTGTCCCGACTTATTGTTAGTTTGCCGATCGACCGATGGGTACATAAATTCGTGTCCCGATTTCCCTCGAGCACTTTTCCTCGGCCGAGTTCGAGTCATAAATTAATAAGACCCTCATTCACGAGCTGGAGCTCGGGTCGCGCAGGCCACTCGTGCCTGACAACGACAGGTGATTGACAAAGTACCTTGACACACGGGACCCGAGATGTCAGCTGGCGACAAACGAGAAGTGGCAATGGTGACATTCTCTGCTGTGTTGCTATCCGCAATGTATGGGATAGCTCGCTTGAAACGGTGAGTTGAAATTTCAATGTTTCTCGGAAAATTACATTACGCAGCCCAAGTGATACGCGAATAATTAATCCGCTTTTAATTCGGCCGACGCATTAATGCGCGCATGCGAATTTCGTAATATCGCCACCAGCGGCGGCTACGTGAATTTTTAACGCGATTCTGATATCAACGAAATTGATGTAATCTCATTTGTTCAGGTTATACATTTAGGTCATTCAAAGAGGAATTTTATTCGCTTCCTGTGTATTATAAGTTGTACGGTTTTTTATATTAATAATGAGAATTCTTAGAGAAATTTGGAGAAATGTGAATTAAAGTATAACGTGCATCTTTTATTATTTTTTATTCTTGAAGAGATGTAACGAACTTTTAACAACGAAGATATAACAGTTCTGATTACAGCTCTATAAAATATAAATGATGTTGGCATATTTATTATTTATAGGACAATATGAATTCAATTGAACTGTGTAGTTTATGCATATAAGAATTAAACAATAGAAATATAATAGTGTTTGTACGCCATGCTTCCTATGAAACTTAGTGTGTTTTAAGAAATTCTTTTATACGAGCAGAAAATTTCTAACAATTTATTCACAAAAATTGTTCAGTACGAAGGAAACAATCATATGGTATCATTTTTTTAAGGACTCCAATGGTGGAGAGGGGGGATTTTGAAAACAAAATAAGTTTTTTAAATGGAACCATGAATTTTTTTAAGAAACTAATTGTGTTTTTGAAATCCCCCTCCCCACCATCATAGTCCCTCAAAAAATGACACCATATGATTGTTCCCTTCACACTGAATAATTTTTGTGAATAAATTTTTTTGTAACTTCAGTGCGGCACGAGATATTACCGTTCTTAGATAAACAAAACACCCTGTATAATGTAGAAAATAATTAAATTTATTCGCCAGTAATTATTATACGTTTCGGAAATGCAAAAATGTGTAGGAGAATATACGTAACTAAATTGTAAAGCATTTTATACTTCGTGAAAGTAAAATGTAGGGGAAAATTAATTCTATTAGCTCCGCTTGAAAACATAAAATTTCAGGAAAATTTTAACAAAAGTGGAAATTTCAGCGTAGCGAAACTTTTATGCGAACGCCGTACCCTGCAAAATTGCTAAAAAATCATCTCGTGATCTCAAATATTATAAATTCATTAAGTTAACTATTTACCGATAAATACGTACTTCGAGACATTTCTTTTGTTTAGTCTATTGATCGCATTGTTTGCAAGAACAAAATAAAGCCACTGCAAGATGGCGGAACATTTTCGAATAAGATGAACACTTATATTTCATTAATTTCCATTTTTAATATATTTTCACAATCCAGGAGTTTATCGTAAAAAGGAAAATCGTCCGAAATATTCGTGAGTCAATGTTTGCGATGGCGGAATCGTTACGGTTAGCAATTTTCTTTGAAAACAACATTGCAACCGGTATAAACAATACGTTCTATTCGTGCAATTCGCGCAAACACGCGACTCATTGTATACGTACAGTGAAAACAAGGAACGCTCCGCACGATACATCTGGAGGCTGTCATTCATCCGGTAGTTATTTTGCAACCCGATAGGTAAAAAAACATCCGGGATCTGGACACTTCCGGTTTGCTCGTGATATCGCGGTTTTTATCCAGCCGTTAACCGATCTGACGCGTCATTTCCTGTTCCGGTCGGGAGTTTCGCGCAGAGAGAAAGAGAGGAAGAGAAGAGAGAAGGAAAAAGAATCTTTCGATCTGGTTTCGAGGACGAACATTTGCGAGATAAGAGACAATCGATAAAAATATATCGAGGACAGAGGGATGCGGGATCAAGTTCAGTGTGTGCTCGTAAATCGGAATCCATTTTAGAACCCGAGTTTCGTATCCGGGATTTCGAGTAGTACTCGTAACCAATAATATTTCGATAGTATAGTATCAGTTTCAAATCCTTCGCCTTCTCGCGATAACGGGGTACCTTACAAGTGTAAGGAGGTTTGACACGTCAATATCCTTTATTCACTCGCAGGAAACTGTTTATTTAATCAAAACAAATGGTAACATGGATTTGTTAACAAAATGCTAACGCAACGTATAAATCAATAATATTATACATAAAGTATAAATCAACAACAGGTAAATATATAAGTAATACATTTAGTCATCGACGTGGTGGTATAAACATTCTTACAATTCGGTCATCCTGATAAATTAATCGTCCTCGATTAAATGTATAGATACGATAGAAAAGATACTAAACTTAACTAAACATAATATTATGAAATTAAAACATTCTTACAAGGTATAAACATTCTTACACAAGTGAACTGTGGACTCCGTGCAAAATAAAAATTTTCATTCTATTTTATTTTCAATCATTTTAACAGGTCCCGTGCCGAGTTTTCGCTCGACAATTAATCAAGCTTATGTGTTTTGTTCGGGTCCCATGGAAATCACCGACACAAATTTCCCCTACACGGTTTTCACCGAAAATATTTCACCGACTCGAGATTTGACCGACAATAACTTTGGCCGGCAACGCCTTTAACCAAAAACGAATTTGATTGATAACAATGAATCTAAAATCGCTGTCGGTCAAATTCGTTGTCAATCAAAGTCGTTTTCGGTTAAAGGCGTTGTCGGCCAAAGATATCGTCGGTCAAATCTCCAGGTGATGATAGTGATGGGCACCATCGACTAATTACTATTTAGTTGCTACATACTATCGAATATATAGTCGATAGTTTTTAGTCGACTGAAATTTTGTTTTAGTGGTTATGTCTAGACTGCGGATTATAGTCTATGCCTACGTCTATACGTCTCATCTCTCACATATCATTATTTATCCTTTAATAATAATGCAGTATAAAGACAAAGTCTTAATGTACCTTTTAGAAAAATATCTGTTATTGACAGATATAATTATAAAATACTACTTTTTCTTTAGATTATGATTAAAATTTTATAATATAAGTATTGTTATTTAATAATTGTATAATATTTCTAGATAACACAATTGTTATTTGTGTTTATTGAACGAATTATTCGATATCGCTAATAAGTGAATGTATATGATAGTAAATCTTATAAAATCTATTCAAAACTCCCGCCCGTTAAAATTCAACCACTAGCTCGGCAACTCATTGAATTTAGTCGATAGTTTAAAAAATCAGTCGACTGAAAATAGTAGTTGGCTACTATCGATTTAGTCGATGGTACCCATCACTTATTGTTAGTCGGTGAAATGTTTTCGATGAAAACCGTGTCCGGAAAATTTGTGTAGGTGATTTCCATGGGACCCGTTTTGTTCTAAGCTGCATTTTTCTAATAATACCTTCTTCTTTTGCTGTACATATATGTATATGCTTTTAGCGCATTAAATAAATATGTCATCGTGTAACCACCAATGGTACACGCAACCTGAACGAATAGTTAAATTTTTGACTCAAAGTGATTTGACATGTGCAAATTGTATGATTCAGTGACTCAACCTGACCGTTTTCGGAATATAAATTTTCATAATGGCGAAGCCCGCTTGATCCCATTTTAATGGATTGGCTGCAACGGGTTAAACAATTTTTATCAGACGTATAATTTCAAAATTATTTGACGTGTGCAAATTACGTGATTTAATGACTCAGCCTGATCATTTTCTGAATAACGAATTTTCATAATGGCGAAACTTGCTTGATCCCATTAGCGTGCGAGGGATCGTTCGAAAATTCGCAATATCGCGCGGTCGGTTTTATTTTCACACCCATCGCCGTCGTAGGTGTTGATGAACGTCCATTATGCTCGGATCAACGACGAAATCCTGTTTTCTTTTCCGTAGCTGCTTTAAACGATCCGTGAACGCGTCATATCCGCTTCCGGCCAGTCGTGACAGATACTAGCCATGGGTTCCTCTCCGTTTCTACGAAAGATCTCTTTCACGAAGGTCAAGGTTCATTTAACGCGATCCCGCTACGGTGAGCTCCATGCACACTGCCCGGTTGAATGTAACGCGATACACTCGTCGGCGAGCCGATCGGTGCATAGTGTATTTGTAACGATGTAACTGTTACGGTGAAATAGGAGACTTCGTGAAGATCGATGTATGTATTTCACTTTCGCGAATCACTACTTAGACGTTTCAGAAACACAAAGTAATTTTATTTAAAGGTTTAATCATTTAATTAAAAACAGTTGAATAACTCGATACAGGATTTTTGGGATCTTATATGCTAACGGCTAATCTTATTTGGGGTGCAAGTTTTGGGACTGTTTCATGGTTCAAAGTATTGATAAATGTTTTTTTTTTTAAATAATCTCGATCGAAAATTGTTGCTAACAAAAATTTTTTTATGATTTCGGCGCCCAGATTCAATCAGTTGTTACTCGTACACTATTTGCAAAATATCACAAAATCTATTTTTCGACATTTCGATCTTCTTTTAGATCATTTTCAAGAAACATTATAAAAATTGCGTCTGTAAAACAATAATCCAAAATTAACCCTTAGCACTCGAGTGGCGCCTATGGGGCGCCACTAAAAATTGCTGTACTATTATTTAAATAATTGTTTACACTATCAGATATGTCGGTATCTAACCAATTACTACACATTTAAGTGAGATATTATATCAATTTCATATTTATCAAATTTAAAAAATCATAGAGAATGGAAATATTGTAGGTCAGAAGAAACGTTTAATTTTTAGAGTTAAAATAGCTCCGAGTGCAAAGGGTTAAGTTTTATACCGAGCGCCGAAATCATTTAAAAAATTTTGTTAATCAAAGTATTGAGTATTAAGTCAGTTGTGGAATTGGGCCTGGTGATATGTTTTGAGGGTCTTATCGTGCCAAAAGCCAAGAACAGGCTGTGGCCCTCTCGAAATAACAATCAGTAAGAAGAGTCAATGAATGGGGCCATACTGATGTTCCGAGTAATTCAGGAAGGAAGAAAAACCCTCCCAGGGCATGAAAAAAAAGGGTCTTATCGTACCGTGATATAACATCGGAGAAGGCGGAAAATGTACGCCCCCGTTAAAAAATACGAGGATTAGTCAAACAAAACTGTGGATTTAATGCATTTATGTATAAAACGGTGCACAGTGGTCCGGGCGATTGATCTAGCAGTTCATTAAGATTTTAGCATTCTAAAAAAGACGATAACTTTTTTAATATTGTACTATACGATTTGAACCTTTTTGGGGCAGCTACAGGATGAGAAAAACAAATTTGTCAGAAATTGCAATTGATCGGAATTGTAGAAAAATACTAAAGAATCGGATTTTACTACTTTTTATGTGGGCATATATTGAAAATTGAAAAACTACGTTTTATAGATCTGTGTCAATTATACGTATGCACTGTGAAAGTTTCATCGAAATCGGTTGATGCAGAAAAAAATTACAGACATTGAAAGATGTACGAATACTTAGTTTTTGAAGAAATTTTCAGAATATGTTTAATTGGCACATATCTACAAAACGTAGTTTTCCAATTTTCAATATAGGCCCTCAGAAAAAAATTGTAAAATGCAACTTTCAGTATTTTTTCTACAATTCCAATTAATTGCAATTTTTGACAAAATTTTGTTTTCACATCCTGTAGCAATCTAATTGCTCTAGTTTCTCCAAAAACGTTCAAATCGTATAGTCAATATTAAAAAAGTTATCGTCTTTTTAAGAGTGTCCGAATATTAGTGGGAGTCACTGTATATTCAATTGTAAACCATGTGGTCGTTAATGACCTAGCTGTTAATGTGACCACATTAAAATAAACCATAAATAAATAATTGAATAAATAAATATAGGTCGTTGGATTCGTTTTGACGTCAGCTACAATATTATTTTTTTTATATTAGCTACAGTATTATGTAGTCAAAAATATATATTGATTTTTAAAAGTTAAAAGTGACCTTAATTTTTTATAGGATAAAGAATTTAAAAAAAAAAATTCTAATTCTTTTAATTTCTATTTAAAAGATTTCTCATTATCGAAATTGCCTGAAAAATCATGTTCAGTTTAGAAATAAACAATAATTCATAACGGTATTTCTGAAATGTTGATTTCTAATATTGAAATTGACACAAACAAATTTTATTTTGTTATTGTCTAGTAATGAGTCAACGGAAATTTCTATGCATCTTTAACAGTTACAATAGTTTCGAAATAGTTACATAATACACACGAAATAATCATATTAGCAGAAATTTGAATAAGACCTCGGCGACACACAGTGGTCCGGATCGAAAAAGTTGGTCTCATTTAGCTCAAAAGTCAACTTTCTCATATCGATTTCTAACAAATTTGTATTGCTTCCTAAATGTTCGTCAACCTCGAAAATGAAAAAATTAATACTGTTTACCAAGAACTGTAATTAGGGCGAATGCTTAAAGGTAGACTGTTTAGAGATAGTACTTTTCATCAAGAAAATTGCTTCTCTTCTTCGAGGTGCCCTGATGACACCACTTAATATTTCTTAATTTTTTTTTTTTTACGATGAAGTGCACTCTTTTGTGTTATAAAATCAACATCGACACTAAAAATTATTCTTCACAATATGTTAAAAAATAATATTCAATGAAGTAAAAAAATTTGCCAAATTTTTTACATTTGACAACGAATATCTAGGAAGTCCCAACGAGTCCCGTTTTGTAACAAATTGCATCATTTTCAGCATACTTTCCCGAATATAATTATGTAAGAAACATGTCCCCCCTCGTCCCACTTTGCAAATTATCATTGTTCAAAGCTGTCAATGTTACTTCGTGACGAGTTTCGCTTGCGTAAACGGGCTCGTATGACTGATCAAATGTCTTCCAAATATGAACATTATAAGAAATAAATAGAGTAAAGATATATGTAAATTAACTTCGATAGTCACTTTTATTTAAAAAAAATATGTGTGTGATAGTTTCTTAGCGTTCTCGCTGCATTTATTTCTATCGTTAAAACCTTGTGCAGCGTTCGAAAACTCTTCTTGTTCAAATAGAACCACAAAAATAACGGGATTATCAAGGAATATGAAATTTGAATATATTGAGGACAGAGTTGGGCAGTAATTGATTACATGAGTAATTAATTTCATCTGCAATTATATGAGCAAAAGTGGACTACAATTTTAAACAATTTAGAGCAAAAAATGCAAGAAAAATGTCAAGATTATGCCCGAATAAGGATATATTTTTTAGATTATTATTAACATCTGACCCGTACATGTCACGATTAAGATTAACATGTAAGAGAAAACCTAAAGAACTGAATCCTGAGGCAGTAGAGTTATTAATTAACTAAGTCAATCGATCATCATAGATCATCACGAAAGACAAATTATGGTATGTTTATTTTATTAGCTTACTTTTTTGATTTGTAGTAACATTGACTGATAATGTTAGTGCTATTTTATTCGCAATATGTATTTGAAATATCCCTTTTTTTACACAGGAAAGTATTCGTTTGTGTGTTAAATATTAACACCAACACTAAAAATTATTGTTCACAAAAAGTATAAAAAAGGTTGGAAAAACTATATTTGAACAATTCATTTTTCAATCAAAAATATCAATGAAAAGTTAGTATAAATTATTGTTTAACAAATGAAAAAATTATGAATTACACATAGTTAAAAATGATTATTTTTTAAATATTTTTAGTGAAAATTTCATTGCAATATCTCTACTGGTTCAAAAGTTATAACAAAATGAGACCAACTTTTTCGATCCGGACCACTGTGCGACACGACGCACTGTGGGCAAATCGGACGAAATCTGCGACAAAATCAAAGAACATTCGATAGAAATGAGATACAGCAATGATATTTTTTTAAAACGATAGCTGAAACTTTGCGAAATATGGAATAATTATGGAGATTATGCTACGAACGTTGTTTAACTTTGATAAAATTCGTTAAACTTGCACAATTTTAAGAAAATCGTGGTTTTTTAATACCCTGCGCGGAACAAATTTTTTTTGAACATGCTATACATCATTTCCCGTAGATTTTTTCCCATTGATTTCAAATCTGGCCTCAAAATTTGTCTACGACCTCCGGATTTTGCAAAAAGTTGAATTATTGTTAAAAATTTACATTTTTATTTTTTCAACGTTAAAAACATTCGTGCCATAATCTCCCTATTTTTACATATTCTACAAAGTTTCAGCTTTAATTTAAAAAAATTTTCATCGCTCTATCTCATTTCTATCGAAAGTTTTCTGATTTTGTCGCCGATTTCATCCTAATTGCCCACTGTGCGCCGTAGCTTACTCAAAGTGTATAAAGTGGCATTATTTATTTATTTATTTATTAATGGTTTATTTTTTTAATGTGTTCGCATTAACATGTAGGTAATTAGCGACCACATGGTTTAAAAGTGGCATTATTGTTTCTTGTCACTTATCAAATATTCCAGTCCTGCATGTATGTACAACGTTTTCAGTGTTCTGCCACGAAACGGAAACGGTTCCGAAAATGTACATGGCGAGGAATTTCGGTATTTTAAAACCGTTAGACTTTATTTCGGCGAACGTAATGTTACGTAACATTCCGCGAACGTTAGCCGAGACACTAACATAGCTGGTTCTTCTTCTTTCTTTTTTACATGGAATTTTTTCGCAACCGCGCTTCGGTCAGTACTGGAAATTGCGGAGTGATCTCGTACCGTGTGGAAGGACTTGTAAACATATCTTCGTCGATGTGGAATTGCGACGAAAAATATTTTCGCAGTAATATTCATTTCGTAATCGTTCTACTGACGCCATTTCATACGTTTTAATTTATTATAATGTAGATAAGTACAGTGAAGCAGGTAAATATATAAATGAAAAAGCAATGGTTCTAAAAAATGCTTGGACTAAGTCTTTAAATTATAAAAACTCGGTAAAAAGAATATACGTATGGCAATAAATCTGCACTCATTTTAGAGCTTGAAGCCTCTACTTTAATTACTCATTGAATCGTGGTAGATGTTTTGAGATGCAAAATTAATTTCACAAGTAATTAGAATGTTGACTCTTATTCAATTGTGTCGAGTTTTTGTAACAAACTGAATACATACAGTATTGTAAGTTGTAATCGCATATTCCAGATTGTAGCATTCGACTTTCAAGATAAATTAACTTCAGCATGGACTGCAAATTTCATTCTTTTTGTTCTACTGACGCCATTTCATACGTTTTAATTTATTATAATGTAGATAACTACAGTCAAGCAGGTAAATATATAAATGAAAAAGCAATGGTTCCAAAAAATGCTTGGACTAAATCTTTAAGTTATAAAAACTCGATAAAAAGAATATACGTATGACAATAAATCTGCACTCATTTTAGAGCTTGAAGCCTCTACTTTAATTATTTAGTGAATGGTGTGGGTGTTTTGAAATGCAAAATTAATTCCACAAGTAATTAGAATGTTTGACTCTTATTCAATTGTGTCAAGTTTTTGTAACAAACTGAATCTATACAGTATTGTAAGTTGTAATCGCATATTCCAGATTGTAGCATTCGACTTTCAAGATAAATTAACTGCAGCATGGACTGCGAATTTCATTCGTTTTGTTCTACTTCGATTGAATGAAGCAATGTATCGATGACCTTGATGTAAAAGCATGAATGAAGAAGATACAAAAGAGTAAATGAGGACAACACTTTCTCGTTGACACGAGATCAAGGTTTGACCTCTTGAAAATCTATATAATATCGGATACAAATAATTAATTACTTTTCATATACAATACGGAATTGTGGAACGCGAGCTTCAGTCGCCGTGATTATAAAGCTATGTCAGCCGCAGAACTTTTATAATTAAATTATGAGCATACGTAAACATATACAGATTCCCATTTATCGAGCTGAAAATAATTTGAAAAGTTCGTTATGCACTGGCCTTCATTCTACCGCGCATACATCTGCAATAGGATAACAATTTCTCTTTCAACTAGTTGTTATATAAGACTGGTTACAATACTTTTTATTACTTTTACTATTTTTTCTCTACACGATAGGTGATTTTGGAGCATTATAATAAACTGTCTTTTGATACATACAAGTCAAGATGATTAATAGGAGCAGATGCTCTACTATATAATTGTCCAGTTACAGTACAAGTAGACTTTATCAATATATTTTATTAGATTTATTGTATTCGTCAGATTGTATGCATTTATGACAAAAATATTAGTTTGGTAATTATTATAAATATAAATTATTAACAGGGAATCATTAACACTGAATCATTAACACTGTGCTTATCATTGACACTATATTAATTATTAACCTACCGACCATCAAAAGTGACTACATAATATAGTACCATAATGTGTATGGTATTATAAAAATAATATTATGATCGATTAAAGTACATTGTTTAAAGAAATTTTTATTTCACCTTAAAATACCGAAATTACTTTCTTACGAACCCAATACAATACATACTGGAGTCATGAAGTGTATTCAATCAATTTCCATGCAAACACCTTCACAATCTCAATAATTGTCAAATAAAAAATCTAAAATGAGTCATTTGACCCCTCGTGGAAGGTTTAGTGTTAAAGGAGAAAAGAAATTTTTTATTTGGCTGCTGTTTATTGCGATTGATACGAACAATTTTTATTTCTCATAAAAATACGCCGTCTCTTTATCAAAATTAGTTGAAATGAAAAATAATATTCAATACACCACGTTTTTAAGACGGTCTAAAAAGTATAAAATAATTTTTCCTAGCCCCATACAGATAGTCCTGAATATTTGTGATCGTGAATTTGTAACAGCTAAAAAAATACTTGTACGATATAAAACGAAAAACATGGGGCGCATTCAATAAATAAAATTGATGCATGAATAGTTCTACACCTAAGACACTAACAATTTTATTGCACTGCAAATGATATGAACTGTTGTGTGAGTTTTCTCAACGGCAGCTACTCTCTACACTCCTTACTATTATCTTACGCCTTCGTTTTAAATCTTACAAGTATTGTCATGGCTATTAAAAATTCACAATCACAAATATTCAGGACTATCTGTATGGGGCTAGGAAAAATTATTTTATACTTTTTAGTCCGTCTTAAAAACGTGGTGTATTAAAAAGATTCTTGTATTTAAATAATTATTTTCTGTTTTTTAGACGAACAGACAGACAAGAAAGTGAGTTAATATTGAACTATCATCCAGTTCTGAGCTATGTTTAAAGTTTTCAAGTCTCTAGCAGGTCGGGAAATTAGTTTAAAATCAATTGCAAAATTAGTGCCGAACAGACAAGAAAGCGAGTTAATAAAAACGTGAAATGCTCGATAAAACGGAAGAGCGGGTTTAAGTATTGGTCATTGGTTCTCTCGATTGAAACTGCTAACGCGATGAATGAAACTACTCGGAAAAGGTAAACGTGGAATTCTAATATAAGAGAAAACCTTGTATCGAAGATAGAAAGATATTTCCTCGCCATCGCTGAATAATTAAACGTCACGTCCGGTTTCCGGTCGCGACACACCGGAAAATCGGCATCCTTCAGCGTACGCACACCTTACGAGCTCTCCTTCTTTCTCTCTCACTCCGTCTATTCTTCTCTGTGTTATAAATCCATGCGTAAGCGAAGAACAATCGATGATTAATCGGAGCGCGAGCGCCGCGGAATGCATAATTGCGAAACGAGCAGAAAAGAGATTGCTTGCGTTTCACTTTGAGAACTAGTGTGCAGTACCGTACGCCGCGCGCCGTTCTGACAGTAGAAATCCTTGCCGTATACACGTCCGTTTCTTTTTACAACTGCTCGAGCATTGGGTCATTAGAACGTTGACTTCTTTTTATACTCTGTAACTTATCTGTATAATTTATTATATCAATCGCGCGGTTTATTCAATTTTTAACACCTTCATGAAGATTTCAAAACGAGTCTACAAAACATGTCACTTATCTCTTTCAAGTCGAAATGAAGTTTTGTTAGACTACGATCAATAGACTGTGGATTTTTATGCAAATAGATCCAAAGCGGACAAAATTGAAATTTCCTTTTTCTACCAATATGAAATTCTTTTGTTTTTTTTTTTTATGAGCAATATGTTCATTGTGCAGGAGAAAGAAGTTCTAATTTTATTGTGAATGGGAATGTAAATGTGAATGTAATTATTGCGAATCAGCAATCATTTTCCAACTACCGAATAAATTATTTGGAAATATGGATGGATATATATGGACTTTAATTAGTGTGACGCGCAAGAATTTCCAGTAATTGGATTGTAAACAGCGTCGTTTAACCAGTTGGTGAATTATTAATTGTACAATTTAGGTCAAATTTCGTCGAACAAGGAACCTTTATTATGATGCCTATATTATTACAAGGATTCGTAAATTAATTAAATATTGATTGTGTGTTGGCAAGGTTTGGTCTTCTACTTGGTTGGTCGTATGTATATATACAGGGTGAGTCACCAAACGTTAGCACCTCAAATATCTTTGCTGTTTCTAAAGATACGTAAAATATGGTAAGAACAAAGTTGAATGGTACAATGGGGCTGACACGATGCAAAAAAAAATGTTGTTTTTACGTCATTTTTTTGGAGATATCAAGGTCACCTTCATTTTTTTAAATGGAATGAGGTATTTTTTAATACATCAATCGATGCAGCTGGACATTCGTTATAAAAAAGTACCAACCTATGTATGTCGAAAAGTTAGTAATTCAGGAGATATTTCAATTTAAATAACTATTCAAAAATATCATTGCAATCGTACTAAGACGTCAACGTTTCATTACTAGTGTAACTAGTATGTTACTGTATAAATATATATATATATATATATATATATATATATATATATATGTGTGTGTGTGTGTGTGTGTGTGTGTGTATATATATAAATTATATCCAAAAATTATTTGAACACTAAACGCCCGATTCTCGAAAAATTGCCTACATTTAAACTCTGATAATTTCGTAAAAACTGATCGCACGACAATGAATTTGGACTGATTTTAAAGTTAGAAGCCTCTAGTTTAATCCATCGTTTAGTTTATTCCATTAATTTTTCCCATGATGCAACGGACCAGAAACTGATAAAGCGTACTTTCTCAGAAATGTTATAAATTGTAAGAATGTTGAATATTTGTGTTACATATCTTTGAAATTTAAGTGGAGCGCCTTTTAATCCAAAAGGCATACGTATATATTCGTATTGCCCTAACGGAGTTACAAACGATGTATATTTTAATGATTCTTCGTCCATTTTTATATGAAAAAAGCCATCTTTTAAATCCAAAAACGTAAAATACTTTTTCCTTCCTAACAAATCGAGTTGGTCCGCGATTAAAGGTAATGGAAAATTATCACGTAGTGTAACTTTATTCAATTTCCGAAAATCAACACACATTTGTGTTTCCAGTTAATCGAGGACGATTAACTGTTCAGGATGGCCGAATTGTAAGAATGTTGAATATTTGTGTTTGACCGTTATATATACTTTTAATGATTTATACGTTATGTATATTTTTATCGATTTGTATAATACGGGTTTTGTTAACATGTTTGCGTGATGTTTTGGTTTTCTTTTAAATAAATGTTGCTGACAGTTCCAAATCAGCAAAGAACGAATAAAGAAATGTTTGTCATAAATGAATTTTCTGCAGATGTAAAAATTGAAGTTTCCTCTTCGCAACGACGCCTTGAAAATTGATGTACGACTTGTTTGATTCACTTTGTCGTAATTTGAGTGAGAGTTGTGCCGCCAACTTTACGCGACCGAATTTGTTCTTCATTTTCATTCGATAAAACAGTGGAAAAATATCGTGCTTAAATTTTTAAGGAGTCGTAAGGACAAGACTTCAAATTCATGGCACTTTCATTTACTAGAGAAATTTTTGAAAATATTTGGAGACGTTTGAATTTCCATCAATTTTTTATGAAAAATAGGTCTTTACAGAAACATCTAGGTGTACGGTAGTGCACTAGCCTAGTTCTCGTATTACTTCCTTTTACACGAAACAACTTAGCCGTTTTTGTAGAGGCTTATAACTTGGCACTGGAGAAAGATGGAGAGATAAAATTTCGTACACTTGTTAAATACTATCATGTCTCAATATTGACAAAACATGAATCTTCCAACATTAGTAGGTTCCAAGATATAGGACCTCAAAAATCGCTAAATTTCTCACTGACTGACAGATCATCAAAACCTTTTGGCTACTTCCCATTGACCTACAAGCTTAAAATTTGGTAAATAGGCCCACCATAACAAACACTCAAAGGAATAATTATCAAAGTTTAAAGTTTTACATCTTAAAGGGGTTGTATTAAAAAAAAAACATTACGAAATGGATATGTAGGATAGAACATAACAGCATAACATACATAAGTATACGTTTTATTAGCTTCGAAGTCGCAACAAATACTGATGAAAAAAACAATTTCAACAAAAATTGATGAAATCCCAAGAAAACCATCCTGTTTCCTGCCAAGTTCGTTACTCTAGAAATACCTCTTGCAATACTGAAAACAGCGTTTGTAAAAATTAGTTTAAAAGAACGCTATTTAATTTTTAAAGAATTACATGGAGAGCTAAATTATTCAAACTTGGCCGTTACTTTTTAAACCAATGGCCATAAAACGTGTTTGATAGCGACCAAGAAATAATAAATAAATAGCGTTCTTTTAAACTAATTTTTAAAACGCTTCTTTCAGTATAGCAAGAGATATTTCTAAGCTAACGAACTTGGCCGTATTTTGTTTGATCTCACAACTTTTTACGGCCATAGAGAACTTGGCTCCTGTTTACAGGATGTTTTTCTTGGGATCTGAAATAACAAGAATAGTGAATTGGACGATGCTCGCAGAAGACAAGGTAATTCTTTGAGCAGTATCTTAAACAGGCTTGGAGGAGCAAAAGGTTGCAGCGGACAGGGATTGATTTTCTATTCAAGAGGTACACGAGGCAGAGCAAGAAGCAAACAAAAGGTACGAGGAGTCTGAAGGATCGGGAGGGACCGTGGAAGAACCGCGGGGTCCAGGCGACCGCTTCTCCGAATCGGCATTTAGAGGTTCATCCGGCTTCCCTCTTAGGACCCCTAGGTCGTTACTTCCGCTACGGCAGCGTTTGCCGAGCATTGTTTCCTTATACGTTTCGGGATAGTCAACGCCCGGTGGAAGGAAACATTTTTGGCGCTTCCCGTCGTTAACCGGAAACTAATTTTACATTTCGTTCTAACCGAAAATCCTCGCGCGCGACCGTATAGAGAAACCTGCGAAGTGTTCGTTAACAGCCGTTATTCCGCACGGAAATCAGCGATCGGATTGCTACCGAGATTCCGCGACCGTTGCACAGTGCTGTATTTGCCTCGAAAAGTTGGCACAAATAACGATCTTTCAAATCTCGCGTAAGATGAACAAATTTTGGTTGTCTGAGCCATTGGAATGTACAGGGTATTTCGTTTATCTAAAAACGGAAATATCTCGTGACGCACTGAAGTTTCAAAAAAAAATGATTAAGTATAATCGTTAGTCCCTGGGTAACAATAACTGCATATAAACATTTATTCATTCTATTAATAATTTGAACAAGTCACAAGTATAATCGTTAATCCCTGGGTAAAAGTAACTACATGCAAACATTTATTCATTCTCTTAATAATTTGAACAAGTCACAAGTATAAACGTTAGACCCTGGGTAATAATAACAGCATATAAACATTTATTCATCCTCTTAATAATTTGAACAAGTTACAAGTATAATCGTTAATCCCTGGGTAAAAAAGTAACTACATGCAAACATTTATTCATTCTCTTAATAATTTGAACAAGTCACAAGTATAATCGTTAATCCCTGGGTAAAAGTAACTACATGCAAACATTTATTCATTCTATTAATAACTTGAACAAGTCACAAGTATAATCGTTAATCCCTGGGTAAAAGTAACTACATGCAAACATTTATTCATTCTCTTAATGATTTGAACAAGTCACAAGTATAATCGTTAGTCCCTGGGTAATAATAACTCCATATAAACATTTATTCATCCTCTTAATAATTTGAACAAGTTACAAGTATAATCGTTAATCCCTGGGTAAAAAAGTAACTACATGCAAACATTTATTCATTCTCTTAATAATTTGAACAAGTCACAAGTATAATCGTTAATCCCTGGGTAAAAGTAACTACATGCAAACATTTATTCATTCTCTTAATAATCGAACAAGTCACAAGTATAATCGTTAATCCCTGGGTAACAATAACTTCATATAAATATTTATTCATTCTCTTAATAGTTTGAACAAGTCACAAGTATAATCGTTAATCCCTGGGTAACAATAACTGCAGATAAACATTTATTCATTCTCTTAATAATTTGACCTAGTCACAAGTATAATCGTTAATCCCTGGGTAACAATAACTGCATATAATTATTTATTCATTCTCTTAATAATTTGAACAAGTCACAAGTATAATATAATCATGTTCTTAAGTTGTTCTGATATTTTCACTATTTCGTGTTCGATCTACTCATTGTTGTCACAAATGCATAAAATCCGCATGACTATCAGAAGTCGGAAAAAATTGTTCTCTGTACCTGACATATTTCTAGCTATTAATAAATGAGGAGAATCGTTTTACCAATTTCCCGAGACATCTTATCGAGCCAGTCATTAATACTTGCATTTCCCCAACGTATTCCGATAATTCTTGACGACCGTCTACGAGAGAATCGAATACAATAGAAGCGAAATAGGATGAAACGAATCGTACGATAACAATGCTAATTATAACAAGGCGGTAAATCAGTTTATTTGCAGCGCGGGAAATAAATCCATAATAAGGAGTGAACAGAGAATGAAGTCACATTAATGGAACCGTCTTGACGGAAAAGGATGTTCCAGGGACGTGGACCGATAATATGATTAAACGAATACGATTGAATAATAAGAAGGTTGCAGAGAACAAGAATCCACGTAGTGAATGATAGCTATATCGCTACGTTAAACGGAATATTTTTTTTTTTTATTTAAGTTTAACCAGACCCTTAAACGGAATATGTTTGTTAACATACATTTTTCTTTTCGTTTTTATCCAAATAACGTCAATAGTTTTATTAATATGTGATAGATATATAATTCAGCACTAAAGAAAGGTTTAACAATAATAATTCACAGTAAATGAATTATTACAGTTATTGTAAGGCAGACATTTCTGAACTGATCGACAATCTTAATGATGCTTAGAAGTCAATAAATGATTATTAGACTGCGGAACTTTATACATTTATGAAGAAATCGGTAGGGTCAAATGTGAAACAGTAAAAGATTCTAAAATGTTGCTTTTAATGCAACAAAGTCGTTAAGGGATGAAATTAATTTTTATGATATTCCTGCTTTCCACAATCAATGTAAAACATTTTTATTTTGCATAAACATCCACAGTCTAATGATTATTAAAAAGTAACTAGTCATGATTAGACTGTGAGTCATGGAAAATAAAAAAATTTCCTGAGTTGATCGTGAAAAACAGAAGTTAAATGAAACTATAATTCTTCTTCTTCTTCGGTCGCTGCAGATATTCATAATTGTACAATTGCAATCGCAATAAGACCTCCGCGTCATCTTTTCCCAAGCAGACGCGACACAGTGTGCCGTGTAGCATGAGTTTCGGATTATTGTAACGGTCGATGAAATCACTGAGAGAAATATAATACATATTAGGTTACGGCGTATATTTCTCGGTGGAGTCACTCATGACTAATCTATGGATTTTTGTGCATTCGTAGATATCACAGAAATATTTCCAACAGCAAAGTGAACACTTCTGTCGAATTCAATGCTGTGTTTGGTTATTTTGTAACCACACAAATTATTAAGTAAACGCTGAACAAATCATGTACTGAAATGAAAACTTGTATAATGAATTCCTCTATGTATAATGCAGTCGACTTGTCACAGCAGACAGATTTTATGTATTTATACTGGTTTATTTATAATGGCAGCTTGTAATAGCAGCCCTTTCAATCATTACAATAGTTTTCAAACTTTCAATTCAAAGCTAAACCTCCTTTCAAATTTATACAAATAAAATCATTTCTCTTCGTGCAATGCGATATAAATTTACAGCGTGAAATTGTCTGCAAAAAGTCCACCTCTCATTTTACCACGCTTATATTGGCTTGCCGTGTTGTTTGTTGTATGCGTCAAATTTTTTAATCGAATTTTAAACCACTTTCCGATGAGCCAGAAACTTGAAACTTTAAACATATTTCAGAACTGGATGACAATGCAATATTAAAAAACAAACTTTTTTTTAAACTGGCTGTTTAAGAGATAAAAAAATCTCAGCAGAGTATCTCATCGGGAATCGAACCCGGGCCCTTACTAGGGCTCATCCCCTCATTCTATCTCTCGTATTTCCATATCTTGTGTTTCTATATGTTAATAATTTTTTTAGATATTAGTAACTATAAATAAAAGCGTGAAGCGGCAGATTACGTTAATATAGTATAGCGCTCCACGCTTTTATTTATAGTCACAAATATCTAAAAAAATTATGATCTCCTTTTTAGTGTATTTTAATATAAGCGTGGTTTTTTAAAAATTTTTATATAGTTTTACGTTAACGTAATGCTTCTGCAACTACTTTTCACACCAAGTGAAAAGTCACGTTTTACTGAAATTGGATACACAAGAAACAACGCGTGTAAAAAGTAAAGTTGCCTATTTACGGCTGCAAACCCTCGAATTATTAAATCGCGTGAAACGGAACGGCTTGGCAACGATCAACGTGTAATCACGCTTTCATTAGACTGATTCACCGGCGCGTTACGACGCGGCGTGAGAACTGTAAGAACCCAACCGAAATGCATGCGTGGACATATATACACGTATGATGGCAACTCTTTTTAGGAAGAACGTGAGACAGGAATTACGCGTCGGCGGGCCGTGTTAAAAGAGAAGACGAAACACGTGTGTTTCTGGAAGAAATGTTCTTAACCGCGGCCGGAATTCCTCGTAACGATCCCTCCGTTTCCTCCCGTGCATAATTCATCGGTGACTCGAAATCCCTGTACGGTACGTTCAGCACGTACCACGTAATCTCGGACGCTCGTGAAACAATAACATTCCTTGTTCCGTTGCTCGCTAATAAGGCGCAGCTTTCGCGATCCGCGAGCTGCTTAACCCGTTAACCCATCCGACCCGAGTTTTTTTCGATTAGGTTGTTGCGTATGTGAATGGTTCATCTCCTTCTCTGAAACCACAGGTTTTTAAAAATAAGTTTGCGAACGACCTTATTTAAATTCGTCAGTTCAACCAAGTTAGGGATATACAGTGACTCCCACTAATATTCAGACACTTTTAGAAAGACGATAACTTTTTTAATATTGTAATATACGATTTTGTAAGGAGGAGACTCAAAATGGCGTATTAATTCTTTATCCGTTCCTTGCTCGTTAGGAACTGTCTCTAATGTTTATTTTTTAACAAAATCAAAACGTTACGTACATTTGACGCAATGTACCAATCGATAAAAACATATATACAACGCATAAATCAATAAAAACATATACAGTGGTTAAATATATGACATGGTATGAATACGGTGGTATAACATTCTTACAATTCGGCAATTTGTTAACAAAACACGCAATGTATCGATCGATAAAAAACATATATACAACGCATAAATTAATAAAAGCATATATATATAATGGTTAAACATATGACATGGCATGTATACGGTGGTATAAATATTCTTACAATTTGAACTTTTTTGGGGAAACTAGAGCAATTAGTTTGCTACAGGATGTGAAAACAAAATTTTGTCATAAATTGCAATTGATCGGAATTGTAGAAAAAATACTAAAAGTTGCATTTTACAACTTTTTTATGTGCGACTATATTAAAAATTGAAAAGATTACGTTTTGTAGATCTGTGTCAATTTCAACTAATGTGTCCACAAAAGCTCCCCTTAAAAATGAATAATTGGAGCTGAAAAATAAAACAATAGGATTTCATTTCGACATACAGTGACTCCCACTAAAATTCGGACACTCTTAAAAAGATTTTTTTAATATTGTACTATACGATTTGAACTTTTTTGGGGAAACTAGAGCAATTAATTTGCTACAGGATGTGAAAACAAAATTTTGTCAAAAATTGCAATTGATCGGAATTGTAGAAAAAATGCTAAAAGTAGCATTTTACAATTTTTTTTATGTGCGACTATATTGAAAATAGAAAAACTACGTTTCATAGATTTGTGTCAATTAAATAGCGTTCTTTTAAACTAATTTTTACAAACTCTGTTTTCAGTATTGCAAGAGGTATTTCTAAAGTAACGAACTTGGCCGTATTTTGTTTGATCTCACAATTTTTTATGGCCATAGGAACTTGACTCCTGTTTACAGGATGTTCTTGTTGGGATATAATTGACACAAATCTACAAAACGTAGATTTTCAATTTTCAATATAGTCGCACATAAAAAAGTTGTCAAATGCAAGTTTTAGTATTTTTTCTACAACTCCGATCAATTGCAATTTTTGACTAAATTTTGTTTTCACAACCTGTAGGAAATTAATTGCTTTAGCTTCCCAAAAAAGTTCAAATAGTATAGTACAATATTAAAAAAGTTATTGTCTTTTTAAGAGTGTCCGCATATTAGTGGGAGTTACTGTATGTAATCAATATTTTACGATATTGGTTTTTGTTTTTCTTCGATAAGCGATACACTCTGTCTGTGCGAAAGAAGGAAGCACTCCGTTATATTTAATAAAAAAGCATAAAAATCAAATATGATAAGAACACAGTAAGTTTTGAAAAAGGAATCCGCTGTTTAATTGGATAGTTGTCAGAATTTACTGCGGATTATCTAATACTTCAAACGCAATAAATCAATCATAGTACAATAAAATTTCTATATAAAGATATTGTTTGTCATTATATTTTATATAATTATACTGGGAGCTTCTCCCTTTTGCACAGTAGTGTACATACACATATTGTGTGCAAATTAATCCGTGGCCTCTCTTCGTGAATCTATTGATTATTTAAAAACAATCATATTAGATTTACTTCATATTACTCAGGTACGGAGGGCGAAAGATTTGGATTTAAAATAAAGATACAACTGATTAATTTTGGAAATCATAGCTGTTTTCAAAATTAGTATCGATCAAGAAACTATATTTTACAAAACAAACTATTCCATAGCGTAGAGGATTAATAAGCATAATCACAGTACACAAATTGCAAATATAATTTCTATCTTATAATAAAAAGTATATTGCTGAAACATTAGTCTTTCGAAATACATTTTGATTAAAACACTTGAAACGGTACGGCTATCGAGGACAAAATCGAATACGTATTTACAGTTGCAAAGGGTTAATATACATGTCCAAACTACATAATTCTAAATAAGTCAATATGAACATGAAAAAAAAATATTTGGAACATTAGTCTTTCCAAATACATTTTGCATAAAACACTTGAAACGATACGGCTATTAAAAGCAAAATCGAATACGTATTTATACTGCAAAGGGTTAATATACATAACTAAAGTACATAATTCTAAATAAGTCAATATCAACACGAAAAAAAGATTTGAAACATTAGTCTTTCCAAATACATTTTGAATAAAACACTTGAAACGGTACGGCTTTTAAGAGCAAAATCGAATACGTATTTATACTGCAAAGGGTTAATATACATAACTAAAGTACATAATTCTAAATAAGTCAATATCAACACGAAAAAAAGATTTGAAACATTAGTCTTTCCAAATACATTTTGAATAAAACACTTGAAACGATATGGCTATTAAGAGCAAAATCGAATACGTATTTACAGTTGCAAAGGGTTAATATACATGTCCAAACTACATAATTCTAAATAAGTCAATATGAACATGAAAAAAAAATATTTGGAACATTAGTCTTTCCAAAAACATTTTGCATAAAACACTTGAAACGATACGGCTATTAAAAGCAAAATCGAATACGTATTTATACTGCAAAGGGTTAATATACATAACTAAAGTACATAATTCTAAATAAGTCAATATCAACACGAAAAAAAGATTTGAAACATTAGTCTTTCCAAATACATTTTGAATAAAACACTTGAAACGGTACGGCTTTTAAGAGCAAAATCGAATACGTATTTATAGTTGCAAAGGGTTAATATACATAACTAAAGTACATAATTCTAAATAAGTCAATATGAACATGAAAAAAAAATATTTGGAACATTAGTCTTTCCAAATACATTTTGCATAAAACACTTGAAACGATATGGCTATTAAGAGCAAAATCGAATACGTATTTACAGTTGCAAAGGGTTAATATACATGTCCAAACTACATAATTCTAAATAAGTCAATATGAACATGAAAAAAAAATATTTGGAACATTAGTCTTTCCAAAAACATTTTGCATAAAACACTTGAAACGATACGGCTATTAAAAGCAAAATCGAATACGTATTTATACTGCAAAGGGTTAATATACATAACTAAAGTACATAATTCTAAATAAGTCAATATCAACACGAAAAAAAGATTTGAAACATTAGTCTTTCCAAATACATTTTGAATAAAATACTTGAAACGGTACGGCTTTTAAGAGCAAAATCGAATACGTATTTATAGTTGCAAAAGGTTAATATACATAACCAAAGTACATAATTCTAAATAAGTCAATATTAACACGAAAAAAAAAATATTTGAAACATTAGTCTTTCCAAATTCATTTTGAATAAAACACTTGAAATGGTACGGCTATTAAGAGCAAAATCGAATACGTATTTATATTGCAAAGGGTAAATATACGTGATCAAAGTATATTATTCTAAACTGTAAACAAATCAATATCAATATCAAAAAATATATTTGTACAATTCTTTCGAAGTACATTATAAATAAAACACTTGGGATCACAGTTATTCATAACAATATGACGAAATAAATGTAAAGAGCAGACGAAACTTTAGATACCCGGCGCGGCGTATCGTTGCGTTGTAAATAAGTTCGCTCGCTTTCTTCAGCTTGTGGAGCTCTGAATGAGTCACCGTTCGTAATTTTATTCTGAGCAATTATTCATTTTACCCCGGAATACGACCGAACACGCCGGATAGCGGATTATATTCTTAAAGTGAAGCGGAAGTACGCCCACGTCTGGAGGCAGAGGGCTTCGTTCGTTAAGCGGGTTCCTCGTGTGTTGTAACACTGCCAGACTGAACGTCGGGAACACACGTAATTAGTGACTAATTAGCGATACGAGTGTGACGATTACACCGTAAACGAGCCATGGACTTCTTATCCAGCGGTGCGGTGGCCGGATGCACATCATCGATCGGACTAATAATATTTTCGGAGCAGATGCGCCTTCCGTCCGGTCCAGCGTAGCGGAAGTACTCTGAATTGTATACTAAACGAGCAACGTGGTCCGACTACTCGGTTTTTAAATATCAGATTACGCTAGATTTGCTCTGCCGGTGAAAATAATAGAATTGGAGCTCGTTATCAATGGAACAGGGTGATGCTATTTTCCAAGAATGCAATCAGACTTGGTCGGTTAGTTGTAGAAATTATTTTTGCTGCGCTTCAATTATTTCTTCGTCAATTATCACAGTGACCTGGTTTTACGCTTTCTATAGGTACTATCTTTATCTAACATTTTCGTGTACACGTATCTATACTTTCTCTTGGTTAATAATAATAAACGGAAGGTGTATACAGTGTTTTTAATAGAACTTGTTTACACACCATCTAATACACCTTTTTCCTCGGAAAATTTCAAGTCGTTCAGTCAAATTTCCCTTAAGCTATTCTTGTTTAAAGAAAAGTTAAAAGTCGAGTTTACCGAGTGTCGGCTTTATGAAAATAATAAGAATATACTTACAAAGACTTTCAGCGAATTTTGTTGCACTATGTGCTCGAAGAAATAAGTCTGTTGAATAAATAGTTGCACATGAGTGAATCTGTACATTCTCAATAAGAGTCCGTCGCATAGTGATCCGGTATCCCGGGTTTTGTGAGTTCCATGGAAATCACCGACACAAATTTTCCCGACACGGTTTTCACCGACTTGAGATTTAACCGACAAATACTTTGGCTGACAACGCCTTTAACCGAAAACGACTTTGATCGACAACGAATTTGACCGACAACGAATTTGACCGACAACGAATTTGACCGACAACGAATTTGATCGACATCGATTTTAACCGACAACAATTTTAGATTTTAGTACGAATCTAAAATCGTAGTCGATCAAATTCGTTGTCGGTCAAATTCGTTGTCGATCAAGGTCGTTGTCAGCCAAAGGCGTTGTCGGGAAAATCTGGTGTCGGTGAAAACCGTGTCGGGGAAAGTGTCAGCGATTTCTATGGGGCCCGTTTTTGTGGCCAAAATGATTGTAGCGTTATTTCAGGATTTAATATTGTATTATTACAGGTCGTTGGATTCGTTTTGGTACCAGTTAGAATATTATGAAGTAAAAAATATATGTTAATATTTAAATAATTGAGGTGACCTTCATTTTGTTAGAAAAGAAGAAATTTTTCTTTAATTTTTTGTATTGAAGTTTGTAGACAAACGAATACTGATCAACTTTCGTTCGAAACATTTTTTTGTCAGGTCATCGGAAATATTTGAAAATCGTTTTAACAATTCTCACAATGCATATACTATTGTCTAGAATCGCGGCGAAGTAGCTAACAATAAGATTGAATTCTTCATAGGAATTATATGAAATAAAATTTACCTGCTCTTCTTAATAAATGTTCAAGCTTTCATATCGTCCGATGCTTATCACTCTTTTAATCATTATCGTATAATTCTTTGTCAAAGTTTGAAATGCAATTAACAGACGCTATTCGTGTATCGAGTAAACAATATGCTTAAAACTGGATTAAATATTTGAAATGCGCTTACTAACATATATAAAACCATCATTTAAATCTGTTTTCTGATATTCGACGAATGAAATCTAAAACGTTTTATTTTACTTTGAATTTTCTTTTTAATCTTTAGAACGCTGTATCTCATCACAGAATTATCTAAAACTAGCTGATCTCACAGACGTTGTCCTGCCCAAATTTCTATAAATTTGTTTGTGATCGTTTTGTAAACTTTGTTCGTTTCTATGTTTTAAAATGTAAATAAACTAACTGGCGGATGTTGATAATGTTGATAATGTAAATTCCTATTTACTTTTTATTTTATTTATTAATGCCGTAAACCTTGTTTGGTTTATATAGCATACATCATATTATACATATAGATGTAACATAAGTATACAATATCATATACATGTAACATAAATTACAGCTTACAATTAATAAATGAAATTATTATAAATGGTGGACGTTAAATCCTAATCTTACATTTTTTGAGGAAGTTGAAAATAAACCTTAGAACTGTGATGTCTCGTATGCTTAGAAAAGAATTAATAGTGTAGGGAGGAAAATTTTTGCGATTGAGGAGCATTTCAAACAGGTGTTCTCGTTCTGAATCATATTTTGGACATTGCCAGATAATATGATTGAGGAAATATTGATTAAAAGCTAAGCCGTTCGTTTCTTGTTGTGTTGAAATATTATTCATAAATCATATTTAGGATCATATTAATTGTAAAGCGACTGTTCCAATTTTTCTTTCCCTAAAAACCTTATTCGGACTATTACGAACATTTCCAGCCGTTTGAGAACGGTATCACTTGAGAGTGATGCGCTTACCAACGAACAGCATTTAATTTTTATTTATATAGATAAGAAGAAGACGAACAATATTTTAGATTTGGGAGCTTTGAAGGTTGTTACTTTATAGGAAAAAAAAATGTTTTTTCAATATATTTAAGTTGAGAAATTGAATTTTAGGCAGGAAAACGGGGTCTCCAGATCAGTGTGCGTTGTTCCGACGGTTTCCGTGAATCTAGTGTCGAGAACGTGCGTCTAAAAATGTTTGCAAGATGGATCCGGCGAGTTTTGATATTATACATCTCTTTCATTTATCCCGTGCTCTCGCGTCGATATTGTTGACAAACGCACGTTCGTTCGGGGCCGCGGACAATGAACAATTTGGAGCGAAAAAAATTCGCATGGCCAAAGAACAAGAGCGAGAATGAAAATAAACGGCCGTGGTGCTGTGTCGAAGAGAGACGGATGAAACAACGGTTGATAAAAGAGGAAGGAAGGAAGGAAGGAAGCAAGGGGAGAGGGCGTGGAGAAGTGGAGGGGAAAGAGACAGAGAGAAAGAGGGGAGGGGGAGAGAGTGAACGAAAAAGAAAGAGAGAGAGAGAGAGAGAGAGAGAGATGCTCGGTTGCTCGATAAAGAGAAACGTCAACCCTGCGCATACGCATTGCGAATATCCGAGGTATCTTCAATGGGCTGGTTGCCCATTCGCATCCGCTGCAGGGGTAGAGGCTCTTTCATTGAGCGGCTCCGTTACTTCCGCTTTCCGTTCATGCGTCACCTTCTCCGTCTTTTTCTCCCCCTCTCCGTCGTTTCCACTCCTTTGCAACTTTGTCGCCTCTGTTTTTCATCGATATTTACGTATCACTCGGCTCCTCCGTGCTGTCTGTTTAAAAAGCTGGCTGTCGGGCAGGTGAATCTGAATTCTACCGTGAACAAAACGCGGATCAATGGGTATTCCGGTCTGGAATGACATTTTTCGAAATTTTTTAAAAGATACAGAAACATTCTTTTGTTCCGATTGATTCTGCACACACATTGTTTTTAGAATGTGACAGCTGTCGAGTGGATGAACAGAATTTGTATCAACCGGAAAAAATAACATTTACGATGCCCTCTTCATATCGAAATCTGTACAGTAATTCTACTGTAAGTTCACAGATGAATATTGATTTATTGTGCGAGGAATGTAATCTATATAAATAAAAATGAAATGCTGTGTTCGTTGGTAAGCGCATCACTTGAGAACGGCTGGACCGATTTGGCTAATTTTTTTAAAAAATGTATCTCGATCGACAATTGTTCAAAACTACAATTAACACATTACCGACTGGTGATTATTGCATATTTTTGGAAAATGTATGGTACATGGCTAAATTTTCATATAGCATTTACTATGAACTAACTAAGTCACCCTCAATAACTTCGTCTAATAGTTTCATTTAAGATTGCAGTGTCAAAGAAAATTTCTATGCTTTTTTTTTGGTACAGAAGAATTATTGAAAATACTATTAATAGGCTTCCGGTCGGTAAAGTGTTAATGTTATTGGCGCACTGGTTCGATCAATTTTGCAAATTTGCTTATTGTCTCCAATTGATCGAACCAGTGCGCCAATAACATTAATTGTAGTTTTAAAATGTTCGTATAGTCCGAATAAGGTTTTTAGGGAAAGAAAAATTGGTGAAGTTGTCTGGACAAATGGAAAATTCGGGAAATCGTTAATAGATAGAAATGATCACTCAGAAATACGTTTTTCCTCATTTTTACTTTGTTCACACATTTCCAATAGCTTCTCACAAAACGATCAGATACAATTGAAATTTGGACAGAACAACGACTGTCGGATCAGCTACTATTAAATATAGGAGAGAGAGAGATTCAATGAACGTACTATGTATAACATTAACGATTCTTGGCATTTTTGAAAACGATATTGTCCGTACAATTGGTAGAATTATAATAATGAAAATAAGCAGCATTTCAGATCTCATTCTTGGACGTTCCCCAGCAGAACTTTCCGCAGCCATCTCTGATTTAAAAAAAAGCGAAGCGTGCGATTTTCAATCACGACGTGGAAAGACTTGTTGACGGATTTCTCACGTTCGTCGCAGATACTAAAATCTTCGCATAGTTTTCTCATATTCGTGACGGCTGTGCTGTTCAATAAATATAAACGGTCCGGTTTCCATAGTCAGCGCTGAATGAATTTAGTTCGTCGAGAGGATTTCGTTGGTTTCGTTTTGCATTGACACAACGCCCTATGCCGGGCTCTTTCATTTCTCATCGTCTCTCGCGAGTTAAACCGTTGCTCGCGACGCGACGCAGAAACCGGCGACGATGGAAAAAGAGAGGAAATTTTATTGGCGAAGATGAGGAAAACAGGAAGGGAGGAAGAGAGAGGGAGAGAGAGAGAGAGCCGGCCGCGACCTCGACGTTTATTTCTCACCGCCGGAAATTTATCGTCGCCCTTTTATTTCTCCGCCTCTGGAACGCTCTCTTGCCCCTAGCAACAACCCTGCTTAGTAATTACAAACTCGAGCTGGAACGATTCGCGAGAAATAGAAGGGGAGAGTCGGTCTACAGACCCTCTCTTTCATCCACGCCATTCGAAAAGTCCTCGTCGCAACATCGATATCGACTTGGTAACGTCTGTTTGCGTTGACCTTCTCGCGTTATCCTTTTGCAAATGCGTGTTGCACCACTGCAACAACTTGTTTCTCGCTGTAAATTATTTTTTCGAATTTCATACGCTCGTTAACCCCTCGCGTGACCACCCCGTGTCGAAGATTGTAGCACTAGGTTTACGGGGCCCGTCAAAATGACGGGTTCTAATTAGAGTTCGTGGTTTTGTACGTGTATTAATAACACGCGTGTACTGTTTCACGTATGTATATTTGAATACACATGTATTAATGGATTCTCATTTTAATTCGTATAATTTTTATGTTCGAATTATATTTTTTTAAAGTTTGTAATGCGCGCGTTTTGTATTTATTTGTTCGATGACTATTTCTATGTACAGCAACACCTGTCGTCTTATATATAAGGGCGTTCTTCAACTACTTTTTCTTCTTCTTCTCTAGTTGCTTGAAATATACACGTTGTGTTAATATTACTAATATCTTAATGCAAGTTCAATTATATTTTATATGTGATATTTATAGAACACAGGCTTCTACTTCACTTCCACTTAATATTCCTTAACATTTTAGAACATTAATATTAATACATGTATACCCATATTTTACTTTCGAAAATTAGTAACTGTATCCTATAAATTCAAACGAATTCAAATACGAATACGTTAATACACGTGTATTTAAATATACGTGAAATACACGTCAACACGTGTATTCAGATACACGTGAAATAGCGATCTCTAGTTCTAATATTTTTTAATTTGCGGTGATTAAGATTGTACAGATGCTTCCCCGAGGAATTATTTACCAAATTGATTTCTTTGATGTAGACACGTTCTTGTTATGTTTAGAATGTGAAATAATTATTTCTAGACCACCCCGACAATTGTAAATGGTACGACTTTTTTTTTAAACGAAAATTATACTCTCCTTCAAGCATTGAAGTAATTATAGCTACACAGACAATATTTTAGAAATTACTGAAGGTGAAAGACCCGTTTAAAATTTCTTAGCCAGTGGCGATACGTTTGTACCAAACATTACAGACTAATCGCCGTGACAAAAAATTGATATGGCAGCTAACTTATCGACGTGCCCGCTAATTATAGTTTAGCGTTAGTTCGTGCGTGTCGTCTCTATCGTTGCGCGTCGTAAATTCGAATGAACTGAGATTTTGCGTATATTAAATGTATATTAACCCTCATCCGTTTCTCATTTCACTAACTGAATCTGTCCCTCGGTGTCGAATTGACACAGGGCTATAAAATAAAAAAATTTCGATATTAGAAGTCACAGAAAGTTTCGGGAAAATCTACCTACAAATAACAGAACAGTAATAATAAATAACAGAACAGTAATAGCATAACTTATAAATATTTCCTTATATCGATGGTAGAGTTGTTAATAACAAAATACATTAACCCTTCGCTGCATAGTGTATCATATTCGATACAGTTAAGAAATCTGGTATATAGTAAACTGAGAATGTGTTATCTTACTATTCTAAATTATGTTTATTTTTCTGAAAATGTTGTTTTAATTTTTTCTTTATTATTTTTTTCTCTTAAATAATACACAAAAACTGACCTTCCAATTTGTTCGTTCCAATTAAAAAAATCATGCAGTGAAGGGTTAATGTTATCGGTCCATTGGTTCGATCAATTGTTATTTTAAAACACAGCAGTATAACTAATTTCGGGAAAACTGTGTCGAATTGACACGAGGGACGGATGAGGGTTAATATTTCTTCCCTTTCTAAATAACTTTAACCCCTTGCCGTACAATTTCGTTTAGTGTTACAATGATTAAAATGTCTTTGTCCCGAAAAATATCGTAGATGAGAAAAGAAAATTTATATTCTTTGTATGGTTACATTTACTTTGATGTTTAAATTTTGATTACAAACGAATAAAATTTTATCTCATTTAAAATTAAAGTGGTAACATTCGTAATTGTTAGGCTTTGTTTAAAATCTTCGTGAAGAGACTGACTCGTGTTAAAATACGGCAAGAGGTAAATCAGAAACAAAATTCGATAATATTTCTGAATTCTTAACTAGAATTAAAATTACAACAGTCATACATATAGCTCATAAAAAACACGAATCTTTGTAATATGTTGACCTTCGACGAGAAAATCATGTTTGTACTTCCCTGTTGTAATTCAGAGGGCATTATTTGGCAAAATAAATATTTCAAATACTATTTAACGTTTTAGACTTTATTTTGCTTAAAGAAAATAGTATAATTTTAAATAAGATATACAATTTCTAAAATAAAATATTTCTATTTTAACAATGGGAACCACAAAATAAAATATTTCTATTTTAATAGTCTGAAACACCAAATAGAATATTGTATTTTTTGTGCCTACCGAAGTTTGTCGATAAGCATACAGTGTATCTTATCACCAGGAAACCATTTTTACTCGTGAATAAATTCATTAATATTGGAATTGAAAATAAAGACGAAATATTGTCAATATTCTTCAAATAAAATACTATTTTCAAAAATTACTGCCTTAAATAAATTATTTTATTTTCAAACAATTACTGCATCAAATAAAATATTGTATTTTCAAAGATTAAAGCATCAAATAAAATATTGTATTTTCAAAGATTAAAGCATCAAATAAAATATTGTATTTTCAAAGATTAAAGCATCAAATAAAATATTTTATTTTCAAAACTTTTACACATACTTTAAAATAAATAGGGTTATTTATTATTTACTATTTAAATTGCTATTTTCCCCAGGTCTGTTGTAATTTAATGGCAGCTACGAGAACATGAATAATTTTAGTTCTAGATTCGATATGTCTTTTTATCGATTAAATCGTAGCGATGTTCGAGGTCACGATAACATCTGAATGGTTATATGTATAGCATTTCCTTTCAGTAAACTTTCACTGCGTACGTCAACGTACAAACTATAACATTGATAGCGCTCGTATAAATTAATGGAAATCTGATGCTTTGACATTTAAGTAATGTTAAAACCTTCTGTGTTAACAAACTCCTCGTTACGGAGTATAAAAATAACCCGCAAGTGTGAAGACGATATTACGTGCGGTATAATCAGTCGGAGAGGTCGAACAAATAGAAACGGTTGAAGCGAGAGATCTTGACCTATGTCGGATGGTAATCAATCTCCTAAATTAGCGTTTTTCGAGCTTCCAATGAACTACCGCAACGAATAGGGGTGGGGCGAGGGAAATGTGAACTGAAATCGCCGGGGTTGACCCAGTTCGCGAGTGATGACGTCGACTGGTCCATTCACCTTGCATTTCTTTCAGATCCATCGTGCTAACTCCTGTTACCAACGAGAATTCGATAAAGGCCGCCGTGACACATCGATCACACGATTCCCTCGGTGTTTATCTTCCCTATGAAACAAAAGAAATGTATAAGGGGCTGACAAAGCTATGTCAGGCGCTTTCACGTTTTTGCTCCAAACACTTAACACTTTACTTACCGGAAGCCTATTTACATTAAAACTACCGAGCACTGAAAGCGATTAAAATGTTCTAGCTGATAAAAATAATAATGTTTTATTTATTTAGATTTTGTGCAATTTTTATTGCAATATGTGCTTGTTTTGATTGATTGAATGAATGAAATTGAATGAACGAATCATTGAATGAAAATCGATTGAATGTAAAAAGTATTGATTTTTTTCATTGATTCTTTACAAAATTTTTTAAAATGCAACTACGCAGGATTATATGATAATACCATATCGATTGTACCATTATTATATTTTTCTTTTTGTGCATGTCCCTTCTTTGTTATTAGACGAATAGTCTTGTATCTTCCTCTTTTTTTATTGTAAACACTTATGTAAAAGGGCTTCAGTTCGTCTATAATACATAATAATAATAAATTTATTGAATCTTGTACCATTTAGGCAACGTCATAATCTCAATAAATATAAAATACAAATGTAAAACCGGTCATTTTTAATAATTCTCTGTACCGAAAGAAAACAGAAATTTTCTTTTACAATGCAATCTTAAATGTGAAATTATTAAATGACGTTATTGAGGGTGACTTGTTATGTAGTTCACAATGAAAATTGCTGTTGCTATTGAAGATTCCATTAAAAGTCGTGTGTCATATATTTCTTAAAACTATGTAATAATCACCGGTCAGTAATGTGTTAATAAAAGCACTTAATGGAATTCTATATGACCAAAGAGATATGTACCATTTATTATTTAACTCGCCATCCATCTAAGCTTGATAATGAATTTTCGTATAAATACAAAACAGACAAATTCCTCTGGGATTATGATAATATCTTTCTAACTAATATTTATTGACTGAAAACTTGATCCCTAAATATAAAAGTATTTAAAGTTATCGTTCTTCTTATATTGTAACGCCATTGCTATTGTTTTGAGCTGCACTTATTGTTGATTGTCAAACAAGATTAATAGACTGTGGATCTTTATGCAAAATATACAATTTCTACAGAAATTGCAACACGTTGAAGTGAAGTGAAAAGTTATTTTCTTTTCGAATATGTTTCACAAGCTGAAAATAATGAAACAGCATTTTCGAATTGTTCTAATGTCGTTGCTGTTTTAAATTACACCTACTCATCGTTGTCATAAATGCATACAAGTCCGCAGTGTAGTAATTAATAGACTGTGGATGTTTATGCGAAACAAAAATGTTTTACATTGATTGTGGGAAGCAGGAATGCAATGAAAATTGATTTCGTCCTTTAACGACTTTGATACATTAAAAACGACATTACGATGTTCTCAAATTTTTCTAATTCTTTACTGTTTTATATATCACGCAACTAATTTCTTTGTAAATGCATAAAAATATTTTATATTGATTGTGGGAAGCAGAAATGCAATGGAAATTGTTTTCGTCCTTTAACAACTTTGTTACATTTATAAAAACATTCCGATGTTCTCAAATTTTTCTAATACTTTATTGTTTTATATATTACCCAACTAATTTCTTTGTAAATACATAAAAATGTTTTACATTGATTGTGTCAAGCAGGAATGAAATGAAAATTGATTTCGTCCTTTAACTACTTTGTTACATTAAAAACAACATTCCGATGTTCTCAAATTTTTCTAATACTTTATTGTTTTATATTTCACCCAACTAATGTCTTTGTAAATGCATATAAATGTTTTACATTGGTTGTTGGAAGCAGGAATGAAATGAAAATTGATTTCGTCCTTTAACGACTTTGTTACATTAAAAACAACATTATACGATGTTCTCAAATTTTTCTAATCCTTTACTGTTTTATATTTCATCCAACCAATATCTTCATAAATGCATAAAAATCCGCAGTCTAGTAATATCCGATACTGTATGCGACTAGAGAGATTCACAAAGGCTCAACGAAGTATAAATTTTCAATATTTATTGTGCCGAAGCTCAGTTCATTTATGAAGAGAGACTACGGTGACCTATTTAGAGGACAGCACTGTCGGCGGATTCATTCATGCCGCGATCCTTTTGTGAACGATCCGCCGACAGCAAATCCCATAATGAAATATCGTGTGTACACGCCTCTAAATGGGATCATCATTATGAAATCTTTTGCAGCCAATTCGCGCCAGCAATCGTGAGCTTCCTGATTGAAAGGACAAAAGTTTCGAGACACTCGCACTACTTTCTAAAGAACATTTCTCAGTTACAAGTGTTACAAGGAAAGTTCAGCATACCCATCCGCAATACGAAGCTTGAGTTATAAAATGTACGCCATCAACCCACTATGAAAATATTACAAAATTCTGAAATAGCTTTTTAGCAACGTCCCCGTCGCTCACCTTTCACGCCCTTAGCCTATGTGCTCTTTGCAACCCGTATCAACGTCAGTGCCACCGATAAACGACGTGGCCTGGGTTTACGAAACCATCGGTATTTTCGAAAATTCGATTTTCCGTAAACGCTTGATTACGCTGCGCGGGTACCGTGACAAGCAACCCCGGCTTTGACAGAGGACCACCACACGGGTGGGTGCAGGGAGAGAGAGAGAGAGAGAGAGGGGGGGGGGAGAGACACGGAAATTCTATGGCAACCCAGTTCGCGAATAGTGACGTCGATGAGACCATTCAACTAGCAGTTTACCCAGGAACACCGTGCCGCCGCGACGAAACTGGGTCATCCACGTATAATGCATCCCTTTCAGCATCCTTGGATGCCGTAAAAATAGAGTCTCGGCTCGCTAAACGTAATCGCCTTGATAAAAACACGCGTATTCCTACGAATCTGTTCCCATTTACTTCGCGCCTCTCTATCGATGTGTTTACTATCGGTCTCGTCCTTAGACCATACATGTACTGTATACTCATAGACCCGGCTAGATAAAACTGCCTCGTGACCAGATTAAATCGGCTAGCAGACGACTCTTGTGGGCACAGTGCTATAGTATGTTGAGAAATCGCTGTACCGCTTAGGTTAAGTGGCAGAGGGGAAAGGGGAATCGTCGTCACATGTCATTCTGTATAAATATTTATGGAAACTGTAACTGTGTAATATACGTACATGTATTTTATTTTATTACTCGTTCATTTTTACTTTAATCTTATTATTTTAAGTATGGTTAACTCATTTTGTCGATTATAATTTGGAAGAAGTTCAATTTTAATATAGGAGTTGATAATATGAAATCTGTATTCATTTCCTTGTAGAGAGATGTAGGTAGATGGAAGAGATAGAAGGAAACATAGAAGAAATATTGGACGAAAAGGGGAAAGGCGCAGAATGGGGTAGAAAGCTAAGAGAAAACGGAGAAAGAGTAGAGAAAAAAGAAAGAGAGGAGTGGGAGATTAAATAGTTTGGGAGTAGCGAAGGACAGGGAGGGTAAGGAGAGATAAGGACAAAAGAAGAAGGGAATAAAGATAGAAGGGATATAAATGAAGGTGTATGTATGTAAATATATAAATAATGTATATAATATGTAATGTAATGTAAATATTAGAAATAAGAAGGGTAAATATGTAAGGATTGGAGAAAAAAGGAAGAAGAAAGAAATGTAACGCCGAAAGGCATATATTTTTGAATAAAGATACTACTACTACTGTATTCATTTCCTCACAACTTACTTTATTTAAAAAAAGAACAGTAAAAACAATATACATGTATATGTCGAATACAATACATATATATATATAATATGCTCAAGGTAATATAAAACAATAATAGTAATATCAATAATATTTATTAACTTGTAAAATATACTTGTGTACTTGTGCACTCGCTTCGTCTCATACACTATCCACCGTTTTGAATTATCTCGAATCGAGGCTTGTGGGCACCAGATACTTTTGGATCTCGTCCAATTGCATCGTATGCACATACTATACCTGTGCCGGGTCTATGAGTATTGTATATGGTCTAAGGTCTCGTCGTATACCTACACAAACACACTGACACACGCACGCATAGGTGAAGCATACACCGATCGAGCTGATTGGACGATTCATTGCTGGACTATAGAAGCAGGCTCAGAAATGTGTAAAAAGATTGATGCGTAAAAATCTGAATGGGTCCAGCAATAGCTGTGATGAAATCATCAAAAGTATCGTGAGGGTGAATCGTTCTCTGAGAATTGCCCCTAATGCAACAGCAGCAATTCTCAGTAAATCACCTGAAACTAGGGCTGTTACTTTTCCAAAGATTCGAAGGATTCGAAGGAAAGACGGGAACTTCGAAGTGTACGAAGTATTCAAGCTTTGAAGCATTCGACTTTGGTGAGAAAGTTTTCTTCGAAATTATTTCAAGTTTTATTCAAATATGGATTCTTCTGATATTTGTGTGATTTTCTTTTATATCAGAATAAACTTGACAGTAATGCTGCAAAAACTACGTTCATAATATCGATCAAGCTTTTGGGGAGAACACTGTGAACGAGCAGAAAGTGCAGCGTTGGTTTAAAGTTTACAGTTTCGTTCTGGAGATGTTTCCATAAATAAATGAGTCGCGTTGAAGATTCGAAACGTCTGTAAATAAGGGTGTTTTGGCAATAATATTCATTTCAAACTCCGACATTTCATATGCACCAACCTAATACAGATATAACTGATGTGGTGGTTATTTGTTTCTTGATAAATTGTTATTTTATCCGTCGCACCCTTGCAACAAAAGCGACACAAGTAAAAGAACTACGTTTTTCACAAACAGCGAAAGACTGTTTCTAACATAATCGAATATTGTAGAGGTGTCAACAGCTATTGTTAAGCAGAATATAATCTTGAAGTGAACAATGATAATATCATTTTCTTTATTTTAGCCTTACACAACTTTTATTCAATAATTAAAATTTTATGCAACGCTTTCCTATATTCGTCTATGTTATTCCGATATTGATGTATACGATTTATGATTTATCGTATTTTTTGAAATCACAATTCGAAGGCTATTTTAAAGAAAAAACATTTAAGGGATGGAATTTAAAGACTTGTATTATACTGAAAAAATCTACCGCATATCCTTGCACCTGACAGTTGGACAAAGTTGAGTTAATACGATTTTGATGAGACTAATGAAATAATATTCACAGAATTCATCAAAAATCAGGTTTTCTGACTCTGACAATGAATATCTTTTTAAGCGTGTAGCCATGAATATTTTATTATCGTTCGAATTACATTTTATTCGCGTTTGTAAAAATTCGAGAACCAGCGTCCCAGAATTTCCGGAACTCGGGAATCGGTTTTAGCACGAACTCCAGCGAGCAGCGTGCATAAATTAAAAAGAAGGAAGCAAATAATTGTGCAGAGAATGCGCTCTATCGTGAAAGTAATGTTCAGCCGTCTCCATTCATGCAGTTTCATCATTCTCATTAGAAGTTCGCGTAACATGGTAACGGTTTGTTCCATAATTTTCAAGATTCCCGCTGCTGCATCTTCCGTATGTAATTCCACGTTAAGAAACGTGGAAATCTTCCACGCTCCATTTCGCAAGCTTCCATAAAATACAAACGTGCATCCACACCGAAAGTCTCGATTGGTGATATAACACGGTCTCGTGACCCGTACAACTGAAGTGTACAGGTCACTGTTGTTAAGCAAATAACGTTCGGCTATTGCGTAAATCGGTTTTTTTCCGACGAATTAATTTCGTCATGTATTTATCGCTCCACCGATAATTCCGTACATTCGTACATTTTTCTTTATGAAATTCAGCTATTCCTGTGTTGTGTATTGTGTCAACTTATTAATTTTAATTTCATGAATGATACGCGCAAAATTGGGAATATTTTTTATATTACTTATTATGTGGATTTAATATTTTAACTTTACTACTGAATGTTATAAATTAAATAAAAATGATCCAAGCATCATATTTTTAATAAAAGTCATTACTAACAGACAACATTGTGAAATCGAATAATAATAATAATATCAACATTACGAAACAACAAAAGTTTAATGTTCTCGGCGCTACGGTTCGATCAATTATTACTGAGAAAATCAAAGAACAATTTTGCAGATTATCAAATAATCATCGACGTTTCGATTCTAGTTTGAATCCTTTTCGAGATGTATTTGCATTGCGTCTGTAAAAATATATATTTATTGTACATTTTTCAAAATATACTATTAAACTGCTTGAATGTGATAACACAAATTGTTTGTAAATATTGTTCATAAAACTAATTTACTTGTTTTTGATGTGATCGAATTATTGATCGAGTAATTGATCGAACCGTAGCGCCGAGAACATTAAACTTTTGTTATTAACAATAATACGATCGATATAAGAGACTATATTTAATAATTGCGAAACAACAATATGAAATCGAATATTGTTGCTCAGGGCTACTTAATTGCGCTGGACATCTTTTGAAATTAATTTATATCGTAATTCCTTCAAAAATGTAAGAAATTTCATTTTTATAAGGCAACATTTACCTACGTTTACTGTTAGAGCATCTTCAAGGCATCGTGTCACAATTTAAAAAATAAAGTGGGACTTTTTTCATTCCGAATGATGATTCAGGTTCACGACAAGAGCAACGGCCTATGACACGTAACATAGCGATTACAAGGCCACCGAGCACGTAGTGAAGCAATCTTTGTATCTCATCAAGAAGGTGAATCACGAGACTTTTAGCATCTATTATCGAGGAAATGATAGCCGAAGATACGCACGCTTAACATTGAATATCTTGCGCCACGGGTCATTCAACTCTTCCTCGAGTGGCTATCATCTCGTTGATTAAAACACCTAAGAATTCATACGAAATTTACATATGCGTGACACAAAACGATTCACGGATATGTGAACAATTTGTTAGGCAATTTATATGTCCAAAAAATTGCGGACTCGATAAATGTTTTTTCATTACTCTATCATTCCCATAAAAATTATTAAAATTTTCGACTGACAAGGAGAGTGCACCAACGACGTCTCACCGATTTAGTTGAGACTCTGTATACTTATAGATCTCGATCTCCCATTTACGTATATATACCATTATAGACGCTAACACTCAATAGTTGTCGAGATATTCATAAACAAAGTTCTTACGTATGCTTTTACGACACGTACCACTGTTGTAATTAAAAATATGTAAGTGCAATATTATTAAATTTATCGTATACCATATTTTCTCTTCCCATATTTACTTTATTTTTTCTGTTTTCAGACACGAGGGGATACTTTCTATTTCATTAATTTCGGCTAATTTATTTATAATTTATTAATACGTTTGTTCTTTAACTTGTTGTTGAATAAATAATATAAATAAATATGAAAAAAAAATTTTCACCAAACGAGAATCGAACCCTAGCCCACCGGGTGGAAGTATACCTACTCTACAACAGCAGATTTAAGCAGTAATGTAAGAACTTTGTTTATGAATATCTTGACAACTATTGAGTGTTAGCGTCTATAATGGTATATATTCGTAAATGGGAGATCGAGATCTATAAGCATACAGAGTCTCAACTAAATCGGTGAGACGTCGTTGGTGCATTCTCCTTGTGAGAATGTGTAATGTCCCCTTAATATTGTAAGAGTATAAATGTTGAACTCTAAATATTTATTTAACAAAAGTACACAACTGAGAATAACAATTTAAACAAATGTAACTAAATAAACGTAAACTCTTAAATAGCAATTCGTGTAGTCGTATTTCGTATTTCGTAATCGTATCGTATCGTATCGTATCGTATCGTATCGTATCGTATCGTATCGTATCGTATCGTATCGTATCGTATCGTATCGTATCGTATCGTATCGTTTCGTATCGTATCGTATCGTATCGTATCGTATCGTATCGTATCGTATCGTATCGTATCGTATCGTATCGTATCGTATCGTATCGTATCGTATCATATCGTATCGTCTAATCGTGTTTCAAGAGAGTCACTGTCATTCCGTGAACACGCCCCTTTTATGTGTTTTTCTCGCTCCGATGTTTTGTTTATTCGTTTCGTTTGTCTCTTTATTTACAACGTTGGTTACGGAGTCAATCGATGTATCGCATCGATTGACTCACACAGACACACACACACAAGATACACTCATACAAGTATAATTACATGCATACAGAAAACAATTCAAAATCTCGCTCCTACAATATTTTTGAGAATTCTTTTCAAGAGTATCATTGAATGCTTTGCTATTGGGTTGTGTACATAGATTTATAGGTATTCGAGGTATATACATTATATTTTTTTAAGATAATCAAAGTTCGTTACATATTGTGTAATGTACGTTTTAAAAATTCAAGTGTGCCAAGTGTTGTCATGATTCCGGGAGTTCTCTGATCGATAATAAAATAGGCTACGGTCTAAATCGAACTAAAATTAAAATCTTGACTATTACTCTTACACAGGTACAAGACCAGAAAAAGCTACGGCAATGAGTTAAAACGTTCTTCGATGCCGGATGTTGCAAAAGGAAAGCTAGTCTTCTATTAAAACGTGGCAGTTAGATTAAAAATGTTTGCATCGACGCCAGTATAATCGAATGTCGTGAGCCTGGTGAAAAAATAGAACTAGTTCCTGTATTAATAGTAACGGTGGATTAAAAATAATGCAAGAGCTCGATTAATTGAGTTTCGCTTAATTAGGAGATAGACGTGGCTAGATACATTAAAATCCGACAGGTAATAAACGAGATCCAAGAAGAAACGATGAAAAACATGTTTGAGTAGGAAACACACGGTTTTTATAGACAATATATTTCTACGTGCATTCAGATGCTGCTCACTACTGACTTCAGTTGATGATACGCTTTTTTCAATCTGACATTAAGTAGGAAATTATTAACACGAAGCTGCGTCTTCATCGGAGATCGTGCCATTTCAGAATGGTTTGATGAAACACTTTCGCTAACTATTCTACTGAAAGGAAAAAAAATCCTAGAATATTTTTTCCGGTTACTTTATGCATTATTCTTTTTTCTTTTATTCGACTTTGTAAAGTTTACAATTAAAAATACCCAGGGTGTAAAGTATAGTTCAAATATCGAATCCGACATGATTTATATAACAGGTGCAAAGAGTACATTTTTTATAGTCGACAAAAGTATATGCCTAATAATATGATTAACAAAAGATACAATTAATTCGAGGAAATTCAATGAAACGTAAAAGTATGATATTTTAAAAAATATTTTCTGAGAGTTGTATTAAGTTTTTCATAGCATTTTTAAATTAAAACTTAAAGATATAATTAGGACATTTATACATAGATTTGTTCAATAACATATTTTCCATTCTCTTTTCTCTGCTATTACTACTATTAGTTCTTGCCATTGTTTAGGTGAGTTGTCCTGTTATTCAATAAACCTATGAATAAATATCTTAATTTTATGTTTGAATTTTGAGTTAAAAAATCCTACGAGCTTTCGTTCCAACCTAATACGTTTCACCTCGCATTATGATTTACGTAAACAATAAATAAATGAAATAAATTGCAGATTACTGGGAGTTGTTCTATGATTATTGATTAATAACTTCATAAGCTCTACAAAAGTCACTATAATTAATGACTTGAGCGTGACTAATGCGTAATTAATAAATTTTTGTTACTATATAAACATTACTATATAAACTATTACTATATGTATAGGATAATATTTCCAAATTTTCTTATTTTATTTTTCTAAAGAAAATAGATTTCAAAAAACTTTTATAAACCGTTATAAATAAAGTAATAATAACATGATGAATTTATATTTAAATTATATTTGATTAAATGTTGTTTCTTCACTGCAAATTCCGATATAATGACACTATACATTTTATACATAGTACGTATATATCAATGTATGTTAATAGCACAATAGTGACTGATGACTAAAAGATTAATAACTGATCATTTAAACTAACTAATGATTAATCATAATAACTAAAAAGCAATAACTAACGATTACTTAGAGCTATGACTAACTAGTGCGATGTAATAATGCCTAACTAATCAAAAAGTTTAAGTAATGACTATTTTAACTAACAATCTGATGTCGCACAGTAGTCTGGAGATCCCGCTTTCGTGGCCAAAATTATTTTAGCATTATTTCAAGAGTTAAAATCGTTGTATTGTAAGTCGTTGAATTCGTCTTGACGTCAGCTATGTGATTATGAAATAAAAAAACATATAATGACGTCTAAAAAATAGGAATGGCCTTGATATATGATAAAAAAAGTTTTTTTTCCATATTTTTATATTAACGTTTATAAAAGACTGCTGATTAACTTTTGTTCAAACCGTTTTTTTTTGTCAGATCATCATATATGTAGGATTCAAGACACCAAAAGAATAATATGGCTTTAAACATGAAATACTTTAACATTTAATTTCAAACACAACGAATACAATTAACTAAATTTTCCCGTTTGAATCTCCGCCTGAGATCACACACGTCTTTTCATTCTCGCGCGTGGTACAAGAATAATTTAATATCGCATATTATAAAATGTGAAGAACACAAATCAATAACACCAATAGCAAATATCGAATCGTCACGTCGTTACAGTTACTAACAACGTGACATTCGACGGAATTCTTGCCGTTCGGAGACGGCATCTCCCTACACATATATGTAGAGAAAATATATGTATACATACATTGTAAGTCCAAGCTGCTATGCAAGATTCAAGTGGAACTGCGAATCCAGGCGTCGAATAACCGCGGGCTCGTATTCGTTAAAATTCGTTTATAGTTCAAGGTTGCAGAAGGTTGCAGTTAAAATTTATTAACATTTATTGAAATGTTCAAACTTTCATATAAAACAAGTCCGATGCTTATCACTCTTAATCATTTCTGTATAATTCTTTTCAAAGTTTGCAATGCTATTAATTAACGCTATATTCGTGTATGGAATGGACTAAACAATGCTTAAAACTGGATTAAATATTTGAAATGCACTTGCTAACATGTATAAAACAATCATTAAAATCTGCTTTCTGATATTCGATGATTGAAATCTAAAACGTTTTACTTTACTTTGAATTTTCTGACTTTGTCTTTAGAACGCTGTATCTCATCACAGCGTTATCTAAAATGAATAATATTTTGGATTTGGAAGCTTTGCAGGGTTGTTACTTCATAGGAAAAAAAATGTTTTCAATATATTTAAGTTGAGAAATTGAATTTTGGCCAGGAAAACGGGGTCTCATTGTCAGTGGGCAATTCGGACGAAATCGCCGACAAAATCAAAGAACTTTTGATGGAAATGAGATAGAGCGATGAAATTTTTTTAAAGGAAAGCTGAAACTTTGTAGCATATGGGAAAAATAGGGAGATTATGGAACGAACGTTTTTTTAACCTTATGAAATAAAAATGTAAATTTTTAACAATAATTCGACTTTTTGCAACATCCGGAGGTCGTGGACAAATGAGAATAGATTTGAAATCAGCGTGAAAAAATCTATGGGAAATGAGGTATAGCATGTTAAAAAAAAATTTGTTCCACCCGTGGTGTTAGAAAAACCACGATTTTCTTGAAATTGTGCAAGTTTAACGAATTATTTCAAGATTTAAAAACGTTCGTACCATAATCTCCATAATTATCCATTATTCCGGAAAGTTTCTGCTTTAATTTAAAAAAAATTTCATCCCTTTATCTCATTATTACCGAAAGTTCTTTGATTTTTTGAAGATGTCGCACTATGGGACAAACTCATGAGATCTGTGTCAAAATCAAAGAACTATCGATAGAAATAAGATAGAGCAGAGACATTTTTTAAAAATTAAAGTTGAAACTTTGCAGAATATGGAATAATTATGAAGATTGTGGTACGAATATTTTATTAAAATCTGGACTATTTTCATCAATATCTTTTGAACCGCTTAACCAATTAAATATCCTATTATACATAATTTGTTCATCATTTCAATGTCTTTCATTTGGTACCAAGCACAACCTAATCGGACTCATCTAGCTCCAGATATGGTTTTTAACGTGTATGTTTTTATAGTGTGGCGTTAGCATTCCCCATCACGTCGCACTACGGGACAAACTGATGAGATCTGTGGCAAAATCAAAGAACTATCGATAGAAATAGGATAGAGCAATGACATTTTTTTTAAATTAAAGCTGAAACATTGCAGAATATGGGTAAAATAGGGAGATTATGGAACGAACGTTTTTTAACCTTGAAAAAATAAAAATTTTTAACAATAAATGAAAACGGGGTCTACAGACTAATGCGGCGACGGAGTCATCATTTCGAATGACTCGAGTGCGCGGCAGGTATGTTCAGCAGATCAGAACTGCGACTCGTAAAGAATTTCAGCAGGTCAGAGGGAGAGAGCAGCTCGTAAAGAATTTCAGCAGATCGTATATCCGCGAGTTTTACTCACGGCCGCGTGCGATCTGTAGAAGGGAGAAACACACCGGTTCGTCCTTTGAGAATCTCCTCAAGCTCTGGTAAGCCGGAAATGCATGACCTCTTTCCTTTTTCCTGCGGAAAAGGGGTCCGAAGGACGAGGGTTACAAGAATAGAAGCCAAACATTCGTTCGCATCCCGTTCCTCGAACCCGAGCACTGTCACCGTTTCACTGCATTTCGTCAACGGATTTTTCCTAATTCGAAAGTTTCTCGTGAGCCAAATCGAACGTCCCTGCTTCGGAGAAGTTCCCCCGGCTTGGGGAAACTTTGATCGCATTAAAACTCAGTCGCAACGTTTCCTTTCGGAACGTTCCCGGCCAATGCAATTATTCGACAAAAACAATTCGACACAACTGTTTTTCCACCAGTATTTTCATTCAAGTTTCATAGACAAAGATGGAGAGGACTAAAACTATAACCTGGCAATATTGTATAAAATTTTTCATATTAATTTAATATTGATAAATTTTCTTGTATAATTTCAATAATACAAAATTTTTCATATTAATTTAATATTAATAAATTTTCTGTATGAATTCAATAATACAAAATTTTTCATATCAATTTAATATTACCCTCAATAATAATAAATTTTCTGTATACGTAGATGAGATAAAATGTAGGAGTTTTTATGTCTGAAATGTGCATTAATACGTGAACGTTCACGAACAGAAAAATCCAGAATAATTTTATTTTTATTCAGAAAGGAATTGAACGTGCTCGGGCTTATTAACATAAGGGTTCAAATAAGGGAACAATCAAACGCAAAAGTAAAGTTTCAACCCCTTCAGGACGACTGACGATGTATTGACGAAGTCATAACCGCACGTCTAATTATGAGAAAGCAAACAAATAATCGAAGTATTTCTGTAACGATGGGTGAACGCATATTTTTTTCTCTAATTAATAAGAAATCAATCAATTTTTTAAGGGCCACGAATGAATTTGTACACTTAATATGTTCAGCATATTAACACATTACCTACCGAAAGCCTATTAATAGGATTTTCAATAATTGTGCTGCACCAAAAAAAAAAGCACAGAAATTTTCTTTTACATTACAATCTTAAATGAAACTATTATATGAGGTTAATGAGGGTGACTTGTTGGTTGACAACGAAAATTGCTGTTGCTATTGAAGGTTTCATTAAAAAGTGTTTAGCCATGTACCATAGATATTTCAAAATTATACAATAATAACCGGTCGGTAATGTGTTAATATCGTTAACCCTTACACGTTCCTCAAGGTAAAAATTCATCCATTCAATATTTTCAGATACTGTAAAATTATTCACCCTTTTATGTCTACGTTGTGAGATGTATTTCTTTAAAAAGCGACGCTACAAACGAAACATAATGTGTTGATTTAACGTGTAAAATAAAAATGGGTGAATTGATCGTAGTCTCTTATATGCAGCTACTTTTGAGGAGCGTATAAGGGTTGGTTGGTGCTCTGTTTCTTGCAAATTATTTAGACAATAATCATGAAGTTCAATTTAAAAGTTCCACGCAGAACTGTTTTCCTCGTTTTTTTAATTAGGAAATCTCATATGAGATTTATTACAACATAATGCTTAGTACAGAGTATTACAAGGTATATTGTATGGTATAACAAAAATATTCGTTACAATATAAAAATCGAAAATCCTTAGGCACGTAGGTTACATGTATTTAGAAAGCCTATCATATACACAAGCAATGTATACGCAAGCACTGATATTAGGTTCAGCTATTAAGCAACCTATGTCCAATGGCAATTGAAAACCTGCTCTAGTAAGGTTTTGAATAAGTTTGATCATCTGATCATTATATAAATTTGCTTTCCTCGTTGATAAAGAAAATTTCCAGTAAAATAAACCTTCGATCGCAGTAATTCGAAAGAGCATAGTAAAAGCGGATAGAAAACGACACCGCGAGCTCGATTTCTGTCCGTGTGATCGACAAAAAGTCCACGTGCATTCGCGTAAACATTCACGCCGCTCGAGCGCGCGATGTCGTTGACGAGACCCTGAAAACGATTGTTCGAGCGTGGTGCAGAGATGCGTGTATCACGCGTGGGTGAACAAAGGAGACTGGTTCGAATGAATCAGAAGAAGACTCGAGCGACGCGTCATATCCGGATGCGCAGCCGACACCTGCCTCCTTCTCAACGATTAATTCGTAGCTAAGCCCACGTCTTCCTGCCTCTTTCCCTTTTCACTTCCGTCTGGCCGACATCTGGCTCCGCGCGCGATTTTTCTATTCACCGTTTTACACGTGTTTCTGCCTCCGACCACCGCACAGTGGTCTGGAGACCCCGTTTTCCTGGCCAAAAGTATTGTAGCAATATTCCAAGCGTTAAAATCATAGTATTGTAGCTCGTTGAATTCGTCTTGACGTCAGCTATATAATTATGAAATAAAAAAAACATATAGTGACGTCTAAAAAATAGGGGTGGCCTTGATATTTGAAGAAAAAAAAATTTTTTCCAAATTTTTTTTGATATTGACGGGCCTCCCTTTTTAGGATTAAACTTGCTGATGATACAAGCTGTCCATGTGGTTGTCTGATACAGGATCCTAAGCATGTATTATGCCAATGTCCGATTTATGATAATAATAGGAGTAATTTGATTCGCAAACTTTGCAGCAAGGGATACTTTCCACCCTATACAATAGATTCCTTTTTGTGCGGACCCACGCTTTGCCCCTTATTTTATATACGTACATTCCTGAAGTCCCACTGCTTATATCTCTAATGTTAATATTGTACTAAAAAATGTTCGTTATATTGTTCAATTCTAGTTTATAAGATGTCATTGTAATGTTAGCATGCACAGCCATGTGCATGCTGCTAATAATCCCATGTGGGGTTTCATAGCTTAATAAAAAAGACCGAATGCTGATGCACATATAATTGAAAAATTATGGACAATGCTTCTCCAAAGTAGGTTTTTCTTGGCTTGCATTAAAAAGACGTACACGTGTACTGACATTTTTCAACATGTCTAAGCATTAAGTAATGCTACCAATATGAGTAATATAACATATAGATATGTTATGATTTTTAGATTACTAATTCTGATTCTAATTCTATATATATTTATATATATATATATATATATATATATATATTTTATTGAATTCCCCTTAGGGTTACAATTCTAATATCATATAGATCACCTTTTTTTCCTTTTTCGCTCTTAGCCTGTAACCTTACCTCTAACTTATTAATTAACTTATGACTATCTTACATACTATTTACAGATAGAGAGAGAGAGAAACGCTATATACAAAAGACTTATCCTATACCTACGACATTTACAATTAATTACAATATTTTTACAATATTTACAATATAATATACTATAGAATACTATAATATACTATAATATTTATTTGTTTTGTTGTGGACTCCCGTTTTCCTTTACATCCTCCCTCCATCCATCTTCTCTTTCATTTCCTCTCTCCAAACTGATTCTAATTCTATATGCTCCAAATATTCAAGTATGGGCAAATCATATTCGTCCTCTTCTTCGAAATCTTCATTTTCAATTGGTTCTGTTTTTATGCCAGCGCTTGTAAATATTTCTCTTTCCAAACAAAAATATGTGTTTTAAAGTTTGTGCTAGCCTAGCACAACTCAGATATACGATTATATGCTGTTTGGATAACTTTTTCTTACTTTAACGTTAATTACATGTCGAAATCGATTTTTCACTATAACTTATTTATTTATAATTTTTTTAAAATAATACTTTAGCACAATCTTAGCACAACCTAGCACAACTTAGCACAATTGAGAAAATTGAAAAAAATGAAAAGTGGGGGGCTACTCAAAAAATCGATTTTTTCAATTTTTCATCTTATTTTTCATATTATAGTTATAATATTCGAGCACAATATAGCACAAACATAGCACAATTCAGCACAACTGTTGAAATTGTTTAATTTAACAAGTGGGGGGCTAACTTCTAGCAGGCCGAAAACGGGGTCTCCAGACCACTACCGCATTGTTCCGATTACAACCACAGTTTTTCGCGCGTGCGCCGCGATTTCAGCCGCAGTAACGTAACCTTTTCGATAAAATGGGAGACCTTGGGCAGGCCGCAGACTTTTTAAAAATTATTGGTATATACATATGAAAAGGAAAGGGGTTAAGCTACCCCCAAAAACGTTAGCAATTAAGTTTCAAGACGGAGCACTCTTCCCGCCAATAATACCGGTACACCCCTGCTAATATAACTGCCAAATGGGCGTCAGGGCTCTGGCCGCTTTGCTGTGTCATTGTAGATACGTTACTGTTTTGGCCGCGCATGCACGAAAAACTGTGGTTGTAATCGGAACACTGGACCACCGTTGCGTTCGTGCGTTCTCTCTTTCGCGTTTATGCGTGCGCGAATACAACCCCCGGGATCAAGCAGCCGCTATCTATTCTTATCGTGCTGCGAGACCACAAGCGAATGGAAAACAGTTACATAAGTTTTTTTACTGCGAACTTGAAACACGTTTATCAAGCCCGAGTAGTTTTCCGTTGTAAATAAAACAGCGTGGTCTATTCTTTACGGTTCCCGTTACGTGTATTATTATGTACACAAACTGCTAATAAAAGCGACGAGACGGGACCGTCGTCGCTCGATATCGGTTAAACGGGAGTTTTCTTTTTTAGAGCCCGCCGCGATCGTTTTCTCTTCCGCGGAACGTTTAAAAATGCACTGCTCTTTCTAAAGATAATTTTTGTACCTACGCTGTTCCGTTGGTCGACGTTCTTTCACTTTGCGAATTTTCCACAAAGCGAAGGCGCTTAAGAAGTACGTTTCTCAGATGAAATTTTCAAAATTTTATTCATTATTAACCGACCCGATAGACGTCCTGTCCAAATTTTCTATAAATTTGTTTCTGATCGTTGTCTGAATTTGTGAAAAGCTATTGGAACTGTGTAAACAAAGTAAAAATGAGAAAAAAGCGATTTTCTGAGTGATCATTGTATTCATTCACGATTGTGGCCATGGGTAATTCAATTTAAGGAGAAGTACATTCAAAAATCCCATAGAAAAAAGTAGTTTCATTTTTTCCCGAATTTTCCATTTTTCCGAGCAACTTTTCCAACTTTTCTTTCTAAAGCATTTTTTTCTAAATTAGCCAAATCGATCCAGCCGTTCTCAAGTTATGCGCTTACCAACGAACAGCATTTCATTTTTATTTATATAGATAGATTTATTTATTGATGCCGTAAAACCATGTTTGGATTATATAGCATACATTATAACATACGTATAGCATACATTACAGCTTATAGTATAACACTTTTCAAAAAGAAAAATAATGAAGTATACAGGATGTCCCACTAATGTGAGATCAACAGGATGCAAAACTTACGAATAAACCTAACGAGTTAATAATAAAATTAAAGTTAATAATAATAAAATAAACAAGGTAGGGCAATAACTACAGTGGGTGTACAAAGTGTTCGCACACCTTTTAAAACAGAATAACTTTCTTATAATTGCACCAAACGACCTGATTTTTTTATAATCAATTAGAAGCATTGGTTTACGAAATGATATGCAAAAAAGATTTTCGAAAAATTACAATTTACAAGGTTACATGTAACAATGAAAGAGGTATTTTTTAAAACTATTTTATTTGGGCCCTTAAAGAGAATTTGAAATATTATTTACACTCAGAGCTGAAGAAAATAGTATTTTAAATAGTAAATAATAAATAATCCTATTTATTTTAAAGTACGTGTACAATTTTGAAAATAAAATATTTTATTTAGTAGTAATTTTTAAAAATAGTAATTTATCTGAAGAGTATTGAAAATATTTCGACTTTGTCTTTATTTTCAATTTCAATTTTAAATATTATTGCTAAAAATAATGGGTCGCATTCAATAGATTTATGAGTAGAAATAGTTTCCTGGTGATAAGATACACTGTGTGTTTATCAACAAACCTCAGTAGGCACAAAAAAGACAATATACTATTTTGTGTATTCGGATTATTAAATTAGAAATATTTTATTTTGTGGTTCCGATTATTAAAATAGAAGTATTTTATTTTGTGATTCCGATTGTTAAAATAGGAATATTTTATTTTGTGGTTCCGATTGTTAAAATAGAAATATTTTATTTTCGAAATTGTATATCTTATTCAAAATACTATTTTCTTTAAACAAAATAAAGTCTAAAAAATTGAATAGTATTTGAAATATTTTTTCCCCAATTAATGTCTACCTCTGTACTGGACGTACCAGCGTTACTAACAGTCATATGTGGAACTCTGTTATGAAAACTTACAATGTTGCTTTGAAATATAAATAAGAAGCAATATAAAATGATTTTCTATACCAGGAATTCTTAATATTTGCCGTTTAAATGAAAAGTGTCAATAACTACTGCACTGCTAACAATAGTACAATTTACCCTACTCAAACTTTTCGAAAAACTCGTATAGTCCGAATATTAAATACTGTGATCCACTGTATATCGAACCGTGTATCTCAACAGCTTCTAAAAAATGATGAATGACAAAGAGAGTCTAATCTCTGTCACCGTAGAATATTAGCTAGGTTATTGCATATATGAAATGTCCGATTTTAGAATACGACTCTTATAAAACGTTTCGATCAAGAAATTCTGTTACGGTCTAGAGGTTTATTATACATATAAAACTTTGAGGTATATACACACACACAAGGCTTATCCTTAACACTATACGTTCTAGATTTTTTTATTTCACAATTAATGAAATTGTAAATATGTTTTTTCGTAAGAAATGTTTTAATAAATATCTTTATTAAAGCACATATAATAATAAGAACCGCGTAAAGTTTGAATAAAGTAACTCTTGTCATTTTTATATGGCTACTACGTGCCTGTTGCTTTTATTTCTCGGTACGTTTAGTTAAATACAAAATTATCATAAACTCTCTTTGCCCCTTATTTTATATACATGCATTTCTGAAATCTCACTGTTTATATCTTTAGTTTTGGTGTTAGCCACGTGTATGCTGCTAATAATCCCATGTGGGGTTTTATAGCGTAATAAAAACAAAAAAGTTATTAATCAATAATCATAATTTTGACTAGAGTTTGCCCAACTCTGATTGAAATCTTGTTATTTATCGGAGCGATGCGTTACAAGAGGATGGTTATTGTAGAAATATTTTGCGTAATCACATTCCGTAAGCTGGCTCTGCCAAGGGTGTCTGGTATCGGGCAAGATGGCGTTTCGCGTCGTCTAGAGGTTGCATGAATCGGCCGTTCGTTGAAAGGGGTTGGTGTATGTTCTCTCCCCCGAACACAGTATCGTTTCTACGATCCGATCGCGGAGTGGGGGTTGCTGTTGGCCTGGTGACCCAGTTTATCCCCGGGGGTTGAATGAACGGCACTGAACGCGATGACGTCATTCCCGACCTCATTTCCGGTTCCCGGTACAGCCAGCTATCCCGGCTCCGTCCCGTTGACCCGAAATTTCTCGTGAATCGAAGGACGCTCGTTCATCCCGAGCCATTCTAGCAAAGCATGAATGAATTTTCCGCATATACGTTGAAACGCCACAAAAAATCCCTTTCCGTTAGAAAGAAGCCTGCCGGTATCACCTGCCGACACCGTGTGCTACCTGCGTTACCTGTTACGTGTCGTCACAGGTCTGAAATATAGATGTTTTTTTTTCTTTCATTCGAACGGTAGCAATTAGAGTCGGCGATTAATGTTCGAGCCACGGTAACGAGACCGGACGGACGGTCTTGCTGGAACTTAGGGGATGAATCGACTACCCCGTAATTCTTATTTGTCGTCTATTATTGATACGGAAGTTGCAATGTTTGTGGAGAGGAACTCCAGCTCCTCCATTGAGGAACATAGGGTGACCCGTTTCGTGAATGAACACTCAAGCTGCAATCCTGTTTCTTCGTCAGATAGAATTTCGTAACTTTATACATTTTTAGGTGAATCCTCGAATGCAATTTATGGTGATTTTTATTATATACTAGCTGACCCGACAGACGTTGTCCTGTCCAAATTTCTATTAAATTCCTATTGAAATATTGATTAAAAGCTGCGACGTTCGTTTTTTTGTTGTTGTATTGAAATGTGATTCAAAAAGCATTTTTAGTTTTTCCCGAATTTTCCATTTTTCACGGACAACTTTTCCAATATTTCTTTCCTTAAAACCTTATTCGGACTATTACGAACATTTAAAAAAAGAAAAAATTAGCCAAATCGGTGCAGCTGTTCTCAAGTGATGTGCTTACCAACGAACAGTATTTGATTTTTATTTATATAGAAGATTTGTATCAATGAATTCATAGTAGGTTGAGGATGAGTTGCCCATCCCGTAATTGTCAGATCGTCTACTATTGGTAATAGCAATGTTTAGAGTATGTTAATCGGTCTGCTAACGTGAACATCTTAGCAAGATTAAAATATTAAAGTGACGATGAGTTATTCATTACTGAAACGTGTGTGATCTTGATAATGAATTTCTTGATGAATTTTGTCCATTAAATCGAGCAGATTAATTATGGATACGTTTCGGGGCATTAATTTTTTAAATGCACTCGAGTGACACATGTTTGTGTATCGAAAGTATAAATATTTTAAAGAATATAAGTATCTCCCCACGAGGGAGAAATATTTGATACCGTTTTAATCCAATCAATACATCCTCATATATTTGTATTGTTAATATAATACTCTGAGTTAATACAATTGAGTGTCACACGTTTGTGTATCAAAAGTATAAATATATTTTAAAGAATATTAAAGCAAAAATACTTTAAAGAATAAAGAATATAAAGAATCTGAAAGTAAAAATATTTTAAAGAATATAATTATTCTTATAATTTAATATAATTATATTATCAATAATTATAAGTAATTAGAATTATAATATATGATAAATATTGTAATTCTTTATTTTTTAAAAATATTTATACGTTTGATACACAAACGTGTGGCACTCAATTGTATGAACTCAGTGTATTCTAGTAACAATACAAAGATATGAGGATGTATTGATTGAATGAAAACGTATCAAATATTTCTCCCTCGTGGGGTAAGTTCACGCTATTGTCCGAAACATCGACATTTTACGAAGCGTATTGTTTTAATCCAACCTTCAGTATCGTCTGGTTTTATCCCCTTTTATACAATTTTGAACCATTTTCCTCTAAAAATGCAATTGAACGTAATCGAGGTTAATTAATATACTGCATTAGCGTGTCCCAGAAAGAGAGATATCAATTACTTCCACACAAAGACACTAGGTAGAAATAATTTTACAGAGGAAAGTGGAACATATAAATCATTTAACAAACGAGGTATCTTTAAATGACCCAACTCTGACATCGAGCTAGTTCAAAGTATAATACTTCTCTACACGACTTTAATTACCAGAGGGATGAGAATGACCAATCGCAAATTTCAAATGTTGCTATCATATGTAAGACGAATGTGTTTCTGCGACAATTTATTCAGAATTTGTTTAATTCGTAACCAAGTAAAATCTGAACAAATGCATTTGTGTCGCTCATATAATTATATACAATTCAATTACCTCGATTATTTGCCTTTTATTGTTAAATGAATTGATAAAATTGAATAATAAGTGCACATGTTCGTACACGTGCCATCTGCCCTACTAGAAGCTTACCAAACACCTTGTTATATCTCTCTGGTTGAGCAACGTATACCTGGTGTCAAAAAAATTTGTCAATACCGGAGAAGCCCACCGATTTCATTGGCCAAGCTAATCTCGTAATCTCTGTACTCCCATGGATATATTTATTTATCCCTTTGTACTTTATCTTGGCACCAATACTTTTCTCGAAAGTTTTCGGACCACACGAGCATGGTATTATACATATATTATTATTATTATACAGCGGATTTTATGCATTTACGAAAAAATTAGTTGGGTGAAATATAAAACAGTAATAGATTAGAAACATTCAAGAATACATTGTAATGTAACAAAGTCGTTAAGGGAGAAAATCAATTTTTTATTTGACTCCTGCTTTCCGCAATTAATGCAAAATATTTTTATAGAGATCCACAGTCTAATTATTCTATATACAATTGTAGGGAGAAGTCGTCTTCGAGCGACGAGAATTCCGTCGAATGTCGCGTCGCTAGAAACGATAGCGACGCGACGATTCGATATTTGTTATTATGTTTATCGATTGCGTTATTCAAATTATATTATACGATTTTGTGATTCCGGTACGACGTGTGAAACCGAAAAGACGTGTGTGATCTCAGACGGAGATTCAAACGGGATAATTTAATTAATTGTATTTCATTTAATTCATTATACTTCAAGTTACGTATTAAATTAATTTGTGTTTAAACCGTATTATTCTTTCGACGACTTAAATCCTACACAATTATGTAGAGATATCCAAATTGATTGTTACTTTTCGAAATAGAAATAAAACAAATTTCTTCTTTTCAAAGTATTAGGTGTGCAATTAAGTTCTTTCCTATTTTTTTCCAAATTCAAGATTTTATTACACTTTATGTACTAAATTTTATTACATTTTATGTAATAAAATCTTGTCTGGTGACTCCCAATCTTTCTGCCAATTATTCTTGCGTCTGGGTCGGACTTTCGTCGAGCAATTCCTCTAACTCACCATCATCAAACTTTTTTCGTGCATCTGAACGATCTTCGTCTTCCAAATTAAGATTTCCGGCTTTAAATCGTTGATACCACTTTTTGCATGTTTTGTAAGATATAGCTTCCTCTCCCAGTGCCACACAAACAGTTTCAGTAGATTCAACAGTGATTTCCTAAGCTGGAATGAAATACTGAAGCAGTGACGCAAATGATGCTGCTCGCACGCCAAGCAATGGAGCTTGAAATTGTTGCATAGGACTGGAAACTCTTAGAGCCTTCATCACGACTTTTTTTTAAATTAAAAGAACGCTCTTTCAAATGGCCCCAAAATCGGAAAATAATTCGAATTCAAAAGTTACAGTGGCGGCTCAAGCGGTAAAAATTTTGGGGCTCTCAAACTCGAGTTAGAAATAGAAGATGCAAGAAAACTCTCCTAAGTTTAGTAACAAAAAGAATGAAGAATTTCATACCGTTACACATAGCCAACAACCGTAGTCCCGTTGAAAGCATCGGTTCTCGTTAGATCACCGAAGTTAAACAATGTGGAACGTGAACGACACTAGGATGGGTGACCGTCTGGTGAAAAACCGGAAAGTGACCCACCCGAGGTGTTCTTCACGTGTTGTTGGCAAAAGCCATAAAGCACCATAAACAGTAGGTTCCGCTGAAAAGGCGATGGTGTGATTGGAAAGAGGAGGATTGGTAAATGAATTTGAAACCCTGAGGGGACCAAATATCATTATTTAGTTATTTATTAATGGTTTATTTTTTTAATGTGGTCGCATTAACATCTAGGTCATTAGACCGAATATCATGTTAAATACCGTTACACATTAAATAAATTTATTGAAAATTCGGGGCCCCACGCGGCCACGCAGTCCGCTCACCGTTAGATCCGCCACTGAGAAGTTGTGATCGTAGAAGAAAAGGGGAGGCAACTTATTTGCACACCTAATAATTTCATGACTAGACTGTGAACTTTTATATAAAAAATTAACCAGCATTTTGCGAATAATAATTTCGACAGACACGCAGAGCTGTTCAGTCACTAGACATGTCACCCTATGCCAGAGTTGGGCATTAATCAATTCAAATTTTAACCAAGATCGATTGATTAATATGTGTACAATTCAAAAAGGTAATCATTGAAAAATGGACGATTGAATTCACTCGATTGATGAAGTTAAGCGTCAATCGTTGATTAAACAAAGAAATCATCGAAAAATCGGAGACTGATTTAATCAATTGGTCAAGTTAAAAGATCCTAGAATATTTTTTCCAGTTACATTATACATTATTATTTTATCTTTTATTCGACTTTGTAAAGTTTACAAATTAAAAATACCTAGCGTGCAAAGTATAGTTCAAATATCGAATATCACATGATTTATACTGCAGGTGCAAACAGTACATTTGTTATAATCGACAAAAATATATGGCTAATAGTATGGATAACAAAAAATACAATTAATTCCAGGAAATTCAATGAAACGTAAAAGTATGCAGAAATTTACGAGCACGATCAATTAAAACATTTATATTTTTTGAGAGTTGAAAAATGTACGAACGATTCAATCGATTTATGAAGTTAATCGTCAGTCGTTGATTAAAAAAAGAACCAATTGTTGAAGTTAATCGTCACACAGTCTATCCAGAAATTGTAATAAGGAGGGAGAGAGAGACAGAGAGCGGAGATGAAGAATAAATAGAAATATATCTCAACAAAAACTCAGTTTAAATTTTGATTCAGTACTTCATTTCGAAAATTCAGCAGTTAATAATTAATCATTATCCGATTGACGATTACAATTGAAAAGAATGTAACCGTTAACCGCAATTAACGACTCTAAAGTAGGGGTTCGATTGTTAACTGCGATTAACGATTTGAAATAGAAATTTATTCGTGAATCGTTGAATTAAAAAAAAATCATCGATAAATCGGAGAATGATCTAATCAATTGTTGAAGTTAATCGTCACACGATCTAACCATAAATTGTGCTAATGGGGGGAGATGTATTTCCTATTTCCGTACTTTATTTCGAAATTGCAGCAATTGATCATTAATCAATAATCCAATTGACGATTACAAATGAAAAGACTGTAATCGTTAACCGCAATCACCGACTACAGTAGGAGTTTAATTGTTAATTGCAATTAACGATTGAACTATAAGTTTATTCATCAATCGTTGATGAAATTTTTGACCAACTCTGCTCTATGCGTAGCTCACTGTCTTCCAAAGTGTTAGGGAGAGTCTCGATATCCTATTTCACGATTTCGGCGAAAAATTTCATTACGTTCGGAGCTTTCTTTCCCGAGTTGAACAATGCAGAGGTGCTACGCTGAATTTAGAGCTGACCAGGACAGGTAGAATTACAACCGGGCGCAGTTGAAAAGCTCCAGGGGTTATTTGTCACGGATATCGGTTGCAGCTCGCACCTCGTCGATTCGGTACGGTCCATCTGATCTCATAAATTTTTAGGAGACGCCTCTCGTTTCCGAAAATCCGTTTTCCGAGAAACGAGCACCGTGACGGACAACCGTCCGCCGGGATCAGTGTACAAGTTCTTTCGCCGGCTTCCACGCCGGTGATTTGTGGGCATCGGTGTATACCTGAGACCTGAGACGACACCCGAACCACTTCGGGAACGAAAGACGGTCCAGCAGGTAGACAGCCGATTCATGGTGTAAATTTCACTGGACAATCGGCTTCGTTAACAGCCGAAGCCTCAGGAACCCGTCTCTTCACACTAATACCCTCAATGAAACTACCAAGTCAGGGCCGCGCACCAGGTAAAACCTATTAAATCGGTGTGAATTTTTTTAAAATGAAAGCTGAAGCTTTGCAGAATATGGGATAATTATGGAAATTGTAGTACGAACGTTTTTTAACCTTGAAATAATTCGTTAAATTTGTATGATTTCAAGAAAATTGTAGTTTTTCTAATACCACACGCGGAAAAATTTGTTTTGGAACATGCTATACATCATTTCCTGTAAATTATTTCACGCTGATTTCAAATCTGGCCTTAAAATTTGTCTACGATCTCCATATTTTGCAAAAAATCGAATTATTGTTAACAATTTTTATTTTTTCAAGGTTAAAAAACGTTCTTACCATAATCTCCCTATTTTTCCCATATTCTGCATAATTTTGAAAAACTTTCATCGCTCTATCTCATTTCTATCGAAAAAAATTCTCTGATTTTGACACAGATTTCATTCATTTCTTCACAATTCAAGTTCAAAGATCAAGTTTAAAGTTCATCCTCACACTTAAAGAATCTTCTAGATCGAATCCAAATTGCATTCCGTCATTGAAAATCAGTTTTCAAGTTTAGCATGCAATTTCAAGGTTCGACTTGAACGTCAAATTTCAAAGTTCAAGTTTAAAGTCCAAATCCATAATTCAAGTTCATAATTCAAGTTCAAAGCTCATCCTCACAATTCAAGTTTAAAGTTCAATTTCGAACTTCATGGTGACGTCTTGGGTAATGCTAACGCCACACTATGGGACAAATCGATGAAATCGACGACAAAATCAAAGAACTTTCGATAGAAATGAGATAGAGCGATGAAATTTTTTTAAAGGACAGCTGAAACTTTGTAGCATATGGGAAAAATAGGGAGATTATGGAACGAACGTTTTTTAACCTTATGAAATAAAAATGTAAATTTTTAACAATAATTCGACTTTTTGCAACATCCGGAGGTCGTGGACAAATTTTGAGAATAGATTTGAAATCAGCGTAAAAAATCTATGGGAAATGATGTATAGCATGTTCGATAAAAATTTGTTCCACTCGTGGTATTACAAAAACCACGATTTTCTTGAAATTGTGCAAGTTTAATGAATTATTTCAGGATTAAAGAACGTTCGTACCTTAATCTCCATAATTATCGATATATAGTAGGAAAGGAAATAATTATCGATTATAATAAGGAAAGTTTCTGCTTTAATTTAAAAAAAAATTCATCCCTCTATCTCATTATTACCGAAAGTTCTTTGATTTTTTGAAGATGTCGCACTATGGGACAAACTCATGAGATCTGTGTCAAAATCAAAGAACTATCAATAGAAATAAGATAGAGCAGAGACATTTTTTTAAAATTAAAGTTGAAACTTTGCAGAATATGGAATAATTATGAAGATTGTGGTACGAACATTTTATTAAAATCTGGACTATTTTCATCAATATCTTTTGAACCGCTTAACCAATTAAATATCCTATTATACATAATTTGTTCATCATTTCAATGTCTTTTATTTGGTACCAAGCACGACCTAATCGGACTCATCTAGCTCCAGATGTGGTTTTTAACGTGAAAAGAGGTAAAAAAATTGAAAAAATCCCAATATCTTATAAAACCGATTCCATAAACAAAAATTTTAACCTTGATTTTCGAATTCAGCGGAAGAAAATCCATAAGAAAAGTTACCTCTTACCAAATGTACATGAAATCAATTGCATTTTGTAAACTAGTGTAATTACCGATCGGTAATGCGTTAACACTAAACGTATCAAGCCTCATAAATAACTGGTACATGTGCTCTTACAAAAATGACAAGATTGATTTCATTCAGATTTTGTGCAGCTCCTATTATAACACGTGCACTACTAAAAATATCTATACAATCGTTTCTTCTGAAATCAGTTTTATTAATTCTAATTTTAAAATGAATCAGTGCAGAGATCGGCATTATTTGGCGAAACAAATATTTTAAATACCATTTAATATTTTATACTTTATTTTGTCTAAAGAAAATAGCATTTTAAATAAGATTTACAATTTCGAAAATAAAATATTTCTATTTTAACAATCGGAACCACCAAAATAAAATATTTCTATTTTAATAATCTGAATACAAAAAATAGAATATTGTATTTTTTGTGCCTACTGAGGTTTGTTGATAAACATACAGTGTATCTTATCACCAGGAAACTATTTCTATTCATAAATCTATTGAATGCGAACCATTATTTTCAGCAATAATATTTAAAATTAAAATTGAAAATAAAGATAAAGTTCAAATATTTCCAATATTCTTCAAATAAATTACTATTTTCAAAAATTAATGCCTCAAATAAAGTATTTTATTTTCAAACTATTACTGCATCAAATAAAATATTTTATTTTCAAACAATTACTGCATCAAATAAAATATTTTATTTTCAAAATGGTACACGTACTTCAAATAAATAGGATTATATTGGAGGGTTTAAATTGAAATGTTATTTATTAAAGATACAAATGTAATGAAGCATATATGTAGAATACAAAAGAACATCTTTACAGAATCGTGTCAATGAGAAGAGTGAAGTAATACGTATTTACTAAATCAATATTATGTTGCCAGGAAACGATTCGTTGTTAACCTTTTAAAAAAAATTTCATTTATATATTGGGTGATTATAAAAATGGAGCAAATCAATCCAGAGATTATTTATTATTTACTATTTAAAATACTATTTTCCCCAGCTGTGGTTCAGTGTTATTATCGTAATCACTGCACGTAAACATATATATACATATACATATATACATATCCGTATTTCCATGAGAGAATCGCTCGAATCGTACGATCCAGTCGACGGTTTTGTTTCGCTTCCGATCGCACGCGACGCGAATCGAGGCGATTTCAATCGTGACAAAAAGTGAAGGGGGAGTCGCATGTGAGTGGGATCGCATCGACCAAATAGACAATCAACCAGTGTGCGGACGGCCTAAAAATTAGTAGATACGAAATACTTAAAAATGCTGTCGCATTGCTGCGCGTTTTCCAATAAATGCAGACAACTTTTTTTGTCATAAAAATCCATAGTCGTAGATGTTTTTCCTATGTGAGATACGACGAAAGTCTGCAGAGATGAACAGACATTCCGAGAGCAAGAAGCTGCGTCACGTAGTTCTCGTCGATAGATATTTCTATAAAATCCTGTCAGTTGATGTTGGCATGTCTCTGCAAGAGGTTCCGTTCAATCTCGCCGGGACAATTGTAAATCTTTCGGTGGAAAGTGATCCTCGAGGACAAAGGGCATCCCATTACAATACAAACCTTCTATCGGAGGCGTCACTTTGAAGGTGAGACTCTTGAAAATGATGAGTTCCAACGGCTCTCTGCGCCTTTCCTTCCCGGATCCATTTTTCACTTAAAACTTTTTCTCCCGAACTGAGAGACACTATGGTCAACGGGTATGAATAGGAACTACAATCTCTCAGTCTGCTCGATGTTACTAAATAATAGAGAATACGGATTGCCTCCATGGCGTTTCCCGAGTTAGCCCACTATTACACCGTCTTTTTATTTATTTAACCCGTAACAGATTGATAATCTTTTAATATAATATTATATATATATATATATATATATATATATATATATATATATATATATATATATAATCGTACTTTTTTTTAGTATTAATTCTCTTTCATATCCTGAGCATTAATTACATTGAAATGTCACCATATCAACTTATGGTTGAAGATGTTTCTCTGGTTTCTCAGCCTAATGTCGTTACCTGAGTATCTACTTTCATTTGTCTTCTTGAGCAAAGAGCTTTCGCTGAATCGAGCATGAAATGAACAGTTTCTGAAAGACAATGGCGAATTATTATGACGAATTAACTCGTTCTCCCCACTCGAAGTGTTAAGCACAATTCGAATTTTCAGCTAACAGCAACGCCACACAGTGCGGTGATTGAAAGGAACATAAATAAAAAAATTCGCGTAGCGTAGCAATAATTTATATCTTTGTGTTCGGAATTGTTTTAAATGTACTAATCGAAGATTTATGAATACTATTTTAGAATTTTCCATTCTTTTACGCTACATAAATTTGGAAGAAACAATAAGAGGCATGTTTTATGTAAAAATGAAATATGAACAAATAGTACATTTGTATATTACGTGTATATTAGAAAACAAATAAATAGATATCGACAAATAACAAGTAAATAAATAATTTTAATAAAAAGTTCGTAGCAGAGTAGAAAAGTAGCATTCGCCGAGGGTTAATGTTGAATAACTATGAGTGAATACAAAAACTTGTAGAAAATTGAAGTATAATATCTACTAATTACGAAAAAAACAAAAACTAAAGGATGTTTTTGATCCCTTCTTGAAATATCTCTATTCAAAGGAGAAAAAGGTGAGAAAAATTATTTCAACCGTATTATTTACTTGTATACTACAAATAAGAGACTTACAAATTTAAAAATTTCAGTCACATTAGCTGTACTTTAAGCTACCATATCACATAGGATAAATTTCATAAAATTCTTTTTCCTCATACCATGAAAGTAAAGACGCTTTTTTAAAACATAGTTTCAACATAGAGTCCAGCGGATATTAGACATTGAATTTTTAGTATATTCAGAAATGAGTTAGAGCGATGAAATTTTTTGTAAATTAAAGCTGAAACTTTGAAGAATATGGGAAAACAGGGATATTATGACAGGGACGTTTTTTAACCTTATAAAATAAAAATGTAAATTTTTAACAATAATTCGATTTTTTGCAACATCCGGAGGTCGTGGACAAATTTTGAGAACAGATTTGAAATCAACGTGAAAAAATCTATGGGAAATGATGTATAGCATGTTCGATAAAAATTTGTTCCACTCGTGGTATTAGAAAAACCACGATTTTCTTGAAATTGTGCAAGTTTAACGAATTATTTCAAGATTAAAGAACGTTCGTACCATAATCTCCATAATTATCACTTATTCCGGAAAGTTTCAGGTTTAATTTTAAAAAAATTTCATCGGTCCATCCCATTTCTATCGAAAGTTCTTCGATTTTGTCGCCGATTTCGTCCGAATTGCCCACTGTGCGCCGTCGAAAGCGGAATTGATGTTATTCTCTGAAATCTAGCTTCGGGGACACCTAATTACGTTCCTTGTGTGATCTTGGCCCTAGCGGCGTGCGCGAGAAACATTTGACGATTAATGTCGGCACACGGCCCCAATATATAAACATTAAATATCGCAGCCGGGATATAAATGTTTGGCAGAGGAACTCGTGAGCGTTAGTAGAGCCGTTTGCTGCCGAACGAACGACACACGATGGAGTACTTGAGCTTCGATGCGAGTAACAAAACGCTCTCGATCAAGAGAGCCGAGATCCCGATACCAAAACCAGATGAAGTTTGTGTTAGAGTAGCGTACGCTGGAGTCTGCGGAACCGATCTTCACATTATAGAGGTGTGTCGTCACCGTAACGGTTAATATATCTTTATTATTACATCACGAATTCGTTCGTCAACTTACTTGCGCGCTCATAGATCACGTAAAATCCCGTGCTGGGCAAATTCAAATAAAAAGTATTGGAAATACAGTAATTACAATACTTTTATCGAAATAAAGTAGTATTTCAGCATTTATTTTATTACTTAGTTCTACATAGAAAGATAGTTGAAATATGTATTTATTACACATGTAGTGAAGCTATTAATTGAAGCAATATTTGCTATACGGTGTTTCAGATAATTATATTTAAATTAGGTTTAAACCGGTTTCGAATTTTCACAGATAAGAAACAAGACATATTTACAACTTTAAATAGAAGTTTAAAAATTGTTTTATTTCTAATAATTCAAAATTACAAGAAACGAAAACATATGGTACGTATATGTACATTCCTGAAATTATTAAAATAAAAAATTAGCAATATAATACTCTTGAAAAATCACAGAAATTAACAAATGTTTTATATTTATGTAAATTATTATTTTACTTGTTTCTTTGTTTAATAAAATATGACTTCAAAAAGCAAGGAACGTGAATGGATTTATTGCTTAGTCGTGTCCTTATTTTAGACACAAAATTACCAGAAATAGAAAAAACTCGCTAACTTGCTAATAAACTGGTCTTAATTGTGAAAGCATTAAATAATAAATTGAAATTTTTTGTTCTTCTATTTCTAGTATCCAAGACCAAGAACAACTTCTTTAATGTTTGAGGACTAGAGGAAGTCACTTGTTCTGGTTCTTGCAGACATTAATTTATTGCTATTTCCATAGTATTTTTTATCATAGATATGTCTTGATTTTCTTCTTCGTCCCTTTTTTTAACATTGCAATAATCTTCTGTAGAATAATCTTTATATAATCTTGATAATATCAGTCCGGACAACTTAATAATATCAGGTTCTGTAGCTAATGGAAGAAATTTACTAGGAAATATATGAGTGTTATGTATAAATTTAAATCCGGTCTTTTTCACTGAAAAAACCGGTCTCGTAATTGAATAATTTTCTTTTAAAAACCGGTTTGCATACTCGGTTTTTAAATCCCGACAAACCCTATTTGAAATAATAGTTTTCGTAGAATGTATTAGGAATAAATATTGTTTCTGTGTGGAAACGGTTCTGTCGTTGATTTCAACCGCTTACTTACTTTGTAATGTATAAGTATCGTTATGAATGTCTAGATATATCCATAGTTTATTTCGGTGAAAGGTAGTGCTAAAGTTTCATTCTAGTAATAATGGCAGAAATATTTATTTCAAGTACCTATTTCAAGTTTGTGTTGAAAAACACATAATTGAAATACATATTTCATATACATGAGAGATTAAATAAATATTTCAAATACTATTTGCACGAATACAAAAATAAACAAATATTTCAAATTATTCAAAATAACATAGTTTTGGAAATAATCTCATGTAAATATTTTTATTTTTTATTTCAAATACTATTTTACCCAACCTTACTAGAAAAAGTCACACCTTGGTCAAAATATTTACACTGAGAAACATAAATATTTGCAAATACTATTTTACATATGTTTTATTTCAGATAGTAATTCATTTCTGTATTAAATTAGAGACTAGTTGAAATACTTTATTGATTTTACTAACAAAGTATTTAAAAGATATATTTTCTAGTATCAACCTGAAATACTTAATTGAAATGAATATTTTCTTTGTCGTGCTTGAATATATTATTTCCATGATATTTTGCTGACCAGTGCCTTCCAAAATTTGTTATTTTTATAACAATATAAACTAATTATAATTAATCGTCGTTAATAGAAATTCAGACACATGGAACACTATTTCAATTATTTATTTCCTTCAGCACAACATAAATAATTATTTTCAATACTCGTCTCTATGACGTCATATAAATCTTGAAATCGTACAAGCGAGAGTATTCCATTAACTATTTCCGAGAACTTCATTATAAAAATATGTGTTCAAATACAGAAAATTTATGAACAAATTTCTCACGCGAACGTCCGTATAATTTCACTAATTCGAGAAGAAAAAATCAAAAACGGGTGATTTTCGTCGAACTTTTTCAAAGCCATTAAAAACTTACAATATTCGCACATTCATTTACGAACTTATGAATATTCATATTTATGTTCGCGATTGCATATTCAAACTTACATCGTTCAGAGGTTCATCTCTAATATACCTATATGGTCCTCGAATAATTCTTCTTGATTGGTTCACGAGTTGGTGCGTTGCAGGCGACAAGATTCATTGCGAGCATAGTGCTGCAATAATTCTACCCGGTTTTAACTAGTCGATGCATGGCTTTCACGGCAAGAATTATTCGAGCTGTGTGTACGCAATTATTCTTGTCGGTCGGTCAATATATTGATCAAGCAGCAAGAATCGTCGTGTACACAGAGTTACGGTGATTTATCTAGTATACAGAGTTGCGATGATGTTTGCCATTTTTTTTTTCTGTATAGCATGTAATCTATGCGGAAAGAATTATTGCACACCGTTCATGTTTCCGACCCGGTAGATAAAGCAATTCATACCGATTGGACCATGTGTTGTTTGTCAGCAATAAGCGACATGATTTATTGTAGCTCTGAGTAAACAACTAGTTTTGCTGGTTGATTATTTGTTACAACTACATAGAGGTGGACATTATTTGGCGATACAAATATTTCAAAGACTTTATTTTTTTTAAAGAAAATAGCATTTTAAATAAGATATACAATTTCGAAAATAAAATATTTCTATTTTAGCAATCTGAACCACAAAATAAAATATTTCTATTTTAACAATCGGAACCACAAAATAAAATATTTCTATTTCAACAATCGGAACCACAAAATAAAATATTTCTATTTTAACAATCGGAACCACAAAATAAAATATTTCTATTTTAACAATCGGAACCACAAAATAAAATATTTCTATTTTAATAATCTGAATACACAAAATAGAAATTAGAAAGAGAAATTAAAGTCGTTTGGTCCGTTCATAAAAATGTTATTCTGTCTTAAAGTGTGTAGAAACCAGTTATGGTCCTTACTCCACATCACTTTATATTTACTAAGTGGTGTAGATATTTGTATGTTCAAAATCATGGATCAAAATAAATAGTTATCTTATACTTTTAAAAAGATTCCCCAACTTCTACGTTTCGTTTAAGAAGTTATCTATCTTTATCAAGAATCTAATTCATCTGAGCCTTCTATGGAAATTTTCAAAAAGTGTTCTTATGCAACAGATTACAATTCGGAGTACGTATCATAACAGCTCCATGACAACAAATTATTTCGAAACAATATATTATAAGGCTGTTTGAAGAACAATATCGGCACAGTTTAAACTATAAATTGTCTATGTAAATACTACAAAAAGATCACCCGGAATATGCAGTTACACTAACCATTGAATATCGTTCAGCATTTGTTACAATGATCCAAGACTCTTTTAATTAACGAAATTTCTGACCGCAATTATGTAACTCCTACTTGAACCGACTTAATTTAACCGAATTAATGACTAAAGTAGGAATTTAATTGTTAATTGCGGTTAACGATTGAAGTAGAAATTTATTCGTCAATCGTTCATTAAATTTTTGGCTAACTTTGCCCAACAGTAATTGTTGAACAAATTTCGTGTTGGACAATAGTAATAAGATGACGGTACATGATCTAAATATGTGGCTCGAGAGATTTGTACCTTTTACGCCATATGTTATCCAGCTGTCAGTGATAAGAATTGATCGAGGGACTATCGTGTTATCAAACTAGATTCACATTATCTCGATATCTGATTGTAGTACTCGTTTTAAAATTTATTCACATATTTCAAATTATTAATTAATCCTCCAACACATAGGTTGTTTTTTATCATCTATGTTCAATCATTAAAGTAAATGAAACGTACGCGTGCTGCAAATATAAATTTTCTTTTCTTTTATCATTGTAACTGAGAAGAAATCACAATGAGTTGAAACAAGCGAAATTTCAATGAATTTTTTCAGAGCACTCTGCGTTTGATTTTTCAATGAAAATGTGAAAATAAGTCGATATCAGTATTATACTGCGATTAAACATTGTGTTGAATGAATATTTAAAAAGTATTACGCGTTCTAATTTCATTCGACTACTGTTTGTCAGTTTAATCTAGGGTTTGTCGGTTTTTAAAAGACGGGGTTTGAAAACTGGTTTTAAAAGAAAATTATTCAATTCAAAAACCGATTTTTTCAGTAAAAAACCCGGTTTTAAATTTATATATAACGCTTATATATCTTCTAGTAAATACCTTCTATTAGCTACAAAAACTGATATTATGAAGTTGTCCAGACAGATATCAAGATTATTATACAAAAGATGACTGCGATGTTAAAAAAAGGGACGAAGAAGAAAATCAAGACTAATTCTATGATGAAAAATGCTATGGAAATAGAAATAAATAAATATCTGCAAGAACCTGAAGAAGTGACTTCCTCTAGTCCTCAAAGATTAAAGAAGTTGTTCTTGGTCTTGGAGACTAGAAATAGAAGAACAAAAAATTTCGATTTATTATTTAATGCTTTAAAGACAATTAAGACCAGTTCATTAGCAAGTGAACGAGTTTTTTCTATTTCTGGTAATTTTGTGACTAAAATAAGGACACGAGTAAGCAATAAATCCATTCACGTTCCTTGCTTTTTTAAGTCATATTTTATTAAACAAAGAAACAAGTAAAATAATAATTTACATAAATATAAAGCATTTGTTAAGTTCTGTGATTTTTTAAGAGTATTATATTGCTAATTTTTTATTTTAATAATTTCATGAATGTAGGTACATATACGTACCATGTGTTTTCCTTTCTCGTATTTTTGAATTATTATAAATGAAACAAAATAAAAGCTTTTATTTAAAAAATTCAAAACAAGTTTAAACCGGTTTCATGGAAAAGTTAAAAAACGAAAACCGGTCTTTTAAAAAGTCGGTTTTTGTATAAACCCTAGTTTAACCATTGCGCGAAAAGTGTTCCAATTTCTAGTTACTACGCCAGCACGCACAGAATTGTTCGATTTGCATATTGAAAATTTCACGTGCAAACCGTGCACGAGAGACATAACTCTTCCCGATACATTCCTCGCGGAGGAAATTTTTGTTACTCGACGTTACGTGACTTTAATCGCTGTGCACCGATTACGTTTCGTGTCCACGCGACCCCAACGGGAATGTCGTGTAATTTTTAAACGCATAAAAGTGTTCTCAGAGATAGAGATTGCGATTGCACGCTCTAACGCTTACGTTGATAAACATTCAGCGAACACGGCATCCGGCCACTACACAGTTTATCGACCGCGCGGTGCTTTGCATGTAATCCAATTAAATTAATCAGAATATTGTTACGCTTAGAATACCAATTGTATAATACGGATACCAATTGTAACTCTAGTAGCGTTTATGTTGGGCCTTCGTTGCAACATTTGTTTGCAAACAGTTAAAAATTCTATCGCCTTTTTATGCAGGTGCCAAAGCGCCAACGTCACTATAGCAGAGTTGGACAAAAATTTAATAAACGATTCACGAATAAATTACTACTTCAATCGTTAATCGCAATTAATAACTACACACTCCTATTTTAATCGTTAATTACAGTTAACGATTACATTCTTTTCAGTCGTAATCGTCAATCGGATAATTGATTAATGATTAACTGCTGAAATTTCGAAATGAAATACTGAATCAAAATTTAAACTGAGTTTTTGTCGAAATATATTTCTGTTTAATCTCCATATCCGCTGTCTGTCTCTCTCTCCCACCTTATTACAGTTTGTAGATACACCGTGTGGCGATTAACTTCAACAATTGATTAAATCAATCTCCGATTTTTCGATTATTTCTTTTCTTAATCAACGACTGACGATTAACTTGATAAATCGATTGAATCGATCGTACATTTTTCAACTCTCAAAAAAATATCAATGTTTTAATTGATCGTGCTCGTAAATTTTAGCATATTTTTACGTTTCATTGAATTTCCTGGAATTAATTGTATAAATGTATAAATCATGTCTTATTCGATATTTCATCTATACTTTGAACGCTAGACATTTTTAATTGTAAACTTTACAGAGTCGAATAAAAGAAAAAAGAATAATGCATAAAGTAACTGGAAAAAATATTCTAGGATCTTGTAAATTCAACAATTGATTAAATCAGTCTCCGATTTTTCGATTATTTCTTTTTTTAATCAACGACTGACGATTAACTTCATAAATCGATTGAATCGATCGTACATTTTTCAACTCTCAAAAAATATCAATTTTTTAATTGATCGTGCTCGTAAATTTTAGCATATTTTTACGTTTCCTTGAATTTCTTCGAATTAATTGTATAAATGTATAAATCATGTCTTATTCGATATTTCAACTATACTTTGAACCCTAGGAATTTTTAATTGTAAACTTTACAGAGTCGAATAAAAGAAAAAAGAATAATGCATAAAGTAACTGGAAAAAATATTCTAGGATCTTGTAAATTCAACAATTGATTAAATCAGTCTCCGATTTTTCGATTATTTCTTTTCTTAATCAACGACTGACGATTAACTTGATAAATCGATTGAATCGATCGTACATTTTTCAACTCTCAAAAAATATCAATTTTTTAATTGATCGTGCTCGTAAATTTTAGCATATTTTTACGTTTCCTTGAATTTCTTCGAATTAATTGTATAAATGTATAAATCATGTCTTATTCGATATTTCAACTATACTTTGAACGCTAGGCATTTTTAATTGTAAATTTTACAAAGTCGAATAAAAGAAAAAAGAATAATGCATAAAGTAACTGGAAAAAATATTCTAGGATCTTGTAACTTCAACAATTGATTAAATCAGTCTCCGATTTTTCGATTATTTCTTTTTTTAATCAACGACTGACGATTAACTTCATAAATCGATTGAATCGATCGTACATTTTTCAATGATTACCTTTTGTAATTGTACACATATTAATCAATCAATCTTGGTTAAAATTTTAATTGATTAATCTCCAACTTTGTACTATATTACGAACGGCCAATTGGACCCGCTAATATATTATTCTGATCTTCTCTTTTACTAGTATTTTTACAGCATATCATAACTAATGTACATATAAACAATGTAGAGGTGGCTCTATAGAAATTTCGGTAAATGCTATATGCTACTAGGGAATCCTAGTTTTGTACTAATTGCAAATATGTTTCTTTCAGGGATTATTCCCATGTAAGACAGACGGTCCACTGACACTTGGCCATGAATTTTCGGGCGTCGTCCATGCCATCGGCTCGCAGGTCACATCTTTCAAGGTTGGTCAAAAAGTGGTTGTCGATCCCAACTCTGGTTGCAACAAATGTGATTGCTGTCACATTGGATCATACCATTTTTGCAGTACCGGTGGCTTGAACACTACCATAGGAATTTACAAAAATGGCGGATGGGCCACTCACGCTGTCATACCTGAATCACAGGTACGTACAAACAGTTTGCAGCATTCCGATTCGAATCGTTGGACTTGCGGATTTTACGCATTCGGTATAAGAATCACTAGATCGGATTTAAACCATTTAAAACATTTATGGATAAATTACGTGCATGATTTGGATACAGTCTTATGGTTAATTCCACAAGTGACAGTGGACTGCGGATCTTTATGCATTTATGACAAAAATGGATAGTTAAAATTTGTAGAAAATTATATAGTATGATAGAAAAAATCTAAGAACATCGATGTATTGCCTTGCAACTTGTAAACATTAACGTTAACCCATTATGCACGCCTGCTCTATTCCTGCATATCCTCTTAAACTGTAATTTTCGAGTAAAGTACCACAATACTTTTTGAAATGAAATGCAAAGCCGAATCGATTGGTATATAAAAAATAAATTCTTTTAATTGCGATAGCCTTGTTTTTTATGTTTCTTTTTCTATTGAATAAGAAGTGGTTTACAATTTAAATGAAAATATAAAAAAAAAGTACTACACTATGTATATTGTTATTAAAACTTAGGAGTCCTTAAGAATTCCTTTTGCTTACCTCGACATAAATAAAATGAATGAATGAATAAATATTGTAGGAATTTAATTTACAGATTATTAATAACTTGGACGCGTTTGCGATTGATTATGTTCGGCTTTTCTTTCACGTCTAATACTTCTAACCACGACGGACATCGTATAAACAATTGAAAATAGGGGACTGTATCAGTCGCGGATCTAATGGTAAGCGGACTAAGCGGCCGCGTGGGGCCCCGAATTTCAAAGAAATTTATTTAATGTTTCACGGACAAAGTATTTTCATTACTTTTCGTTTTTGTTAATAAGTTTAGGAGTGTTTTCTTGCAACTTCTATTTCTAACTTGAGTTCGAGGGCCCCAGAATATCATAGGGCCCCGAATTTCAAAGAAATTTATTTAATGTGTAATGGTATGATATATTTTCAATACTCTTTTTTTGTTAATAAGTTTAGGAGTTTTTTCTTGCAACTTCTATTTCTAACTTGAGTTCGAGGGCCCCAGATTATCATAGGGCCCCGAATTTCAAAGAATTTATTTAATGTGTAACGGTATGAAGTGTTTTCAATACTTTTCGTTTTTATTAATCACTTTAGGAGAGTTTTCTTGCAACTTCTATTTCTAACTTGAGTTCGAGGGCCCCAAAATTTTTACCGCTTGGGGCCTCCACTTGACTTAAACCGCCACTGGACTGTATATTTCGAATAACATAATGAGTGAACATAGTGTCATATCGTTTCGCGCGGCCTCAAGTGGGAACTCGATAGACTGCGTTGAAGCCTCGGACGGCGAACGCACGTGTCTCAACATCAAAATTTTCTACTATGTTTAACATTTGTGTATATTTATGCACTTAATGATCGACCGTCATATCAAATCTAATGTGCTCTAAATTAATATAATACAAAAACTCAAAGAAACCTTTTGGTACTTACCTTAATACTCAATCGAAAGATTGTAATTATTTAAACAATTTTAAAACTAAATATATAATTTATAAGAATCCAATTGAACACATAAGTACTTATCAAATGGCATGCGTCTAAAAATAATTGTAATAAATTTCTTCGAAAGACTACGCAGAAAGCTGCCGAGAACCAATCCACGTGAACAAATGTGAGCAGATTTAAACCAACGTGAAATTAAAATTTAATATACCAACAATTACTGTGAAAAAATTCATGGAGTTACCTCGGTGTACTTTTTTTAAAACTCGAATCAAAGTTGATAAATGTTAAACATAAAAAATTACGACAAATTACGATTATATAAAAAAAAATTTGGAAGATCGAAGGTCTTATAATACTAAACACACCCTATAAAAATCAATTTAAAAATCCTAATAGCTTGCAAGGGACGCATGTTTAAAAAAAAATGCACGGAATTTGACAATAAAGTTTCAGCCCCAATTTTAATAACAAATTGGTTTATTCAGTTAAAATTGAGGGCAGTTTTAGAAACTACGTTTCGGTATGAACATTTTAGGATACATAGATTTGCAGATCTTGCACTTTGATTTTCGGACTTTTTTCCATTGGACGACATATTGTGGGCCAGGCCGGGATTATGCACATTTGCAAGATTGCAAGTGTGCGTGATTCGCATTCTCATTTCGTGATAATACAAACACGGGTTTTTTCAGTAGTCAAAAACGCTAGATAAAAGATCAATCTAGTTTTCCCTCCTTGCATGCGCACAAATATAAATAAAAAATTGTCGATATGAATTTAAAGAAATATTACATTTGTCAGTAAAAAGGGAGACTGCTACATTGAGGCAGAATCCCGACCCGGCCTGCAGGGCCTGGCCTCGGGATTTCTGGAGTTGATCTGCGCGTATATGATCGCACAGGGGCCCGGCAGAAATAGAGTCGACTGGGCCTAGAGCAGCTCGAAGCGGTGTTCGGTCCGTAATCTGCAGGTCGGGGGCTCTGTTAATCTTTCATTAATCTTTCCGCCGTAAATATATTGGCTTCGCGTAGGACGTGGTCCCTGATATTTCTTAAAAAAAAATGTTATTGAAAATATGTTTAAGCTCGTGTTTAACCCTCATCCGTCCCTCATTTCACGAACTGAATCTGTCCCTCGGTATCAAATTGACACAGCGATTAAAAAATTGATAAAATAACAAGTCCAACCGTTACTATTCGATACTTTTTTTCATTCAAATTGATGAGTTAACATTTACATCCTAGGTTTTTACGGTTATATGTTTCGCATTAAAATAATAAAAGTCACCAAGTTTCGGAGTTTACTTACAAATAACAAAACGGTATAACTTACTTCGGGAAAACTATGTCAAATTGACACGAGGGACGAATGAAGGTTGAAGAATGAGAGAAATTATTACTTGGCTCTTGTTTGTTGCAGTTGATGCAAACAATTTTTCTTTTGCATAGAATTCCGCAGTCTAGATGACTAGTAATCTCGTTGCTGTGCTAGCAATATGAAGAAATTGGGTAACACAATCCAGAACAAGATAACAAGTTCAAAGGTCGCGATCAACATCCCGACAGTGCCCGTTGGAATCTCATTTAAAAATACATTTGAAAAAGCTATTCATGCCGCGCCACGAATAGTTTTACTATCCAGCAGACGGCCCGATGAACGTCGCGTAGTTCGTTTTGACTTCGAGCGATCAAAGCGGTTAGCCAAGCCCTATCGTAGGTCAGATCCGAGTACCGCGGAACCGAGTCCGCGTTTATTTTTAAGCGACGCACAGTGGGGTATTTGGCCCGAAAAAGTGGAAAAAACTATTGTAGCGTTATTTATAGGCTCAAAGTTATAATATTATATATCGTTGGATTCGTCTTGAGATTAGCTACAACATTATGAAATCCAAAATATATTTGAGCATTTAAAAAATCAAATTCACCTCAATTTTTTGAAAAAAAAATTTTTTTTCCAACTTTCATATATTGAAATTTGTAGACGTCTAAATACTGTTCCTCTTTTGTTTGAAACATTTTTTTCTCAGATTATCGAGAACCCATAAAAGACCGTGGCAATAGTGCAATATTTGCACCGAAAAGCTGAAAAGAATTATTTTTGCAGAATATGTGAATCACGAAACTTTTTAGTAAATAAATACATATTATAAGAAAATTTTTAATTATTACCATTAACTTTCATCAGAAAATACATCAGAAATTTCTTCCTCAGATAATGTTTCTTCTTCGTTTGAATCTGCTGATGTAGTTTCATCAGTAGGTTGAATAGGCAGAAGCATATCTATACATTCTGTAGAAAATGGTATCTTCTTTCTTTTTTGCCATCTTATGCTTGACAACAGGAGATCGGAACTCAACAAAAGTCTATTAGTTACGTCCCGGTCGAATGCTTATCTGGAACCTCCTATATACAACCAAGTGTCAGTAATATAAACAGTTCCGCAGAAGAAGCTGTAGAACCTCACGCAGCCGTAGCAAGCGTAGCCGAACGTGCAGGCGTACGCGAAACGCTGCTAAACGTTTAATACTAAATAGTCTATAAAATTTGAATTCGGACATATTCGGATTTAAACTTTCTTGGCTTATAATCACGAATCTTTACCGAATGTAATGACACCAAAATTGTCACTAAAGTTTTGTAATCTTTAAAAAGCTTACAGAATGATTGGTAATATTCAAATATTAATAACTATACTAATTTAGATGATAACAAAATAAAATCTATGTGTAAGTGCTCTGTATACCTACCTGAACAACTTTTGTAATACAAGAATTTACAGAATTTTCCTTCAAACACTTGAAAATCGCCAATGAACAGACGCTGTCTTAGAGACTGTTTAACCCTCATCCACACGGCGTGGTACCCGGGTACCTATTTCAAATTCATGCACAATCGTACAAAAAATTACCCGTGTGTATAAGGGTTAAGAACGCCAAGCGCGCCTTAAAATCTCTCAACTTTTGATGAAGTTTACTACTTCACGGGTGTACAGATAGAAAAAACAATATTGCAGCCTTATTCTTCAGACCTTTATCTACAACGAACAACAAAAATTTTATGCCATACGCAAAAATTTAGAGATGGCCTTTTTTTCCACTTTTTCGGACCAAATACCACACTGTGCGACGTTTAAATCCGTCGTACGAATATACATCGAAAAATAATGAAGACACCGCGATTCCGATCTCTGATGTATTTTTTCACATTTTTCTGTTATGCATGAAGGTTTATCCGGTGCCCGATGACGTCGAGCTGCACCATGCCGCCCTCGCCGAGCCACTGTCTTGTTTGGCCCACGGATGGGACAGGATTAATCCTGTTAACGTCGGTCTTAATGTACTCGTAACTGGCGCTGGTATAATTGGCCTTTTGTGGGCCTGCCTATTGCATTTACGTGGCCTCAGGAAAACCGTGACGGTCAGCGAACCTCAAGAGAAACGATCCAGCATGGTAGCAAAACTCGGTAATCACCCGACACTGAATCCCATTGAAACTGTCCTATCAAATGAAGAAACATTTATAATAATCGCATCAAAGCGTAGTTGAATTAGTAACCCTTCGAGGTCCGAAGTGCTTCCTCTATTTTATTCCAGAACTTGCTTCAATGTCATATCATTCAATTATATATCCCATATGTAGTTTTACTAGACCATATAAATAAAAAAATAGTATAATAAAACTTTTAAAAACCACGCTTATATTAAAGTGCACTAAAAAGGAGAAAATAATTTCTTTTAGATATTAGTGACTATAAATAAAAGCGTGGAGCGCTAAACTATATTAATATAATCTTCGTGGGCGCTCCACGCTTTTATTTATAGTCATTAATATCTAAAAAGATTATTTTCTCCTTTTTAATGCATTTTAATATAAGCGTGGTTTTTAAAAAGTTTTTTTATTCTCTACTTTTTAGTCTTTACTGTCGAGTGTATTTAGTAAGGCTCGGGTTCGATTCAGTTTTTTAATAATTTTTTTTTAATATTGTATTGTCATCCAGTTCTGAGCTATGTTTAAAGTTTCAAGTCTCTAGCTCATCGGAAAGTGATTTAAAATTCGATTACGAGATTTGACGCATACAACAAACAACACGGCAAGCTAATATTATTTTTATATTGTGGTAAGATAGGACTTTTGAGAGCGATCGCGGCCTCCAGGCCGATCTTGATCTGATTGATTTTTTATCTAGCACTTTTGACTATTGAAAAACTACGGATGCTTAAGTATGCACCACTGTACTAACAACTTGCATATTTCTCAGATTTGGGTTACGAAGTGAAGAATCCAAATCAATTGAAACCAGGATACGATTTAGTTATTGACTGCAGCGGCTCCGGTGCAGCTATGCAAGCAGCTGTCCCATTGTTGCGAAGCGGTGGCCGTTTATGCATCTTCGGCGTTGCCAGTCCTCAAACGAAATTAACCATCGAGCCGTACCAGGTAATTACTGAGTCACATTTATGTCATCGTTCTCCATGCAATTGAGTCACTATATTTCCGGTAATGGTCCGCTGCTACAGCCAAGACTGCATTCACATTTTTCTTTGTCTTTTTCTTTTAGATTTTCAAGAAAGAATTGAGCATTGTCGGTGTGAACATAAATCCATTTACATTCCCAGAAGGATTGGCTCTGTTAAAAGCAATGGCCAACACATATCTTGATTTCAATAAGTTAGGTATTAAGGTATACCCTTTGTCTCAATATAAGGAGGCTCTGCAAGCACTGAAAACTGGAGAGATCAGCAAAGCAGTGTTTAAACTGTAGAAGATAGATTCAACAATAAAATAAAGATTTGTTCATTCGATAAACCTTGTTCCAGATCAATGTTTGTAACAGGTACAACAGATACAACAGGATTCTGACGCAAATCTCGTTTATTAAAATTCATATTAGTCTAGAAGTAAATATAAAATTGCAAACTCGTAAAAAGGTCATACAAAATCTTACTTATTGAGATTCTACACAGCTGCCCTAACGATACTCACGCGTTCATTTGACAGTGACAAGAAAAAAGATCCTTGTTATGAGTATGCAGTCTATGCGCAATTGTTAACACACATAAAAACATATCCTAGTCGCAATTGTATAAATAATTTCGTCTACAATATACAACCATTATTCTAGTTCTAAAAACGAATTACATGCTTTGCATATCATCACGATTCAAGGTACTAACGTTTATAGTTAATATCATTTTTTTTTTCTTGTTTGCCGAACATTACATAACAAGGCAGCTATAGAGTATTGCTACTTCGAGTTTCTTTTCTTTTTGCATTATTAATAGAGAGATTAACAAGATTTAGGTATTTAAAATCGCATTGCTGCACTTTTGAGCTCCTACCAGAGCTATCTGGAAGGTTGTATTGATACACTAGTAACATTATTATCAATCACTTCCTTCGCGTCTATCAGTTGTACTGATGCACAAGAAGTTAGGCAACAGGTAGGAGGAAATCTAAGGGATTATTTTTATAACAATACGAGATGAAAATTAAAAGCCACCTCTGTGCCTACCTTTCTACTGTTATTCTTTTTCTTCAATTCGTGATTGTCATCTTACATTGCCTCGAAGAATCACCCCTTAAATGCTCCACCACCTATTGTCGAACACCTTGTATAGACGAACTATATAATATACACATATGTATATATATATCGAACTATTGGTACGCAGTAATATTACTTTTTTTCGTCTTTACTATGCATCACTACATACTTTATCTGGAATGTTAGTTTGTACCTCGCCAACGACTCTTATGGCTGGCCCCTAATAATTTTTATAATATATATGCGCTAGTAATCATCCAATTTTGGTTATAAGTAACTACAAAAATAATCATCTAAAAAGTGTTAATTCTTCTGGTTTGTTCATTTCTCCTGATTTGTTTTTATCATCTGAAAGTGTTAAAAACAAATCAGGCACCTAATGTTATCGATGTTTCTCTAGTATCTATTGAGAATGATGAACCACAGAGCTATCAGCAACCATTCAGATAGATGGCACCGACTTGCTGCTGCCCACCGGAGTCCCGAGTAGTTAATATTTGGCGTGGAGATTTCTGCAAATTACAACATTGCATTTTAAACATAACACGCTGCATCGTTTAAAACGGTTTGCGCAAATTTAAACGTGTAACAACGCAAAGCTAACGGAAAACATTTGGCACCATACCTCATGACAACTGTAAGCATTAAAACTAAGACTATCAAGGGTCCTGAAGACAATGGTACTACTCCAGCCCCATAACGGGCTTGACCACAAGCTGGTGGACACACAGGGACAGTTGTTTCTGCACAAATAAACAAGGAAATATCTAGAACATGCTAACTACTAAATTCAATATATATAAATGCATTGAAATTAAATTCGCCAAATCAAACAGATGCTTCTAAGAGCAAACTGGAATTCATAAAATCATAAAAGTTGGCGTGTACAATAAGATACGAAATGAACGTTTTTACATTATCGTGCACAACAAATATACGCATGTTCATCTACTCTACATTGTCATATACCTAATGTCACAACGAGAACAAGTATTTTAATATTTTGTACATTGATATTTATGAATAACGAGTAAATATTTGCGTGTAATTCGAAATACTTACCAAACAGTTCTACCTTCGTTTCTGCAGTACCTAACTTATTAGCAGCCCTGCAGGTATATTCTCCGAATTGTCTTTTCTCGATAGTAATCACTCTAATCGTTGTATCAGTGTATTGATCGGCCGTCGCAAAATGCGATATACTATAATGCTGATTATTCGATAATTGTACATCGTCCTTTAACCAAAGGATAGCTGGAGGAGGATATGCCTCTACGTGACATTCCAAATCCATATCATACTGTAAGGCTTGACCAAGACGTGGTCTAGGTGCTGTAATCACAGGCGCGAATTCAACTTCAACATTAATATTACGTCTAGCTCCACGTCCTACACCATTTTCAGCAACACAATAGTATGTTCCACGATCTTCTTTGCGAATTGCAGGAATCTTCAATGTGTTACCACTGTGAAATGTTTGATGTATTAGAAAGACGTTCACAGAAATATCTCAAGAAATCAATAATCAGTCTCATACCGATAAATTGATCCACCCGTTGGTAAGATGGCATTATTTTCTCTGCGCCATGAAATTCTGGGTGAAGGAAAACCACCAGCGTAACAATCCAGTTGCACTGGTTGTCCCTCGCTGACAACAAGTGCTCTGGTTGAATTATCGCTTATCACAGGTGGTCTACGAACTTGTAAATCAACCTTTGCAGTTACATAAGTAATTGAAGATATTATTATTTTGCATTGATAAATTCCTGCATCGGTTTCTTGAATATCTTTCACCTGAAATATTTATTTGTGATTTAGTTACAAGTAAATTTAAAGAAAATCTCTTAAGAGATTTAGAAGTAGACTGTGGAAGTTTCTGTAATTTGCAATTTTTCGAGAAGATTTTTAAGAAGGGGGAATCAAATGAAACATTGTTTTCAGTGGTAGTAGCCTTGAAATGTGTAGCTTTCAAATGTGTAAAAATTTCACTAAATTCTGTTGAAGGATATGCTCTGGCATATTTCGAAAATTTTCAGAATCCATAAATGCATAAAGATTTACGGTCTATATATAAGTATTGGCCTATAGTCGTGTTTTATCAGCAAATTACCTGCAATATAAACGTAGACGTTGCCTCATCGTATCTGAGGGCAAATCTAGTATCCCTTATGATCAAGGAACTACCATGCGATAGTGGCATTTGTTCATTGGCTATGTCTTTATTAATTTTTGTCCACAAAACTGGATATTCTTGTGAATATTGAACAGAGCAACGAAACTCTACAGTTTCTCCGATATCTTTAATTTGTTCTTGAGAAATGTAAGATATTGTTGGTGAACGTTGACCTTTTACTGAAAAGATAATAACATGTTTATTTGCAAAAATTCGATATTCCTGCTACATAGAAAAATAATATAAAACAAATCTGAAACACGATCTATCATACGAGCTTGCATAATTATCAAATCGTTTTGTTCGAAAGCTACAAACATTTGATTACATGAACGAGTTCATCAGCATTGCGGTCACGATTAACAAAATCAATTAAACAACTTCGATGATAACGTATATCGAAAGAAAATAAAAACATAGTATTACATTTCTGTTTTCTAACAAATATGTGAAAATAGATCTTCTAGTTTTTTTAATATATCAATAATTTAAAATAAATTTGGAACACGATCTATCATACAAGCTTGCGTAATTATCAAATCGTTTTATTCGAATGCTACGAACATCTGATTAAATGAACGAGTTCATCAGCATTGCGGTCACGATTAACACAAACAATTAAACAACTTCGATGATAACGTATCGAAAGAAAATGGAAACGTAGTATTACGTAGAAAACGAGTATGTGAAAATAGATTTTGTAGTTCTTTACCTGTATGTAAAAAGGCAAACGCCAAAAACGTGTAAACAGTTTTCATTATGACACACCCAATGCTGTTCACCGACGCCCGAATAACGTGTGTGCGTTTATATTCCACTTGTTTCACTGAACATAGGACAATACCTTGTCGCTACATTTACTTCACACGTCTACAAAAAATATTGTCAAGAACGACAATCCACGCTAACAAACAATTTAAGTACGTTCAGCGTTGTTGTCAAACAACACAAGTGGATAGGAATCAAAAGGAAGTGATGCTCACAGGTGTCTGTTGACCGAAAATAAATATGGCGAATGACGCTACATCTCTGATCAAACAAAATCCCAAAATCGTATAGACACTTCAAACGAATTAATGTATGCGTATGTATTCTATATAATATATTTCAGTATTTATTTAAATGTTTTATACATGCATTCTTATTGTTTCACATATTAAATCACTGATCGAGTACTACATATAGTTGCAGGCATGACTCGCTACATTTCTTCTTTGTAATTTGCTGTTACAGAAAATTGTTGTTTTCAACGTAATTTTCGAAAATATGTTGTCCAGTAGAGTTAAGATTAGTGCAGACATTTGCATCTTATGAGATTTTCTGTATAGGTCTCTGGGAGATCTAAGCAGAGATGAACTAAAAGCTCCGTACCATTTCGGTGTCGTGCCCAATGTTACCGATAGTTCACGGATTTATGTTGATTTAGGCATCGACAAGATGCTGAAGACTGCCAGCCTTACGGAAAATCGTGTCACTCGAATAATTCGGCGTTTTCTTACACCATCTAAGATATATTCTGGCTGGAGTAAAAAACGGAAGACCGTCGACGTGATCTCGTCGGTACAGAAGGCCACTGAGGAGACTCTCGTCGGTCAGAAGGCAAATTGTCAGGCAACCATCTTGACAACAACGAAAGCCTGTTAGTATTTCCACGGTGAAATCGATTATCATGAATTGTTACATTCTGCATCGAACGTATTCCAAGTTAAATGGATATTTCAGACAACGTTCTAGTGTTGGTTATTTAAGGTTTACAATATTAAAAGCAAAACCCGAGGACAAAAGATTCCTAGAAATATTAAGAAAGTGTTGAAGTATAATTTTAATGAAAATCAACGATTCCGACCTTCAATTTTGTATGAGATATCTTAATTTGTGTTTTTAAAGTATTTCATAAACGAGAATTATTATCTTACACTTTTTCATATATAAATGTTCGAAGAATCGATCTGTGAAAAAGGAAATATGTTGAAGAACAGAGTAAGAAAGAGAGAGAGAGAGAGTTTACTGTAAACAATTAGAATGGCAAAAGGATTGTTATAAACATTGAACACATAGAATCAATATCGTAGTATTTATGTTGAATAAATTAATACGAATGTGCATGGTTTAAAAGTTATTCTGTATCTCGAGTTCTATTGCCTATTTTGACTAAAAAATTAAATGGTCAGATAGTCAAGGGAGTGCTGGTTAACATCGTCAGCGAAACGAATTGTTATAAACATTGAACAGCCAGAAATAATAAATTTCTCTATGAATTGTATCGAATAAATTAACGCGCGTGAATATTCATGTTATAAATGTTATTCTATATCTCGAGTTCTATTGCATATTTTTACAAAAAAATTATTTCGGACCGATCTTTCAATCAAGATCGGATATAAATTCCCCATAGTTGTATTTTTCCGGTACGAATCCCATCACGGGATTCTTTAGAAGCATAGCCCCCGCACTCCTCAGTGCGTTAACACAGAGGGATTTAGTCCGGGACAAGTCACTCTTAACATTTGTATTACCAATAGTTAAGATTATATTATTATTTGTGAATTCATTTGTAGTTCATTTTCATCACGTTATTCCTTATTCGTTGTCCAGTCGTTAGTATCTTACGACGATACACCTGTCACGTCCGGTGGTCCAGCCATTGATAGTAATTGATACAAATAATCATATATACAACAATATGTATGTATGTCTTGGATATTTGGTCCCCTCAAGGTTTCAAATCCCGTTCCACACACCTCTCACCTCTCCCTATCGCCTATTTCAGCGGGACCTACTTTTTATTAAGGTGGGTTCCGAACCACCTTGGGCACCACAGTTTTTAAAAAAGCACATTGAATTAATTCAAGAGGTGCCCGGGCGCGGGGATTCGAACTCGAGACCGCCTGGTCGCAGTCGCGCGCTCTGTCCACTGACCCACTGTGTGCCAAATAATCACATATACATATATTTCTTAATTTCGTTCAATATTTTCTCGTATAATGTTGCGTGGGAAACGTTAAAAACAAATTATATAATTATCATACGTTATATCATATTCGCGAGCGATAGGAATTAATCTAGAAATAATACGCGAAGCGGACGAAGAAACAAGAGCACCCATAGACGATATTCAGCACATCATTGAAAAAACAATTCTAAACGAAATTAAATATCAAGAAGACAGAACGCAGTAGAGATGAAATATAAACTGCTGAGAACACTCCGGATGAACGTGCTGAACAGAAGATCCAGCCAGGAGCAAGGAAGATGCAAGACTTGAAAATGCAGACGACTTTGATAAGATAACTTTTGCGAAAGAAAAATGAACCATTCCCACAAAGGTATGGCTTAGAACAAAGATTGATGAAACTATAAAAGGATGGCCCCTGATCAGGAGCCTCAGTTAGAAATCGAAAGTCCAACAAGCTCAGTTAGAAATCGAGAGTACAACAAGTTCTGTTAAAGTATAAAGTCCAGCAAGTTTAGTCGAGAATCAAAAATCCAACGAGCGCTATTCAGTTAGAAGTATATCCATTTTCAAGTTCAGTATGGTGTTTCGAATTCAGTGAAGTGAAGACAGTTCTGGAATTATTACAAACACCAACAACCACAACAACAACAACTTCAACAGCAGCAACAGCAGCAGCAGCAACTACAAATACAAGTCAACGCAACATCTCGAAAACAGAATCGAAAACAAAGCGAAAAGTCATCTATCGGTAAATACTAACCCGCAATTATTGTAAAATTTCAAATCCGCAATTATAGAAAAAACTAATAACTAAATGTATCTTGAATTTCATTAGTTAAAATATACTCTTGTTGTATTTAATCAAATTTAAATTTAAAATCATTTTTAAAGACTATACCCAACTACGATTTCACCAATCAATATATATTAAAAATCTTCAATTACCCGAACCGAAGCCGGTGAATGCAGCTAGGTTCGAAACTGCGTTATATCTCATTATTATTTCAATTAAAATCTTTTATTCAATGAAAAACGTCCACCTTAGAACGTAACACACCTTTACCGCTCGAGGTGTATCAGAATTCAATTTATAAGTTCCGAGTCAGCGGAACCATAACCCTATCCTAAAAGTCCTCGTGTAACCGACAGTGGCAACCCGGTGGTGAAACAGACATCGGCACGTCCACTTTTCCCAAATTCCAGACACAAGGCGCCTCGGTGGTGAAACAGACATCGGCTAGTCCTCCGTGTACCCTTCCTACCTATACTAAAAACTCTCCAAAAACCTAAATTCCCTCGGTTTCCGCAAGCTGTCGAACCTCGGCTCGTAACATATTCTTGAATGCTTGTTGCTTTGTTCACTCTTGGTCCACGTTCAACTGTTTTCACTGAACAATCATTTTCAATGTTTATCCCCAATACCCTTATGGCAATTTCCATCGGAGGAGAAACTTTGACAGTTCAGTGTTCGAAACATTTATATATTTCTGATGTTGGACTTGTGTTTTTCCTCCTGCTTCTGTTTGTCAAACTCGCACTTTTGCCAATCTAATTTCTCGAGAATGACTCGACGTACTTGCGAAACTTAGTTAGTATAAGTCCGGCGTTATAAGAAAGGGAGCCAGAAGGAATATCGCATTCGTTCTGACTCTCTTCCCGGGTCTCTTGTGCCGCAACCTCCTCGCGGTGAGACCTGGACAATCGGTATTATCCTCTATTTGTAAGAACTTTCAGTATCTTACAAGTAGTGGATAATATCGAGATAATAGCTGCACATTCGAATTTGCGTTAGTATTGCATACTAGAGTGTAAATTAATATTCACGATTATTCAAACCTATTCCCATCCATAACATTTTGCAATGTCACGTTCTCCAGAACAAAATATATTATTCAAGCTTGTTCATTTGATTTTTGTATTAACGCGAATAATATTGCTTCGAGCCTTGAACTACTATCGTGCTATCACTTTCCCCAATGTCTATGTAACCATCGTGTGCTAATTGTGTTCCTTTTTGTTCCTAGCACTTCAGTACGTGTTGCGCGCAGTGGTTCGCAAGTGGTTAGAGCGCGCGCCTACGGACTCCGTGGTCGCGGGTTCGATCCCCGACGCCGCCACAGTGGTCGATTTACTCCAAAACGTGGCCAAAAATCAAATCTTTCTTTGATTTATACGAAACTAGGTATCTCGGGGTTTTTGAGGTCGCTGATTACGAATCTAAAATCAAAATCGTAAAAAAAGTAAAATGGCGGCTGTAAAATGGAGATTAAACCTATAAAAACTGCCAGAATGGGACAAAACTTGGTATTTTGGGGTTTCTGAAGTCATTAATTATGAATCTGACATTAAAATAACAGAAAACAAAATGATGGAACCAATATGGCGGATGTACGTAGTAAGAAAGTATTAAATACAGCTAAAACATGATACCTCAAGATTTTTTGTCTTGTGAAATATGAATCTAATATCAAATTATATAACGTACACACAGTAGTCGGGTAATTATTAAATTGGAGTAGAAGAAATTCTTTTTTTTAAATATGTGTTTTGAAGAATCCCATCCGTGCGAAGGAACAAGCGTGATACCGGTATTTTAACACGATTTTTCAAATATGATTGATCTGACAAAAACATGTTTCCAATAAAAGTTGATCAGTATTCACTTTTCTACAAATTTCAATATAAAAAATTGAGAAAAAAATCTTTTTTTTATAAAAAAGTTACTTCAATTTTTTAAATATTAACATATATTTTTTACTTCATAATATTGTAACTGGTATCGAGACGAATTCAACGACCTATAATAATATTACTTTAAACCTTGAAATAAGGCTACAACAGTTTAGATCACAAAAACGGGCTTCCAGCCCATGCAGTACATTACAAAAATTGCAATAACAACCACGGATGCACCTCGCTGCACACAATGTCTGTTGATCCTACTAGGTGATAGTACAAACTAAAGGTGTGTACAAGTCACATGCTGAAAATCCCTGAAAATCATAACTATTTTCCTAGGTTTCTAAAATTTTCATATGAAATTTTGTTATCTCTTATATATTACATTGTCCATTTTTACTTGCATTTTATATAATGTATAAACATGATTTATTTACCTCCAGGGACACCCTCCATATTTAAGAATAAAAATTAGTAGGATATAACACCAATATATGCACATCTAGACACTTTTCTTACTCACCAATTTACTGTGCGTAGCTGCTACCTTAACGATGGTCACTTTCAGACTAAATTTCTCGCTTAGGTCGAAAAGTCAGGCCCTTTTCCTATTAACCATCCAACAGCCCAATTATCACGGTAGCCAACCCACGTATACAAAGCTCTCGATTTCAAAATACATTTTTTGGATTTTTGGCCACGTTTCGGAGTAAATCGACCACTGCGCGCCGGCACTTCTGGAAAATATTCCATGTGCCTTTTATACTGTGGTGCCAAGGTGGTTCGAAACCCACCTTAAAACTGTAGGTCCCGTCGTGTAATAACCATAGCAGTTGAAAAAGCGACGTAAAATAATCAAACAAGAAGCACTTCAGTACGCAGTAAGTTACACTTGTCTCTCGAGAGCAGCCATCTATATTCGTATTAGCATGGACATTCGTATCTACGTCACCGCAATCCTGCCAGACACCTTCGTCTCATCTCGTCGAAATAGACATTTAATATAATAATAATAATATTGTAATCTTTTGGTGAATAATAAAAAATATTAGTTACAACAATTAATGTGTTTTTTCTTCCCTTCCCTGTACATGAATATGAAATAGTAGAATTATATTAATATCTTCGAAACTTTTCATTAAAGCAAAATTAATTAAATTCGACAAAACTTACGTTTTCTAATAAGGGATTATGATTTTTAAAATTTTTTCGGCCGTCTGACTAGTCGTTGAGTTGTACTACTGAATTTTCGAAATTTTGCGGGCGTCTGACTTGTCGTTGGGTTGTACTACTGAAATCCAAAAATTGTCGAAATTTTTCTAAAAACCGAGTTTCAGTAGTACAAGTCAACGATAAGTCAGACGGCCGAAAATTTTCGAAATTCAGTAGTACAACTCAACGACTAGTCAGGCGATTGAAAATTAGCGAAAATTTCGAAAAGTAGTACAAGTCAACCATAAGTCAGACGGCCGAAAATTTTCGAAAATTCAGTAGTACAACTCAACGACAAGTTAGACGCTCGAAAATTTTCGGCCGTCTGATTTATGGTTGACTTGTACTACTTTTCAATTTGTGAAAATTTTTGAAATTTTTCGAAAACTGGAAAGTAGTACAACTCAACTACAAGTCAGACGCCCGAAAATTTTCGAGCGTCTGACTCTTCGTTAACTTGTACTACTGAAACCGAGAAATTGGAGAAACGAAAAAATTTGTCCAGTGGACTGAAAAATCTGGAAATCCTTTATTAGAGTCCGGAATTTATTTTCTTCTAACGCTAAACTCTTGATACTAAATTCTTGAAGGCTATCTGCAATTTCTAATTCTAACTGTTTTCCAGTAATAGTTCCCCATTCTGAGAATCTGAAAGTTTTTCACTATTTTCATAAGAATCATTGTTATATTTTCTGAGAAGTCTGCTTAGAATTTGTTACAACGTTTTACACATATCTGCCTTGGATGTTAAATAGAAAAATGTATCTTCTGAATCTTTTTGCAAAGATTCTGGATTATGCAGATATTTCATAAGGGATACAACAATCTTGCCTCTTTTTTTAGATGTTTGTTCTTTAATAACAACTAGAAACTCATTACTCAATTCAGTCCTTCAGCAGTTAATGATGTCGAATCTTCTCTACTAAGAGTTTCTATTGTAATTCTTAAAGGCTCTATATTCATAGTTCACATACAATCTTCTTTCACATATCTAATCTAATCACGTATAATTTCAGACAGTGCTCTTTTAATAGGATTCCTTATTCTCAAAAATCGTCTAATCATAGCCTCCATAGTGTTTCACCTGGTTTTACATTCCAAAATGAGTTTTAATTTTGTATTCTGTTCGTCCTCTACATATTTCTGCAGAATGTCATGCATTATCTCACATCGACACGCATTCCCAACAATTATTATAAATTATCACATTGCAAACATGCATACACGTAGGCATCGATATGCTGTTTGTAGATATGCTTATACGTACGCGATTGATTATTAATATGCAATTTAAGTTAATTAAAATTTCATTTCCGAAAATATATTATAAAATAAATGAGATTCATAAGAATTTTCTTAGATTTAAATTTTTCAAGAAATGAGAAATAACGAATTATAAAATTTCTCGAGAAGGAATACTACTTAAAAGGTACTGTATGACTTTTTTCCCAAATGCCCATATATTCGACACACTGTGCGGTGGTGGAACTTATAGCTATGTGGTATTTCAGATCACTGTAAGTTCCAAGTTATCCCCGCGCCCACCTGTGCTCACCTGCCTATGTCTCTGATTAGCACAGGGGCTCGTCAATCTTTGATAGTATCTCGTCGGTGCCACAGACCAGAAAAATGAAATGGGTTTTGTTCCATGCTAAAGTCAATGTAGGAATATAGGGACACACTAACCCTTGACTTGAGCACTCTCATTCCCCCTTTGATTTGAGGTAACCCCGCAAACTCCAACTATGTCTCTCGAAACTATCGATCTAGGATATCTCGATACATCATTTATTCGACACGATTTCAAATGTTTCTTCAGACCTAAATGAACTGTCGAAATTAACGAAAATTCTAAAAGTAATTTAAAGTCGGTTACCGTATTTCAAATCAATTATAAATTATAATCGTTAGAAATTAGTAGAAGGGAGGCTGTCGTTCATAAGACAGTATTTCTCGGTTTTCCCGAAGAATAAATAACCTTATGATTCTTACTAGAAATTGATCTCAGTCTTAGCACGAAACATATCCATCGATATTGTTTCCTAGACGACGGAGCTTCGTGAAATGACAACAATCACACAGCACGCAGTAGCACATTAAACAACATACCCAGTTCGCCTTGTACCACATAGTACACTGTCTTCGATCATTTCTGCTCGTTCAACTCAAGTGTCAAGTATAGTTAAGTTCAGCGAAAAATGTCCGTTGTCGAGCAGTCAACTTCCGGCCAGGATATTATCGTTCCGCCGAGTTTGCCGCTTATTTTGAAGCAGTTTTGCAAGGCTGCGATTCGAACGCAGCCGTATGATTTATTGAAGTGGTCCAGTTCGTATTTTCGAGCTTTGGCGGAGGGTGAAGAACCGCCAACGAAACTGAGACTCGAATATCCACCACCGAGCACCGCCTCCGGATTGACACTTGGTTTCCTGCGAATTTTACTCCGACAATTCGGAGGTACAATCAGATGCGCATACATTGCTAATATTTACGCACGTTCCATGCTGGACGATTTTGGAATCGTCAGATTACGTGGAGAGTTGCTAAGGCTGTAAGAAATTTCAAACCGTTCGAAGTGTGTTAACCCTCATCCGTCCCTCATTTCACGAACTGAATATGTCCCTCAGTGTCAAATTGACGCAGTGACAGAAAATCAAGTAAGGATAACCGTTTATTTGGAGTTGTTCCACGTTAAAAGTAATGTGCTAGCCCTAAACAGGGCTGATTTGTCTGTTTTTATACGGGTTTTCTATCGATAAAAAATGACGGGCCTAATACTTTCGGAGATATTCAATAAAATAGGATTTTCCACTCCAACTTTGAAAGTCATTTTCACCCCCACAACATGAATCTCAGCCGCTATAAAAAAAGTACGTGTCAAATATTTTTTTTGTATTCTATATCATTCTAAAATGTCAGTCCCTCGGTGTCAAATTGACACAGTGACACAAAATCAAAAAAAAAATTCAATGTTTTCTTTTTAGTCAAATTGACGAGTTAACATTTATATCTTAGGTTTTACAGTTATGTGTTCCGCAGTAAAAAAATAAAAGTCACACAAAGTTTCGGGAATATTTACCGAAAAACAACGGAACGGTATAACTTATTTCGGGAAAACTGTGTCAAATTGACACGAGGGACGGATGAGGGATTATGTTTCTCGGTATTCGAATATTGTCAAGAACTATTGATCCATATATTGGGTGGGAACGAAAGTTAAGATTAGGATATTTATACACAGATTTGTTCAATAATATATTTTCCATCCTCTTCTATTAGTTTTTGCTATTTTTTAGGCGATTTATGATGTTATTGAATAAACCTGTGAATAAATGTCTTTACTTTATCTGTGAATTTTCATTTAAAAACGATACGAACTTTCTTTCCAACCTAATATTTCATTTATTAGTTTAACTCTCATCTGTGCATCCTATCAATTTGACACTACAAAATTATATTGACTTATCTATACTTTAATTCTTTTATTAGTTTGTTTTATTCTCGTGAAAAATTAATTCTGAATAAAATTTGTATTATATTGAGCAACAGCGATGTTGATGGACCACAAAAAGTCCATTTTTCGCTTAACGCCAAAATTTCTTTTTTTCAGAATAAAAGTTTAATGAAACATTTATGTGTGACGCATACATTTTTTAAATTTAAATTACAACCTGTAAATCATACATTATGAAAGGGCATTCGGATTATTTTATCCATCCTGATTTTAATCAGTGTGTTAATAATGTGCAATTATAAACCTGTTACTTCTTTAACTAATTAAAAACGAGAAACAAGCGTTTCATGAGCATTCTCAAAATGCACGCATGAATATTCACACCAACGATCTGTTAAATTTTCACCATTTAATTAGATAATTTTAAAGATGAAAATAAAATATAGTATAATTATATTCATTTGCGTTTCTTTTTTTTCTTATTAATAAAAATCACCAACTGCGGCAGAGGTAAATTAGTAATATTTGTTGGACAGATTACAACAAATCATTGCCTGTTGAAACGATACTATGGCGATGGGATTGTTTGTGCCTGGATCGAAGGGACTTGAACTTGATCATGATGATCGGGAAATTTCGACGAAGGTGTCAGGTGAAAAAGTTTCTGGCCATAGCCGTTGGTCTTTTGGGCTCCAGTCTGTTTGAAACGATGGTCATGATTTGTGAATTGTTCACCCATGAACCGGAAGGTGGATCGGCCATGGTTCCAGTTACGTTGTTTATGGAAATCTACGGGTAGGTTCGAAATTTTCAATAGAATCAACATGACAATATCTTTCATATTGCTTTTTAAATTAGGATATTTCTTTCTTTCATAATAGAACATATTCTTTCTATTTATTATTTACTTTATTATTTCTTTCGTCATAGATCAACCCTTGAATGGCGTTCCACCTCAACATTAATCAGTTGCATTTTTTTAGCTATTTATACAGGGTTTCTAAAAATTCCTTCAACATCCAAAAATGGGAAATTTCTGAGATCATTTGAAGCATCATTTTCCTTTGCAAAAATGCCATTTTCGGATATTGAGAGAATTTTGAGACATCCTGTATATTAGGTCTTACATGAAAATTCACGTTGAATTCAATTCTTTGAGAGATAGATTCAACGATATGTAAAAGAAAATTAATATCGACTAGAATAACTGTAAAGACATTAAAACAATTGAATACATGTTGGTATTGTCATTTTCAACTTCTTAAAATCATTAAAAACAAAAAGCATTTTTACCTAACTTCTAGTTCTTAGAATTGACGTGGAGAATCTTCATTTGGCTAGATTGATAACATTTTAATGTCGTCAATAGTCTCTCAAGGGTAAAAAAAAAATAACGATGAATGGTTTCTTCCGAATTATAATCGTTTTATACAAAAGAGGGCAACGTCGAAAGTGAATAAAATGTCTTTATTCGTTAAGAAAAGGTTTTTATCAATCAATTAGATATTTAGCAGGACTTCGATGCGATGGAAGCGCAAGGGGTTCTTCGGACGATGATCCAACAGAATTTATTATATTCAATGAGTCCACCGGGTCTGGATCATTAGCGAGCCAAGATCTCAACGAAGGCAAATTTTACGTGGATCGAATTTGTTCGATTGCAAGTCAAGACACCGAAGCGGATGTCAATCTGGATTTGGAGTTAGTGTCGAAGGGTGACGTCGAATCTTCTAGAAGTACTTTCATATCGATTACATTGCCCTTAGAATGCTCTTATATATTTTATATTAAAAAGACATTGTCTTCCCCAGCTGACACAACGCCGAGTGACAGTTACACTGGTCGCAAAAGAATGACCGATGATAAGATGGAAAAGGAGTCGTCCAGCGAAAGAACATTAAAAGTGGAATGCAATAACGTAACTTCCGGTACGGACGCCGAGTCGAATAAGAATAAGCTTCAGTTGAGCGAAGAGAAAAAGTCGAATGGAAGCGAAAATACGTCCGAGAAAGGAACAAGCGGTAGCAATACTCCAGAAGAGAACATCAGCAGAAGTCGGAGGACTAGTAGGACGGACGAGAAAAAAAGAAAAAAGAAGATCCTAGATCCAAAGCTTCTTAAATATCATCCAAATATTCCTGGTGAGACAACAGAAAGCTGTCGAAATATTCATTGAAATTAGATTAATTTTGTTAACTTTTGGGGAGGGTCGTGTAGAATCACGAACCCTTTGTAGTACACCTAAACTACTTCTGACGAAAATCGAATTTGAGAGATGTTCCTCTAACTTTTGTCATAAAGATTAATAATTCGCGACAACTGCAAAGTTTTGAAAAATTGCCCAGTATCAGCCAACTAGCTCGTACATTTTAAAGTCTAGCAAGTCTAATTGTAAGTAATTCAGGGGCGGATTTGACCCTTTGCAATCGGAGCTATTTTAATTGAAACATTAACCATTCATCCGATCTAGAATATTTCCAATCCCTAAGATTTTTGAAATTTTATAGATATGAAATTGGTATAATACCTCATATAATGCCTAAATGTTTATTAATTGATTAGATACCGATACATTTAATAATGTAAACAATATTTTTAATAATGATACAACAATTTTTAGCGGTGCCTCAGAGGGGACAACCGAGTGCAAAGGGTTAAGCTTAGGGCCCCGGATAGTTCTGGCGCCCCACATTTGGAGCAGGAAATGTTTAGATTGTCAAATTGTGTAACAGCATTGGCTATCATTAACAAATATTTTTGCAAAAAAAGAGGTCATTAGGTCTCCTGACATCAAAATGTTAGGTGTATGGCCTCTAAGTTGCACTGTGTGGAATTTTTGATTAGTTTTCTTTCTTGGTTATGACTTAATAAGAGTTTTCTTCATCTTTCTTTTGGGAGGGCCCCAAAATTTTTGACCGTTTTGGGCCCCATTTGTCATGATCCGCCCCTGAAGTAATTAATTATAAAAACAAAAAATAAAAACTAAAGGGTTTTAATTATAAACAAGAATTTTGTACAATTTGACGGATTCTGCATGACTCTAAAACGTAAAGAGTAATGTCTAATTAAGATGGTTTTCAATGTTAGGTATCGGGCCTCGACTTTCAGCTGAAGAGGTGGCTACTGTTGCAATATGGATGAGCGAGTGTGCAAGAGTGCAGGAAGGCATGGTTGGCCCGCGAAATCTTCGGCACATGAATTGTCCTCCTCTAGATAGACAACAAAGTTCGAGCTCATGACAGAGTTCATAACTTAGCAAATGCCGTTTCGACAAATTACATCTATATTACTCGTTCCAAGAGTTACAACTACAGAAAAACATTTACAAATTGTATTAGTTCAACGTGTAGCGGCTTCGTTACAATTATTTTAAATCTCTCCAACGTTTATTTGTCATTTTATTTTTGATTAACACAGCAATATACAGAATACTCGAATATAAAAGTTACGATACCTTGTACAAGAGTAGCAGACTTACACGGTATTATTATTATCGTAACATTACTCTGAGCAATGATGTAATTCACACTTACAAATAGTTCTATATCCTAATTGTATCATCGTGGACACGTTTTCGATCTGTAAAAGGTACAAGTACAGCTTTGTTTAGAAGAAGTTATTTACATGACTTTGTAATAAAAAAAATACGAGTATTGGAATTAAAAAGACATTCAGTGAACTGGCACTCTCCATTTTTCTACACTTAGAATATTTTTAATAAGTACAAATTTGGTATAGAATAAGTCTTGAACGATTGTTTGACGAATTAATATTCTTCTGGAACATACAAATACAATACTCACCGGAGATAGGTAGTATGAAAGTAAATATTAAATATAATCGTATAACGATTAATCGCTTATTTAAAATTTACAATAGCTAGTTGTCGTTCTATAATAAAATTTATAGAAAAATTTGTGAAATCTACGCTTTCGTTTCTTAAAAAGAAAATCGGTACCTAGTCAATATCACAGGAACATTTCACTTAATTTTAAAACATGATGATTAAAGATCTCTCGTTCAAATTTTCTTACATCGAATCTTGCAGAAAATATTGATTCGCGCTTTTTACAGAAATAATACATTAAAATGACAGCAGAGAGTCACTGTACGTAGCGACGTTAATTTTTGCAACACATTTGCGAAGAAATTTTCCGTGTAAACGTTTTTGTACAGAATGAGATTTTAGAACGATCTTTTACAAGAATACGAATCTGTTTTCGTTATTAACGAAAGTTATACTAAGAGAGTGGGCAGTGCTCTTATTCTGAACAATCGTCGCGCTTGGTGATAAAACAAATGATAAAACGTTGTAACAAGTAACAAAGCGATAAGACATAATAATAAATTCCTGGCTCTCGCGCGATTGGCTCTCCACTCGAAAAGTTCATGTCGATGAGTGAAGAGATTTCGATATTGCACAGGCAATTCGAATGTGCTACGTATAGGGTAGAGCGATCGATAAAAATCATTTAACAATGCTCGAACAATTTCATTTTCTGAACGTCTTAGGGGATCCATGTCATCATTCAGGCATATAAATTTTCTGAAATTATACGAATTGTTTGAAACATTTTACCCTCGAGTTAATAAATCATGTGAACTTACTTCGGATCTCTACGGATTTCATCGAGAAGTTGCACAGTTAGAGAGACGTTGCTCGTCAACATTTCAAATATTTCATTTTTCCCCGCCTTAATTACTTCGTGCGGATAGAGCTTCTTTTCACCAAATTTAGCTTCAATCTTTTTTAAAACCGATTCACAGTTTGCTACCAATTCTTTAGATACGACGGGCTGCAAAGAACATTAAGAACGTACAATAATATCTGCAGTTCCATCTGAAATTGATAAAATGTAACAACATATATTTACAAGAGACGAATCCAAGTATCTTTCTCCAGGCGGAGGATTTGACATTTCCGCGATATTTACAACGTTTGAACAATTTGTTATTGTGTTTTCAAATTCTACAACTAGACTATAATCGAGAGGTAGTGGGTACAATCTGGATAGAAGCGTTCTAATTTCTCTATCCGACCAAGTCCTGGAAGTAATAGAAACAATAATGATCAATGAACAATAGAACATCATGAGACAAATACTGATATTGGAAAAAATACTTTACCCCGACTTATCCGTGTCAAATGCATCAAATATCTCTCTAATTGGCACTTTGCGTTTCTCACTTGTCAAGAAATAAAAATAGGAGAATGCGAATTGCATATCCTCCGAGTTTCTAACTTTGTGACTAGATGTTTTCTTGAATTCATTTTCAAATTTCTTATGCATATCAGCAACGATCCATTTATCTATTAAATGAGGCATATGGGCAGGTACTCTTCTACGCTCGAATCCGTACGCCGTATTAAATATTTTGTTTACGTACAACAAAGACTCGGCGTACGTATCGAGTTGTCTAGTTCTAAGTTTCCATTGATCAGAGTAATTCGGCTTACTATTTGTTTTCAAAGTTATATTAATTTGCGGTAAGTTCAAGTTATCCTCGTTCAAATAACGCTTCAACCGTATGCGTCTTTCGGTAAGATTCGAATTTTCGAATTCCATCGTATTTGACAATATATTATTTAACGTATGTGATAACAGTGGCTTTTCAGTGGGTCTGATCTGGTCATTTTTACGTTCATTGTAAAAAAATTTATCAGTATAACTTGTGTACCTACTGGCGCTAAAATCGTGAGATTTATTTACATTGAACCTCGCGTATATAGTGTTATTTGGCATTGTTTGTTTAGTGAGCATTTCTGTACTGTTCCACAGACCATAACTCTTGTTTCTTAATATATTTAATAATTTTAGTCCATAATTGGTATTTTCTTGAGTATCCTGTAGAAACTTTTGTGGATAATCTCCTTCTTCGTCGAGAGCTTCGCTATCGGTAGGAACTGGTGTACTATCACAATCTCCTCCTACAATATAATGATTAAGATTAAAATAAATGTGTTACTAAAGCAAGATGGCCGGGATGGGTACCCGAAAATCTATGACATTCGGGTCTCCGAACAATATAAATTTTCAGGTTCCCGATACGATTTCGACTTTGGGTACCCGAAATTTCCGGATACTTGGCTATCACGAATTTTGAACACAATTCACGAAACCCCAGCCCGGGGAAAATACCAGACGCGACCCAAACCTGAATTTCCGTGTACTATCAATTTCCAAGACTATCGTTATTGTATTTTTCCAAGTTTGTTGCGTAATTTTACATCCTTCTCTTTCAATAATTGACACTCATTGGTATCGTAAAACATGCGCAACATTGTCCCTTAAACATAAATTAAATGCGTGGACTCGCGAAGGAATTATTGTCGAGTGGATGTGCAACTGTTAACATCGAATTCAGAACAACTTAAAGAACTATAGCGAGTAGCTACACAAAAATCCTGAGATTTTTATTTTATTTTATTCAAATCAATCCTACTATCTTGTTAAACATTTATAACTTTACACGAAGTTCAACTGCCTAACAATCAACTATCCAATTAGATTTAAACATCTGAATTTCCGGGTACCCGTCCCACTTCTAGTAAAGTGAAATACATTAATCAAATGACAGATACCATCAAATTCACATAATGTTGTGTTGCAAGCAGGATCGCATGACCCATCGCCTACCCAGGCCCAAGGGCAAACATCCGAACAGTCGGGGACCCACCATGCAAGATACACTTTTTGGCCACCCGCTTGTGTAATGAAATCTTCGGGCCAGATTTCGGCTCCTAGCATTACGTCATCATTGAAATATAAAAACTTATCTGAAATTCCAGGAATTCTGTAGGAGTGAAAAGTAATACATGAAGTTCAATATAAGTAATTGTTAAATACAATCTGAAACACACAGCTTTGATGTTACCTATGAATATGACTTTCAATAGCAGGACTAGAAAATGTCGGTAGATCACTTTTGTTTAAAAAAATGTCTTCGTGGGTAATAAGAGTAACCCTAGGATTATCCATGTCCAACCAACTTGGTATTTGGCCATTGGTAACGATGTACACATGCCTGACCCATGGCGCGTACATTTCCAATGAACGTAACGAGTATCGTAGTTCATCTTTGTCGCTAAATCTAGAAGCTGCAGTGTTGACATCCAAAATAGGAACATGTTCTTTCAGACTCTTTAAAAAGGTTGGATCGGAACCATTAACCCACGTATATACAACATCTATCGGAACATGTTGACATAATTTCTTTTGAAATGAGATTCCTAATATATTGTCGTTAAAAGAATGAAAGACTGCTTCATATTTTTCTTTACTCCATGCCACCCAAATCTGAAACAATGGATACGATTAACTTCAGTTTATAATTATTTGAATTTTGGCTTGATCGATTGTATGAATTAGATAAATCAGCTACAAACAAGCTAGAAACGAACGAGCTTGTAATATACTCGACTTCGTGACAAACAATAAGAAAAAAGTTCTCAACAATCAACAAATCTGAAACAATGGATACAATTAACTTTAGCTTATAATTATTTGAATTTTGGCTTGTATCGATCATATGAATTAGATAAATCAGCTAAAAACAAGCGAACTTATAATATACTCGACTTCGTGGCAAACAATAAGACAAAAATTCTCAACAATCAACAAATCTGAAACAATGTTTATAATTATTTGAATTTTGGCTTGTACCAATCGTATGAATTAGATAAATCAGCTAGAAACGAGCTATAAACGAGCGAGCTTATAATATACTCGACTTCGTGGCAAACAATGAGACAACAAAAATTCTCAACAATCAACAAACGCTGGTGTCAAAACAAAAGCTTGATAATGTGGGTTTTCTAACCTCTCCGAAGTGAATAATGCCGATAAAAATGCAAGTAAACGCCATCAATATCACCAGCAACGAGTATTTGTACGAGAGTAAATCGTAACATCGACGCTGTAACAATTTCCATGTGCTCATTATATTAATGCAAAATCTACATGCGATTGGCATCGCTAAACACCGCCGTAAGAATCCATGTACCACTGTTTATGCTTGCGGTTGGTTTAGACTGATTTCGACTGATTTCAGTCATTGAAGTGAATTGTGCCGGCACAATGACCGGAACAAGAAAACTGAAGTCAACTGTCGGACGTTATGTAGGTATGGCGCTGTCAATTGCAGTACAACGAATTAGGAAAGCATTTGGAGATTATAAAACAACAAATATTATCTATTCATTGAATAATATGAATTTCAGGCTAGAATTACTTTCTTCAAAACAATTCGACTTTAGTAAAGGGAGAATTAAAATTTTCTTGTAAGTAAAGATTCTCTCAAATGAAATTAACTTTTATTTCTTGAAATCGAGTGGAAATGAATGTGAGGACTGTTGATGATACACAATATTTTATATTTGTGAAGTACTCTGTTCAGTTCACTAAAACGATGCAAGATTTTGAGAAACGTGATACAATAAAAATTGCAAAAATAAACACTACACGTACTTTTTCTATAAGTAAATTATACTATATATATATATATCGCTAGAATTTATTAAAACTCTTTACACAGTTCAAAAATTGTTTCCTTATCGCTAGATATACATGATATTATATGTCCTCTTGCAACACAATCAATCCGCGTTAGGGAACTATTTATTTTTACCTTTACAACGTGGCTAAAAAATATAACACATTGCAGATTAGTGATGTTTTCATAGTTTCATAAAAATGTTATAGTAAAAATAAAATACATCTTTCATCCCAACATTTTATTGTAATTATGCATATATCAATTGTACCGCCGAAAATTTCAACTGTCGATAGTCGTTAAATATTGTTATAGTATTTAAAAATATAACTCTTTCCACAAAAATTATATTTTCTCCTTCGTAACAATTTTTTTCGTAAGAATTCTTATCATATGGATGGTTTGTTTCTATTTGTAAATGTGTTGTGTGGCTACGTGTAATTATGAAAAACTACACGTGTAAATTTACCGTTCCCATTTTGTGTATTTTAGCATTTTGTAATACTAAAATAGAGTTTTCCACTTTATAATCTCTTCTAGTGCACAAAGACACTTTATTCAAACGCATATTAGGATAGGATACAGGATTGTAACGCTTACGTCCTACTATAACATCGAAATATTAATTACAAGCTTTGATTCATGATAGAATATTCTCCTTTCGTTTCTCAGTCTCTAAAGCTACTTTTACAAAAATAAAATACGAAATTTGTCGTGGTATTTGTTTCTTATTGTTGAGTTACATTACCGGAATAAAATTGGTCAAGATTCAGTTAGTAAACGTTACCCCTTTAGATACTACTTTCATCATTATACCTATTAAAAATAGTATTTTTTACTTATAGTTGGATTATATATAACCAGAATAATAAAATCTTTTAAAATTACACATGTTCATCGAATATAATGTTATAAATTACTTAAATGTTTTGTTGATATACAATATATTGTACACACGACTATTTTCGATAGTTTTGTATCAGAATAAAATTTGTAAAATTCATTAAGCTTCAGATTAAAGATTACCATATTTTTACAAAATCACTTATCTTCTACCACGTTTTTATTAGTTGATTAAAACTTGTTCATATATGTATAGAATACTTTAAAACCCGCTTTAACAAACATTATTTTACGTTGCAATCTACTGATGGTACATATGTAGAAAGTTTAAAATATTTGATCAACGACAACATAAAATATATTCCCGTTTTTATCATTTCTAATCTCATCGTCGAGATTAATATTTCGGTTATCGTTAAATTTGAACTCGTTCACGTTGAAGAATACGATTGAAAATCTTGAGGATGGTCATCGAGATTAGTAATAAATCAGTTTCATAATTACATGATAACATACTGAAAATTAAAATATTGATTGTATTTCATAGTCGGTATGTGAAATCGCGAAGCATGTATAAGACACATTCATTCAAACTTTTTGGGAAAATAGATTTTCCGTGCACATTTTTCGCAGCGTAACAAATTAAATATCAGTTAAATTAATTAACCCCGTGCACGGTTAGCATCGTACACCGTATATACATAAAATATCCAGTCATGGCAGACTGTAACGGATGATAGCAAGATGAAGCGGCCAGCAGCTATCTTTTATTAGAGGATTGCACAAGTTTGTGCCCGATTTGAAAATAAAATTCAGTGGTCTTTAAAAGTACAACTTTATCAATCGCTTATACAGTCGCCATTATTTTCTGATTGCAGAAAATTTAACCATTTCTCAATTTTAATTTAACCAATCTTTAAAATTTAACCATTTCATTTCATTTTCAAATCGGGCACAAACTTATGCAATCATCTGATATTTTACACTTTTTTGTTGTCTAAACGAGATCGCCGAATGTTTTGGTCAGCGGCCAAAGCGTAATATTATCGCCAACAAGACGATCACACTGGATACTTGAATGAAACGATGAATAAAATGAAATCTGGAATAAGAAGAATTATTGTTAACTCAACATCTAAATGTAAATAAGTATATAAATAAATACTACGATCTTCAAGGGTTAAATTAAGTTAGTACATAAAAGGTGGGTGGATGAGAATAAATGAAAAAGTAAAACACTATCTGGAAATCGATAGTTAAGACTGCTTATGAATAACAAAATTATCTTTCGAGTAAAGCAAATTTTCAAAACCATTTTCTTGTGGTACGTACAGTGACAGTCGCCCTCCTTTATTTTGTTTGTCAGGAATGTCGTGCAGAATAAACTTTTTAATTCCTAGCAAGTAACAGCGCATAAAGTTGTCCCAATCAAAATTGTCCATGGCCGTGTTGAAGTTATCAGAATCCTTAAGCATTTTTACTTTTCTCGTTAGATCCTCCATATTGTTCTTGTGAAATTTCCATTCGCGTACTGCGAAAAATGTTCCGCTGTCTACGACCTTAGTCAATTTTCTAGCGTATTTCAGCATCCTGAAAGGCGATTTTTTTATCATTTCAAAGCTTGCACCTTAACCATAAGAATTCGAAGATATGCCCATTCGTATAAATGAAACGAGCTATATCATTTGTAACTAGCTGATCCGACAGACGTTGTCCTGTCTAAATTTCAATGAACTTGTTTGTGGTCGTTTTAATTGCTCGTATCCATCGTTCGAATCGTGAGATATGGTCTTGAGTCCATACAAAAATCCCATAAAAAAGAACTTTTCATCTTTTCCCGAATTTACCATTTTTCACGAAAACCTTATTCGGAATATTACGAACATTAAAAAAGAATTAGCCAAATCGATCCAGCCTTTCGCAAGTAATGCGCTTATCAACGAACAGCATTTAATTTTTATTTATATAGATTATAGATAGATAAATACGTATACTTACATGGGTTTATGTCCCTTAAGACCAAACCAGAAATCATAGACGAGTGCTGGGAAATAGTGAAAAGTATACTTCAAAACCTCGACCGGGAATTTGTTCCTAACGAGCAAGATGCCTGGATACCATATCATTTGTTTCACCGGTTCCAGTTTCGCGTGTTTTACTGTAAGGCTAAAAAATTGACCCCATCTGAAAAATAAGAATATTCTTTTTACCATAAAAAATTCGTTCAGTATTGGATCCAGTAGAACAAGAATCGCCGTGTAAGAAAGATTAGAAGACTTTATATTTTAGAAACGTCCACAATCTAATTACGATAGTAATTCATATTATAATTCGTGAGAGATCTGAATTTCTCCTTTGGATAGCAAATACAGTGATGTTTCTATTAGAGCGACAGCCTCGGGGGAGATTTGGTCGCAGAAACCGTGCGAAGACACTATTTTTTATCTACAAAGAGCGAGCCGAACATAGAGAAGGACAGCGCGTGTAAATTTTTAAAATAGTTTTAAAACAAATTATTTTTTTTTTAAATCAGTCACACGGAACGAACCCGCATTCAAAGTCGCACAAATTGGATTTTGAAAGTTTTGCCTAGGCTTAATACTTTCGGAGATATTCAATAAAATAGGATTTTCCACCCCAACTTTGAAAGCTGTTTTTACCCCCTCAACATGAATTTCAGCCGCTATAAAAAAATACGTGTCAAATATTTTTTTGAGTTCTATATCATACTAAAATTTCATTAAAATTGGCGTGTTACGATTGGGTAACATTCCTTGTAAGTTGGGGGGGGGGGGATACTTCGTCGCATCAATCGTGCGCAGCATTGTCGCTCTAATAGAGACATTACTGTATTTCCGTAAAAATATTAGTTCCTTACGCAAAGGGATTCTCCGCGGTGCAATTGTAAACTTTAATGGAACTTCTCTTTTGCATTGTATTGTCCCATGCGGCGCAAATCAAAGTGTCGACGACATAATCCACAGGTACCAAGTCGCAGGCCTTCTCCGACCAACACATGGCTGTTTTCAAGGTACCTCGAGCGACTTCCCTAATAACAGCTGCGAAAATCAAACAATCCTTTCAGATGTATGTATGCGTGTGTATATATACGTATATGTATACAAGGCAGAGCTGGGGAAAATAGTATTTTAAATAGTATTTTATTTGAAGAATATTGAAAATATTTCGACTTTCTCTTTATTTTCAATTTTAATTTTAAATATTATCGCTGAAAATAATGGTTCGCATTCAATAGATTTATGAGAGTAGAAATAATTATTATTAAATAAAACGAAAATGTGGCAAATGATATATATATCAAATAAAACTATGCTATCGGCGCCAGGTTCGATCACTTTTAGAAAACAACAAATATGCATAATATAATATTCTTTTCTTGTTATTTTTACTAATTCTTGGTAATTGTAATGACTGTGTTATATTACCTAATGTTTATTATTTTTTGTTTTTCAAAATCTGTATTATTATTTTTTTTTTTTCAGACGCAAAAATTTTGTCTCTTGATAATGATCCACATAGGGATCGAAACGTTGGGAAATTTAAATATTTAATTTGCATATTTGTTGTTTTCTAAAAGTGATCGAACTTGGCGCCGATAGCATAGCTTTATTTTATATTTCATTTTTCGATCGATAAGAATTTTTCCGATATATATATCTATAGTTTCTTATATTAAGTACCATTTCTACTTTAAATTATTGCTAAGATAAGAAATATTCAATTACCTACAATTAATGCGATTTTTGAAAGTATTAGGTATAAAGTATTAGGCAAAAATACAATATCTATTTTGTGTTTCAGATTATTAAAATAGAAATATTTTATTTTGTGGTTCCGATTGTTGAAATAGAAATATTTTATTTTGTGGTTCCGATTGTTAAAATAGAAATATTTTCTTTTCGAAATTGTATATCTTATTTAAAATACTATTTTCTTTAAGCAAAATAAAGTCGAAAATATTAAATAGTATTTGAAATATTTGTTTCGCCAATTAATGCCCACCTATTATACAAGGTGGTGTGGCAATAACACTGTACAGGGTGTATAAAAAAAGTCTGTGTTATGAACAATTTTGCTGCATGTTTATCTTACAAAAGACTACCTAGGACGGATGACCATTACTTTTTATACACCCTGTACAACACGAAATTCCGAAATTAAATTGACTATCACCGCAGCGTTTTCAAAAAATATTGATTTTAGTAAAAATTGGGAACAAATTAGGTATTACGCGAAGATTAAACATTTCAATAAATAAATAGAAGGGACTCTTCCTTAAACACTTATAGTCAATTATATATTTTTGTATTCTCTAATAGTTGAAAATGCTTGTTAAAGTTTGAAAAAGAGCCGACGCGGACACTTATAAACTCTATTTTGGTAGTTACGTGAAAAACCCTTTATCTAGCACAGTGGCGACTCAAATCGAGTGGAGGCCCCAACCGGTAAAAATTTTGGGACCCTCAAACTGAAGTTAGAAATAGAGAAGTTGCAAGAAAGCTCTCATAAACTTATTAACAAAAAAGAGAATTAATGAAAAATTGCATACCGTTACAGATTTAAAAAAATTATTTAAAATTCGGGGCCCTATGGTATCCCGGGGCTGCACTATCTAGCAGGAATTTACTATCCCTATTTGAATTCTACAGAAATTACTGGTAAAGAAACCGTTCACAAAAAGTATTTAATACCGTTAGTATATGAGCAGAAAGTATGTACCTGTAAGTCCAATCGGACTGTCTATCCAGCCAGGATACGGTTCTGACCTCGCAGCTCCGATTATGCTGGGTCTGACTATAGCCACTGGCAGTTTCTTAGCTTTCGTTACTAGCAATTGTTCTGCTAAATTTTTCGTAAACGTGTATGTGTTCGGATGGTTCTCCAAAATGTTCTTTTCAATTATATTGATAGTGTGGTCGTCTAGGTCTTCACACATTTTGATCACTGTTGAAGGTTTCACTTTCGTGCTGTAATCAATGATCAAAATGATCAAAATTATTATTATTAATATTTATTGTAGACGGACTGAAGCCCTTTTACATAAGTGTTTACAATAAAAAAGAGAGAAAGATACAAGACTATTCGCAGAGCTGGGGAAAATAGTATTTTAAATAGTAAATCATAAATAATCCTATTTATTTTAAAGTATGTGTATAATTTTGAAAATAAAATATTTTATTTGATGCAGTAATTGTTTGAAAAGAAAATAATTTATTTGAGGCAGTAATTTTTGAAAATAGCATTTCATTTGAAGAATATTGAAAATATTTGGAGTTTGTCTTTTTATTTTCAATTTCAATTTTAAATATTATCGCTGAAAATAATGGTTCGCATTCAATAGATTTATGAGTAGATATAGTTTCCTGGTGGTAAGATACCCTGTATGTTTATACTTAGCCCTCAGTAGGCACAAAAAATACAATATTTAGCGTTTCAGATTACTAAAATAAAAATATTTGATTTTGTTTCCGATTGTTAAAATAGAAATATTTTATTTTCGAAATTGTATATCTTATTTAAAATATCATTTTCTTTAAGCAAAATAACGTTGAAAATATTAAATAGTATTTAAAATATCTGTTTCGCCAAAAGTTAAAAACCGATAACCGGTTTTTTGGAAAGACGGTTTTTATATAAAACCTACTAAATGAGAATAGAAGAGTATGGCGTAGTTCAGTGCTGAAAAGGTTAAACAAGTTGTACAAAGAAACGATTGAGAGCGAAATCAAATGATCCATGTGAACCATGAATCCATGATCGCATATGAATGTAAAAGGGAGACACACAAGGATCTAGAAAGAGACGATCACAGCTATGAGACGCAATTTACTAAAATGTCCTCCCTTCAAGGATCGGCAAAGGCCGAGCAACGATCAACATTGACACTTACGTATAAATGGCTTCGTTGATTTCGTCCACGTTCGCGTTGCTGTACGCTGTGCTAACGTGGATGAAGCTAATCAGGTTTTTCATGCTGCTGCATAGCTCGATCATACGATCTGTGCCGTTCGTGTTCAGATTGACGGCCGCTTTCAATGATTCGTCAAATCTCACGGTGGCCGCGCTATGAAATACTATGGTCACTCTCTGTATCAACGTTTCCTTGTCCGCGGGCGAGAGGCCAAGGTCCGACATAGTAACATCGCCCTTCATAGCATGGATCTTATTAAGGGCGCACGGATTTTCCGCTCGGAGTTTGTCGAAGATCTGTAAACAATCAATTTTCAACGTGGTAACAAGTATTGTTATAACTTTACAGGATAATACTAACAAGGGTGGTTTTCCAATCGTAATTCGCCGATTTTAACCCTTATTCGACCCTCGTGTCAATTTGACACAGTTTTCCCGAAATAAGTTATACTGTTCTGTTATTTTTAGGTAAATTTTCCCGAAACTTTGTGTGACTTTTACTTTTTTTTTCAATGCGGAACACATAATCGAAATCCTAAGATGTAAACGTTAACTCATCAATTTGACTAAAAAAACATTGAAATTTTTTTCATTTTGTGCCACTGTGTCAATTTGACACCGAGGGACTGACATTTTAGTATGATATAGAATACAAAAAAATATTTGACACGTACTTTTTTATAGCGGCTGAGATGGGGGGTGAAATGTTGTGGGGGTGAAAATTACTTTCAAAGTTGGGGTGGAAAATCTTATTTTATTGAATATCTCCGAAAGTATTAGGCCCGTCATTTTTTATCGATAGAAAACCCGTATAAAAACAGACAAATCAGCCCTGTTTAGGGCTAGCACATTACTTTTAACGTGGAACAACTCCAAATAAACGGTTATCCTTACTCGAACAAATTTTCCATTACGGTTGCCACCATACCTCGCATAAGCGTTGGAACATAATATGACTATTATGAGCGCGGAAATAAAAAAACTTTTTTCCTCATATTTTTTATCAAGGTATGTAGACTGTGTATACAAATTTTCATGAAAAAATTGTAATTTTTTTATCGCAAAATGTTATAAAAGAAGTTAATTTTTAAAATATCTTTAACAAATTTTTGTTCCTTTAAATCAGTTTACGCGAAAAGATTCGGCATTTAAAGACGCACAAATTGGATTTTGAAATTTTTGTCTAGGCCCAATATTTTCGGAGATATTCAATAAAATAGGATTTTCCAGCCCAACTGTGAGAGCTATTTTCATCCCTTTAACATTAATCTCAGCCGCTATAAAAAAAACACGTTTCAAATATGTTTTTGAGTTCTATATCATACTAAAATTTCACTGAAATCGGCGTGTTGCGATTGGGTAACCCCCTTGTAAGTCGTTCAGAAAGTACTGCCGATGTTTAGTTAAAAATAAATTTTTAAATATTGTCCAATTGTTTTAATCTAATAAATAGGGCCTCCTCTTCGAGACAACTAACGATTCGTCTCTTTTCTAATCTGAGGAGTCTTCCATTGTGCTAATACCGTGCTAATTTATCCCGAAATACCAGGGGTGTGAAAGAACCCGAAATATCGGGTCCGGAACACGAATTTTTTCGGGATCGGGACGGGTACCCGAAAATTTCAAGATTCTCGAATTTATCGGGATTCTAGAATATATAATTCACCAAATAATTTCTTCTTTAAAAACATATGTATATGTACCTATCTAATATAATATAAATGTATAATTATTATAGGCAATTTTTTTCATGGAAAGAATGTTGTCCATCACGAATTCTTTTCAAGAGTGTCATACACTCAGTAAAATACGTCTCCGTACACCTTTTATAAACTAATAACTTTTTTATAATTGTACCAAACAACATAATTTTTTATAATCAATTAGAAGCATTGGTTTACCAAAATTTCCAAAAGTTATAATTGTCAAGGTTACATGCAAAAATAAAAAAGGGATTTTTTAAAACTTTTTTATTTGAGCCCTCAATGAATCTAGTGTTAATATATTGATTATGACGAAATTGATTTCGATAGATGAGATAATACGGTAAAGTGTATATGTATTAAAAGGGGCTTTACGGAATTTTGTAGTAGTCGCGCCACTCGTTCTTCGATCGTTTGACCTCTCTTCGGGCGGATTATCAAAAAAATGGCGATCAGACGCGAACACGAGCGTAACAGCTTTTCCACGAGAGCTTTTCCCAGAAAGCCGGTCGCCCCGGTTATCAGTATCACCGAATCGGCGTAGAACGCCTCGATGGAGCTTCCGTCGATGCATCTTTCATCCTTGTTTTTTTGATCTTGGTTCGTTTGTACAACGTTGGCGCTCATACTAGACGATAGGTGGTCCAGCGAAGACATTTCATTGAACAATCTGAAACAATAAAGAGGGAATACAGAACTATGTGAAATTTAAAAAAATTTATTTACTTAAAAAAACTAAAAAGTTAAAATAAATCTCGACAAATCTCGATAAATCGCAATGATTCTGTTGCATTTTCTCCTGAATGCATTTAATACTATATGTACAATGCCACTAACAATTCGCTGTATAGAGATATTAACAGAAGAGATGAAATTTAAAGAATGACTAGATCTAGCGTCTGTCATAGTGTATGTTACAGTAAATCAACTTCATTGTGGACGATGAGGGTGAATTCTGTGAAGAATAATACGTCTTTTAATATAACCTTTTCCCAGCACGCACAAAATTGTTTCGTTATTAGTGTGAGAATCGAAAGGTTTTTGTGAAAACACACACACACACACACACACAAATTCACGTTTAAGATAAAACACAAGAAAACATATTTAATTAGGATCCAACAACACGAAGCTAAACTAAACTAACTATATGCTATATCAAAGAGGTCCGCACTGTACCACGCTGTTCTGCACCTTACAGTTCGATCTGCTCTCCTTGACTTTCCGAACCACTGTGATCATTTTCCCTTTGGCAAGGGCTGTCGTCGCTAGTCATTCTTTCCCTTCTCCCCCACAATCTATACCTAGGTACCAAACATAACGGTTTTCTCCGCGAAAGTTTGGGACACGGTTTTTTCAGACCATCGCCGCTCGCCTGCAAACCATCTGTGTACCAAAGCCAAGACACCCTCCAGAAGTGGGCATTATTTGGCGAAACAAGAATTTTAAATACTATTAAATATTTTCGATTTTATTTTGCTTAAAGAAAATAGTATTTTAAACGAAATATAAATTTCGAAAATGAAAATATTTCTATTTTAACAATCTGTACCTGCAAATAAAATATTTCTATTTTAACAATCTGTACCTCAAAATAAAAAATTTCTATTTTAACAATCTAAAACACGAAATAAAATATTTTACTCTTCGCATTGCTATACAGTCTTATCTTATCGTTAAGAAACGATTTACACTCGTAAATGTATTGAATTCGAACCATAATTTTCAGCAATAATATTTAAACTTGAAATTGAAAATAACAAGACAAAATACAAATATTTTCCTAATATTCTTCAAATAAAATGCTATTTTCAAAAATTACTGCCTCAAATAAATTATTCTATTTTCAAAAATTACTGCATCAAATAAAATATTTCATTTTCAAAGATATCTGTACATATACTTTAAAATAAATAGGAGTAGTTATTATTTACTATCCCCAGCTGTGTTCATCTACTCGAACCCCACGTTAGCATCGCATGGACTATATTCGTGCCAATTTCAAATTTGTATTGTTATCCAAATTAGTTATGTAACGAATTCGTATACATATATCTACTGTGGTGCTCTTAAATAATTTATTATAACGTCTGTACTCTTCAAGGGCTCTTTATACACTCATGTACTCGCGTAATTAACGGTGTAATGCGTACATAATTTGGCTAAGTGACGCTAATGGTATTAGTCGACACCTGTCGCGATTTCTACTCTGGTCTTTCTCTCTCACACTTAATCACTCACTCCTGTGTGTATACGTGTGTGTACATATTATTACACGGTTGCTACACTACTGTGGGAATAAACTCGGCTAGTTATGTATACAGCGATTATAGACGAATAATTTTACAATGTAGGTACGAACAATTTTACACGATACGATGACTACCGTTTATTTTAAAACGACGCACAGTGGGCCGGGATTGGGGTGTGACATTGCCTTGTAACTGTTAATTTGTAAAAGGTATGGACGCGAAACTTAGACTGGACTATGTAGTAATGTCAGATTAAGGATTAGTTAAGAAAAAATATATCAATGTTATTACTATTACTATTATCATTATTATTATTATTATTATTATTATTGCCATTAGTGTTATTATTATTATTATTATTGCCTTTAGTGTTATACTTATTATTAGTATTATCAATATTATTATATTTTCTATTATTTAATTATTGAAAGAGGGTTCCAACGTTAATAGCTTTAAACGGTAATAATTTGAGAAGTGGTTCGAGGCGGTTACTAATTCTTTCACGATTATTTAGAGAAAGGTGTACTAAAAATATTCCAATTTGTTACAAACTGAGATATCCTTGGATTTGAAAGATATCCCTTACCAATTATAAAGAATTTTTTAAATTTTCTCCATTTAGTTCAGCATTGACTTTTATATATTATGCAGACTAATTAATAATGTAAGATACTATTTGCCAACAACCGTAGTCCCGTTGAAAGCACCGGTTCTCGTTAGATCACCGAAGTTAAGCAATGCGGAACGTGAACGGCACTAGGATGGGTGACCGTCTGGTAAAAAAACCGGAAAGTGACCCACCCGGGGTGTTTTTCACGTGTTGTTGGCAAAAGGTGGTTCGGAACCCACCATAAACAGTAGGTCCCGCTGAAAAGGCGATGGTGAGAGTGGAAAGAGGGGAGAGGATTGGTAAATGAATTTGAAACCCTGAGGGGACCAAATATCATGTTACATGTAAGATACTATTTGTTATCGCAAGAATCATAAAGAAATTTAAAATTTTCTCCATTTAGTTCAGCATTGACTTTTAATATATTATGCAGACTAATTAATAATGTAAGATAATATTTGTTATCGCAAGAATCATAAAGAAATTTAAAATTTTCTCCATTTAGTTCAGCATTGAATTTTAATATATTATGCAGACTAATTAATAATGTAAGATACTATTTCTTATCGCAAGAATCTGCTCTTCAATTAAAAACAAAAAAGCGAGAGAAAATATTAAATAGCAACGTCAGTGCATCGCATCAAAGAGAAGCAATTTTTCTCGTGAAAAATACTCCTCTTAAAATGTACAACTTTCAATGTTTCTTACAACTATAATATTTATTAAATTGTACTATTTTCTTCATTTCTAAGGTCTATAGTCATTTGGGAAGCAATGTTCACATACATATTAGATATCGATACGAGAAAGTTCGTTTTAAGGGTAAAAGGCACACCTTACCCCAATCCGGCCCACTGTGACTACATATTATTGCAAAAGCTTTTCGACTTGACTCGACTACGACTTTCAAACTCTCAATCGCACTTTTTTATGTGGGTATCTCTCGAGTATGGAGTGTTCTAGTTCCTGAGGGATCTCGATTCCCTTTAACCTAGATATCCTGTGAACAGAAAGGATTTCTCAAAAATTTCGTGGTGGGTTGGGGAGTTTAGTGAACTTGAGTGGGGATATAGGAAAGATTTCAAAAAACCTATAGGCATCTGAAGGGGAGAGGGGTGTTAGTTTTTGGGATGCACCAGTCTTCTTATGAGTTTGGAGAGTGGGATGTTTTCTATGTTGAAGTTGCTAATGTTGCTAATTAGGGGATTTACGTGAGAGTGATTGTAAATTGTCTGTACTGAAGTGTGAATGTATTCCTTTACTGTTTTTATTTGTGCTAATCTGTGTAGTTCCGTTATTGGGTTTTCGTAGTCTTTTTTTAGTAGATTCTAAGGAATTTGTTCTGAAGGTTTTGGGCTTTGTTTATATTTGACTTTTCAGCTGTAGCCAAGACTCGGTGGCCGTAGAAAATGATGGGTCTGACGCACATTTTATAGAGGTTAATCTTAATTACTGTTTTTAGTTTGCTGTTCAGTGCTATGTAGGGGTAAAATCTTTTAAGAGCAGGGTAGGCTATACGTACTCTGTGTTTTATGGCTGGGGCCCAGGTCAGTCTTTTGTCAAGGATGAGTCCAAGGTATCTGGTTGGGGTTTTCCAAGGGATAGGGGTGTTATTGATGTAGAATTGGGTAGTGGGTTGTTCCTTTTTGTGGGAGAAGATATTTGCCTCGGTTTTATGGGGGTTTATTTTGATCTTCCATCTGTCGAAAAAATTTATCAGGGAGTTTAGGTGATGCTGTAGGTATTGTGTGGCTTTTGAGTGTTTCCAGGATGAGGAGTATAGGACTGTATCGTTAGCGTAGAGGGATAGGTTTGTGTTATTGTCACAGGGAAGGTTGTTTATGTATATTGAAAAGGGTATCGGGCCTAAGAGTGATCCTTGTGGGACACCGGCTGAGATGAGTCTGGTGGTGGATTGTGTACCGTTAACACTAGATTGGCCAAGGAAGTCATTTTGACTGCTTTTTAATTTCAATTAGAAAAACAATTATGTATATAATGACACAATTTCATAGAATTTTGTGACTTCTTGTACAACACATAAATGTGTTTATTAATCATTGTATATATATAGATATATATATATATATATATATATATATATATGTGTGTGTGTGTGTGTGTGTGTGTGTGTGTGTGTGTGTGTGTGTGTGTGTGTGTGTGTGTGTTATAACTATATTGCCCAAAAGCAATCATTTTGACTGCTTGGAAAATTTTAAATAATCAAATGACTCTTATTATTGAATTGAGTAAATTTCTTATATGACCAGTTCGGCTCTGTATTGAAATAACAGTTTTCATTTTTTTTTCGATTACCGTCATATGATTACATACAAGTAGGTACATGATAAATTGTCGATTTGGCCGTATACTTGATAAGTTGCAGTTGCTCAATAAGCTAAAGTAGTACTTGTTATTCGAATTTTTATGCAGTGATACTTGTTCTAACAAGTTGTTCTAAAAAATTTTTTTATTGTTAATATTTACTAATAACTTGTTATATAACTGTAAATAATATAAAAAATATTAAAAATTAATTTTAAACAAATTTCTTTACACATTAGTTATTCTTTCACAATGCAGTCATTTTGACTGCTTTTGGGCAATATACGTATATACTAAGGTTCAGTCTTTCTAGTGTTAATTGATACTGAGAATTTTCTGTCGGTTAGCTAATTTTTTTACTAGTTTGGTGAGATATGTGGGAGTGTTTATTAGGCAGAATTTATGAATTAGACCGTCGCGCCAAACTGTGTCAAAGTCTCAATCGCACCGCCCGCGTGTCCGGTTTTATATGGCCCGGCTCCTTCGTCCAATATCCGAGGCAACGGTTGCTTGCTCTAGATGAGATTCGGCCTCACGTTTTTCCGAGCGATCGGCCAAACATCGCACTTCTTATGTGCTGTTTTGTTGTACGCTCAGCTGACCCGCGAGCGGGGCCAATGCCCGCTACAATTAAACATTTACATACTCGGTTTCGCATGAACGTAGTTCGCCTTTCCTCTATCGCACACAACGCTGTTGGATTCTTGCATGATTATTTATATTTTCAATTGGTATAAAACGTTCTCTATTTCGCTGTTTCTTCCTCTGTGTAAATTCCAGGAAAATCCTATTAGCACATTACCGACCGGTGATTATTGCATAATTTTGAAAAATCTGGTACATGGCTAAAAACTTTTTAATGGAACTTTTAATAGTAACAGCAATTTTCACTGTGAACTAACAAGTCATCCTCAATAACGTCATCTAATAATTTCATTTAAGATTGCAATGTAAAAGAAAAGGGTATAGCCGGATAAGATGGTCAAAAATGCCCTTGAGCCGAATTGTATCGACGATGCGTCATTCGATAGGGCACCAAGAAAAACCATACTGTGCAAAGTTTCAACCCTGTATCTCGATCGGGAGGGTAGTTATGGGGTAAAATCGAAAAATCAGTTTTTGGCCTTTTTTACCTAGTTAATGATGTCCAGAAATTCTGAAAAAAATCTGACACATGTCAAGTACCCAAATTCATACTTTGCAATTGGTTTCAGATTTTTAAATTGAAAATCCTGCTTGTAAAAAATCAAAAACCTCAAAAAAATCGAAAAAATGCAGATTTTACATGGAAGTTCTGAATTGGCCAACTTTATATTTTTACAGTAGCGATATATAGTTACAGGTATTGTTCATGAATTTTTTCAGATTTTTTTGGTTTGGTGCGTTGTTGTTAAAAAAAATAAAAACCGATTTTTTCGACGTTTTTTCCGCGAAGAACTAAGCTAACCTTAAAATTATTACGTTCTATTTATTCTGTAAGTCTATCAGACACTTATAAATCTTGAACATTTCTCAAAAATAATTAAACAATGAAATCGGTTTAATTAGTATTTTTACTATGTCAGCCTATTACATCTGGAAGTATTAAATAGAATTCCAACAGCTCGGTTGGCTGAGCGCATTAAGCGTTCGACTCTTGAGTCAAGAGTCTTGACATGCTTATACTAGGTTCGCGCCCGGCATGCGTATAGTTTTTTTTTTTATTGAAGTGAAACTTCTTTGCTGAGGGTAACAATTTTCTAAAGTAACGGATGTGACGTTTCGATGTCACGGAAGTGGAAGGTGGGGCGCGAAAATTTAAACTGAGAATGAACGAAGAAGAATAATTTCTTACCCCGAAGGGATTCGAACCCCGGTCCACCGATTGGGGACAACCAATGATCTTTAGAATGATAGCGAACATTTTGGAATATATCGAAACGAATAAAATGCTCGGTAGTAGGATCAATCGAAAAGGTTACAAATTCATGGTTATGTTACGACTACAGACATATAGAGATAGACTGCGCCGTCTTACGGGCGAGTTGAAGTAAAATCAAAAATAAAATAAAAATACTAATGTGTGTTTACCAAAATCTAAGTAGAATTCACGTTTTCAATCAAAATGAATAAATATATTTTCATTTAAAAACAAAATTAGTCGCGCAGAAGAAGCTCAGTGTGGTGTTTACAAAGTATTATTATACTGATGTGTGTTTTCCAAAATCTAAGTAGAATCCCACGTTTTCAATTAAACTGAATACATATACAGGGTTATACAAACGTAACTTTCATGAAAACTTATTTCTTACAAACAGGAGCCGAAAGTGTAGAGAAAAGTGTAAAGAAAAAAAAAATATACGTGTGGAAAACCACGCGCGGTGGAAGTGAAACTTCTTGCAGTCTAGTAATGTTTAGAAGCATATTAAGATTTTAAATGTTAAAAAAAAACAAGATCAGGAACAACCATTACAAAAAAAAAATATACGTGTGGAAAACCACGCGCGGTGGAAGTGAAACTTCTTGCAGTCTAGTAATGTTTAGAAGCATATTAAGATTGGAAATGTTAAAAAAAAACAAGATCAGGAACAACCAATACAGAAAAAAAAACAAGATCAGGAACAACTAATACAAAAAACAAGATCAGGAACAACTAATACAAAAAAAATCATAGAAAAAGTTTCACTTCAAACATAATGAACGATCAAAATTTGCTTCGCAAAGAAGGAGAACGTATGAGAAAGAAAGAAACGTAGTTCATAGAATTTCCCATACGCTCTCCTTCTTTGCGAAGCAAATTTTGATCGTTCATTATGTTTGAAGTGAAACTTTTTCTATGATTTTTTTTGTATTAGTTGTTCCTGATCTTGTTTTTTGTATTAGTTGTTCCTGATCTTGTTTTTTTTTCTGTATTGGTTGTTCCTGATCTTGTTTTTTTTTAACATTTCCAATCTTAATATGCTTCTAAACATTACTAGACTGCAAGAAGTTTCACTTCCACCGCGCGTGGTTTTTTGATTAATTCATTTTTTTATGTCTAACTATATAATAATCAATGGTATTTTTGTAGATTTCTTTCATAGGTGATATACTATGAGTTTCCGTAAATGAAGTACCAGCCGTAGGTGTTACCGTTACAGATGCGCCGATTGGAGATGTTTCGACTGACAACGAGGGTGTAATAAAAGACGATTCATCCGAGCACAATTCTAAAACGGGTGTTGTCCTACGAGGTGTTTCGAAAGATGAAGTACTAGACGCGGGTGTTCCAGTTAGAGATATGAATGAAGTTCCAGCTATGGGGCTTATAGTCGAAGATGTCTCAGGAGTGATTTCTCGAAATTCTTCCGGAATACTAGTATATATAAATCGGCGGCACGTATCGCAGAGTATGTCACCAACAGTCACCAGTTTATTTAAAATTCTAGACCACTTTATTGACTCAATAACTGTATTTATCCTTTTTTCTCTACCGCGTAATTTCCGAACCAGAATGTTACATTTAATACACCTAACACGCGAGGTTTGGGTATCAACGACTTCTATCTTTTTACTTTCCATGCTGATAACACTCAGAGAATAAGTATTCTTGTACAATAACGTTCACTCACTACGATCTTCACCGTTCGGAGCTCTGTCCAAGAATGACTACAATTGCTTGGAGTAACAATTTTCGCATTTAGGGATATCTTTTTTCCATACCCCGGTCTGGAGGGGGTAAGTTCAGTTTTAAGACCGCATCCCCCCCCCCCCCCCAACTACACCCACGACCAATAAAGGATTAACAGGTAACAACAACCCTAGTAATTCTTTACCTGTTTGTCGTCATCTACAGAGTCATAAAGCGAATAGAGAAAAGAAAAGGTGAACGTAAACGTAAAGATAAACGTAAACGGACGGGGTAAAGGTACAAAATAATAAAACACGGACACTTTGTCCGTCGAAATATGGTTTTACACAATGGTGATTCATACACAATAATTGCCGTTCCGCACTAAAGACGAGGTACTAAAAACGAATGCTTCGAAAGAATAGATTACAATGGATTTTCCCTATAATGGATTATTTAAAACTCGAGGATACGTATAGATTTACTGCAGAAAATATATAATACTACCAGAATTAAGAAGACGCATAACTAAAAATTGATGATAATAACAATTACTCCAAAATTTCTTTTTGCGAATTTTACCTTAACATATGTCTTAAATATTTAAATATTGCTTCTGAAAGAAATCTACAAAAATACCATTGATTATTATATAGTTAGACATAAAAAAATGAATTAATCAAATAAAAAAAAAACTATACGCATGCCGGGCGCCATCCTAGTATAAGCAGGTCAAGAGTTGAACGCTTAATGCGCTCAGCCAACCGAGTTGTTGGAATTCTATTTAATACTTTCAGATGTAATAGGCTGACATAGTAAAAATACTAATTAAGCCGATTTCATTGTTTAATTATTTTTGAGAAATGTTCAAGATTTATAAGTGTCTGATAGACTTACAGAATAAATAGAACGTAATAATTTTAAGGTTAGCTTAGTTCTTCGCGGAAAAAACGTCGAAAAAATCGGTTTTTATTTTTTTTAACAACAACGCACCAAACCAAAAAAATCTGAAAAAATTCATGAACAATACCTGTAACTATATATCGCTACTGTAAAAATATAAAGTTGGCCAATTCAGAACTTCCATGTAAAATCTGCATTTTTTCGATTTTTTTGAGGTTTTTGATTTTTTACAAGCAGGATTTTCAATTTAAAAATCTGAAACCAATTGCAAAGTATGAATTTGGGTACTTGACATGTGTCAGATTTTTTTCAGAATTTCTGGACATCATTAACTAGGTAAAAAAGGCCAAAAACTGATTTTTCGATTTTACCCCATAACTACCCTCCCGATCGAGATACAGGGTTGAAACTTTGCACAGTATGGTTTTTCTTGGTGCCCTATCGAATGACGCATCGTCGATACAATTCGGCTCAAGGGCATTTTTGACCATCTTATCCGGCTATACCCTTTCTATGCTTTCTTTTGATACAGCACATTTATTGAGAATTCTATTAATAGAATTCCGGTAAGTAAAGTGTTAATTACTACGTGCGTCCGATGACGTTTCGGCAATTATGAGGGTTAATGTCATAAACACCCTTCTGTATGGACTACCGTAAGTTACCCAGGTAACGGCTGATTTTCCCCAAAAAGCATGCAAGTATAATTTCTCCCGTTATGAAGAGATTGCTATATACAGCACTTGTAGAGATTCACGCACATAACACTACACTTACAGTCGGTGTACAAAGTATTCGTACACCTTTCAAAAACGGATAACTGTTTCAAAATTGGACCCAACAGCTTGAGTCTTTTTGAGACGTTAGAAAGATTGGTTTACTAGCTAATATGTAAATAATTTTCTGTTGTAATTGTGATTGGTCGCAATTACAGAGGAAAAAGTAAAGGTCGCGATTTTCAAATTTTTTATCTGTGCCTGTAATGAAACTTTCAAATAGGGTAAACTGTACAATGATTGGCACCCTAAGCCGAAATCGTACACTGAGAAAAAATGTAGTTACTTCAATAACACGCGTGTTATTGTAATTTTTTTAATTCAATGAATATTAATATATTCTTTCCAATAGTATGAAATTTAGAAGCAAATCGTGATGTACTTGAATTGTCAATCATGAAATGGTTGAACATATTATTTGATTCAATACCATATATTATTATTCGTAATATTTCTTTTTTTCCTTCAATCAGATATGTTATTAAAAAAACTTGAGAAATGTATTGATTTTTTGTAATTGATAGAAATAGTTAAGTTGTTGAGTGAATAACAGGGACGGTTCAAAAGAAGCAGATAACTTACTTCTATATAAAAATGAAGTACTGACTCATTCATTCACCTATCAACGCCCAGGCTAAACCTTTGGCCCTAGAAAGCTGAAATTTTGCACAGAGGTTTCCTTTATGATCTATACAAGAGATAAGAAAGGATATTTCGAAATTCAACCCCTAAGGGGGTTAAAAGGGGTTGCAACGTTTGTATGAGGAATATTTTATTTGTGGTCGGATTTGCTTGATACTTGGTCTTAATGCTCTTTGATATAATTAATCAAACACCTATTTCGGCGTTTTTAAAAATTCAACCCCTAAGGGGGTGCATACCCTACATGCTTTCGTGACGACGTAGCGAGTTTCTCGCAAGCAGTGTTGCGCGGGCTAACCGTTCCAGAGATACAGCCATCTTCCGCCGCGAGAGGGCCGCGACGACGTAGCGAGTTTCTCGCAAGCAAAGTGTTGCGCGGGATGTATTAATATGCGTAGCTATTTTTTTTATTACTACTCAGACTAAGACTTATTATTCTTATTCGACCAAACCGTTGCTTCACACAGTTGCCTCTGAATTATTGAAAACTAGCTACTCGTGGAGTGCCTGCGGCACGCACTCGCGGCCAGGCCCTCCGGGATAGTTGCCCTTGCGGGCGGCGCACAATGCGCGTACCAATGACGTCACAACTTTTGAACGACTGGACTTTCGCATGGACAAAGTTTCTTTTTATATTTTAATACATACATCGATTTACGTAATCGTTTGAGTATTTGCATAGAACAAACAGCGAAGTTATCTTTATTACAGATTATGTTCATTTAACTTCATAAAATGATGGATTAATAATAAATAGGTTAGAAAGAAATGCAAAATATTATTCACCAGTCAATACTGGAATTGGTTTGAGGCCATATCTTATCTTTCTGAAAACATTGGTGGTCAAGCTATTGGCTTATATGATTGGCGGAAATGAGTTTTGCTATTGAAATTCAATAGTATAAAATATTAAAATAAGTTCATATGATATTGGCACTATTCAATAGTACATCTTATTGAATCAACATATATTTTTTTTGTTTCGACAGGTTTTTTTCTCAGTGTAACAGTCATATGTGGAATTCTGTTATGAAAACTTACAACGTTGCTTTGAAATATATATAAGAAGCAATATAAAATGCTTTTCTATACCAGGAAATCTTAATATTTGCCGTTTAAATCAAAAGTGCCAATAACTACTGCAGTGCTAACAACAGTACAGTTTACCCTATGTATTTTGTAAATCTAAGTCAGTTATAGAGATGTACAAAAGTTTTACCGAAATCGATCAAGGTTCTTATAAAATATAATTGTTTGAAAATAGCATATTGTAAGAATCTACGATTGGAACACTAAATTCAATAATTTTGACATCCTACAATGCCCATAGCGTTTTTATGCGTCAATCGATTTCAATGAAACTTTGTATATGTATATAACTTACTCAGATTTACGAAATACACGTTTTAAATTTTCATTGCACGAACCGATAAAAAATTTAAAAATCGTGACCTTTACTTTTTCCTTCGCAATTGCGACTAATAAAAAGCTAAAAGAGAAAATTATTTGCACATTAGCTAGTAAACTAATCCTTCTAACGTCTGAAAAATGCTCAAGCTGTTGGGTCCAATTTTGAAAAAGTTATTCGCTTCTGAAAAGTGTACGAATACTTTATATGCACCGACTGTATAAACGTGTCAATATTCTCACCAATATTCATTCTGGCAAAAATATTCGTGCTGCATGGTCGGACCTGTTTTTGTTGTGAATTTCGAAATGTTTCCCAGTTTTGATTTGAGTCTTCTAGCGTGCGAACAAAAAAAAATCACAGAGAAATGTAACATTTGCTGAATTTTTTGCATTCTACAGAACCGGACGAGTACAAAAATCAAAAAGAAAAACGACTTCGCGGTTTCACAAACAACTGACATTGTACGAAATATTTACAATAAACCTCCTACGCATTCAAACGGTTCTTTAATATTGACTGAAAATATAATTTTCTATTGATATCTGTCAATATTGATAGGACGTTTCAATACGTTCCTAGACGATCAATATTTCCATCAATATGGTCCTCCATCAATATTGAAGCGAATATTGATAATATTATTGATCGTTTAGAGTTGATCAGGAGACAAACAGCCCGGTTAAATTAAGGCCCGAGGGAAATAATTAAAATGTACATTATATTCCAAAATGAATTTTTTTCCCTTCATTATATAATCATATTTGAACGCATATTTTTTTTATAATCGGGATCCGGTTAATCGTGGTCTTACTGTGTTAGAATATATCACAGTAAATTGCACATCATTGTTTATATATCAATTGTTTTATAACATTACTGGCTGTTCTAACATTTATGGACAGGGGAAACGGCAGTTAATGCGTCAACATAAATTTATTGGATAACATAAGTGATATAAACTGACAGCTAAACGAATTGTGCGCCTACAACGAGAAAATCCCCTAACACGTTTACTGCCACGCGAGTATAATATGTCTTGGCTTAGCGACTATAATGGAACTTTCATACTAAAACCGAATAATGATAAAATACTGAGCGATGTTAATATGTTATAATAATATTGTATGTATAAAGTAGACTGCACGTAATTTTTAAACAGACAATTGCAAAAATAAACTTATTTTCAACGGTCTCAATATCATCTCTTGATACTCATTAGTCGATTTTTATGAAAAATAAAAGTGTTCTGCATCCGTTCCAATAAACAGGAATTACGCACTAAATTCATCCTCCGAATTTCCGTTCTTCTTCGACGAAGTAACTTTCAACACTTTCAAATTAAAGTAACCATTTTTTCTATACATATAGTGAGTGCATAATAATGATCATAAACTGAAAACCTGATCAGCCGATTTTTCGAAACGTTTTCACAAAGTGCCGTGTACAGACTTGTAACAATCCTTAAAACTTACGAGGAAAAAGTGAAGTTCGTGACACCTGACAAACGACCAACACGCGAAACCATTGTATCATAAAACATAACTATTCGCACAACTATCGTTACTGTGTTTTTCCAAGTTTGTTGCGTAACTTGACATCTTTCTCCTTCAATAATTGACATTTCGTTGGTATCGTAAAATATGCACGACATTGTCCCTTAAACATAAATTAAAAGTGTGGGCTCGCGGAGAAATTATTCTCGAGTGAACGTGTAACTTTTAACATCAAATTCAGACAATTCTTCGGTTTAGTTCTCACTTGACGTTTACTGACAGTTCGATTTAAAGAACTATAAACGAGTAGCTACACAAAAATCCTGAAATTTCTATTTTATTTCAATTAATCCTACTATAAATAAACATAAATAAATTAATTAACAATATAAATCAATCTTGTGATTAATGTTAAACATTTATAACTTGAATATTTTGTTTCAGAAATTGAATCATTAAATCAATAAATAAGCATTAATATGATCTATAACAGACAATAAAAACAATTAGATTTATTAGACACTAGCTGACTCGACAGACTTGTTGTCCTGTACAAATTTCTTTTGTAATTGTTTCGAATTTTTTTCCTAAAAACTTTTCCAGGACCATAACGAACAAAACAAAAAACGAATCACGCATATCCATCGTTCGAATCTTGAGTTATGGTCATGAGTTCATACAAAAATTCTATAGAAAAAAGCATTTTCATTTTTTCTTGAATTTTTCATTTTACCGGAAAATTTTTCCAATTTTTCTTTCCCTAAAAACCTTATTCGGATTATTACGAACAGTTTTTGACAAAAATTAGACAAATCGGTCCAGCCGTTCTCAAGTGATGCGCTTACCAATGAACAGCATTTGATTTTTACTTATATATAGAAGAAGATATAATTGTGAAAAATTCGAAGTGCACGAATTCGCCGTTATTTTCGTACTCACCCAATAGTCATGTCCAAGTCAATTGAAAGAAAATGAAATGGAAATGTGTCTCAAAAAGTCGAAAATGAAAAAACAGTATCCGCAGGTTTCATCTCTTGTCAGTTTCGAATTTGAGTTCTTCATTTTTGTCAAAAGTCGCTGTTTTATAGTGACTGGTGACAACGTCAACTACTAAAACACGTTTAAGATACAGTATCAAACAAAGTGTACAATTTGCGTATACTGCATGTTGGAATATCAGCAAAGATAAAGTCGGGTGTTGAAGGATATAAACAGTGTCCTTGTATATTCAAACGGCTCTCAGGTCAGAAGTGGAAGGCCTGCAGTATCTCAGTTCTAAGAGGGCCTGAGCAATAAACTTAGGGTTCTCGGGTATCGAGATTTCCCGAGTGGACCCAACAGGGGTTTTCCGCCCCCCAAAACTTTCTCCTTCAGTTTCAGTTCAGTATCGGCTTGAAGACCATACAGACGTCTTCTGACTTGTTTCTACCTCGTTGAAATAAAGAACTATATTTCGAATTCTTGTGCGTGATCTATCTATTACGAATTACCCATTTCCAATACTGCAAATAGCGAAAGATAATATTGCTATGACGTTGAACAAAACGGAAATTTACATAAGACTAAATAACTGTACAGGGTATCACAAAATTATATGTTGTTTAAAATATGAAAAGTTACTGCGTCATATCGATTGAAAACTTTGTTCATACTATGTCAAAATGTCCAAATAAATCATTTTTTGAAAAAAAATTCAACAAATTCAGTAGGAAATTAATTACAATCGGATCTGTAAACGAAAATTTGGAAGATCAAATATTACATTAGTTCATAGCGTAACTTGTTTACGTTGTGAACATAAGATGTGTAAGAAATACAGTGACTTCCACTAATATTCGGACACTCTTAAATAGACGATAACTTTTTTTTATTATTGTACTATACGATCTGAACATTTTTAGGAAGCTGGAGCTATTAGTTTGCTACAGGATATGAAAATAAATTTGGTCAAAAATTGCAATTGATCGGAATTGTAGAAAAAATACTAAAAGTTGCATTTTACAACTTTTTTATGTGGGTCTATATTGAAAATTGAAAAACTACGTTTTGTAGATCTGTGTCAATTATATGCACTGCGAAAGTTTCATCGAAATCGGTTGATGCGGAACAAAACGACAGGCATTGAAAGATGTAAGAATCCTTAGATTTACTACACTGAGAAAAAAAACCTGTCGAAACAAAAAAAATATATGTTGATTCAATAAGATGTACTATTGAATAGTGCCAATATCATATGAACTTATTTTAATATTTAATACTATGGAATTTCAATAGCAAAACTCATTTCCGCCAATCATATAAGCCAATAGCTTGACCACCAATGTTTTCAGAAAGATAAGATGTGGCCTCAAACCAATTCCAGTATTGACTGGTGAATAATATTTTGCATTTCTTTCAAAACCTATTTATTATTAATCCATCATTTTATGAAGTTAAATGAACATAATCTGTAATAAAGATAACTTCGCTGTTTGTTCTATGCAAATACTCAAACGATTACGTAAATCGATGTATGTATTAAAATATAAAAAGAAACTTTGTCCATGCGAAAGTCCAGTCGTTCAAAAGTTGTGACGTCATTGGTACGCGCATTGTGCGCCGCCCGCAAGGGCAACTATCCCGGAGGGCCTGGCCGCGAGTGCGTGCCGCAGGCACGCCACGAGTAGCTAGTTTTCAATAATTCAGAGGCAACTGTGTGAAGCAACGGTTTGGTCGAATAAGAATAATAAGTCTTAGTCTGAGTAGTAATAAAAAAAATAGCTACGCATATTAATACATCCCGCGCAACACTTTGCTTGCGAGAAACTCGCTACGTCGTCGCGGCCCTCTCGCGGCGGAAGATGGCTGTATCTCTGGAACGGTTAGCCCGCGCAACACTGCTTGCGAGAAACTCGCTACGTCGTCACGAAAGCATGTAGGGTATGCACCCCCTTAGGGGTTGAATTTTTAAAAACGCCGAAATAGGTGTTTGATTAATTATATCAAAGAGCATTAAGACCAAGTATCAAGCAAATCCGACCACAAATAAAATATTCCTCATACAAACGTTGCAACCCCTTTTCACCCCCTTAGGGGTTGAATTTCGAAATATCCTTTCTTATCTCTTGTATAGATCACAAAGGAAACCTCTGTGCAAAATTTCAGCTTTCTAGGGCCAAAGGTTTAGCCTGGGCGTTGATAGGTGAATGAATGAGTCAGTACTTCATTTTTATATAGAAGTAAGTTATCTGCTTCTTTTGAACCGTCCCTGTTATTCACTCAACAACTTAACTATTTCTATCAATTACAAAAAATCAATACATTTCTCAAGTTTTTTTAATAACATATCTGATTGAAGGAAAAAAAGAAATATTACGAATAATAATATATGGTATTGAATCAAATAATATGTTCAATCATTTCATGATTGACAATTCAAGTACATCACGATTTGCTTCTAAAATACTATTGGAAAGAATACATTAATATTCATTGAAGTAAAAAAATTACAATAACACGCGTGTTATCCCAGATAGCACCGAACGTCCGAAGGACATTCGTTTCATGTCCACTTTATGTCCATATGTCCCACGTCCGTTACGGACGTCCCTCGGACATCCATTGGACCTAAATTTCGGTTATTCTAGGGACATCCGTTTTTTAGGTCCTAAGGACATCCGTTGGACTTCAATTTCGAACGTCCGTGGGACATCCGTTATTTACGTTCCTCGGATATCCGTGGGACTTCAATTTCGGACATCCGTGGGACATCTGTTTATTACGTCCCGTCGGATATCCGTGGGATCTAAGTTTCGAATGTTCAAGTACGTATATTTTTTAAGTCTTATAATAATCTTATGTGACAGGTGAGCAGAGTGACATAGTCAGAGTCAAAGCGTCACACAGTGGGGTATTTGGCCGAAAATAAGAAATGTATTTTAACATTTAAAAAATCAAAATGATTTTTGCTTTTTGTCGAAAAAAATTTTTTTCGAAATTTTAAATATAGAATTTTTAATTACTGTTCTTAATTACTAACTACTGTTCTAAGTACATATTTAAGTACTGTTCAACTTTTATTCGAAACATGTTATCCTCAGATTATGCAAACTCTTGAAAAGTAGTGATAATTGAATGCTTTGAGTGCGATGTACAGAGCACTCAGATTTCATTCAGTTATCATTTAAATTAGTATTGTTATTAATATTTATATTATATATATATAATATTATAATAATAAGAATATTACTAATCACTTTGTAAGTTTTTTTCCGATTTCAAGACTTTATAGACGATTTTCCCGTTTCTCAGCCAAATACCTCACAGTAGCGTCGCATCTCATCACCGTGCGTTTACGTGAAGTGAGGTTAGGTTAATTTAGCACGTGCTCCCTGTGCACGTATTCGTAACCTTCCAATTAATAAAAAGCGTGTGCAAGTGATTCGATGCCTTCAGCCACTTGTCAGGATTGTGTTGGTGACACTCGTTACTGCGATTTCAGGTAAGCTTTTATTTTATATTTATTTTATTACGTTTTTTCAGTCATTGAAACATTATCGGCAAAACGAAAATACAAAAATATTATTAGGTTGGAGGGAAAATTCTATCGTATTTTAAAGAGAACATTTGAGTCATTTTATAAAAATACATGTTCAATATTATTCAATGATATAATTTCCATTATTTGTAACAATATGTTGCCATTTTTCAAATAACCTGTCAATTTCTGTTTTCCCATGTCTCACTAATTAACATCCCAGATAGCACACAATATCTTAAAGATGTCTGTTTCATGTCATTTTTATGTCTGAAAGTCTACGTCTGTAAAAGACGTGGTTCATACTACTGACAGATGCCTTTTTGAAGACTTGTTTCAGATGTATGAGGGACGATGTCTTTCAAAGATCTTATTCAGATGTTCGTGGGTTCTCTACAAGTACTGACGAGTACATCTAGATGGCGTTGGTGAGAGCCGGAGTTCTATCTGACCAATCACGAAGCCCCAATTTTTCGCGCATGCGCAGCAATTTCAGCCTCAGTAACGAAACCTTTTCGATGAAATCGGGTAGCACCCAGAAGACTTTTAAAAATTTATTAGTGTATACATATGAAATATTGAAGTGATAAATTGGTGATAAATCGAACAAAATATTGTTCTAAAATCATGAGAACAATAATACCGGGACACTCCCGCCAATATAACTGTCTCAGAACGTCAGGGCTCTGGCTGCTCTGCTATTTCATTGTAGATACGCTCCTGTATTGGCCGCGCATCATAAAAACATACCTATTTACATACTAACTCTTCATTTTTATCTATTAAATCTGATTATATACATTCTTATACGTACTAATTTACGAGTGTTTCACTAAACCTGTGTACGTGAATAATTCCTGTCAAAGTTATGTGCCCATGTTACGTAAACACGGGTAAAGTAGTAAATAAGTGGATAAATCACGCGTAACCCTAACCCTATATAGTGAAGACATGGACATCGCCGAAGGAGAAAAAAATTCGGCACTATACGGTTCGCAGAATTTCGGCAAGTACTCGTCAGTAACGGGCTTTGGCCATACGCAAGCGGCGAAGAAGACAAAACGGAATGTTGCACTCCTCCAAGTTTGGGGAAGAAAACTATCATTGGTATGTAAACACAAAAAGTAGCACCCTACATATAGAACATGAAATTATTACATTCATAGCTGTACATCTCATGCTCTTACTGTAATTAGTATATTTTTTTTCATCAAAACATATTTCATTTTCAGTCATTGCAACCAGCGAGGGACAGACGTTATCGCTACTCACGAACAGACCCAGAGAGTGTGAAAGAAGACAGCAGAAACAGGAGCGAACAAATCGCAGCAAGGTTGGTATGTAAATGCAAAAAGAAGCACTCTCAGATACTGAATTTACTGTAATTACAATATTTTGTTCAATAAAACATATTTTATTTGCAGTAACTGCCACCACCAAGGAATCTGCGATTCTAAACAGACCAAGAGAATATGTATTATGGCAGCAGAAACAGGAGTGAACAAATCGTAGCACGATTGGTATGTATATGCAAAAAGAAATACTCTCAGATACTGAATTTACTGTAATTACAATATTTTGTTCAATAAAACATATTTTATTTGCAGTAACTGCCTCCACCAAGGAATCTGCGATTCTAAACAGACCAAGAGAATATGCATTATGGCAGCAGAGACAGGAGTGAACAAATCGTAGCACGATTGGTATGTATATGCAAAAAGAAACACTCTCAGATACTGAATTTACTGTAATTACAATATTTTGTTCAATAAAACATATTTTATTTGCAGTAACTGCCACCACCAAGGAATCTGCGATTCTAAACAGACCAAGAGAATATGTATTATGGCAGCAGAAACAGGAGTGAACAAATCGTAGCACGATTGGTATGTATATGCAAAAAGAAACACTCTCAGATACAGAATTTACTGTAATTACAATATTTTGTTCAATAAAACACATTTTATTTGCAGTAACTGCCTCCACCAAGGAATCTGCGATTCTAAACAGACCAAGAGAATATACATGATGGCAGCAGAAACAGGAGTGAACAAATCGCAGCACGATTGGTATGTATATGCAAAAAGAAATACTCTCAGATACTGAATTTACTGTAATTACAATATTTTGTTCAATAAAACATATTTTATTTGCAGTAACTGCCTCCACCAAGGAATCTGCGATTCTAAACAGACCAAGAGAATATGCATTATGGCAGCAGAGACAGGAGTGAACAAATCGTAGCACGATTGGTATGTATATGCAAAAAGAAATACTCTCAGATACTGAATTTACTGTAATTACTATATTTTGTTCAATAAAACACATTTTATTTGCAGTAACTGCCTCCACCAAGGAATCTGCGATTCTAAACAGACCAAGAGAATATACATGATGGCAGCAGAGACAGGAGTGAACAAATCGTAGCACGATTGGTATGTATATGCAAAAAGAAATACTCTCAGATACTGAATTTACTGTAATTACTATATTTTGTTCAATAAAACATATTTTATTTGCAGTAACTGCCACCACCAAGGAATCTGCGATTCTAAACAGACCAAGAGAATATGCATTATGGCAGCAGAGTCAGGAGTGAACAAATCGTAGCACGATTGGTATGTATATGCAAAAAGAAACACTCTCAGATACTGAATTTACTGTAATTACAATATTTTGTTCAATAAAACATATTTTATTTGCAGTAACTGCCACCACCAAGGAATCTGCGATTCTAAACAGACCAAGAGAATATGTATTATGGCAGCAGAAACAGGAGTGAACAAATCGTAGCACGATTGGTATGTATATGCAAAAAGAAATACTCTCAGATACTGAATTTACTGTAATTACAATATTTTGTTCAATAAAACATATTTTATTTGCAGTAACTGCCTCCACCAAGGAATCTGCGATTCTAAACAGACCAAGAGAATATGCATTATGGCAGCAGAGACAGGAGTGAACAAATCGTAGCACGATTGGTATGTATATGCAAAAAGAAATACTCTCAGATACTGAATTTACTGTAATTACAATATTTTGTTCAATAAAACATATTTTATTTGCAGTAACTGCCTCCACCAAGGAATCTGCGATTCTAAACAGACCAAGAGAATATGCATTATGGCAGCAGAGACAGGAGTGAACAAATCGTAGCATGATTGGTATGTATATGCAAAAAGAAATACTCTCAGATACTGAATTTACTGTAATTACAATATTTTGTTCAATAAAACATATTTTATTTGCAGTAACTGCCACCACCAAGGAATCTGCGATTCTAAACAGACCGAGAGGATATACATGATGGCAGCAGGAACAGGAGTGAACAAATCGTAGGACGATTGGTATGTATATGCAAAAAGACATACTCTCAGATACTGAATTTACTGTAATTACAATATTTTGTTCAATAAAACATATTTTATTTGCAGTAACTGCCACCAGCGAGGAATAAGTGCTCAGAAGCAGACGCAGAGAGTATGAAGGAAGGCAGGAGGAAGAGGAGTCAAGAAGCTGCTGCAATTGCCACTCAAGGCAGGATGCTACTACGCTAAAGGCGCTTATGGACCACCGTCAGCTTTTGCAAATTCAAAATTCTACAGCAGGTCTACCGTTGGAAGAAGGCAAAAAGACTGCAGACACATATGTTCTAATTAACTTTTTTATCTATAATAATATAATTTTAATTATTTTGTGTGTATGTATATTTTGAAAAATATATCTATTCGTCTATTTTAAACATGTCTGTATTTTACTTGTTTTTATTTCTATACCTTTTCCCTAACCTAACCTATAAATCTACGGGATACCTGAATGTTTCTAAAATGTCGCGCGAAAGACATCTGAGACATCTGAAAGATAACAAACAGACATTAGAAAGATATCTTTAAGGGAGTAGGCATACCTCTTCCTAGTCTATTTATCAGTGATTTATCAGTGTCACCAATCTCCGCGTGGAAAAAAAGATTTTTGTGTGGTAACACTGATAAACATACATATATGTATCAGCCTAACGCTTCAATTTTGCTATGATTTCGCGGTTTTTTTTTTTTTATTAATATCTTTATTGCTATTAATAGATCCGAGTAGATTCAAGCCCTATATATTTTCGTGGTTATGATTTCACGTTGACAGCTCTGACGAGGCGCCATCTGGTCCAACTAGCTTAACTAAAATTGGCTCTAGACTTGCTATAGATTCTGGCTTCATGAACGGAATATGGGGAAATTGAATGCAATCACGGGCGGCTATTATTTGTCGTTATACGAGCATATTCTGAGCTGCACAAGGGTTCATTTGATAGAGGAAGGTTAATTGCACCGCGCTGTGCCCCATCTTATGAGTCAAAAAAGTCTCTTTCTGACAGAAAACTAAGTCCAAAGTAGAGCGAAAATCGAGAAACAACATCCACAGATTCCGATGAATTTTTCTATTACAAAAAGACTTTTTTGACTCATATGATGGGGCACAGCGCGGTGCAATTAACCTTCCTCTATCAAATGAACCCTTGTGCAGCTCAGAATATGCTCGTATAACGACAAATAATAGCCGCCCGTGATTGCATTCAATTTCCCCATATTCCGTTCATGAAGCCAGAATCTATAGCAAGTCTAGAGCCAATTTTAGTTAAGCTAGTTGGACCAGATGGCGCCTCGTCAGAGCTGTCAACGTGAAATCATAACCACGAAAATATATAGGGCTTGAATCTACTCGGATCTATTAATAGCAATAAAGATATTAATAAAAAAAAAAAAACCGCGAAATCATAGCAAAATTGAAGCGTTAGGCTGATACATATATGTATGTTTATCAGTGTTACCACACAAAAATCTTTTTTTCCACGCGGAGATTGGTGACACTGATAAATCACTGATAAATAGACTAGGAAGAGGTATGCCTACTCCCTTAAGATCGTCAGTTTTGTCACAACGACCTTCCAACGACGTTCCACCGACATTGCAGCGGCATGCCACCGACGTTAGCGACATCTCTCAGATATTCGAATGTCTTGCGGCAGACATCATTCCAACATCTTTCAGATGTGTCTGTGCTATCTGGGATGTGTTTTTGCATTACAAGTAAAATTACCTGCTTATTTAAAATACCACATAACTTTCCCTCTAACCTAATATATTCATGTTAAAATCTTCCCGTTTATTGAACAATGTTTCTAACCAAGAAATTTTAATTTTCAGATGCAGCGAAGATATCCAAAACATCTATACATCAGAAAGAAAGAAGTGTTTCCATACAGATGCGGCGTACATTAGCGGAGAACCGTGGAAAGAAACAAACATTTTTAAAAGATTTTTAATAATAAAATTAAAAATTTGTATTTTATAATTGTTATAAATATATATATTTATTATGTTATAAATTACTGTATATATTAGTGTTATATGTGCTATTGTATTGAACTATGTGCCAAATCTATGTGTTTGTAATATATGTAATTTTGATTAAAGTAAAATTAAAATGCAGAACCCATATTCTATGTAGTTCCTGTAAACGTCCTGTAAGGAACGTCCAAATAATTTCCTTATGTCCCTGGTACGTACCAGGGATGTACAAATAAAGTCCGTATGTCCCCAGATACGTCCCACATACATCCCAGATTGGTCCGAACGGGACATCCTATGTACATCACACTTTGTAAATCGTACCTCATTCGGACATTCCTGGGACGTATATCGGACATGTTTCGGACATACGGACATGATTCGGACATCCCTGGGACATACGAAGGTCCAATACGGACGTACTTTGGACATCATTCGGACATCCGAGTGCTATCTGGGATTGAAGTAACTACTTTTTTTTCTCAGTGTACAGTTATAGGCCGAAAATCGTGAAAATCTGCAATTTTTACCATCTTTAAACGTTTGTAGCTCATTGTAACGTCGCCCGATTTTGACTAAATTTTCAGAATATGTTTAATTGACACAGATCTATAAAACTTAGTTTTAAAATTTTCAATACAGGCCAACATAAAAAAGTTGTAAAATGTAACTTATAATATTTTTTCTACAATTCCGATTCATTGCAATTGTTGACAAAAAATTTTTTCACATCCTGTAACAAACTAATTGCTCTAGCTTCCCAAAAAGGTTCAAATCGTATAGCACAATATTAAAAAAGTTATCGTCTTTTTAAGAGTGTCCGAATATTAGTGGGAGTCACTGTAATCTGTTTAGAAAATGATGACTAAAGGTTGGTTAATTATAATTCATCTTAAAAAATTTTGTAATACTTATGCGCGATATAATAACTAACCTGAAACGAAATCATTAAGTTTTATTGATTTCCCTAATCGTTAGAAGAGGATAACAAAACACCTCAAAACACTTTGGGGATTTGATTGCGTTGTATTAGCAAGATAGTATATTTTAATATTATGTAAATTTTAATTGCAATTGCGTGCAATAAACAGAGTTATTTAACAAAATATGTAGCAAGAACTGGTCAGCAAGCGAGCACGCGGATGTCCACTTGTAGAAATATGAAATTCGACTACGGTTATTGAATAAATAAAAGAATTTTCATATTACATACAGTAATGTATTTGTAATAATATAATAGTGTATCTGTAAAGATACGATTAAATAAATAAAACTTAATGTCCTAATAATCATTGACAATTATTGACAAGAAGGTAACTTACTATGATAAGAATCGTTAAAAATCAGAATAAATAAAGACTTATTGGTTTTGTAGAGAAGCGTACGATAGTCACTTTTAGTGCTCTGTCGATCTGGTGTTAATCCTATCGGCTATTCTAGGGTACTTGTCATATGTATGGCTCGCTAATCGCGACGTTTGGCTTCCTTTTCATTGAGAATCAATATTCATGAATCGTGAAGTGTCAACGGCTATTAGGCTACGTTCACACCGAAGCAACAACGAAGCAACAAAAAACATTTGAAAGGTGTCATCTGGCTACGTTGATCCTGGCCATCAACATATATGTTTCAAAAAATTGGTGAACAACTGCCTAAATGCGGGCATTGTCGTAAACATCGCTCGCCTTTTGAGTGTTAATTATAGTCGATTATAATTACTGGATCTGTATGCAAAATGAACATTTTCTGCTTAAATTGTAAGAAACAGGAAACTAAGTACAAATGTCTTGCGTTTTTCAATAATTTCAATATGTTCTAAAAACTATATTAATAATTTTTCACATTTTTAATATATCGATCTCTTTGCACACTTCTAATAATTACGCATACAGCTATGACTACGGAGATATCACTTCATACAGTGAACTACGAAACTATTTTATAATTCTACCAAACGACCTGATTTTTACCACGCTTATTTATAATCAATTAGAAGCATTGGTTTATGAAATGATATGCAGAAAAGATTTTCCAAAAATTATAATTTACAAGGTTACATGTAAAAATAAAAAAGAGGTGTTTCTAAAAACTTTTTTATTTGGACTCTTAATGAAAATGTAACCCTTTAAACTCGATTGTTCTCTCTCAGGTACCACTAAAAATTGCTGTACCATTATTCAAAATATTGTTTACATTATTAAATATATGGATATCTAATCAATTACTAAACGTTTAGGTATTGTATGAGATACTATATCAATGTCATATCCATTTTTCAAAAGTTATAGGGAATGGAAATATTCTAGATCTGAAGAATCTTCGAGTGCACAGGGTTAAAATATACGTTTCGTAGATCTATGTATACTAGTTATACAAATGCTGAAAATTTCATCGAAATCAGTTGACGTAGAAAAAACGACACACATCGAAAGATGTACGATTCTGTGGATTTTAACCAGAATCTGATCAAAATCGTGTAAAAATCTACGATTTTCACCAGTTTTTAACAGCTCGTAGCTCGTGTGTATGTTAATCGGGGTCCGCTCTAGTGGTTACGACGCCTCGGACAAAACGACAAATTGCCACCCCTTAAGAATGTATATATTTAAATATATTTTTACATATAATATAGTAATAATAAAAATATATAGTAATAATAAAGAATAAATATATTTCAATAAAGGTACATATTTTTTATTTTCAATAGAAATCAAATAATTTTATTTAAATTTTACTAAAAGCATATATTTAGCTTTTGGACATAAACAGTATAAATACGCTACGCACTGTAAATTTGTAGCGAATGAAAAAATTGATGTATGAAATTTTCTATTAATTGGGTATTTACACATCAATATTTTTGTCACACAGCCGAAATGGCGCCCCGGGCAAATGCGCGAATTGCCCCCTCTAGAGCGGGCCCTGATGTTAATTGATTTCGATGAATTTTTCAGCATGTGTATACCTAACATAAATCTAAAAAAAGTATATTTTAAATTTTCATTAAGGGCTCAAATAAAAAAGTTTTAGAAAATGCCTTTTTCATTTTTGCATGTAACCTTGCAAATTATAATTTTTGAAAAATCTTTTGTGCATATCATTTCATAAACCAATGCTTCTAATTGATTATGAAAAATCAGATTGTTTGCTACAATTATAAAAACGTTATTCTATTTTAAAGGGCGATCGAATACATTCGTGGCTCACTGTACACGGACTAATTGTTATAATACTAATTAAACGTTTAGATAAAATTTTCGGACTTCGTATGAATTGATAACCGATCACATATACGATCGCAGTAATGAATATGTACTTCGAAAGAGACGTAAATACCGTTTAGTAATCGTAACTCTCCAACTATTCTCGTGTTAAGTAATCCGTTTAGTAAAAGACGATTTTCGCTCGAGTAAAGTGACATCCGTCTGTGTCATGTAATGCTTCATTCTTCTAGGACAAGGTTACTCCGCGCTAGTTTCTCTAAGTCTTTCGTTTTACCGGCGTATATTAATTATTTCATTTAACATTAAACCTACCGAACCTTAAAAGTAACTGGTATTTGTTGCCTTATAAAAATTACAAGATTGCATTTGTTTGGAATTTATATGCTCTTATAAATATATTTTTTTAACCCTCATCCGTCCCTCGTATCTATTTGACATAGTTTTCCCGAAATAAGTTATATTGTTCTGTTATTTGTAAGTAACGTCCGAAATTTGGTGACTTTCATTTCTTTAATGCAAAACATATAACCGCAAAAACCTAAGATGTAAATGTTAATTCATCAATTTGAATGAAAAAAAACATGGATAAATAACTGTTTGACTTGTTATTTCATCGAATTTTTTTATCATTGTGTCTATTTGACACCGCGGGACAGATTCAGTTCGTGAAATGAGGAACGGATGAGGATTAAACCCATCTTTATAATCACAATTATTGGGAAGTAAATAATTTAGAACCAAAGAACCCCGCACCAATCATATGAAAAATCTATCCCAGTAAAATTAGTTGGATTTTTCATATGTTGTAGCTTATGATCTACTGAAGAAAAGATATAATAGGCACAAAGCTCAATAATGGACATGTTTAAACAATCATAATGTATTAGTAAATATGTCTCTTATTATTGTTAATAAAAAAAGTTTAATGTTCCCGGGGCTACGGTTCGATCAATTACTACTGAGAAATCAAAACAATTTTGCAAATTATCAAATAATCAACGACGTTTCGATTCTAGTTTGAATCCTTTTCAAGATGTATTTGCATTGCGTCTGTAAAAATATATATTTATTGTACAATTTTGAAAATATACTATTAAACTGCTTGAATGTGATAACACAAATTGTTTGTAAATATTGTTCATAAAACTAACTTACTTATTAGTATTATAAGTATTAGTATTACTTATAATGTATTAGTATTAGATATCACTGTATTCGGGAAAGTCTACAGAATCTGTTGCAGCAACGAACAATTCAGTATCTTATATAATAACCTCACAATATTTGTTCGAAGTCGAAAAATGTCTTGTCTCAAACTCAAATTTCTCAAAAACTGTGCGCGTAAGAGAAAAATTAAGACCAGATTCGGAATCAGCGCCAAAAACTCTCTAAGATACACCCAACAGTTATTTGGAGACATGAAAAAAGTTGGTTGGACAGTGTTACCCACCGGAGGTTGTAAGGTTCGGATTCACCGCTTGTGGAGGCGTTTCGCTATCCGTTTTCGCCGAATTACTACCCGCCAAGTTAATCTTGGGTAACTGGATCTGGAATCCAAAGTGATAGAGCGATAGTTGCGCGTACGACTTATGACCGTGTCTCTTTTTGAAGCTCTGGTACTCGACTGATCACTGACTGGACACGTTCAGAACCTCTCCTCTCATCCGATTTTTTAGGACAGTGGTCGGCAGTCGCTTTTCAGCCAGTTTTCGACTCTCTACCGTCCCCTTCCTGACCGCGCGTCACCGCTCCCGTCACGGCCAAGGTCCTCGAGGCAGCTCAGGCGCGTAAATCAGGGGGTATCGACTCCTATGTTAAAAAGTGGCTACGAATCTTAGACCATATACATAAACGCGGCATAGGTATATGTAGTATGTTTATAGACAATATATATAACATAAGTATATGTAATGAACATAATTATTGTATATATTGTAAATAAATTTAAGTTAATCAAATTTAAGGAATGGATCGAAGAATTGATCGCAATGAATAAGCAATGCGAATAGCGATTCGTTCATTGAGATATATCTTCGACAGAATGAGGCGAGAGGAAGGGTCACCATCGTCATCTGGTGCCCCTGGACCCAGTGATGCCAGACGGAGGAACCTGGAGGAACTTACCCCTCCGGCTGGGCCCCCCACGCTTACTTCTACTGCGCACGTGGTACACACGAACGTACCTCTACTCTGCCTGTGTGAGACTCACAAGAGTCTGAGAAGTAAGAGTGGGGGGCCCAGCCGGAGGGGCAAGTTCCTCCAGGTTCCTCCGTCTGGCATCACTGCCTGGACCTGCGAGTTTACGGCACCCCCGGTACCTTTTCGAGGAGGTACATGGGTTCTACCGATTCTCCCAGGTCCTTAAACAAAAAAAAAAGGTATATGTAGTATGTGCATTAGGGTGGACCTTAGTTATACTTGATGAAAATTTTTTTGCGAGATTTTTTTCACGCCTCCCCCTAAAATTGTGCCATTTGGTAAGAAAATAATTTCTGCAAAAGATAAAGTTGATCGGCTAAGGGGAAGGCGTGCCACATTGACGTTGAAGTTGACAAAAACATAAGAAATTTTATAGGAAAAAAAAAAGAAAAAAAATTTTTTTTAGTAGTTTTTAGTATTGCTGCAGGGGCCTCTAACCGTCTGCAGAATTCTTGAGGGGTTGTGATAGGATTTTTACACTGTTAACCCGAAACACGAGATTTGAGCGAAAACGGACTTGTTAGCGGGAAGATGGCGGACGGCCATTAGACAGGCTAATTAATGTGAAATAATCTTAATTCGTACAAAGTACACTTGTATTTGAATGCAAGTAATAAATTATAATCTATTTTTGGGTATAAAATATTTAACTTAAATTTTCAGTATACTCTTCACATTTAGTGCGCAGTTACTTCTATTTCAAAACTTCACGCTCGATGCGGCACGCCTTCTAGACGTCCGATTGATCTCAAACTTTGGATTTATCATTTTTTCATGAAATGGAGCAATATTGTGGGAGGCGTGCCCAAAATTTCATGGTCGAAAAATAAGGTTCACCCTAATGTGCTTACGATGCAGCGTGACGAGATCCAAAAGTATCTGGTGCCCACAAGTCACGGTTCGAGATAATTCAAAATGGTGGATAGTGTATGAGACTAAGCGACTACACAAGTATATTTCACAAGTTCATTATTTGGTAAAAATTTGAAAAAATAGCGCAAACTTGTTGCATAAAGAATTGTAAAGAACGACAAAACCGTGATACAAATAGTTAGGCATATTTAAAATAATAAGAGTAATAAAATAAAAAAATATATGTAGATTACACAGTTACAGTTTCCATAAATACAGTGTCCATAAAAACATAAAATTTATACAGAATGACATATGACGACGATTCCAATTTCCCCTCTGCCATTTTAGCTTTGCGGTAGAAAATGTTCAAACCTATCGATACAGGCCCTATTGTGCGTGCACGGAAAACAGGCCCATGGAAACCTTTTTTCCGTGCATGCACAGCAGGGAGCCGTCAACCCGCGCTCGAAATTTATGCTTTTTGGTTACGGCTTCTGCAGCCAGAATCTGTGTCTGAGTCTGAGTATGCTCTAACGCGCCACGCGCAGTTCATATGGTCTGGGTTAGGTACGCGTAGTGATGGGCACCATCGACTATATTATGTCTTGGATATTTGGTCCCCTCAGGGTTTCAAATCCCGTTCCACACTTCCACCTTTAAACCAGCTCTCCCTATCGCCTATTTCAGCGGGACCTACTTTTTTATTAAGGTGGGTTCCGAACCACCTTGGGCACCACAGTTTTTGAAAAAGCACATTGAATTAATTCAAGAGGTGCCCGGGCGCGGGGATTCGAACTCGAGACTGCCTGGTCGCAGTCGCGCGCTCTATCCACTGACCCACTGTGTGCCCCGGGCACCATCGACTAATTACTATTTAGTTGCTACATACTATAGAATATTTATCTCTCACAAATTATTATTTATCCTTTAATAATAATGCAATATAAAGGCAAAGTGTTATTGAACTTTGTAGAAAAATACCTGACATTGATATAGATATAATTGTGTCGTCGACCTGTCTCTGAAAGAGCTGGCGACGAAAAGACACAAACGATGATGATGATGATATATAAAGGAAAACGACAAAAATATAGATATAATCATAAAATACTACTTTTGAAGTGAAACTTCTTTTGGCAGGGTGTAAGCCTAATTCGCGTCATGGAATTCGCGACACGAAAAACCGTAACGGTTAATAATAAATGTTTAATGTTCTCGGCGCTACGGTTCGATCAATTATTACTGAGAAAATCAAAAAACAATTTTGCAGAGTATCAAATAATCATCGACGTTTCGATTCTAGTTTGAATCCTTTTCAAGATGTATTTGTATTGCTGATGTATTATATGTTCAAGTAGTTTAATAGTATATTTTGAAAATTGTATAATAAATATATATTTTTACAAACGCAATACAAATACATCTTGAAAAGGCTTCAAACTAGAATCGAAACGTCGATGATTATTTGATAATCTGCAAAATTGTATTTTGATTTTCTCAGTAATAGTTGATCGAACCGTCGCGCCGAGAACATTAAACATTTATTATTAACAATAATACGATCGATATAAGAGACATACGTAACGGTTAATGATATAAGTGGGGGAATATATTTCATACGTATAATACTTTCCCCATTATTACCGACTACACAGAGTGTAATTATAACGTTACGCGTTCTCGTGTCGCAGCCGGTTGCCCTATATGTACTCCCTCTTTTCTCCGTTGAGAGCTATGAGTAAGGCTAGCGCGTTATGTCCTCGCTTTCGAGTCGCTGGTTTTCTTAAAAAATGGCTGTATCTCGAGAAGGGTGCGTCCTACCGCAAAAATAACGAAAGTTTCATAAGACTTAACCGAAAGCATGTAGGGTATGCCCAATCACATGACGTATGTAGTCTTTTGAGTTTTTCAAAAAACGGCTGTATCTCGTAAACGGTGGGTTTCTTGAAAATCAAACGGTTTTCGAGAAAATTGAGAAGTCGTTAATGTAATACTCATTTTTTTCGATTGTTTTCTAAACCATTTATCGCAACGAAAAATGTGATAGACAAAATCTGCTGATCTTCATATTCTGCATCTTTTATGTCATACCACTTATGTTTGAAAAACATACGGTTTTCCAGAAAATTGCGAAAACGTTAATGTAAAACTCATTTTTCTCGGATATCTTCAAAACTATGTATCGAATCGAAAAATGTGTACGCGAAACCTGTTAATCTTCACATTCTGCAACTTTTATGTTGTATAACTTTTCTTTAAAACACAAACAGTTTTCAAGAAAATTGAGAAAACGTAAATGTAAACTCATTTTTCTCGTATATCTTCTAAACTATGTATCGAATCGAAGGATGTGTTAAACAAAATCTGTAAACCTTGACATTCTGCACCATTTATATTGTATCAGTTTTCTTCGAAAAACATTCGGTTTTCGAGAAAATTGAGAGAACGTTAATGTAAAACTCATTTTTCTCGAATATTTTCTAAACTATGTATCGAATAAAAAAATCATACGCGTAGAAGACCACACGTGACAGAAGTGAAACTTCTTGCAGTCTAGTAATAAACGACCAAAATTTTCGACGCAAAGGAGGACAGCGTATGGGAAAGAAAGAGACATAGTTCAAAGCATTTACCATACACTGTCCTTCTTTGCGTCAAAAATTTTGGTCGTTCATTACTAGACTGCAAGAAGTTTTGGTTTTTCTTTACGTTATGATTAAAATTTTATTCTCATAAGTGCAATATATAAGTATTGTTATTGAATAATTGTATAATATTTCTAATATAATAATTGTTATTTATGCTACATACACAAGCTTATTGAACGAATTATTCGATATCGCTAATGAGTGAATGCGTATTTGATAGTAAATCTTATAAAATCTATTCAAAACTCCCGCCCGTTAAAATGCAGCCAATAGCTCGGCGACTGTTTCACTAACTGAATTTAGTCGATAGTTAAAAAAATCAGTCGACTGAAAATAGTAGTTGGTTACTATCGATTTAGTCGATAGTTTCAGTCGATGTTGCCCATCACTAGGTACGCGCCTGAGCTACTTAAAGGACTATGGCCGTTACGGGGAGCGTGACGTGCAGCGTGCAAGGGGACGGTAGAGTCGAAAACTGGTTGAAAAGTCACTGACGTTGCCGATCACTTTCTTAGGGAGTTCCTCTTTTTGGGAACTTCTTTAGGAGACTTCCCCTTCCATACAGAAGAAGTGCGCCGAATGGTCCTTGTTGACTTCTTCATTTTCCCAATCAGCGCATTCTTATTCTATCGTCCGCACCCTTCCGTTGCGTTCTGAGCGTGCCTCGTCTTGGACAGAGTTGGGCAAAAATTTAATCAACGATTGACAAATTTTCTACTTCAAATCGTTAATCGCGATTAACAATTAAATTCCTACTTTAGTTGTTGATTGAGGTTAAATCGGATAATTGCATTATAAAAATTAATGATCAACTGCTGAAATTTCGAAATGAAATACGAAAATACTAAATGCCTCTCTCTCCCCCACCCTCTTTATTACAATTTATGGATAGACCGTGTGACGATTAACTTCAACAATTGATTAAATCAGCCTCCGATTTTTCTATGATTTCTTTTTTAATCAACGATTCACGATTAACTTTATCAATCGATTGAATCAATCGTCCATTTTTCAACGATTACCTTTTTTTAACCGTACACATTAATCAATCAATCTCGGTTAAAATTTTAATCGATTAATGCCCAACTCTGGTCTTGGGGAGGGTTACCTGCATGGCTATGGAGTCTTCGTTGGCTATCGAGGAAGACGGAACCGAACATTGTATGTCAAATGGTCGTCAAACGTGGAATATTGTACCTTAATAGCAAAAAATAGCCTTTTCGTCACGTCCGTGTCATAAACTTTGTCGACGAAGACCCCACGCGTGTTTCGTTCCTTCGCTACGGAACATACGTATTGATTTTTTCAAAGTTTATTAGGTCAGAAAGAAAGTTCTTACGGTTTTTGTTATTTTGATTTTAGATGTTCTATTTTTCGATTAAGTTGGTGTCAAATTGCATTGACTTTGTATATAATGTCAAAGTGCATTTGTCGCTCCGTGAAAATGTGATATTAATTTTATTTTCAAATTAGTTTAACAGATTTCTCAGGGTGTTGAAAACAAAATGGACAAGAAGCAGATTCGTACAATTTTCCTATTTCAGTTCAAACTAGGTCGGAAAGCTGGCGAAACTGTTCGCGATGGTGCTGCACAATGGTGGTTGAAAAAATTAATTTTTATTTATTTATTATTTTCCTCCAGGACTCCAGAATTTTATTCAAACGGAATAACAAAGCTTGTTTCTCGTTGGCAAAGGTGCATTGATTGCAATGGTCTTTATTTTGATTAATAAAGTTTTGTTTGAGATACGTGCATTTGAATTTAATAGTTAAAAACCGCAAGAACTTCCTTTCCAACCTAATAATTTTATTGTGGAATTTCTCTTATTTTCTTCACGTGTATCCTCCAAAGAATTCCCTACTTTCAATTCCTTGTAATTTTCGGAAAATCTAAGCGTGCAACGTACGCAAATGTGCATCCAACATTTCAAGTTCACAGTTGCACTTGCTCCTGTTCACTAATACGCATTCGATCGGACTACATTTGTTCATGATTGTGCATGATTTGTTTTGTTACGGAGGCAATGAACGAAGAATAGTAATGTTTTGCAATAGGTGTGGGAAGATTATTCACGCGGCAAGAAAACACATGAAACCTTTAGGAATGAATTGATCGACCTGTACTTGGACACTTTAGATATCGATCGGTCCTCTATTCCACAACCTACATTCAATGCAGTCAATGTACACATGTCATGGACGAGACGCAATGGCTAGCTTTTGATACTCGACGCTGGAAATATTTCTAAACTAACCAACACCAGTTTAGCGTGTCGATAAATTATAGGCGATTCTTATAGGTTACACAAATTAATTCCGGAACAAATTAATTCGCGATTTACATGAATTAAGAGGATTTTATTAAGATTTTATTACATTATTAAGAGGAATTTAAGAATATTGTTATATAACGTTCGACTCTTGTTATAATTATTCAAAGAAAGAGTGCATTCTTATTTCATTCCTGTTCCTGGCAATCGACCTACAACGTTTTTATTTTACATAAAAATCCGCAGATCGTCCATTGCATACTTGCAAGGTGGAATAAATGCATAGCAAGAGATTATTTTGCAAAGTAGAGTATACTAAAGCTGTATGCAAATGATCAATAAATTCACAAGAAGAAGGTTAAGAATTAATTTCTACACCTAATGCATATGGAATAAACGCATAGAAAATGATGTAGAAAATTACGAAGAGTAGAATGGATTTTAGATGTTTGCGAATGATCAAGAAATTCACGAAGACAGGACCATAATTTAATTTGTACATCTGGTACATACATCGATTATTAAAAAGTGCATATAAACTGGTCTCCAAACAGATCTTTAAATCGCAAACGAGATCGTGTAACGTACGCGTTCAACGACTTTCTCTCAGCACCTCCTTCGTAAACAAATCTTTGAGTAACAGGTTGACTCTGGTCCTCTACCGTTGCTCTCGAGTCTCAAGTGCACGTATTTGACACTGTCGAGACGGCATATCGTCGAGACGATATCGTGTACCGACCCGCTGCGTCGGCACGCTCTTTGAAATACCTAGAGACTCGAGGAGAAAGTGGTCGTGGAGCAGGAATCGATATACATATCGCCGCCTGAATGTAAGAAATGGGTAACTCGAAATTTAGACATTTTGAGTTATCTAACTTCGTATTAAAGAAGAAATCAAGTAGAATTTAATACAAAAACTGGGTTACCTATCAAAGTAATCCACGACATTTAGTGAATCATAATTTAGTTGAATCTTGTTAATGTAAAAAGTAGGCAACTTCTGTTTTTCTTTTGCAGAAAAAAAAGGTTTAAAATATTTTTAATCCAAAATGATGTTTTTTCATGTATTGTTCCACTTAAAAATAAAAAAATATAAACAGATATTGGCATTGTGTTTAAAATAACGGTCTCACTACCATAATCTTGAAACCTTATATGTAGTACTGTTTCATCAATTTCTTTAAAATAAGGAATTCTGAGTTACCTAGTTCTTGCATTCAGGCGGCCATATGTAACTCGCTTTCTCGCACGATTATTTCTCGTTGTAATAAAATTATCAACATTTCTCGATGTCGGAAAGATTAATCGTCACGAATTTTTATCATCTCTTTGATCAACGACGAATTTCGCTTTTTCAGTGAAAAAGGGCCAGGCGGAATCGAGCATTTGAATACAGGACACGGGGATAATTATGGTAAAAATGACATACCGAAAAAGATAACTCGAAAAAGTGATAAATTGAAAATAAAATTACTATATTAATATTTCGATTAAAATTTGATATTTTAAATGGAAGACATAGGATTGGATAAATTCACTTACTGAAGTTCACGTTACAATAAAAATTGTATTTAGAAAACTTTCGGATGTGAATTTCTCATCCAGAGACATTTTGACATTTACTTTTTTAACTATACACATATACAACCATCAATAAGTATTTAACCACTTGGCGGAATCGAATCTAAAAGTTTATATCACCGTTATAACCTAAATTACTTTGAAGTAGAATGAATAGAAATGTATATGATTGACATAGAAGCGTTATAATGCACTACATGTTAAGGATTTTACCAGTAAATAGAGGAAATTTATTAAATACTTCATTCATCAATATATTCACCTCGCTGGGCAATGACGGCGTTTAAAATTCGAGACAATCTACCAATAAGCTTACTCAATGTTTCTTCCTGTTTTCGTTCAACTTTTGACTACGTTTTTATTAGCTCGCATTCTTGTCTGTTTGTCTGTTTCATATTATCGTTTTATTCACAGCAAATGATGTTGAATATTATTGTATTATCAATTACTACTTTTATTTATTTATAGTTCATTTTAATGTGGTCACATTAACAGCTAAGTCATCACCGACCACATGGTAATCGCTACTTTTATACGAGTGTATAAAAGAAATATTGAGGCAAAAGTTATATTGGGATGTTCTATTTTAAATATACATGTTTTGTATATTTTCGATAAACTGAAGGTGGTCAAATACGTATGGACGGTTTTGAACCTAGACAAACAATTCACTAATCAGAAAATACAAAGTACATTACTGTATTCCAGAGGTGAGCATTATTTGGCGAAACAAATATTTCAAATACTATTTAATATTTTAGACTTTATTTTGATTAAAGAAAATAGTATTTTAAATAAGATATACAATTTCGAAAATAATATATTTCTATTTTAACAATGGGAACCACAAAATAAAATATTTCTATTTTAATAATCTGAAACACAAAATAGAATATTGTATTTTTTTGCCTAATACTTTATACCTAATACTTTCAAAAATCGCATTAATTGTAGGTAATTTAATATTTCTTATCCTAGCAATAATTTAAAGAAGAAATGGTACTTAACACTTTACCAACCGGAAGCCTATTAATAGGATTTTCAATAATTCTGCTGTACCAAAAAAAAGCATAGAAATTTTCTTTGTTTTACCCATGTACCATACATTTTTCAAAAATATGCAATAATCACCGGTCGGTAATGTGTTAATATAAGAAACTATATCATTTGTCACATTTTTGATTTATTTAATATTAACTATTTTTACTCTCATAAATCTATTGAATACGAACCACTAGTTTCAGCAATAATATTTAATATTGAAATTGAAAATAAAGACAAAGTTGAAATATGTTCAATATTCATAAAATAAAACACTATTTTCAAAAATTACTGCCTCAAATAAATTAATTTATTTTTAACAATTACTGCATCAAATTAAATATATTATTTTCAAAAATTACTGCATCAAATAAAATGTTTTACTTTTAAAATTGTTTGTATACTTTAAAATAAATAGAATTATTTATTATTTACTATTTAAAATACTATTTTCCCCAGCTCTGCTGTATTATATTCCACTGTGTACAATTGTGCTAATTATGAATTATAAAGAAAATATTTTGCCACGTTTTAGACAGTCTTCTCATATGCTTATATTTATTAGAATATTATAATTATTATAATTATTGAAAGTACTTGCGTAATCCGCACTGTATCTTTCATGTGTGTGATTCACCCTGTACGCAGACTATAGATCGCACTTTATCGTCGTAATGGATGTAGACTACCAAACGGTGTGGTTATAAACGTATTATGTACAACGTCCTCTGTTTTGACGCTTTGGCAGGTGTCTAACTTTCACGTTTGCGAAACGTTTACCGTTTCTGTGTAGTATACATATATTTCCGTTGTATACATACATAGAATAACATCACACACACACACAGACATACACACAGTGAAACGAAACGTTCTTTGCTTGTATTACATTCTACATTCTACGATTTTTCGATGTCTACATTTTTCCATCTACTTTGCATTATATTTCAAATTTCACCCATCTATTCAACCCACCGTCTGAAACTTCAACAAACAAATCACTTTACATTATCATTAACATTAGAGCAATGTTAATTATTCCGAAGTATTCAAGTATTTAAATAAGACTGGTTGTTAGTCCAAAAGATTTCAAGAAGACTGGCTGTTATTCCAAAATGAATTTATTTCAACCCCTCGCAAAAGAAATTCGGCCTGCAAAGAGTTAATTGTAATTGGCATTGTCTGCTTCAAACGATGCATGGGGAGCAGTTATGACAGTTATTAAACGACAAATAAAAATGGTCTTTGAATTATTGACGATCTAGCCACTATTGGTCACTTATTCTTAGTTTTCAATGTTTACAAATAACATTGCTATCTTTCACTTTAACTCTCCTCAATATTCCTCGATAGTCCTCAAGACCATTTACAAAATATGTGAAACGTATTTGTTTGAGGTACTTTTCCAAGACACGTTAGTTTCTCTATTATTCTTGATGGAGCGGTTGTTAAGTGTAATGATAATCTAAAAATTGAGCAAAATTGACTAAACTGACTGAAATGACGATTTTTATTCTCTCAGTTAAAATGTAACCAAATCCCGCTGTCCGAGGATTCGCGAAAAACAATGGGAATATAATTTATTCATTAAATTTTCCGCTGGTCACAGGACTATCGATCAAGAGAAAACATGACGACGACGACAACGACGACGAGGAAAGGAAAGAAGGTCGAAATAAAGTTCTTAATAGAACTCACCCTATCCGACGCGGGGGTGAGTACTGTCCCTCTTTCTCGATCTTTGGAAATGCGAGGCTCGTAACCTTTGGAATTCGTGAAGCCGGGGTTGCGCACCCCAAAGCATCGCCCTTGAAATACTTTTCCACTGTCACTCTCACACCTTTCCCTCACCCTTTCCCCTTTCGCACGATACACAGTATTTTCAGTTCAATTCTTCTCTATACCGTTCCCTTTTCGAATAATATCGACAGAGATTTACAGATATCTCGTTGAAGAGGTTCTCGAAGTGAAAGAAGGGTCGTCACTGGCATTGACGACGATCGTCAGGTGATTCTACGCGGCTGCGCAACTGACAACCAGCAGATGACGACACCCGCAAGGGTAGCTTTTCGAATGTGGCCGGTTGCGGTTACTTATACTTTTGCAATAGTCGTGACCACCGCCATTTGCTTCGATCAAAACCGAAATTATTATTGCATAACATTCGTACCCGATTTCCGAAGACGACATAACTGTCTTTAACATGTTCACTATCGCATCAGTCACACGTGACTGACACCCGGAGTTAGGAAAATATTTAATCAACGGTTGACGAATAAATTTCTACTTCAAATCGATAATCGCAATTAACAATTAAACTCTTACTTTAGACTTTCATTGAGGTTAACGATTACATTCTTTTCAATTGTAATCGTCCATCGGATAATTGATTAATGTATGTATGTATGTAACATGATATTTGGTCCCCTCAGGGTTTCAAATTCATTTACCAATCCCCCTCTTTCCAATCACACCATCGCCTTTTTCAGCGGGACCTACTGTTTATGGTGAGTTCCGAACCACCTTTTGCCAACAACACGTGAAAAACACCTCGGGTGGGTCACTTTCCGGTTTTTTACCAGACGGTCACCCATCCTAGTGCCGTTCACGTTCCACATTTTTTAACTTCGGTGATCTAACGAGAACCGGTAATTTCAACGGGACTACGGTTGTTGCCTAATTGATTAATGATCAACTGCTAAAATTTCGAAATGGAATACGGAAATAGGAAATACCTCTCTCTCCCTCCCCTCCTTATTGCAATTTATGGATAGACCGTGTGACGATTAACTTGAACAATTGATTAAATCAGTCTCCGATTTTTCGATGATTTCTTTTTGAATCAACGATTGACGATTAACTTAGTCAGTCGGTTGAATCAATTTTTCAACGATTACCTTTTTTAATCGTATATATTAATGAATCGATCTTGGTTAAAATTTTAATCGATTAATGCCCAACTCTGCTGGCACCAATCTTTGTGTTCAGATAAACTGAATTTTATTAGGATTTTTAGGATGTAAAAAGTTGAAAGTAACATTCGACGGTCATTGTTCCATTGAGAACTAGGATTTTTTCACAGAAAATTGGTATACAGGGTGAGTCTCGTAACGTGACTGTCATTTGTTGTACTTATTATACTGTTATTTATTGTACAATCTAATTTTTGTTCGGTCGATTTTTGATCAAGATATGAGATATTACCGATATAATTTTCTATATAGATTTTTACGCACATTTTTCTGCTTCATCTGAGTTCGATCAAAAATATTGGGAATTCTATTTAAAAAACTGAAGACGATCTTCACAAATTGATAAAAAATCGACGTAACAGAAATCAGATTACAGCACTGTATGTCCTTCTGGGAACCATGTAACATTTGTTTCAACATTCTTTTTGTGGAAGAAATAATTTATGAGTTATTTGAGATCATCACATTACAATAACATGTTACGCAAAATTCCCAAGTTCATCCCTGGTCACTGTAGTGGCCACCTTGCCCCTCTGAAAGTTAATTAACTCTTAGCACTCGAGAGACGCCTTTGAGACGTCACTAGCTGTACTATTATTTAAAATATTGTTTACATTATTATATATGTCGGTATCTAACCAATTACTAAACATTGAAGTATTGTGTGAGGTATTATATCAATTTCATATGTACTAAATTTAAAAAATCATAGAGAATGGAAATATTGTTGGTCAGAAGAAACGTTTAATTTTCGAGTTGAAATAGTTCCGAGTGCAAAGGGTTAAATTGTTATGGTTCCATAGGAATTTTTGGGGTTGAAAATCGCCACTATAAGGACCCGTTACGCAGTTTCTATGAGAAGAAAAGCAGCAACTTGTCGGGAAATAATGGTGGTGGCTCCACTCTGTACAATTATAATGATTGCAAAATACAGAATTTCAAACTCGTCATTTAGGCTGGTTCGGTAGTTCTAGTGTTAATGAATCTCTACGGTTAAAATATTTAAATTGAATGTAAAGTGAATAGATTCTGAGATCTCAGAATTCATTTGCATACCTAATGGATTTACCAGTACCTTTGGATTGCACAAATTTAAACGTAAACGTGTAAGAGTTGGAGTCTGATCACGAAAAGAAAAAGAGAATGTATGCAGAGCGTCACGTAGGTATAAATAATTGTGATGGGTAAAACAATCGGAAATTTTCTGATGTCAATTTTTTGGGTGGTAATAGAAATTCAAATGGTAAATGCGTGTTTATATTAACAAACTGTTTTAGTTATAGATTTCTCGACTAGATGGTGCTACTTACAGGATGGCGTAGGTTAGGGGTAGTTACAGATTGTATGAAGCAACAGGTATGTCACAATACTATCTACGAATAAGAACTATAGTGATACTTGAGTGCGGCACTTTCACTAATGACGTGCTTAAAATCAATTTATTTTATTTTAATCTAATAGCATTTGTATACAATTTTAATATGCACTCAGTACCACTTTAATTATTAAAATCAGGGGTGTTGGAAGGAAAGGCTCTCAAAAGAAATCTAAATTGTTATTGTACAGTCGATATTTGGATCTTTTAACCAATGAGCCGATCACTGTATTAGGATGATGCATAAACCATAACGACACTGCTGCAAACAGAATTTTTCTAATTTTTTGAAAGTACGAGAAACATTTTTGCATATTTTTTGGGTAAAAAACTGAGCCTTCAGAGTTACGATTGTACTATTTGTTCTTACGAAATTATTGCAATTTAATCAAAGACAGTGTTCAAATAGTTTTTCGATTGGCTGTACATATTATTTTACTTGAAAAAAAGCAAAAAACTGATGTTTCAGATTATTAGTAAAAACGTTGTGAACAGTGACATTGCAATTGCCGAAATATTTGAATTATTAGTTATTAAATTAATACGTTCTTGAGTAAAGGAAAACAAGAATTAATCGATTTATTAATTTTGCATTTCTTCTCGTTTCTAATTAAATCCACTTTTTCATAGTTTCGCATCGTATCGTAAAAAATTCACAGATGTATGTAATTGTCTACGCAATCGTAGTTTGCAATTAATGATTGCAAAAGTAAACCGATGGAACGACGCGTTTTGTGCGTGCTGTTTAGACGACGTTGTAACGACATGAAAGGAAATAATCACTCGCGTCGACTGATTTAAAACAGAAATTCATAATTGAAGACGCTGGGACCACCTGTTCCGCAAATTTCATTACCGCTCTGTCTGCTTTTCCGTGCTGAAAGATGCTTCTCAAGAGATTCGAGAAATTAATCTCAACGACATTTGCTTCTCTTAATTGCTCGCAAATTGCAGCGGCGGCGTCTAAGTGTTCGCGTTGCGTCCCCGAGTTTCACTCGACGTCGGAACGCTTTAGTTCTTTATGCGCACATTCGACGGTAAAGATGCAATTTCTTTCGGCTTGCGTAAGAGTCGCAACTGTCTCCTCAAGAACATCATTAACAGCTACGCGGATTGTTTAACATTGGCTCTATTTAGATGTCCACATTCATTCCGACGTAAATACGAATTTAATTATCTTTTAAATTAAAAATTAAAATTAAACCTTTTTGTACACAACAGAACACGTTCGACTGTTATCTAAATGAAATCAGGAGACGACGTAACGTGAAAAACTACATGAACGTAATAACGAGAGAATTTATACTGAACTATAAATAGTTATTAAATAGCGTTCTTTTAAACTAATTTTTACAAACGCTTTTTTCAGTATTGCAACAGGTATTTTTAAGCTAACGAACTAGCCCGTATTTTGTTTGATCTCACAACTTTTTACGGCCATAGGAACTTTCCTGCTGTTTACAGGATGTTTTTCTTGGCATATAATTGACACAAATCTACAGAACGTAGATCTCAAATTTTCAATATAGGCACACATAAAAAAAGTTGTAAAATGAAACTATTAATATTTTTTCTACAATTCCGATCAATTGCAATTTTTGACCAAATTTTGTTTTCACATCCTGCAGCAAACTAATTGCTCTAGCTTCCACAAAAAAGTTCAAATCGTATAGTACAATATTCAAAAGTTAACGTCTTCTTAAGAGTGTCCGAATATTAGTGGGAATCACTGTACTTACCGTAATATTTTCTTTACAGTAACAGTGATTGCAACGTCGTTATCTCCGGAAATGTAGAAGAGAAAAGAAAATTTATATTTTTCGTATTGCTGCATTTGTCCTAATGCTTCAATATTGATTACGAGTTAATCAAATTTTATTTCGTTCAAAACGAAACTCGTGATATTCATACTTGTTAGACTTTGTTTAAAATCTTCATCGCGAGAATACGACAAGGGGTCTAACTTTAAAAACATCGTATCCATTTACTACATCGCTAACACCACCGATGTAATATTAACGTGTCAATAAAGAAGATCAGAAACAATTCAGTAATACAAATTCCTGGAGAAAAATTTCAGGAGAAATTTGCAAACGCGTTGTCGGTCCTTGGCGTGTTAATGCGAACGATTCGTTACACGGCGAGGACCAGTTTTCGAATTTCACTTTATTTTGATCAATAACGAGCTCCGGGAGATATCAGCCTGAATAACCGGCTTAATAAATACAGCTGTGTATTACAGGAACGCTGACCGAGAAAGTTGTTCCGCGTTGCCTCAAGGAAAGGACGTAAACAAGGTTATGTAATGATTCTCGAGCAACCTCTTTCTCTTGTATCAGCCATATTTCTTTCGTTGCTGTTCTCGTAAGGTTTCTTCATATTGCTATCAATTTCTTTCTTATCAACAGTAAGGCCTTCACGTGCCTTATATTATAGCTTCAATTTGTAACTTTTTCGACCGAAAGTGTCTTTTATTTTTCCTAATCGCCGAACCATAAATATTGAACCACGTACACTACTGTGCAAAAGGAAGAAGCACCCGATATAATTATAAGATTTAATGACTAGACTGCGCATGTTTATGCAATCTTAAATTTTTATATACAAACTTTAGGATAGTGGAAATAAATAAAATCTTATTTTTAGCGGTAATAATCTTTGTACATCTGGAATAAGTAAAAATCGTACAAAATTTTATCGAATTTTACGTTCCAGCATTTTTGGAACATTTTCAGATGCCATAAATGCATAAAGATCCGCAGTCTAGTAATGACAAACAATATCTTTATGTAGAAATTGTACAATGATCGATTTATTGCATTTGAAGTATTAAACAGCGGAATCCTTTTTCAAATCTTACCGCGTTCTTATTTGATTTTTTACGCTTTTTTCTACTAAATATGGCCGGGTGCTGCTTTTGTTTTTCACGGTAGTGTATATGTTGTATTATTTTTTCAACGAAATTATCATAGTTCTTGAATTTAATATTCAAATACTTTCTGGATCCACTGTAGATATTGTTGTATGTATTTAATCTCTCTACTGTCTTCAATGTCACCTACTCATTTTTATTATAACTGAATATTTTTTATTCGGAGCACTTTAGGTATATAAAAGATGTATTAATGCTCTCGGCCAGAGGTGGACATTATTTGACAAAACAAACATTTCAAATGCTATTTCATATTTTTTAGACTTTATTTTGCTTAAAGAAAATAGTATTTTAAATAAGATATACAATTTCGAAAATAAAATATTTCTATTTTAATAATCGGAACCACAAAATAAAATATTTCTATTTTAACAATCGGAACCACAAAATAGAATATTGTATTTTTTGTGTCGTTATACCTAATACTTCCAAAAATCGCATTACTTATAGGTAATTTAATATTTCTTATCCTAGCAATAATTTAAAGAAGAAATGGTACTTAATATAAGAAACTATATCACTTGCCACATTCTCCTTTTATTTAATATTAACTATTTTTACTCATAAATCTATTGAATCAGAAATCATTATTTTCAGCAATAATATTTAAAAGTGAAATTCGAAATAAAGACAAAGTCCAAAATTTTCAATATTCTTAAAATAAAATACTATTTTCAAAAATTACTGTCTCAAATAAATTATTTTATTTTCAAAAATTACTGCATCAAATAAAATATTTTATTTTCAAACAATTACTGCATCAAATAAAATATTTTATTTTCAAAATTGTACACATACTTTAAAATAAATAGGATTATTTACTATTTACTATTGAAAACACTATTTTCCTCAGCTCTGCTTTCGGCGCACTGGTTCGATCAATTTTTACTTAGAAGCAATTCTACTACTTATCAAATTCAAATTTCGACGTTCCGTTCCAAGAGTTTCACGTTGTTTCAGTAGCTTGTACAGTAACATGACAGCAGCACGTGTTTTGTCTGTTCTAAGAAATTAAAATTATTTTCATAAAGCAAGTGAGTAACTTATTTCATAATTAGATATTCAACGGTTAATTAACCGATATCAATAGTTAATATAATAATTTACTGACGCAATTCTTATAATTGCAACAAAGAAAAGACAAATTGCAGCATTGCTTCTAAGTAAAAATTGATCGAACCAGAGCGCCGAAAGCATTAATACATCTTTTATAAACAAATATATGATCGATAGAAAGGAACATTTACCTTAGGTATAATACGGTTTCCTATGTTCTGAATTTTTGTTTTATCTTACTCTAACTTTTTCTGTGTCGAAGACAACAAAGATGCTGCGCCATTCTAGTGATTTGTTTATCATTGTGCAAGTTGACTTTATAATTTGACTGAACGATGCATATTATAATGCGTAGAAACGTCTCATTTAACGACTGATATTAAATTATGCAGTTATGTCGATTAACATACGAGTTAGACCGTTTGGACCCTACCTCAGATACAAAGTGCATGATAACAATAGTAGGACGAGGTATCTACTGTTAATATCATCACCGGTTGTTAAATCAAATATTTACTAGGGTAAACTGTAAAATGACTGGCACCCTAAGCAAAATTCGAGGTAAAATTTTTGATCTGTTTTTGAAATGCTTAAACGAGCTTAACTTTCTATTATTACAAGCTGATAGATATTTTTCAGAAAAATCATACAGTTTCACGAGTCATAAATCTTTTATTATAAAATACATTTAGTGAATAACAATCGTAAGACAAATAGTAGTCATTGGCACATTTGCTAACAGTGATATATGGAACTGTGTTATGAAAACTTACGACATATGAAGTTGTGAAACTTACGATAAATGATTTTCTATACAAGGAATTCTTAATATTTGCCGTTTAAATAAAAAATGCCAATAATTACTGCAGTGCCAGAAATAGTAGTTTACCCAATTATAATATCTCGAGAAAAACCATCGAAGAGCATTATACTTTCAAGAAATATAAGTAATGCATGAACTTAGAATTCGTAGAATAAGAAGCAATATAAAATGATTTTCTATACCAGTGAATTCTTAACATTTGCCGTTTAAATCAAAAGTGCCAATTACTGCTGCAGTGCCAGTAATAGTACAGTTTACTCTATATATTAACGTATTAAACTCGGTGGATGTTCGCAGTTTGTTAAAAACACATTTTCGAACGGTACTTTATCAAGATCCATTGACCTTCTCAGTGCATCCAGTCACAAGCTTCAATTGAAGTTAGTCGCTATATCACGGATCTTCATTCGAAATAAAAATTTTCTGCACCAATCGCGGAGTGAAATAAAAATTTATTTCGTCTTTCAATAATTATAAGAAATTTTGCAGAATATTAAACATGCGGATCTTCAAAATAGAAAAAAGTGTGCCTTCTCTGGCAATAACTTTAATAAGTGGAAAACAATATGACATCGCTCGATTCCTTGAATGTCCTCACAGTTTTATGTTAGATTAACACTAAACCTACGTTTCCAGGATTGCAAGGGTGCGGGATTCGGGTTCTCATTTCTCGGTAATACAAAAAATGGAGTTTTCAGTAGTCAAGAACGCTAGATAAAAGATCGATCTATTTTCTTCGTTTACGAGGACCAATTTGCAATATTCGGCAACATGTAGCTATGGAAATAGCTGTATGCGCAGTTGTGCGTTTCCGAATAATGCAAATTACGCCTGGTAAACGAAAAAATAGGACTTTTCAGGGCGATATTGCACTAAATCCATCATTTTTCTATTAACGAGAAATGAGAACGCTAATCACGCACCCTTGCAATCCTGGAAAAATGAGTCTATTCCCTTACACATACAGTGACTCCCACTAATATTCGGACACTCTTAAAAAGACGATAACTTTTTTATTGTTGTACTATACGATTTGAACTTTTTTGGGGAAGCTAGAGCAATTAGTTTGCTGCCGGATGTGAAAACAAAATTTGGTCAAAAATTGCAATTGATCGGAATTGTAGAAAAAATACTAAAAGTTGCATTTTACAATTTTTTTATGTGAACTTATATTGAAAATTGGAAAACTACGTTTCCTAGATCTGTGTCAATTAAACGTATTCTGAAAATTTCGTCAAAATCGAGCGACATTGCAACGAGATAGAAACGTTTAATGATTGAAAAATTGCAGATTTTTACGATTTTCGGCCTTTAACTGCAGCAATCCTAAGGATTCTTACATCTTTCAATGCCTGTCGTTTTTTCCGCATATAATTTACACAGATCTATAAATCGTAACTTTTCAATTTTCGATATAGTCCTACATAAAAAAGTTGTAAACTGCAACTTTTATTACTTTTTCTAAAATTCCAATCAATTGCAATTTTTGACAAAATTCTTTTTAGCATCCTACAGAAAACTAATTGCTCTAACTTCCCAAAAATAGTTCAAATCGTATAGTGCAATATTAAAAAAGTTATTGTCTTTTTAAGAGTGTCCGAATATTAGTGGGAGCCACTGTAACTGGTACATGTTCCTCTATAAAAATGACAAGATTGTTTTTTCTCAGACTTTGTGCGGCACCTATTCTAAAATATGTTCCAATAAAGAAATCTACACCATCATTTCTCATCAAATCATTCTTATCATATCAATAATTGTCAAATAAAAAATCTGAAACCGGTCATTTTGACGGGTAAGTTTAGTGTTAATCTATTCTTATGATGAATGCGTACAATCCGCAGTTGATTAATGACCGATCGAATCACATTTTAACAGTTTCAACGAACTTTTAACTCACGTTATCACTTGTGTCACAGAACGCATGAGATTGATAATCACTGATCTATCGAGAGTGAATAGCCGAAAAATGAAGGAATGAAGTTCCCGCGGTATGAAGACGGATAGTAATCAAAACGAGGAAGTCGAGGTCCTGTGCTTACCGGCCACTGGTTGTATACGTGTGCACTGTTCAAAGGAGAGAGAGAGAAAGAAAGAGAGAGAAAAGAGAGAGAAAGAGAGAGAGAGAGAAGAGAGAGCGCGCGCGAAGTTAAAGAATTCGAGATACCACTTCGTAACACCTTTCTTGTTCAACTGGGATCAGGCCCAGCACCGGCCTCTACTAAATACTTTCTGCAGGTAAACACGATAGCCCCTTCTACTGATCCTCCGGCCTGATGCGCGAACACCCCCGACCCGTAAGTGAACCGACACTGATCCCGGTGGAGGTGAAATTGTGGAAGCACGTGGGATTACTTGATTGATAGGTTCACTGTGCACGCTTTAGCATCCTACAATGCATTAACACCAAACCTACCACGACGGACCAAATGCAGAACTGGGGAAAATAGTATTTTAAACAGTAAATAATAAATAATCCTATTTATTTTAAAGTACGTGTACAATTTTGAAAATAAAATATTTTATTTGATGCAGTAATTTTTGAAAATACAATCTTTTATTTGATGCAGTAATTTTTGAAAATAGTATTTATTTTAAGGATATTGAAAATATTTCGACTTTGTCTTTATTTTTAATTTCAATTTTAAATATTATTGCTAAAAATAATGGTTCGCATTCAATAGATTTATGAGTAGAAATAGTTTCCTGGTGATAAGATACACTGTATGTTTATCAATAAACCTTAGTAGGCACTAATAAAAATACAATATTCTATTTTGTGTTTCAGATTATTCAAATAGAAATATTTTATTTTGTGGTTCCCATTGTTAAAATAGAAATATTTTATTTTCGAAATTATACATCTTATTTAAAATACTATTTTCTTTAAGCAAAATAAAATCGAAAATATGATATAGAATTTTAAATATTTGTTTCGCCAAATAATGCCCACCTGTGGTCAACTGACACATTTTAGATCATTCATTTGACAATCAGCGACATTGTTAAGGTGTTCTCATGGCAGATTTAGGCAAAAATTTAATTAACCATTGACGAATCAATTTCTACTATAAATTAATCATAATTAACAATTAAACTCCTGCTTTAGTCGTTGATTGCGGTTAACGATTACATTCTTTTCAATTATAATCGTCAATCGGATAATTAATTAATTATTGATTCTAGAAATGTCGAAATGAAATACGACATCAGAATAGTATGCATCCTGAAGCAAATGTAAACTGCGTTTTTGGTGAGGTATATTTCCGTCAATTCACCATCTCCGCTCTCTGTCTTCCCCTCCCTCCTTATTAGATGCAATTTGTGGATAGACCGTGTGGCGATTAACTTCAACAATTGATTTAATCAGCCTCCAATTTTTCGACGGTTTCCTCTTTTTTTTATCAAAGAATGACGATTAACTTCATCAATCGATTGAATCGATCGTACATTTTTCCATAATTACCTTTGTCAATCGTACACATATTAATCAATCAATCTTGGTTACAATTTTAATCGATTAATGCCCAGCTCTGTTTACTGGGAATTGATTCAATACATTTTTCGACTTCAGTATATATTATAGTAAAAATCGCACATAATATAAATAAATTTAATTTCTTTTTCTCAATAGATGCCATTCTAACCATTATAATTTAAACGCTTCGTTAGCCAGAGTAAAATTTATTATAGACAGTATTTGTGAGTGTGATGCTGAATCCCAAGATCTCAATCACATTATTTGACAGTGTCCAAAATACGAAGATAAACGTGATACACTCTCCCGACTTGTATAAGATACTTCCTACGTGCTCCAGATATTAAAGGCCTGTTAATTATTTTCGATTTCATTGAGCGATGTGCAATTAAAATTTAATTTGATTAAATTAATGTAGCCAAGTTGAAGCTTTACAAATTAATTTTCAATTAAGTTAAGAGGCGCATTAAACCATTATGTAATACGTTAATAGACTCATGGACTGTATATGCTGCATAAACCATACTTGGTTTAAAGCATTAAATAAATAACAATAATAAATTTAATTTCGTTATTTTTATAATACCATACACATTAGTCAGTTTTGATTCTTTGAAACGTTACTACGTAAAGTAATTTCACCTAACCTAACTCTCGACATATGAACTGTAGGAACTGATGCCGTGTTTACTTTGACAAAAAATAATTAAAAGTATTAATTTTTCGATGATCTTGGGTTAGCACTTTTATACGTAGGACAATAAAAGAGATCGAAATTGGTTTAACGAAAAAATTGGGTTGCATTAAAGAATGAAGTGCAACTGCACCTCTCTCTCTCTCTTTGGCGGGTGCATCGATGCATTCACGTAAAAAATAAGGTCATAGGAAGTTAAGACGTATTACGACATACGATTTTTCCTGTATGATTTTTGTCTATTTTTACTTAAAACTGAGGAGCAACTTGTCCTAGTTCCCAGAATCACCCTGTATATCTGAAACTACATTAATCACCTACTTATTATTATATCATCCCTCAAATAAGCTCAATATATTGAACTATTTTATTATTTTTTATTATTATAATTATATTTATAATAGAAGGACGTGGCAGCCACTCTCCCACAGATATTTCTCCAAAACACCGTTTATAGTACTAGGAAATGTCTTCGTGGGAGGTTTGAAATTGTTTTGAACAAGTTTGATTGTTAAAACCAATATAGCAGATTTGGAATCATTTATGTAATCGATCAGTTATAAGAATAGCTTCAAGTGTTTCTTAACGAAGAAAGAAAATATTCTACAAACTCTTAATGACGACACGAAATTTCATAACACTACAATTCAATGTACATTACATTGTATTTTAAATGTATTTTAAATGTATTTTAAATGTATTTTAAATGTATTTCATAAATTTCAAATTACTCACATTAACGTTCGGACATTACTTCAAAGAGAATAACTGTTTTCAAAGTAAACCAAACGACTTGGATTTTGTTGAGAGTTAAAGTAATCTTTACAATTCCGATAATTCTGAAATGAAAAAAACGTGGTAAAATAGAAAATGGGTCATTCGGCCGGCTGCAGTAGGTTTAGGGGCAAAGTTTTGAACCAACTACGACGAAACACGTCATCAACATACATATATGTGTTGACGACTGAAACCCAAAGAGAAAGCTACAATTTATTCGACAGTGTTCTAGAATAAGGATCTCTAGATCTTGTTGTAACTGCTGCTTTACTGGAAAACAGAAAAATTCGAGAATATTGTGGCTCGTTATAGCATTGCTTTTTTTATGGAACTTGGACTCGTGTATCTGACTTCTGAACTATGATTTCAACAGGACTTTATTGTTTCAATGTAATTATAAATTTAAATAAGGAGCGAACCGACTTGTAACCTTTTATAAGAATTATCTTATTTCACAGCTTGGGGCTTAATTGGTTGGAGCTGTTTTTACAACTTGTTTATCTGAGCCTGCAATAAAAATTTTTAAAAATATTTTTCGTATTAATATTTATGTTAATCAAAATGCTTAACGTTGCTATGAGATGCAAACAATTAACGTTCGATAATTACGAGATCCATCAAAATGACAGGTTCGTGAATCTCTTCTCTATCTGTATCACTATCTCCATCTATCTTCTATCTTCTATATAAATAAAAATTAAATGCTGTCCGTTGGTAAGCGCATCACTTGAGTACGGCTGGACCAATTTGACTAATTAAAAAAAAATGTTCGTAATAGTCCGAATAAGGTTTTTGGGGAAATAAAAAATTGAAAAAGTTGCCCGGAAAAATGGAAAATTCGGGAAATAATGAAAGTGCTTTTTTCTATAGGATTTTTGTAGGAACTGAAGACCATAACTCACGATTCGAACGATGGATATGCGTAATTCTTTTTTTGTGTTGTTCGTTATGATCGTGGGAAAGTTTTCAGGAAGAAAAAATTCGAGACAATTACAAAGGAAAGTCGGAAAATTCGGACAAACTGCAGAAATCATAATTTTTGAAACGGTACAAGTAACAGGTTGACATATTTGGCTGCGCATTATTCAGTGAACAATGATAAAAAATGAAATTTTGTTTAGGAAAGTGTACAATAAATTAAATTAAATGAACAATATTTATAGAATTTAAAGACGAGGCTGTATTATTTTCAACTTACTAAAATTATCAAGAGTAGGAGTAAATGTCCACGTAGCTCTTGCTTTTTACAACTAACGTGGACAATTTTTATTTTCTATAAAAATCCACAGTTTCATGATCACATATACCTACTACTTTTTCATTCATGTTGCTGTGCGTTTCCCGATGATAAGCGTTTTAAAAATCACGGTCCGAAATTCAATTTTCTAATCATAATCTCCATCTAGCTTCCGCCGAGTTTTAGACCACTCCTACTGGGATTTTCCTAAACTCACGTACACAGTGTAAAAAATGTAACTAATGATTCCTGACAATAATGTGCTACATGGATACTTGTGAAACACTGTTCTGCAAAATTGTTGTTGCAACTGGAGCGGTACACTTTTGTAAAAATCACTCTCGAGAATTTCTTCTGTTGGCAATAAGAACAGAGTTATAACCCAGCTACTAATTTACCCTGTATACTTTAAAAGAAAAAAACAAAATTCAACTTCCCCGAGCGACCACAATTTTTTAAATGGTCTAATATTGAAAACTTTCCCCCTAAATCTATGGAATGGATAGATACTTTCAATATTTTACACTGAGGTGGTATAGGTAATAATAAATAATAATTAGTCACGAACTGAAGACAGCTCTAATGTTTACATTATATAAAAGTATAATAATAAATATATAAATTGTGTTGTACTTTACAACTAATGTACATGACAATTAACCCAGTATCTAATAAATAAAAACAAATTATTTCACGTTTCTCTAAGTTGGTGATATACAATTAAAAAATTGCCAATTTTAGGTAAGTTTCAAATTGCCCTCCTGTAAAATTTTCTTTTTTTTTTGTATTATATCACTTTTCTTGTGAATGAACTATTTGTTTGCTCTACTTTAAGTCACTTGAATAGATGCATAAGTAGTCATTAAGAATCTTATTAATAGGATTTCTATTCTATCAATATTCCTATTCTATCAATATCGATTAGAATAGAAATCCTATTAATAATTTTGCATCTATTCAAATGACTTAAAAGTGGAGCAAAGAAATAGTTCATTCATAAGAAAAGTGACATATTACAAAAAAAAAGAAAATTTTACAGGAGAACAATTTGAAAATTACCTAAAATTGGCAATTTTTTTGTTATTTTATATCACCAACTTAGAGACATGTAAAATAATTTGTTGTTGTTTATACAATTTATATATTTATAATTTTACTTGTTTTTGGAAATTATACTTTGAGTTGTGTAACTTTTCTTATAAATGAACGAGGTGTCCATATGGTACACTTTTCACACCTTATATATACATTGTTTTCGCCACTTCATGGCGCTTCGCAGATGTGATTCCAACATTGTTAACGTCACGGAAACGTCACGAATGTTGTAGATCTTTGACGTAACGAGGCGGAATGTCTGCCGATAAGATTAAAGAAAAAGAGAATGAAATCACAGTCTGATGGCTGAGTATTGTGCCAAGGAACTGGAGACGCGGTATTCAGACATGATCACGATATTACTTTAAATTCCATCGATGATGAATCTCGCGAATATTCTCCGCCGGAACAATTCGTCTAGGCTGCAACCGAGCGTACCTAATCTGGTTGCAATATTATACAGGGGGGTCGATAACTGCTGATGGACAGCAGCTGATAGATTTATTTAAAACTAGCTGTACCCGCGACTTGGTCCACGTGCAATAACGAATCCTGCTTGATTTATTAACGTAATTAAATTTCCAATCGCCAAGGTGCTCTCAGATTTTTCCTAAAAACTACCGTAGAAAAGCTACAGCTGCTTATAAAGTCGGTGAACCAAAAAGTTCATGAAAAACGCACAGTTTTTGTGTTATAACCCCTAAGCTATGCAACTCACAGAATCAGCTAAGTGGTCATTTGAAAGAACTCGGCGAGCTGAATGAGTATCGAATTGAATATGTATAGGTGCTACCAGTCAGAAGTTATGAGCAGAAACGTGCCCAAAAGTGGGCGAAAAAGTTGTCTATGCTCACTAACGACGTCACAATTTATGAACGAATAGACTTTTTCGAATGAGGATTTCTTCTAAACCTTCCCGAAGAAATGCTGATCTAATGGCTCAAACCACAACTTTCTCCGTTCAGCCGTTCTCAGTTGATGTCGCCACAAACAGACAGACAGTCACGATTTTATTATATACTAACTGACCCGACAGACGTTGTCCTGTCCTTTCAATGAATTTGTTTATTTTAACTACATTGGTTGGCTAATTTTATTTTAATTAAGGCTGTCGTGTGATTCTCTAATAAAAATTCGACGCTGTGCTCGACGACGAACTCATTGGGAATTAATAGTGCGCAGCCAAACATGTCAATATGCTACTTGTACCGTTTCAAAAATGATGATTTCTGCAGTTTGTCCGAATTTTCCGACTTTCCTTTGTAATTGTCTCGAATTTTTTCTTCCTGAAAACTTTCCCACGATCATAACGAACAACACAAAAAAAGAATTACGCATATCCATCGTTCGAACTGTGAGTTATGGTTTTGAGTTCCTACAAAAATCCCACAGAAAAAAGTACTTTCATTATTTCCCGAATTTCCCATTTTTCCGGACAACTTTTTCGATTTTACTTTCCCTAAAAATTTTATTCGGACTATTACGAACATTTTATTTTTTAAAGTAGCAAAATCGGTCAGCCGTTCTCAAGTGATGCGCTTACCAACGAACAGCCAGTGACAGATCAAGTCAAGTGGAGGCCCCAATCGGTAAAAATTTTGGAGCCCTCAAACTCAAGTTAGAAATAGAAGTTGCAAGAGAACTCTCCTAAACTTAATTTTTCGTAAATAGATTGAATATTTTTGTAAAAAAAAATTAATGTACGAATTCGGGGCCCTATGATATCCCGGGGCCCCACGCGGTCGCTTAGTCCGCTTAGCGTTAGATCCGCCACTGCGAACAGCATTTAATTTTTATTTATATAGATGGAGGTATTTGTTATTTTGGATTGGAATATTATTGAGGAACAAAGAAACTCTGAAATAGTACTTGCATAAGTACCAGCGTGCATCATTTGCTGCCCACCTGAGAAGTGCAAGTTCAACTCTGACGCATTCGAGCGGCCATGTTTACGTTTAACAGTGAACTAGTCTGATGCGTCACGTTCCGAGGTGAAACGCTATTCGGGTAAACTCAGGGGAGCCGAGTTTAGCCGAGCGAGAGAGAAACAGACAGGTGTGCAATCGCCATAGATGTTTTACCATCGTTTTACCATCGTTTGTGCGGTTTTATTTTGTTGCAAGGGGATTTATTGTGGGCTAGCCGATGCCTGTTTCATCACCCAGAAAAGTATAAAAGAAACTAACTGCGGTCTAAGAACACCGTCGAATAATAGATGTGGGGAAGTATGGAATCACATTCTCTGCAGACGAATTCTTAAACGTCGTCTTGCGAAAAAAGTTACGCAACAGGTTGGCTGCAACCACATCTAATCATGTCTCCACCTCATATTCAACAGAATTGCACGCGGAAACATTTGTCGGCTGGCCATGGAAATCCATTGACGTATAGCGTTTGAAGAAAAAAAATTGAAATGATACATCAAAATGGTAAAACATGTAAAACAAAGCTAGTCTTCTTGCGTTGTCGTATTGCAATAATAAGAAGCTCTTGTGTACGACGCCATATATAAGGTGTCTCATCCGATTTTGAAATCCTGATTTCTTCGCTATTGTTACTCCTGCTGAAACATGATTCAGATACGAATTAAATGGTGCCGAGTGGGACATAATTTGATATTATTAGTTTACTCGCGGGTGAACGCGTTAAGGTCATATGAAGGTCAACTTAGTTTTTTTTTTTAATGGAATTATATACTTTTTAATACATCAGTCGATGCAGTTGAACATTATAAAAAAGTATTAATTTATTTATGTTGTAAAATTAGTCGTTTAGGAGATATTTTGATTTAAATAATTCTAAGATGCAAGTGCAACAGTAATGATAACTTGGAAGTATTTAAATCGAAGTATCTCCTAAACGACTAATTGTACCAAATAAATAGGTTAATACTTTTTATAAAGAATGTCCAACTGCATCTATTGATGTATTTAGAAGTATCTAATTTCATTTAAAAAAACGGAGTTGACCATCATATAATCATAACGCGTTCACCCACAAATAAACTAATAATACCAAATTATGTCCCATTCGGCACCATTCAATTCTTATCTGAAACATTTTTCAGTAGGACTAACAATAACGAAGAAATCAATATGTCAAAATCGGGTAAGACACCCTGTATTATAGTTCTTTTATTTTCCATTTCCGTAAGGATATAAATTCATAAGATATAAAAAAAATCATTAATGCAGTATTGTTTTGTGGAATAAGTTGAATGTCATTTTCTCTCCGTGCTTAAATATGCATCAAATCCTGCGAGGAAAACATTATTCATGCACGCGTTTCGTCTTCTCAAATGCTATTTGTATTTCTTCCCCCAACTGTAGTACACACTGGATATCAGAAGGATCCGTTTACTAGATAATGTACGAAACAATTAATCAAAAATCTCCATTACCACGATTTCCATCAATATTAAAGATCTATGTGAAACTTCGTGCATGTATATCACCTACTCAGATCTATAAAAGGCATACATTCGTGACCATCACTTTTTTCTTTGAAATTCCGTGCAGTAGCAATTCCAAAACAATTTTTCTCACACATTATGTTAGGAAATGTGTTTTGAAATGACTGAAACGCTGGAGAATTCACTTTAAATAAGTTTAAAAACTTTAAACTTTATTAAATAGCACGGAAGGACGACTTGATGTGAAGAAAGTGAAGAAAACTCAAAGAATGTTGTAAGGGCGGAAGAGAAAATCAGTCGCCCACATGACTTTAAGGAAAACCCCCAGACTGCATAGTTTATGGCTCAGGCCATAAGTTTGTTGATAAACTTACAGTGTATCTTATCACCAGGAAACTATTTCTACTCGTAAATCTATTGAATGCGAACCATTATTTCAGCAACAATATTTAACCCTTTGCACTCAAGTGGTGACTCAGAGTCACAATTTAAAATTGTTCTACCATTATTCATAATATTGTTTATATTATTAAATATGTTCGGATCTAACCACATACTAAACATTTAAGTATTGTATGAGGTATTATAACAGTTTCATATTCGTTAAATGGAAAAATCATATAGAATGAAATGATTCTAGCTAAGAAGAAATGTTTAATTTTAGAGTTGAAATAACTCCAAGTGCAAAGGGTTAAAATTGAAAATAAAAAGACAAACTCCAAATATTTTCAATATTCTTCAAATAAAATACTATTTTCAAAAATTACTGCCTCAAATAAATTATTTTATTCTCAAACAATTACAACATCAAATAAAATATTTTACCTTCAAAGTTGTACACATATTTTAAAATAAATAGGATTATTTATTATTTACTATTTAAAATACTATTTTCCCCAGCTCTTGTCCGATGACATCTGGTCTATTATTCTACGTTCGAGAAACTGCAGTGTATCTCATGAACAACGAAATTCATTTTTGCTCTTTGGCAGTTGCATTATCATTGCTAATAATCCAACACATTACGTAGTAATTCTCTAGTATACTAACTTTCTAATATGCCAGAAAGTTTTTTATTAGGTTATTAAAGGATGTCTACTTAATTTTGTCTCCTGTTGGGTTTACACAAAGATAATGGATTATTATCAATGGATTACATGCGTACCGCGCTTACAAAAGTTCTACAGCGTGTGAGGATGAAAACGCGTGCGCAAGGACATAGAGGAGTGCACTTCGCTCTAACGTATATCGCGCCACCTATACACACACGTCACACTTATGTTGGAAGAGCTTCTGTGTGTCAAACCTCGTCATCTCCAACTAATCAAAAGCAAAGTAGCGTCAAACTTAAAAATAAGTTCGACAATGAACAGGAAAAAAGTAGGAACAGTTTCATGCTACCTATCATTGCACTCTGACAAATTAAATGGGTCTGATCAGTAGAGGCTGGTCGGTCGTTCCTATTCAGGTTATCAGTCGGTTTTTATGTAGCTTCGCGATTAGTCATTTATCTTGGAGGCTTGGAGCCTGTTTCCTCTCTTTCTTTTCCCCACGTTCCGTAGAAGCCGGGATAGCCCCGTCGGCTTACACACGTCTCGTTTCTATAAATACAGCGACTCGGGCTATTTTTACTGTTCGTTCCGACACGGCGAGCGACAGTTCCTGACCGGGAGCCACGGAATGCGGGAAGGAAAGAGACCGCGATGCTGGGAACTGACCTTACACCCTGTCGACGGATCCGCGAGCATGATCACGTAGTCTGGATCACGTAGCTGCCACTGATTCACCGACTGATCACGTCCTATTCTCATCGACGCCATCCCCCGAAAACGAATCGCGCTGCTTCATCGTTCTGAAATGTAAACCTTCCCAACAGAACTCGCCCGATCGACTTACCAAATTAATCATGCAGCTCCTTATTATCACTAGAAAGACTGAAACTTAGTATATACCTATATTGCCCAAAAGCAGTCAAAATGACTGCATTGTAAAAGAATAACTAATGTGCGAAGAAATTTGTTTAAAATTAATTTTTAATATTTTTATATTATTTACAGTTATATAACAAGTTATTAGTAAATATTAACAATAAAAAAATTTGTGAGAACAACTTGTTAGAACAAGTATCACTGCATAAAGATTCGAATCACAAGTACTACTTTAGCTTATTGAGCAACTTGCAACTTATGAAGTATACACCCAAATCGACAATTTATCATGTACTTGTATGTTATCATGTGACGGTAATCAAAAAAAAATGAAAACTGTTATTTCAATACAGAGCCGAACTGGTCATATAAGAAATTTACTCAATTCCTTAATAAGAGTCATTTGATTATTTAAAATTTCCCAAGCAGTCAAAATGACTGCTTTTGGCAATATAGGTATAACACACATATATATATACTAGAAATGAAGGAGGGGGGAGGTAACTACAATTATTAACAAACGCATTTATATGTTGTACAAAAAGTCACAAAATTCTAACAAATCAATAATAAGAGTCATTTGATTCATTTAAAATTTCCGAAGCAGTCAGAATGACTGCTTTTGGACAATATAGGTATAACACACACACACACACACATATATATACCGGAAATGAAGAAGGGGGGAGGTAACTACAATTATTAATAAACGCATTTATATATTGTACAAAAAGTCACAAAATTCTAAGAAATTGTGTCATTATATACATAATTGTTTTTCTAATTGAAATTAAAAAGCAGTCAAAACGACTTCCTTGGGCAATCTAGTGTTATGGTTTTTACCCTGCCACAGAGCAACTACGAGCTGCGATCAAAATGAAACCGGACTTGAGTGAGTCTGCTAATTTTAGTCTAAATGTAGCGAATGCGTGCTACATTTAGAAGTATGATGACGTCGCTTTGCGATTCGACAATGTACCCTAAAATGGAAAGGACCATGCGAAATTCAAAAAGGTTCTACTGATCAGCCAATTTAAAGACTTCCATTTTCTTCGTAGCAGTTCCCTTCTGCGAAATATAGCGGTTCCAACTCTAAGGGGGTAGACTCGTTTCAGTGTCGGATTAAGGGGGTAACGTAACCCCTGAATATTATTAGATTTAAGGGTAAAAACAGTGTTTGCGGGAAACAATTGTTTGTCCTTATACGAGCATGTTACGAGCTGTGTGAGGGCTCGTTCTAAAGAGGAAGGTTAATCGTAGGGCGCTCAGCTCATAATTTAACGAGATTATGTTTATATCTAATAATATGAGCGTCCAAAGTAGGGGAAAAATTCGAGATATTTTTTTTGTAATACAAAACGATTTTTGTTACTTAAATCATGAGCTGAGCGCCCTACGATCAACCTTCCTCTATCAAATGAACCTTTGTACAGCTCCCAGTAAGCTTGTATAAGGACAAACAATTGTTTCCCGCAAACACTGTTTTCACCCTTAAATCTAGTAATATTCTAGTTATGTTTAGGGGCTGTCTTACCCCCTTAAGAGGGTAACGTAACCTCTGAATATTACTAGATTTAAGGGTAAAAACAGTGTTTGCGGAGTTCAATTGTTTGTCCTTATACGAGCATATTTTGGGCGGTGTGAGGACTAATTCTAAAGAGGAAAGTTCATCGTACCGCGCTCAGTTCATGATTTAATGAGATTATGTTTATATCTAATAATACGAGAGTCCAAAGTAGGGGAAACAAGTCGAAGCAATCATCCTCAGGTTCCCATGTATTTTTCTAATACAAAACGATTTTTTTACTTATATTCAGTCTCGATTTTTTTACTCAGAGAACCTCATCTCGAAAACCAAACAGTATCAGAAAGCGAATCACCTATTGGTAAATACTAATAATTTACTATAAGATTCTAATAACACAAATGTATCCGAAGTTTGTCGTTTAAAATATACTCATATTATTCACTTTTATTTAAATTCAACATATCAAATCATTTATAAAAATACCTGATTTCAATCTCTACGTACCACATCCTCAAACAAAGCCATTTAGTTTTTAAGAAATCTTCAATTACCCGAACCGAAGCCGGTGAAAGCAGGTAGGTTCAAAACTGCGTTATATCTCTTTATTATTTTTACTAAAATATTCTAACTTATATTTTCCATCTAAAAACGTCCACCTTAGGAAGTAACACTCGTATAAGGTCAAACAATTGAACCCCGTGATTGCATTCAATTTCCCCATATTTTGTTCATACAGACAGAGTTTAAACAAGTCTAAAGCCAATGTTAGTTCAGCTAGTTAGACTAGATGGCGCCTAGTAAAGAGAACTGTCATCGTGGAATCATAACAACAACAATATAAAGGGCATGAATCTACTTAATTTCATTAATAGCAATAAAGTTATTAATAAAAAGAAAAAAAACATATGTAATCATAGTAAAACTAAAGCGTTAGACTGATACGTATGTATGTTTATCAGTGTTATTACAAAACCAACTTTCTTTCTGCAGAGAAATTTTCTGCAAACATAAATATCCCAGTAATAAATGTTTAATGTTCTCGGCGCTACGGTTCGATCAATTACTACTGAGAAATCAAACTAGAATCGAAACGTCGATGATTATTTGATAATCTGCAAAACTGTTCTTTGATTTCTCAGTAGTAATTGATCGAACCGTAGCGCCGAGAACATTAAACATTTATTATTAATAATAATACGATCGATATAAGAGACATATATAAATATCCTAGAATATTATTAGATTTAGGGGTTGAAACAGTATTTGCGGGGTTCAATCGTTTGTCCTTATACGAGCATGTTTCGAGCTGTGTGAGGACAAACAATTGGACCCCGCAAATACTGTTTTCATCCCTAAATCTAGTCATATTCTAGTTATATCAAGGGGTTGTCTTACCCCCATAAAGTAGTACAGGAGTAGCCCATTGGCTGTCACATAATGAATGAGTTTTTTTAGCAAAAATATCAGCTTGTAAAAAATGGAAAATTCTAAAATAGTATTCCAAATCTTCTATTAGTGCATTTAAAACAATTCCGAACAAAAAAATATAAATTATTGTTAGGCTACACGAATTTTTTTATTTTTCTCCCAAATCTCTATCAAAGTACCGCACTGTACAATTGCAGTCTAGATTGATTTTTTACACTACCGTCCATAATTATTTGACCATCTTCTATTTATCGGAAATATACAAAACATATTTAGAATATTGCATCACAATGAAACTGTTGCCACAGTATTTTTTTTATACACTCATATAAAAGTAATAATCAATAATACAGATAATATTCAATATCAATTACTGTGAATAAAAAGATACATAATAAGAAAAATTGAACGAAAACTGGTCGAGCGAACACACTTAAGTATCGTGGTTTCAAGTGTCTCTCCGTTCTATCTGTTTACTATTGGGGCCTTTAGGTAATCGAAAGAAAATAAAGTGTCCGAAACCAGAGAAACAATTGTGGACGTATTTAGAAAGTGCTTGGAACGAAATCCAGGAAGTAATATTAAAAAAGCTTCATGCTAGATTGCCTCCAATTGTAAACGCCCTCATTGCACAGTGAGGTGGATATACATGTGTATTGGTGAACGAAGTATTTAATAACTTTCATCTATTTACTGGTAAAATCCTTAACATGTGATGTTCTATGTCATAAATATACATTTATATTAATTCTACTTCAAAGTAATTGAAGTTATAACGTTGATATAAACTTTCAGATTCGATTCCTTCAAGTAGCCAAATACATTGTATCCTCCAATCAAACATTTCAGGAGCAACAACCCAATAGCAGTTCCTTTCTGTCGATCACTGGTACGATCAAATTTTACTTAGAAGCAATCCTGCAATTTATCAATTTCAAATTTCGACGTTTTGCAAGTGAGTAACTTATTTCATAATTAGATATTTAATGGTTAATCAACTGATGTCAATAGTCAATATAATATAATTTTGTTTAATAATTTACAGACGCAATTATTAATTTTCTTGAAGATGATCTGAACATAGATCGAAGCGTCGATAAATTGCAGAATTGCTTCTAAGTAAAAATTCATCGCCGAGAACATCAATACATCTTTTATAACCCAATAGCAATTTTATATTTTTAAAACGTTTCATAATTTTTTGGAAGCTGCTAAAATTTTCATTTCAATCCTAAGAAAAATAAATGGTAAATTAAATAATTCATTAATTTATTGAAATTCGACGCAACTGTGATACACACTACACCTTTAAAAATGATAGGAACGAAGTTTCTATCGTGTGATCAATTAACGTTTCACTGCATCATTGCGTTCGATTCTCGGGATCGAGATCGGGGTCGGTCGATGATCCGAATTCCCTAAGCGTCGCCAGCTTAACCTCGATGATTTTAATTTTCGCGTATCACCGACAGTCGATGGAGAAACTCCTTTATGCGAACGCGATAGGATCGTCTAGATGTATGTTACTCAATCACTTTAAGCTTGCTGATTATCCTTTTTCTCGTTTCTTTTGATGCGATCAAAGCTTTGGATAATTGAACCGATCGATTATATTTTTCGGTGTTACGTTAACCTTTCGAAAGGAGGGGTGTCGAGCTCACTCTTGTCATTTCTGTTTTCTATCACCTATGTGTCACTTTCATCTTAATTCAATAAATAATGTTTTTGCTTGATATCCAGATTAGTACAAAACGATATCGTACTTACGTTAAATATGGCAAAATTGTTGTCGACTTTACCCAGTTTACGTTGTGTCTCTCAAGAAGGCACTCGGTTAAAAGGTTAATCGTAACATCGAACTCTTTTATCGATATCAATTCAACGTTTCGGATAATCGAGGTTTCATTGAATCGCGAATCAAACGAGTAAACATGGCCTTTCATCGTGCTGGGATCAGAGGTGGGCATTATTTGGCGAAACAAATATTTCCAATATTATTTAACAGTTTAGATTTTATTTTGCTTAAAAAAATAGTATTTTAAATAAAATATACAATTTCGAAAATGAAAATATTTCTATTTCAACAATTTGATCCATAAAATAAAATATTTCTATTTTAACAATCTAAAACACAAAATAAAATATTTTACTCTTTGCATTGCTATAATACTTTGAGAAACCGCATCAACATACAGTCTTATCTTATCATTAAGAAACACTTATGAATGTATTGAATTCGAACTATAATTTTCAGCAATAATATTTAAACTTGAAATTGAAAATAAAAAGACAAAATACAAATATTTTCAATATTCTTCAAATAAAATGCTATTTTCAAAAATTACTGCCTCAAATAAATTATTTTAATTTCAATGTTGTACACATACTTTAAAATAAATAGGATTAGTTATTATTTACTATTTAAAATACTATTTTCCCCAGCTTTCGTTGGGTTTTCATTCTAATCGGTTAATTCTACAAATGCAATGATAAACATTTCGATAAAAAAATAACTGATTACAAAAATATCTGGATGTGATTGTATTTAATGAAATACTAATATCCCTCTCAGTGCCATGTAGTTATGACTAACTAATCAAAAAGTTTAACTAACAACTATTTTACTATGACTAACAATCAATCAGACCAGGGGTTGGAAAACTTGATTTGGAAAGGGCCAGATCGTAAAATTTTTAGGCCTGGTGGACCATAGAGCAAAAAAAACCAGGGGTTCCAAATATTTTTGAATAGAAAGTGATATTTTTACATAAGTTTTTTATTTAACGTAATTTGATTTATATTTAATTTTTTCATGTAAAGAACAATATTAACCTCGCAGATCGGATTCACAACAAGCGGCGAGCCGGATTTGGACTGTGGGTCGTAGTTTGCCGACCTCTGAATCAAACTATTAGTGATTTTTAAATTATTAGTTGATTTGTGCCATACTCTCTCTCCTCTACATATAATATCGCCGCCTGAATGTAAGAACTAGGTAAGTTACAATTCCTTATTTTAGAGAAATTTAATTTGCAAAAAGAAACAGAAGTTGCCTACTTTTTGAATTAACAAGATTAAACTAATTATGATTCACTAGATGTCGTAGATTACTTTGATAGGTGACCCAGCTTTTACCTTAAATACTATTTGATTTCTACTTTAATAATGAAGTAGATAACTCAAAATGTTCAAATTTCAAGTTGCCTAAATAAAAATAAATTTTTAAAAAATATCACGTTTTTACAAACGGGCTAAAAAGTATAAAATAAGTTTTCCTACTCCCATACAGATAGTCCTGAAAATTTGTGATAGCGAATTTTTAATAATTATGGAAATACTTGTAAAATTAAAACGAAAAACGTGGGCCGCATGCAACAGATAAATGATGCATGAATAGTTCCCCTAAATCACTAACAATTTTATTGCACTGCAAATGATATGATATACTCTTTATTAATACCTTGCGCCCCACGTTTTTCGTTTTAAATCTTACAAGTATTTTCATAATTATTAAAAATTCACAATCACAAATTTGCAGGACTATCTGTATGGGATTAGGAAAAATTATTGGTAAATATTTACAACAGGTCCACGTATTTCGATTTTGATGAAATTTAAATATGTTATGCAGCAACACATTCTGAACAACTTTTTCCTTTTCCAATATAGGGGGAACGCTTTTAGTTTTTGAGATATTTCAATTTTTCTGTATTGAATATTTCGTATTCCAGCACGCTCCGCGGCAACGTAAGCCCGTCCCGGTGCGGCGTTTGTTTACATTATGACGCTGTAGAGATGAGAGACAAACATGGGGGCGGAAGGAGCCAGGAGGCAGGAGTAGTTTCGAAATTTATTAATTAATACTAATTCATCATCATTTGCAGAATGTTGAGTTTTACAACATATTTACAACATATTTACAACTTATTCAGAATTATTTTATACATTTTAGTCCGTTTTTAAAAACGTGGTATTTTTAAAAAATTTATTTTTATTTAAATAATTAAAAAAAAGTTTAATACTGCATTGTCATCTAGTTCTGGCTATGTTTAAAGTTCCAAGTCTCTAGCTCAACGGGAAGTTAGTTTAAAATCAATTGCAAAATTTGTACCGAACAGACAGACAAGAAAGAAAGCGAGCTAATAAAAACGTGGTAAAAATGTGTGAGATCGACACGAGGGGCGGACAAGGGTCAATGAATATCCGAATATTATTGAGAGTTACTACGCTAATAAACGATGACCGTTTCTTTGGAGAGGCTAATGCGGATCTGAGAAGGGAACGATTGACGCTTGTGACGTAACGGCTAAAAAGTAACGAGTCATTGAGTTCTAATCTCGGTGGAAGAGGCGGCGATTATCAGCCGGGAGCAAAGAATGGTGACGTAGCATCGACGTCGCGTCAATCGGTTTTTGCTTTAGCTAATCGCTCCTTGCCCTACTTCAATGTTTGACTTGCGAGCACGTCGGCCGTGGAAAAACATTAGCGGCCTCGTTCGAAATAGAATTTCACACGAAATCCTGGAAACATCGGCGACCTGCGCCTCGGAACGTCGCCGATCCTCATCGGGGATCAATCGATCACCGTTTGACCCTAGATCCGACTCTGTTTGATCTCTCCGTGCTCCATATACACATACAAATCTGAACAATACAGTTCATTGTTTATACTGAGAGCCTCAAGGGAGGAATTATCTTTTTTCTTGGTCAAAAATATCGATACTTTAAGATTTTTTATAAACAAAAATGTGACATCAATTAATATGAAACTTTGTATATGAATTTGTTATACTTTCATCATGTTACATAATTTTTTCAGTTCAGTTCACTTAAAAATACACAATTGCTTCATTAACGGTTGACACGATATCTGCCCTCGAGTTCATCTGAAATCAAATTCTAAAGACATTTTATTTTATACACATATAATTATTTGTTGACCTATAGTGGATAAAAAAATTATTTTTTCAGAAATTGTAACTGTTTAAATTCAGATGTTCGACTTTCCGCAAAAAATTACCCGAACTTTTTGATAATTAAAAAGAAATGTACAAGCTATCGGCTTGCCTATAGGTCAAACGATAAAAGGATTCATTCTTAACATACAGTTAACATTTCAAGTTGAACGGTCCAATACCTTGTTTTAACTCATGTCAACCAGCTACGAAAAAATTATTTCGAGAATAACGCGATTGAAATTTGTAGTGCATATTATTCTTTCCTCTTCCTCGTCGAATTGATTTTTTTCTTTTGCTTGAATCATATAACAGAAACGTTTTACAACAGTACCATGGATTCTGGGAGTATCGATCGCTCGATCACTTGCCGCCAAATATATACAGGGTGGTCCATTTATCTTGAGACATTCAATTATTACGGAAACCAGCAGGAATATGAAAAAATGTTTTATATAAAATATTCTTTACATGAAGGGGCACATTTAATGGCGCTATGCACATTTTTCCATAACGGTCCTTTAAGGGTCAGACGAAGGGCAACTTCATTTTTTTAAACGGAAATTCATATTTTTTATTTCATATTCTTATTCTACATTGAATACAAGATATATGGACCACCCTGTACCTTGCTTCAAAAGTCCATAACTTTGAAAATTTTATTTGTATTTAAAATTTTGCAGAGACATTCCTACAAAGTTGAACTACATAATTCTGTAAAATGCAAAAAATCGATTTTCCAACCAAAAAAGAAGAAATTCCCCGTTAATGGAAAATAAGTAGGGATAATAGAAAGATTTGTATATGTTTTTGTTACACTTCTATTTTGTTTAAAAATACTGTTCGTGTCGTATGTGGACGAATGCTCCATGAAACGGCGAACGTGACGTCTGTGAAGTGTAACGTGAGTGGATTATGTCATATTATGACATAGTGTAGTATCACTTATGCTGTCATAAGATAACAATAACTCGTGTCGTTCTTTATTGCAAATTATGATGTTATAAGTTACACTTATTTCCATACTTCCATTACTGTATACATCATTTTCTTCCCGGGTAAAAATGTTCAAGTTTGCATAATAATCCGTCATTTAATATCATGCCAGAGCTGGAGAAAATAGCATTTTAAATAGTAAATAATAAATAATGCTATTTATTTGAAAGAATTTGGATAATTTACATTCTTGAAAATGATCTAAATTTAGCTAAAGTTACCGAAACGTTGAATTTTTAATGTAATATTTTGCAAATTTGCTTATTGTCTCCAATTGATCGAACCAGTGAACCAATAACATTAATTGTAGTATTTGAAAGAATGTTTACAATTTTAAAAATAGACAATTTACTACAATTTTGAGGCAGTAATTTTTGAAAATACTATTTTATTTTAAGAATATTTAAAATATGTGGACTTTGTCTTTATTTTCAATTTTAATTTTAAATATTATTGTTGAAAATAATGGTTCGCATTCAATAGATTTATGAGTAGAAATAGTTTCCTGGTGATAAGATACACTGTAAGTTTATCAACAAACCTCAGTAGGCACAAAAAATACAATATTCTATTTTCTGTTTCAGATTATTAAAATAGAAATATTTTATTTTGTGGTTCTCATTGTGCAAATAGAAATATTTTATTTTGTGGTTCCGATTGTTAATATAAAAATATTTTATTTTCGAAATTGTATATCGTATTTAAAATACTATTTTCTTTAAACAAAATAAAGTCTGAAATATTAAATAGTATTTATAATATTTGTTTCGCCAAATAATGCCCAGCTCTGGCTCATGCTAATGCTGAAAGAATAGATTAAGTATGGGAATGTTTGAGATAAACTATAGTTCGAGTTGATGTCATAGAACAAATGCATCTAACACGTGTCTATGCAATAAAGATATCATTTCAATATTATTACCTATTTCCAAGTAACAGTATAGATATTGTGGTACACGTGATACCAGGGGGGTGAGAGATAGGTACACTTGATTCCTATACTAGGAAATCAAGTCCTTGACTGTTGATACAATGGGTTAACAAGCCGAATGGCGTTTAAGTATTCTCACGTTGATACTACGAATGCGTCACTTATAGTATGCACAATATCTCGTTTTAGAAAATCAACGGAAATCCCGTAAACCACATTAGCCCATACAAATTTGAATCTTCCTCTTGTTTTTAAAATTGCTCAAAGATATCTATGAAACAATCAGTTGGAAGTTTCTGGAATTTAAACAAAATATGTGTGAAATATGTAAAATATATGTAATATATGTTAAATTATGCATTACGAATTTAAACATAATATATGTGAATTTATGCATGCCCATAAAATAAATTAATCGCACAATTCAAGTCAGAAATACAAGAAATATATAATTTTTAACTTTCACAAGAGTTCGTTGACTTTTTAGGAAGATTATAAAGATGAAGCTGATAAGAATATAGTGTTAAAGACAAATGATATTGTTCACCTTCGAATGTGACTGGAAATGATTAATAGGCCTTCCGTTTTATCTGCGCCCTTCGACTTTTATCTGAAACGTTTTTCGATATCACTAATAGCATCTTTGAACGTGTGGAATAGTTTCAAGTGAAAAATTGTGCGTAGAAATATGAACTATTAAACGGAATATCACTTACTTCCGGAGTTGGAGATCGTAATTACGATTATTTATTAATCTAATGAGGAACAGATGTAACTTTATTTTACTTTTTCATGAGATTGAGATATAGTAAATGCGCAGATGATTATGAGTAGCCTAAATCATGTCTTAAACGTTTCGAAACGCTTACAATATTGTATTGGGATTTGAAAGTATTTTATTTTCTCTGCTTACTTTCTCCAATGTCTAATATTTCATGAAAATTAATGCAATACAAAATAAGCAATGAACCAAACTAAATCGTTTTAGATATTTCAGATGTGTTACTGGCAATTTGAATGTATAACGGTTTAATTAACTCGATTTTTTATAGCTCCTATAATAATTAATTTAACACTGCATCTACCAGTCGGATCAAAATAGCAAATTTCAGGTTTCTCGTTTTATCATTTCTAATATTTCTATAGACATATAATATACTACCACAAAAATCAAATGGAATTTTAATCATTCATAAACTCAATGGAATGAAGTAATTTTATTCTTATTAGCACTCTGTCACTTTCTATTCTGTTAATTTTTTGAACATGAAAATATTTTAACAACGAAAAAGGATAATATTTTAGGTAATTACTCTCAGAATAAAAGTTTCTTAAATAATACAAGTGAAATTCTTGTATAAACATTAAAAGGAATATACTGATAATTGTTTTTATTAGTTGTCATCTGAACCTATGTTGCACACACTACTAATTTGCAGGGTCAATTATAACAATAACGTTCATTAAAGCAGCATCTAGGTAAGAGCACGCATCGTTAAGAAGAAACCAATATAATCGAATTCTTTCTCAGAGCACGCCTACGAATACCTTCCTCGAGTTCCGAAACGATGTTTCATATCTTTTCTTAAAGTTTTCTAGGAATTTCACGGTATAAGGATTGTAGATCTCTACGATCATGAGCATCGCATTCCATTTGTTCCAAATATCGAATCACCTCGAACGAGCTAATCAAATCAAATCACGGGTGTGGTGTATAGAGCCGTCGACTATCTAGGAAATTGAAAAACGATAAAGGAGTTGATTTTCAATCGAATTTTTGTTTGATTTCAACGAAATGTGAATTTACGAAATATTTGAAGAGGTTTGAATAAATATTAACCCTACACCTACCACCACCAGTCAAAATGACCGGTTCCAGATTTTTTATTTCACAATTATTTAAATAATAAAAATAATTACATAATGAATGGTTGTATAGAGATCTTTAGTAGGGTTTATACAAAAACTGGTTTTCGAATTTGAACTTTTTCATGAATTTTTGCAAATAAAAAACGAGACATATTTACCACTTAAAATAGGAGTTTTTAACCCTTCGCTGCATAGTGTATCATATCTGATACAGTTAACAAATCTGTTATATAGTAAACTAAGAATGTGCTTTCTTACCGTGTATATTTATTTTTATTATTCTGAATATGTTGTTTTAATTTTTCCCTTAAATAAAACACAAAAACTGACCTTCTTTCAATTTTTTCATCCCAACTAAAAACTCATGCAGTGAAGGGTTAATTCTTTGTATTTATAATAATTAAAAAAAAAAACAAAAAAGAAAAACATAAGGTACATATACGTACATACATAAAATTATTAAAATACAAAATTAACAAAATAATACTTATTTAAATCATAGAAAACTTTAAATCATAGAAATTAACAAACGTTTTATATTTATGTAAATTATTATTTTACTTCTTTCTTTCATAAAATATGACTTCAAAAAGCAAAGAACGCCAATAAATTTATTGCTCAGTCGTATCCTTATTTTGGACACAAAATTACCAGAAATCGAAAAAACTCGCTCACTTGCTACTGAACTGGGCTTAATTGTCTTTAAAGCATTAAATAATAAATTGAAATTTTTGGTTCTTCTATTTGTAGCCTGTAAGACCAAAAACTCCTTTAATATTTCAGGACCAGAGGAAATCACTTCTTCAGGTTCTTGCAGATATTTATTTATTGCTATTTCCATAGCATTTTTCATCATAGATATATACTTTTTTTTAACATCGCAATCATCTTCTGTAAAATAATCCTTATATAATCTTGATAAAGTCTGTCCGGATAACTTAATAATGTCAGTTTTTGCAGCTAATGGAAGAAATTTACTAGAAGATATATAAGTGTTATGTATAAATTTAAAACCGGTGATTTTTTTTGCTGAAAAACGATTTTCAAACCCGGTTTTTAAAAACCACCAAACCCTAATTTCTAGTAGAGCAGTTACAATATTGATCGCACAAAGTCTAAATGAAATCAATCTTGTCACTTTTATAAAGTACCAGTTACTTTTTAGGCTCGGTAGGTTTAGTATCAATATCAAGGAATTAAATCTGTTTCATTTCGACATGTGTTGTACTACTTAAATTGGTCAAAGACCCAAGTTACCCACCGTTGTCTCCCTAACTTTCCTCGAGAAGAAATGTCGTCCATTTTCACATTATTCTTTTATTGTGAAATGTGGACAAGAGGAGACCCTAATACTGTCAGCGACCTGTGTTTATTTCTGTACCAGAATTCACCTGTTCACCACGGGTGCAATAATTTCTCCACTCACATATATTTGAATTTATATCTTGTACACAATTTAATCATATCGGATTTCCATTAGTATGAAATTATTATCTCCAATAATTCTATGTTGTAGAATGTTAAGTAGAATATTTCATTTCTTTTTCCTTTAATCCAACGCTATTAATGCTCTCACCGTTATTTTTAGCGCTGCTTAAACTTTTATTCTGCCGATATTGTGACGTGTGAAGGTAAAATACGTGTGCAAATGGATCTAAGAATTTCTATTACTTAAGGCGCACAAACACGTGAATCACTGTTTAATAATATCTATCATGCATTTCACGCAAATCGTTCGAAATCTTCTGCTTAAATTAATTTGCGAATGTTGTAAGTTTAATGGCTTTGAAAAAGTTTAACAAAAATCACCCGTTTTTGATTTCTTCTTTCCGAATTATTATTAATTTTTCATAAACGTCAAAGACATATTATTGTAATGAAGTTCTCGGGAATAGTTAATAAAATACTCTTGTTTGTACGAAATAATATCTCAAGATTTATTTGACGTCATAGAGACGAGTATTGAAAATAATTATTAATGTTGTGCTGAAGGAAATGAATAATTGAAATAGTGTTCCATGTGTCTGTATTTCCATTAACTATTTGAAATTCTAGCCCTTACGATTAATAATAATTACTTTTATATTGTTATAAAAATAACAAATTTTAGAAGGCACTGGTCAGCAAAATATCATGGAAATAATATGTTCAAGCACGACGAAGAAAATATTTATTTCAATTAAGTATTTCAGGTTGATACTAAAAAATATATCTTTTAAATACTTGTTAGTAAAATCAATGAAGTATTTCAACTAGTGTTTAATTTAATACAGAAATGAATTACTGTCTGAAATAAAACATATGTAAAATAGTATTTGCAAATGTTTATGTTTCTTAGTGGAAATATTTTAACCAAGGTGTGACTCTAACAGGGCTGGGTGAAATATAACAAATAAATAATACTTGAAATAAAAAATAAAAATATTTACAGAGATTATATCCAAAATTTATTTTGTTTTATTTTGAAAGTTAATTTGAATAATTGGAAATATTTTTTTATTTTTGTGTTAGTGGAAATACTATTTGAAATATTTATTTAATCTCTCAAGTATATGACATATGTATTTCAATTATGTGTTTCGCAACACGAACTTAAAATAGTTACTTGAAATAAATATTTCTGCCATTATTACTGGAATGAAACTTCAGCACTTACCTTTCACCGAAACAAGCTATGGATATATCTAGACATTTATAACTATTCTTATATGTTATAGAGTAAGTAAGCGGTTGAAATCCACAACAGAACCGCTTCCACACAGAAACAATATTATTTCAAATATTTATTCCTAATACATTCTACGAAAACTATTATTTCAAATAATTATTTCTAAAACATCGCACAGCCAAATATTACTTCAATTAATAGCTTCAATACTTGTGTAATAAATAGATATTTCAACTATTTTTCTATGTAGAACTAAGTAATAAAATAAATGCTGAAATACTGCTTTATTTGGATAAAAGTATTGTAATTACTGTATTTCCAATACTTTTTATTTGAATTGGTCCAGTACTGCCCATAAGTATTCAGTCAGTTGACTATTTGAAATTTCATGTAAATCCATATACAAGTTATTGCCTAAAAATTTTCAGATTTATGATCTTATTCCTACAATCTTGATAATACTCTTGATATAAGCAATTACTTATTATTAAATAATAACTATTGTTTACCACATTTATTAATTACGATTAAGATAAACAATAATCTAAAGATTTGAGGTGATCAAGTCTCAAACAATTTTGTCACTCGTTTCTATGTTCATATATTTTAACAAAATAGTCTTTAAATAGTTGGGGAAAGAATTTATAATCGAATAGTTGGTTGAAACATTATCGGAAAATCGATATATTTGCAACGAAGAGGATGTGGCGGTACGAACGAAAGGTGAAAGCAGGAAGTCGCCGAAACATTTTACGCAAGACGCGCACTTAAATCGGGACGTGCGTTTAAGATGGTGATCGGTCGTTTTCTGCACATTATCGGAGAAAACACCGGAGGAAGACAAACCGAGAACGCTTGGAAAATTGCATAATATACTTTTTAAATTAAAATTATAGTCGTTCATTCGCGAGTCAAAATTATGTAATTTATTCTTGTCGTTTTATACGTCTGTATCTCATTAATTTTTCATTGTTTCATATTTTATTCATCAAGTTTAGCTATAAAGTCCAGTTATGACATTACACAACAACATGCATAATATAAGCTTAAAATTCTTTGTACAAGGTCTACAAACTATCGTAATTTTCATGTAACGCTGACAGCGAACACGTGTTTTATGGTTCGAAAAATAAAATTAAGACTTATACGATTCGGCTGGATGAACCATTGTGAAGAAAACTTGTACGATCCATCGATTTCAGTTCGAATTTTTTTTTTTAAATTGAACCGACTTCGGAAAGAAACTAAAACAATTTAAAATAAAAGAATGCATAATAAAATGTATGAAATAATTTCCATTTAATTTATTTACATAAATAAAACACACCAAGTGTTAATAAAATTGATTAAAATAAAATATTAAATACAACACAATCTTTTCGGAGGCGGCGCACAATTGAGAATTTTCGACACTGAAAATTACGAAAATCCTTAAATTCTTCTATATGCTGTCACAAATATTAACCATATTCCAATGAAATCATAATGAACAACATCTGTCATTTGAAAAATATTCAATTTTGCTCCGCCTCCGAAAAGATTGTGTCGTATTTAATATGGTATTTAATATTTTTGATTTTAATCAATTTTATTAACACTTGGTGTGTTTTATTTATATAAATAAATTAAATGGAAATTATTTCATATGAAATATTAGTGTATTTTTTATACAATATTGAAAAGGTTATCGTCTTTTTAAGAGTGTCCGAATATTAGTGGGAGTTATTATAACTCTTCTCTCCTGAATTCGTGCTCCCCCATCTGGCGACTCTGTCTACTGCTGAATTTCCAACGTCGGACATCATTGAAAGTTGTCGTTCCCTACGCATCGCGAACTGCGCGGATGCAAATTCTCTTCCAGTTAAAAGTTTCGATCGACTTTATAAGGAGATATAATGCCCCGGCGAACGGGATACTATACACTTGCACAGCGTTGTCACAGGTGCAATGTAGAAAAATAGAAAGTCCGAACGCAACCGCAAATACAGAATAATTATTCGAACCAAACAAGAAAAAAACAATTGTTAAGAAAATTTTTTTTTCTTAATTTCTGCAATAAACAGTGTCGCATATGGATCGCTTTAGACTGAACTATGAAGCATATGCAATACTTAAAAAAAAATCGAAAAATTTTGTTTTTTCATAGAAAAATTACATTCGTAAACTTTAAACGCGTTTTTCTCAGAGTTGCGTTTCTCAAAACGGTATACAAGATATATATTTCGAGTTCTACCTTAGCAATTACATTAGAATTTTACAGTTATTTTCATACATATAATATCTATTAGTCATTGAGGATCACTTTTTTTCGTTTTCCCATTATCTTGTTGAATGGAAATAAAAAATTAACAAACTTTCTACCGAAATATTCAGTCATTAAATTTAAAATATCTGTCATTTTATTAATTTTCACAAAACTTGAAATGTGGGATCGTCAATACCTAGAGAATATATCAAAGTTTATGAAATTTGTGGGATTTTTGATATAGTTAATTAGATTTGTAGGAATCCTGTACACCAGTTGGCTATCTGGAAGAAAAGATATTCCGAGCAAAGACGACGATAGGAACAAATTCTTTTTTAAATGTTACGTGCATTTTTTTGTAGAGTTCATAGTACAGTAAACTGAAATACAAAATCGTATATTAACTGATTATTCATTTCTTTCTGTACTGTTTGAAAAATCTTACATTTCCCAACTTGTTACTGTGCCCTAACCCCTTAAATTTGATCGTGAAGTTTATTACACCTATAGCGTGCTTCTTTTTCTTCTCCAACTGTGCGTAGAATGTCCGACGTACTTTCATCGTCGTTGAACTCTCAAGGTTCAAACTTTTATCGTGAAGTTGTTCTTCCATTAATTCTTGAGCCAGTTCGTCACAGGGGAATTGTTCTACTGCTTACTTTTGAAACATGCAAGTTCGGACGATTCAATATAAACAAGGAAATTGCTTCATCTTTCCTTTTCTGCCGGTTCAATTCTTCGCTCCTCCATTGTTCGTTTTCCTTTGGAGATGGGAAGTGTGTCGGGGTCCACTTCATCATTGCACGTTTCAAAGATCGCTATGTAGACGTAGTTTCCCGGGGCTCGTAGTGCATTCTCGTTTTTCAAGTCATATTAATGACCAAACTTTGAGATACGTGACAATTTATTTTTCATCTTCTTCCCTCCACTCATCAATACTTATTAGCAGCGATAAACAAATTTTTCCGCTACTTGTAACCTAAACATTCAATTTTTTAAACGTATAGTTGTCGAAAATTTCTCTTCACATTCTATGTTCAATATCCTCCATTTAAATATTAGATGTACAAATTAGTTCTCGCAATTAATCAATTCAAATCTTTATTTGGAAATTATATACACTACTATGTAAAAGAAAGATGCACGCAATATAATTATAAAATATAAACAATATCTTTATGTAGAAATTGTGTAGTACAATGATTGATTTATTGCATTTAAAGTATTAGAACTATTCAATTAAACAGCGGAATCCTTTTCCAAAACTTACTGTGTTCTTATTTGATTTTTTACGCTTTTCTATTAAATATGGCCGAGTGCTTCTTTCTTTTGCACAGTAGTGTATATAACTTCCAAATAAAGATTTGAATTGATTAATTGCGAGAATTGATTTGTACATCTAATATTTAAATGGAGGATATTGACCATAGAACGTGTAGAGAAATTTTCGACGAACTACATGTATAAAAAGTTGAATGTTTGGGCTACAAGAGGCCGAAAAATTTGTTTATCGCTGCTAACAATTATTGATGAGTGGAGGAAAGAAGATAAAAAATAAATTGTCATATTGGGGATTCAATAATTGAAGGTCGAAGAAAGTGATTGAAATTATTTCGGAGTGTAGAATGTAGTCTAATTGTTTGTGAACAATGAAAAGAATTTGCGAAAAAAGAGCTGCTGCTCAATTTAATGCACCCAATGTAATGTCCTTAAAAGAATTCGGACACCATTGTAGTTGGTAGTCAATGGTAGTTGTATCGAAGCTACGTAGCTGGCACGTTCATGAATCGCGGCCTGAAAAGTAGAGATACCCATTTCACGTGTATTTTCAATACATATGAACACGTATAATTAATATATCCGTGCAGAAGTCCGGATACTATTTAATACACGGATACACATGTACTGAAGTACAGGTGTTCACGTATATCAAAATACATATACGGATAATACACGTATAACTGTGAACTCGAATATACGGATACATGTGTATTATCCGTGTATTTTGATACACGTGTGCCCGTGTATTCAAGTACACGGATACACGGATAGTACATTGATATATACAAGAGTTAACATGAGAGGTTTCGAAACTTAACGAACATCATAATTTCTGTTAATAAACCTTAATCAATTAACTGTTTATTTTGATGAAGAAAAACCAAAATGTTTACATCGACACACGTGTACCCTTATACACAGATAATACACGTGTAATGAAAATAACGGATACCCGTATATTATCCGTGTAGCTCGATACACGTGTACCCGTGCAATGTTTGATAAATACTAGTAACATGATATTTGGTCCCTTCAGGGTTTCAAATTCATTTACCAATCTCTTCCCCCTCTTTCCATTCCTCACTATGTATCGCCTTTTCAGCGGGACCTACTGTTTATGGTGGGTTCCGAACTACCTTTTGCCAACAACACGTGAAAAACACCCGGGTGGGTCACTTTCCGGTTTTTTATCAGACGGTACGTGTACCCGTGTATTATCTGTGTATTTCGATACACGTGTACACGTTTACTTCAGTACAGTGACGCACCCAGGATTTAATCTTGGAGGGGGGGGGGGGGGACGAGTTGAACAAAATGACCTTTTTTTTATCAAAAATATCTGTCAACGGTAGCCACCATATACAGTACAGACTTGATTTTTGTCCCAGGTCCGACGACTCGATTTTTGTCCAGACCTACTCACTCCACTGCCTGTCAACGCTGTCCCGTGCCGCAGGGCGGCGACTAATGTTCTCGGCCCGGGTATATCGGTGTGAACACCACTACATTGACTCAATGAATCGAATGTTCAAACTTCTTAATAATCATTATTTTTTCATGGGACTTTTTGAAAACGTATTTCTGGCATCTTTCTGAGTAAAACAAGACCAAACACGATATAGTTTCAATTGTAATTTAGTGGTGTAATCGACGAAGAAAGTTTCGGTCGCAATGTGCGTAGCCGTCGCCGACACCGTTGCTCTATTGTAGTCTCGCTCGCCGCGATCGGAGCGGTAGACCCAGCCATAAATCAGAAAACCAAGTCTATATCGCGATTTTTGTCCGCTCCACGAACAGCCCCTGGGACAAAAATCAAGTGAATACTGTATATACATATAGGAAAAAGTTGTTCAAAATGTTTAGTTTTACATATAACATATCCA